>JARBWK010000002.1:192687996-193330767 GCA_030556195.1 Anolis apletophallus | reverse complement strand
CCCTGAAAATGCCTTCTGAGACATCACAATCTGTTTGCTCTCAAAACATTCATAGTTTCTGCATTCAGTATTTATTGGTAACATATTGTATCTATCCCCAGAAGCCAATACACCAGGATCAACACAATCCACATGAGATTATACTAATTTTTATTCTCACACAAATCTGCACGGGGAAATTTCAGGGAGCTGACATATGTTGTTGCTGTTTGAAAACAGGCAACTGGCATTTTCTTGGCTGCTAATGAACTGATAGTATAACAAATGCAGTATGTAGGCTGGAATGGCTAACATTTCACCCAAAAACTCTTTTTTTGGTAATAAAAGGCTGGATTAGTCATGCATTATGGTTGCCACATTGATCTTTCAAGGTTTTTCCAGGATTTTTTTCTACATAAGGCAAGCACCTAGCGCACCAGCGAGGAGTCTCTCCCTGCTGTTGGAGACTGTGGCTGAATGGGCATTGAGGTTCCCTAGACTTGTGGTGCTGGGGGACTTCAATGTCCACGCTGACACAGCCTCCCTTCCATCTGCAGCAGGGGACCTAGTGTCGACCATGGTGGCACTGGGCCTCTCCCTCACAAACTCGGGCCCCACACATCGGGCTGGACACACCCTCGATCTGATTTTCTCTGCGGGTGTCCAAGTGTCAGTCGCCTCTGTAATCGAGGTGCCATGGTCGGATCACTGTGCTCTAAGAGTCCAGGTTGAGTTACCACCACCCCCCGGCAAGGGTGCTGAACCGATTTGGGTTCACCCGAAGGGACTTATGGAACCAACCAGGTTCCTGAATGCCCTGAGGGACCTGGAGGCTGTCAGCGTCTTGCTCGAGGAGCTAGTTTCCACCTGGAACAGCAAGTTATCCACCGCTCTCGACGAGATTGCCCCTAAACGCCCTTTCCGACCCCACAAGGGCCGCTCCCCATGGTTCACAGAAGACCTAAGAACCATGAAGTGGGAGAAGAGACGGCTAGAGCGCGTGTGGAGGAAGCTCTGTGACGGACCTTCGGAATCAACTTATAAGCTCTTTATGGAAGCTTATGAGCATGCTACCAAGGAAGCGAAAAATTTCCATTATGCTTCCTTGATAGCGTCTGCGGACTCACGCCCGGCCCAATTGTTCAAGATAATTCGGCAGCTCACGATGGTCCCAACCATCCCAAATAATGATGATCGGGCTCTTACCGCCGAGGCTTTCCAGAGTCATTTCGCAGACAAGATTGAGACGCTCCGCTGGGACCTGCCCGCCACAATTGGTACAGTACAGGAGTTTGAGACTCCGTGGCCCTCCGCCGGATCCACCTTTGACCGGTTTCGACCACTGGACGCAGAGGATGTTGACAAGATAGTCGCAGCTCTTAGACCTACCACCTGCTCCCTCGACCCGTGCCCCTCCACGCTGATTCGATCTTGCGTGGAGGGGTTATGTGGCCCTCTGTTGAATATAGTCAACTGCTCCCTTGAGCAAGGAGCCTTTCCAGAGGAGTTAAAAGAGGCGGTGGTAACTCCATTGCTGAAGAAGCCAGGGTTAGACCCCGCGGCTCCCTCCAATTATCGCCCAGTGTCCAACTTGCCGTACCTGGGCAAGGTAATTGAGAGGGCAGCAATGGAGCAGCTGCAGGCTTTCTTGGATGATGCAACCTGACTAGACCCCTTCCAGTCCGGCTTCCGTCCTGGTCTCCATCACAGACCTACTTCGTTGCCATCTGGACCGAGGCGGATCGGCGCTGCTCGTGTTATTGGACCTCACGGCAGCATTTGATACTGTCAATTACCAACTTTTGACACACCGCCTGGCGGTCGCGGGGGTGAGGGGGACAGCTCTCAACTGGCTGTCCTCCTTCCTCCAAAACCACCTGCAGCGAGTGAAGTGGGGAGGGGTGGTCTCTGAGGGCTCCGCCTTACATTGCGGGGTCCCTCAGGGGGCCATCCTCTCCCCGCTGTTATTTAACATCTACATGCGACCACTCGCCCAGTTGGTACGGAGTTTCGGGCTGGAATGCCATCAGTACGCTGAAGACACCCAGCTCGTTCTGAGGATGGACGCTGGGGCGGAATCTGTACCCGATAATTTCCAACTCTGCCTAGAAGCTGTAACTGGATGGCTGCGAGCCAGTAAGTTGAAGGTGAACCCGGAGAAGACGGAGATCTTGTGGCTGGGCCGCCCGGGGGGTGGGAGGAGATCCAGCTGCTGATGTTTGATGGCGTGTCGCTATGCCCGCAGTCCTCAGTAATGAGCTTGGGGGTCCGACTGGACCCCCAGCTGTCTATGGAGGCACAAATTGCTTGTGCCTGCAAGACAGCCTTTTACCATCTGCGGCAAGCAAAACGTCTGGCTCCCTATCTCTCCCGTCGCGACCTGGCCACGGTGATCCAAGCCACGGTCACCTCGAGGCTCAATTACTGTAACGCGCTGTACATTGGCCTACCTTTGTCGGCGATCCGGAAACCCAAACTGGTGCAGAACGCGGCGGCTCGCCTGCTGCTGGGAGCCCCAAGAACGGCCCATATAACACCACTCCTGCGCGAACTGCACTGGTTGCCCATTGAATTCCGGATCTCCTTCAAGGTGTTAGTTTTGACTTTCAAGGCCTTATATGGTTTGGGGCCAGTGTACTTGAAGGAGCGGCTTACCCCATATGCGCCCAGAAGATCACTGCGTTCAGAGGGGCTCAACTTACTTGATGTTCCGGGTATGAAGTTCTGCAGACTCTCTACCACGCGGCAGAGAACGTTTTCAGTGGCTGCGCCGGTTTTATGGAACTTGCTGCCGCCGGCGACACATGCCTTGCGGGACCTGATGGCTTTCCGCATGTCCTGCAAGACCTGGCTATTTAGGCAGGCGTTTGACGTGTGATGTCCGACGGCGCATGACTAATATTGCCACTCTGCCATACCACTATTACTCTGTATAAACCAGCTATGTCTGGCTATGTTTTTGTATGATCGTTTTTAAGATGTAATTTTATGCGTTTTAATCTTAGGTGTTTTATATGCTGTTTTTATATGCTGTTTTTATATGTTGTTTATCAAGTCAAAATAAATAAATAAATAAATAAATAAATAAGAGAGAAAGATTAATCTTGCATCATCCTCATTTTGAGATGCAGTTTGAAACTGGATTATATGGTCAGTGCAGACACATATGATGCAGTTCAATGCAGTCAAACTACATTGTTTGAGGCTACACTGACCATATAATGCAATTTCAAGCATATTATATGGTAGTGTATATGGGGCCTATATCAAGATGTATATATACTAACTCACTGAAGTAAAGATGTTGACAATTTCATTAGGAAAGTACCTTTCTTAATCTTTGATAGTGAATGAGTGTGTGCTGTTCATATATGTTCTAAATGCTCTGTGTGGCTTTAACTGTTTAAATTAACATTTTAAAGTAATATTTTAATTGGACAGATTCATTTTTTAACTTTTGAAACTCACAGTGTTTCAGTCATTTTGTTTTAACGAATATGAAAAGCTGTCTTGAGTCCCATTTTGGGAGATAGGCGGGATAAAAAGAAAATAATAAATAAATAAAAGATATTTAAAACAACAAAACAAATAACTAACTGGGTTGCTGTAAGTTTTTTGGGCTGTATGGCCATGTTCCAGAAGCATTTTCTCCTGACGCTTTGCCTGCATCTATGGCAGGCATCCTCAGGTGTTGTGAGGTCTATTGGAAACTAGAAAGAATGTGTTTATATATCTGTGGAATGTCCATGGTGGGAGAAAGAATGCTTGTCTGTTAGAGGTAGGTGTGAATGTTTCAATTGGGTACTTTGATTAGCATTCAATGGCCTAGTACTTTTCAAGTTGTTGCATAATATTAATCTAGCCAGTAGGCCTGCTTCCGATCAGAAAGTGGATTCGCCATTCCGAGAGCTTTGTCGCCATTCTCGGGAAAGGTTTCGGATGTAATTCCGGCCCTTTCTTGCTGCCTCTTCTCATTGGCTGATGGCAATCCTTATTGGGAGTGATGTTATCCCTGGAAGTAACCTAAGCGCTAAAAGCGACTGTTTACTAGAAAGCCACTAACAAACAGCTGGGGAAAAACACCAAAAAGAATGACTAGGGGTTCTAGCTAAATGATCTAATGTAATATAAATCCAGACATCATATTTCCACAATGAATCATCTATATTGAAGAGAAATTTATATACTCAATGTGATGCTCAAAATGTAAAACATTCAAAGCAATGATAATAATATACAGTCACAATGCAATATAGGACAAAACATTATAGAATCCATCCAATGCATGCACCAAAGGTATCATCCAAAGGGGCTCTAGCTAAATGATCTAATGTAATATAAATCCATTATATACTCTGGAATTAAATTGAACACATTGCTGCCCTGATGAAGTTCCGACTGTAGGAACGATCACGCATTCCCGTAGGCATTGGGAATACATCCGAATATCGGAATACATCAGATTCAATTCCAATAACATTGCTGTAAAAATCGGAAGTGATTCACATCCGAAACCAAAGCAAAATCAACATCTGATATGACTTCCAATATGCATTTTTGCGTTCGAAAACAGGCCTACTAGACAGCATGTAGGCTGTCCTGTAGGCTTGTTTGATCAAGGAAAAAATGGTTCAAAACTCGTTTCAGATGTAGGGGGCACAGGTGATTCAATTCCGAAGTAATTTCCAAAATTTGACAAAAAAACAGAATTTTCCAAAATTTTAGAAATTTCCAAATTGCTTTGGTAATGGTGGGCGCGATTGCGCAATGCGCGAAAAACTGCAAATAGGACAGGCAAAACTTTGGGGATTCCCTTTCCCTCATTTTTAGACCGCTACTGACAAAACTTGCCACAGTGGTAGAAATTATTAGCAAATTATAGGAGATTTCTTGTTTCCAAAAGTACAGTGTGTAACCCCAAGCAGAGAAAGGGGGCTCCAAAGTTGTATGGTATGGTTCCCCAAGGAAATGATTAGATTAGGAGATTTCTAGTTTCCAAAAGTACAACGTATAACCCAAAGCAGACAAAGGGACTTTTCCCCAAGGAAATTATTAGCAGAAAATGGGCTTTTCCAAGTCCAAAGGGACTTTCTGGGATCCCAAAATCCAAAGTGTAACCCAAAGGCACCTTTCCTACCCAAGCTGCCTAGTACCTTCCTGTTTGCGTCCCCGGCTCGCAATGAGTCCACAAGGCACATGCGGGCCTTTTTAAAGGTCAGTGGCTGCTGTGCTGAAACCCCTCCCCTCCCCACATGGTTTACCCTCATTGGCTGGAGGCAAGCATCCCAGCATGGAAGCTGCTGCTTGCCTCCAAAGGCTGGGTCTTTTCCAATTCACTTCTTGAGTTGGAACAAAGATTGTGTCAGTGGCTTCAAAATGGCAAGAATACTTCCAAATTCCCAAATCGCTTCGAAATCGCTTCGAAAAGGAATTTGATCCTAATTTAATCCAAATTACGAAGATTCTGATTGGACCTAACCATGCCTACTCTCCTGTAGGAGGGGTTAGTGAGCTCTGCAATATAAAAGGCTGAGTTTCCCTGTATGGATGGAATTGCCATGTTCAAACGTGAACAGGATTTATTGGCCAAGCTCAACAATTTGTTAAAAATCCCTTTCTAGCAGCTTCTTTTTAATAAGGGTAAAGATCTCGGTGAAAGTTAGCAAGTTCAAGAAGTTGCTATCATAGCCCAATTCCCTGATCTTTGCTAGAACTGTTGAGCACCATTTGAGTGGTGGCGTTTGCTCAACGTGAGTTGGGTCAGAGAGTTGCTGGAGCTTTGGTAGTGGATAAATAACCAAAATGTATTTATGTTTAGCCAGATAGTGGCCTCTATAGAGTATTACCCAGATTCTAGACATAGAACTGCATATGGGAAACAGTTTGGGACACCAAATAACTTGTGGAAGAATTTTAAGTTTAAAGATCTGATGGCACTGTTAACCAAATGGGCACTCCATAGAGTAGTTGTGACATCGCCTTTGCTTGAAAAACTTGCAGAACTGGGGGGATATATTGTTTGCCCCTGGAGTGGAAAAACCTCCTGGTAGCACTGTTGCTTGATTGGGCCTGGGCCAGTGTATATTTTAAGTGAGTGGAACATGACAGGTTGTTGCTGAACCAAAGTCCTAGGTATTTGGAATGTTTTACTTGCTTGATATAATAACCCTTTATCTTCCAGACTTGTTTTTTATTGCTTTTCCCAAAACAAAACAGGATCTTGGTTTTATCATAATTCACCTGCAGATCATTCATCTCACAGAAGTCAACAAATTTGTGCAGTAGTCTTTTTAAACCCACATGGGAGAGGGATAGTAGGGCTGCATCATCCACAAATAGCAAGAGGGGAATGTGCTTTGGGCCAATTTTGGGGCTATGCCCATCCACTTGGGCCAGGGCTATAGGGAGATCATGCAAGAAGATGTTGAATAGAAGTGGGGCTAGTATGCACCCTTGTTTGACTCCTTTTTGGACCTGGATCGGGTTCGACAGGAATCCCCTATGGTCTTTTACCTGGCATAGGTTTTGGTTGTACAGTTTCTTAAACAAAAAGAAAAGTCTTGGGTCAATACTGAGGGCAGCTAGTTTCTCCCAAAGCTTTTCTCTGTTCACAGAATCAAATGCCCCCTTGAGGCCCAAGAAGGCCACATTTAGTTTATTAGGACAGTTTTTAGAGTATTTATTGGCTAGGTGAGCCAAGATGTGGACCTGATGTAATGTTGATCCCCCCTTAGAAAATCATGCTAGCTCAGGGCTAATTATGTTGATTTGGTTGACCCATGACTCTAGCCTAGTCAGGAGAAGCTTGGCATACATCTTCCCTATTATAGAGAGCAGGCTAATAGGTTGATAGTTTGTTGGTTCATTTTGGTCTCCTTTTTTGAATATTGGGACCATTTTGGGACCATTATGAAGGAGGTCCTTGCCTTTGGCATGGACTCTGTTTCACTGATCCTTGTAAATCCTTATGTAGACTTGTCCACAGCTGCATGGTATAAGGTAGACTCCTGCAAAGGTGAGAGGATTCCTAACCAACTATCTGCTGTCCTTTCATGTCACTCAAAGTAAGTAATACCTCTATCCACTTCACTGTAGGACTGCCCTGAGAAAGTCAAAAAGTTGTCTCTTTCTTTGGCAGTTGTTTTATATGCTGAAATACATAGGTGTACTAACGTTCTTTGCCTTGATAGTTACTGCCATGAAACTGCCAGCACTGCCTGGTGCTGTTTCATGATAATATGGAAGAAAGCTGTAGCATAGGACCGAGGACCACATCATATTGATGAGATCCCACAAAGGGGGGGGGGGATCACCAACCACAGTGGTGAATCCGCGGGGCAGAGGGGCAATCTAGGTGCCCCATGCCTTGCCCCAATCACATGTGGGGAAGCGTCACCACATGGTTTCCCTCCACATTGGTCTGTTGTTCTTTATGGGACATGAGAAGCCTCCTGTGTTCTGGGTGCAGCATTGTAAGATGCTTACACCACAGTTCTTCAACAGAACCCCACTGGACATGCCCCTGTGTTTCGTGGCATGGGACTCTGCAGAACAACTGTACTGCAAGCATCTTATGACATTTGCAGCCTCATGTGTGATGAATTAGTTGCTCCATATGGCAAGCCTGTACACACAAAACAGTTCACTAAATTTTCTTAAAGAAAAGAGGGAAAGTAACAAGTCTTTATATTAGACTTTTTCTTATCTGATATAGTATGATCCAAGTCATAGCATGGTTAGCATAATAAGTTATGCTGATGGAACAGACCTACTGAACTTGAGCAAAATGTCACTAGAAGAAATAACCCCAAATTCCATCCCTCCCATATAAGTAGCAGAACCAATCATACTGACAGGTTGCTGAATTCAATTACACATGAACAGTCTAAGGAATTGTTTTGTTGAGCTCAGTTTAGTCCAGTTCAAATTGGCTTTATTTTTCCAAAGCCTAGCTAGGAAAGTTATCTGAAGTTCCACGGGAAAACCTTTATTGATTTTGACCTTAGGGGGAAAAAACCACTGCTTATCTACAAGGTTGTTTTTTTTTAAAAAAAGAATTACATACAGAAAAGAGGAAATGCAGTGCTCTTGGACTTGCTTATTTGGTCCTAAATACCACGTCATTTAATATTTTCAAAACAAAGTCAATTCAGACATGATTTTTACTTGAGATAACACCTCTTTGGAATCTCTAGTTCCTCCAGCACAACTCTATGGAGGAAACTAAACTGGAGAACTTAGACATTCATAGAAAGGCCATATTCATCAAAGCCACGAATAATCAAATCTGTAAAAGTTAAATCTGCAAATGTGGAAGACAGTCTATAAATGCAAATGTCATGCATATTTTTAAACAGCAAATTTAAAAAGAATAGGATGGATATAAGAATGAATATATATACATATAACATGGATTGATTGACACATTGCTATTTTATACAACTTCTAAGACGGTTTCAAAGTAGAAATAGGAAAATCAATTGATGGAGGTGAAAGTATGTTACGTGCCTTATGGTAGGGAAATGAGACAGGATGGAGAGGCTAATCAGTTGCATAGCTTGCAGAATAGATTCAAGTGAAATAATACTTAATGTATTTGAATTGTTTCAAACATGGACTAGCAGAATGAGATGAAGGATTCTTGCATGAAGGGTTTTCTTGCTCATTTCAAGGACTGCCTTCTTGCTCATTTCAAGGGGGGATGGCATGAAAGTTACTTCTTACATACCATGTACATACTAATTCCTTTAAGTCAGGAACACATGTCTTTTACAATCTTATTTGTATTGGTCAGTTTTGAGAGTAATCAGGAACAATTGCCCTGTTCATAGAAAATGCCACGGTCATGTAGAAAACAGAACCCTGACTTTTATAGCAAAGGTGCTGTGAATTTCTCTCCCCATTCAGGCCTGCTTGCTTTACTCACCTAAAAACTGTGAAATATTTTACAGATTGAACCTCATCCGATCAGTGGCAGAAAAGAAGAGGGAACCATCTTACCCTACGCTATCTTTCCCCGTCTTCTATGATGGCCAGCCATCATGCATTTCCATATCTTTCTCCTGCTTTATGCAATTCTGGGTCGGGTATCAATCAACTCCTGAAGATGGCTGCTAGGCTCCATGCACTGTGGAAATGGAGCCCCACCAGAAGTGCCCTTATGTTATGTGATGGCCTCCATGAGGCTCCCGTGAGACTCCACTTCTGCAGTGCATGGAAATGGAGCCTGGCAACTGTCTGCTGAGGTCACTAGAGTGGCTTAGATTAAGAGATTTATTGTGTCATGAATTTATTGTCTTTCAAGATCACCAAGTATCTTTGTTATAACCCAGTTATCATTTCCATTTCATCACAGAATATTATTATATTATATATTTAATTCAGTGCTGAAATTAATGGATTAAACTGCTACAGGTCTAGACAAAACCACCATGACCAACCAACACACATTTGCTAACCAGGGCAAATCTAAGTTCTGAATTTCTGGATGTCATTTTTGTTTAATTTCTACATACATATTAAATGACATTTCTTGGCATACATATTCCACTTCCAAACAGCATGACCACATGTTTCACACTAGTTTTAAAAATCAAAAAGAAAGGTAAATGTATACATAATGGACAGGACCGGATGAAGGTAAAAAATAGTAGTAAGCGAATAATTTTTTGGGTGCCCCCTGGTTCTCCAGCCTGGTGGAGATTGTGCATGCGTGCACGCGTGTGCCGGAGCACGCATGTGCGCAGCCAGCTAGTTTCCCCATCCTTTTCGGCCTCTTGGGAGTGCGTTTAGCAACTTCTTCCACCAGAAGCGCTCTGTCCAAATGATGCATGTGTGAAAGTTTCGTGCATGCACTATTGGGACAGGGCACTTCTGGTGGACGGAGTAGCAAAACGCATTCCCAAGAGGATGAAAAGGACGGGGGAACATTTTGCAGCCGGGGCGGAGCCTCCCGCTTCCGGCTGCAAATGTTCCCCCGTCCTTTTCATCCTCTTGGGAGTGCGTTTCGCTACTCCATCCACCTGAAGCTCTCCGTCCAAATGGCGCATGTGTGAAAGCAGCCGGGGCGGAGCCTCCCACCCGTGCGCCGGCCCGCAGCAATGGCGGCCACGGCCGGATGTGCCCTTGGACACGTGATGCCCAGAAGCAGCCGCTTACTTTGCTTACACTTAGATCCGCCCCTGATAATGCAGATAACAGCATGCATGCATTTTATTGGGTTATTAACCTGGATAGCAATGGAGTCAATTCCCTTCACCTATATTGTATGAACCCTGTTTCTTTTTCAACCTATCCCCACTTTGTTCTCCTTGTTCTAATATGGTTGTCACTAACTAGTAGTAGCACTACCTGGCCAATTGCAGTTACTGTTCATGTTACTGAAACTTGTACATCAAAATGTGAATGTCTGTAGCTTGATGATTGGCTCAGTTCAATTGTGTTATGCAAATGTACCCTTGTTTCTATGTAAGATATTACAGCAATATAGCAGCTGATTCCAAGATAACAGTAGCCCTTAAGAAACTCTATATTTATGTAAATGAGGCAATTTAATATTTGATAAAAAGTTGATGCCAGATATTCTTGGAAATGTTATATAAATCTATGTAATTGTACAAATAAAAACATATTGCCAGCAACTAGTGTTATTATTCTTATAGATTTACTAAGAAAAATTAATGCCACTGACAATACTTGCACTAGCTCACATTGTAAAAATCTGTCATGGGATATCTATGATTCTGTGAAAGGTTATTTACATGCAAGGATGGGTGATGATTTTGTTTCAGTGCATCTTTTATGAGAGCATACTCAAATTTACATTTTTTTAAAATTCAGGATGGCAAACACTTGACTTTTTAAAATCTGCACATAGGAGAAAGCAACACTGTCATCTAATTCAGGCTCAGGTCCCGTGAAACCCTGGACTTGAATCAATCTTGGTAATGCTCAGTTAGGGTTGGTACCTTTATATATATATATATATATATATATATATATATATATATATATATATGTATATATATATATATGTATATATAATCTTGGTAATGTATATATATATATATATGTGTGTGTGTGTGTGTATATGTATATATGTATATGTATATGTATGTGTATGTATGTATATATATACACACACACACACACACACACACACTCCTTCCTTACCTTTAATGGCAAACAGGTACAACACAATCATATTTATTCTGGGAATAACTCTGTAACTAGAATTTAGCCAGGAGAAACAGTGGAGATAATGTTATTTCAGATCATTTAAGGTGGTGGTTCAGAGAAAGAGATGGAAATTGGTAGAGGGATTGAAAAATCATATCTCAAATCCAGCATCACTTGTGAAATTCATTCTCTGAAACACAACACTCTTTCAGTATTCTCTTGTTTTGTTTCACAGAAATCCCTGCATTATCAGTGTTATCACAGGAAACTGCCAGTATGTGAATTTCAATCTGGTTCATGAGCCTCTTTAATTATGACTGTGACAATAGACTTGAGCGTTTCGTTGCCCCTCTTGCCAAGGAACACACATTTCATATTCTGGGATACAACATTTTCCTGCTGTCACCATGTAGTCCCTTGGATGGTAATGTTAATTAAAATGTCAGGATGACATTTCTTTCTGTATAAGCTTATGGTTTTGTTTTCAAAGACAGGAGCCAAAGCAAGGTGGGAACAAACCAAAAGTGGGCTGTGGGGAGATAAGAGCATTACAATTATGTTGTACACCTGTATGGAAAAGTGTGATATTGCTGAACATACAACAGGCCATATAATTAGCAGGGAGCAGAGTGACTCATCCAGCTCTTCCCATTTGACTGGAATAGCCCAGGATGGCTAAGGAATAAAGTGGCATTCTTTCTTTTGCATTAAGTTTCCCAAGCCCCGTCACCTCCAGACCCTTGCTTCTATCCTCTATCCTTCTAACCATGAACTATATTTTATTCCATTTTATTCATATAACTGTATTAAAATATTCTTTTTTACATATGAGACAAGAGACGTTGGCATCTGCCTGTCCTAGATCAAGAGGCAAACCATCCAGCTATTATGGACTTTTGTACTCAACAGACAGCCTCCTGCTTGCCATGCTGTGAACCAGCCCCGGATGTGACTCAGAGAAACTTTGGCCATTTCAACATTCTTTATTTGGCTGGCCTGAGAAAAGCTACATAATCTCATCATTTCCATGCCCAGAGCTCCAAAGACAGAACTAAAATCAACAACAGTTATATTTGTCTGTATAATTTTTATCCTTGTATATAATGTGTCTATTTCCCAAATCTAAAATGTATACATTGTACTTTTATTCTACTTTGTTCTTAAATGTACTAAACATATGAAACATATCTGAACCGCCACACTCAGTTCAAGGGCCATCACACAAGAATGCCTCTCAGCCTCAGGCAAAGATATAACAAAAGCCTATCATTCTGCCTCTTGATCTAGTATTTCCCAATAGCTCAACTGCAGCCACCTCAATAGGCATCTTTGTTTGCCTAACCCAGTCTTTCTCAACCAGTGTGCCGTGGCACACTAGTGTGCCGTGACGGAATCCCTGCTGTGCCGCGGGAAACACTCTCTGCCCCCCTTCCTCCCCCCTCCTGCCGAACTCCTGCTGCTTGGGGGAGGAGGAGGAAGGGCCGGGTGGTGGCGAAGAAAAAGAAAAAGAGGCCGGGGCATCGCCTCCTTCGGCCATTTACCCAGCCAGCCTCCAATCCGCCATGACTCCCGCCATGACTCTCGCCCCTAGCTCGCTGAAGCTGCATGGAGGAGGAGCCCCACCCACTGAAGCCCATCCACCACTCATGCTCCTCCTCTGTAGGAGAGCTGAAGCTGGGGGGAGGGGCATGGTGCGGCCTGGCTCTGCCCCCTCCCCCGGCTTTGGCACTCCCAGCAGCTGCTCCAGCCTTGAGGGGACAGTGCCAAGCCAGCATTGTGCTGGTTCTGGCACCGCTGGCTTGGCACTGCCCCCTCAAGGCTGGAGCAGCTGCTGGGAGAGGTGAAGCCGGGGGTAGGGGCGGGCATGAACCAAACTAGACTACAGAGATCAACCCCATTGTTCTCAGGAGCCTGGGCTACATAAACCCCACCCAGGACCCCTGCTGGCCTGGAATGCCAGCACTTCCCGAAGACTCCTTTCCACGCACAGAGTTTTCCCCCACCTGGCTGGGAGGGGGTTTCTAGCCACATCATCAGAGCTCAGCCAATCAGTGGCAAAGGAAGAAAAAATCCAACTTGGACAATGTTATAATGCTGGTTGCAGAACTCCATTTCCTTGATGCTTGTACTTTTGGGAAAGAGCCCACATGAATTTGTTCTTGGTCTCGAATGCATTTAAACACCTCTGTCCTTTGTTTTCACCTCCTGGTGATTCTTTAATCTGGAACTCTTATTATTACTTTTGATTAGCAATGCTTGCCTCATTTTATTGTGGCCTAAATTCCATATCAGGATGGCTATCTGTTGCAAGTGCTTTCATTGTGTATTCCTGCATAGGGAACTGGGTTAGACTGGAAGCCCCTTGGGATCTCTTCGAGCTCTATGATCCTATGATATTCTTGTATTCTCTGGCCATTGGCTACATTTCCCCTACTTGTCTGCTCTTTTCTTTCTTAGAATTATGTAGTGGTCAAAGACAAACAAAGCCCATATAGACAAAACTTACACTCAGCTATATGACAAAGTTAATGGGCACAAATATAGTCCTTGCAGGGTGAGGGCGAGAGGGGGAAGTTGCCCCTATTTGCAGGGTCCTTGTGGCATTAGACATTTATTTCCTCATTAATTGATCAAAGAGAGGAACTACAGTTGGCCATCCATATCCAAAGATTCTATAACAACTGATTAAACATCCACTGCTTGATTTTTTTTTAAATCCAAAAAGCAATCTTTGATTTTCCATTTTAGGTTTTACTATCCCAGAGCTGTTTGGGCTGGAAGTCAGCCTGAAGAAAACGGAAGTTCTCTACCAGCTCGCACCACAGGAAGAACACCATCATCCCCATGTCAGCATAGGCAAATCTGTGCTTAAGTCCGTTCAGCAGTTCACCTACCTGGGAAGCATCATCTCTTCAGATGCCAAGATTGATAAAGAGATAGATCACAGATTAGCAAATGCATATAGTGCATTTGGAAGGCTTCACAAAAGAGTCTGGAGCAACAAGCACCTGAGGCAAAGCACCAAAATCAGTGTGTACAAAGCTATCATACTGTCTATTCTCCTCTATGGCTCTGAAACATGGGTCACCTATTGCCAACACCTACGACTCCTCGAACGCTTTCATCAGTGCTGTCTTCGCACAATCCTAAATATATACCTGACCGACTATGTGACGAATGTTGCTGTCCTTGAGAAAGCAGGGATCACCAGCATTGAGGCCATGCTATTGAGAACACAGCTGCGCTGGGCAGGGCACGTCTCTGGGATGGAGGGCCACCGCCTCCCAAAGATACTACTCTATGGTGAACTCGCAAGAGAGGCACCCCCAAAAAGAGATATAAGGACTCCCTGAAACAACATCTCAGGCTCGGCCAGATTGATCACCAACAATGGTCCACCCTGGCCTCACATCGGGAGGCATGGAGACACACTATCCACAATGCTGCGGCCTCTTTCGAGAAGACACGCCGAACGGGTCTCAAAGAGAAATGACAACACAGAAAGAACCGCAACTTGGAAACAACATCACCCAAGGAGACTTTCTGCTGTGCTTTCTGCAACCGAACTTGCCTATCTCAGATTGGCCTTTTTAGTCATCAACACACTTTTAACAAGCGTGGGATGAGTCCTTCCTAAGAATCTTCGTTCACGAAGTAATGCCGAGAGTATCCCATTATATATAATAGTATCCATGAGGGAAGGGTTGTCTTTGAAGCAAACCCTAGCAGATGCCAAGGGATGCTGTACATGGTGTATCTAAAGCAGTGGTTCTCTAACTTCATTTCACCTGATATTTCAGACTTCAATTCCAGAATTCCTGATCATTGATCATGCTGGCTGGGTCTACTTTCAGTTGAATTCCTTATGCTTTCTTTTCGTAATATGATTAGCAGAGCAGCATGTAAATGTGAAGTCCTATTTTCCTTTTTATTAGCACATATTTGAAGCTTTAAAATAATGGAACAGGACAAGATACAGCACAAGTTACTCTACTAGCAAAGTCCACTGATAAACAAATGTTACCTTGAAACAGATTCATGTGATATGAAAGGTAATTAGTTATAATGACAAGCGACGCCACCAAAAGTCCTTACTGCAAATCTAATCTGTTTGTAATTCTTGTATGTATAATGAGCACTGACGATGTTCTAGTCCACTGAAACTAATATGTTTGCAATTAAATTAGAGATTTGTTATGAGTTAATTCTTTTCTCTATGCCTTTTCAATCTAGTGGCTAGCATTTCAAAACCATGTATCTCCAATATCTTTATACATCCCCAACTGTTGTATAATTTAACCCTTTAATTTCAAGAAATTGTAAAAGTCCCCTGCTGTCCCATGTCCAGATTATTTTACTTAAACTCTTTGTCAAAGAAACTAATCTGTTTGAAAACTTATATCAATTATTATTCTTTGGTTTTGGATATTACAGGAATTACACAGGTTAATTTGTACACACACACACACCAACCATGATATGAAGATGTATGCTTTTGAGGCACAAAAAGGTGAGAAAAAATCACTTCACTAAGCATGTCATGTTTCCAATGTAAACAATCACATTTGCCTACATTTGGATGCTTGTAGGAGAGCTTCCATCCAAAGATCTGCTCGTATTATTCTAAAATAACACAAATACTTTGTTATTGCTAGTTATAACTACTTTGATTATGTTGACAGTTTTTAAATTATTCAATTCATCCTTTAAACACTATCACTCTCCACACATGCTTCTGAAAAAAATGAGTTTATTTTAAATTGGCTAATATGAGATGACTATTTTATTTAGTTTGTGTCATTCTCTGCTGCACAAGGGAATTTATATAGTGTTGTAAACATTGTTATTGATGATTTTGCTTATAGTTCAAACAGGCCCGGATTAACTGTTTGTGGCGCCCTAGGCCACACTCTGGAAGCGCCACTTGTGGGGGGTGGGTCCACTTGCGGGGGGGTGGAGCTGCTTGCGGGGGCACTTGTATGGGTGGGGCCACTTGCAGGGGTGGGGCCACTTGCGGGGGGCCCTCCTTCCTTCTCACTGACTTCTCTCCGCCTCCTCCTCGCTCGCGTCGGCGTTGGCCCCACCCCTCCTTCCTTCAGTGAAGGAAGGAGGGCCGACGCCGACGCAAGCAAGGAGGGGGCGGTGGGACTTCCCTCTGCCTCCTCCTTGCTCATGATGGCGTCGGCCCCGCCCCTCCTTCCTTCACTGAAGGAAGGAGGGGCGTGGCCGACCCGAGTGAGGAGGGGGCAGCGGGAAGCCGCGTCAGAGGCCCTAGGGCCTATGGCGCTCTGCGCGCAGGCGCATACAAAGATCGAACTTTTTTTAAAAAAAAATATTTTTGGGGTCTGGACCTGCCGTCCTCCCATGGCTGCCGCCCTAGGCCATGGCCTAGGGTGGCCTTATGGGTAATCCGGGCCTGAGTTCAAATTAAGCAAACATTTCAATTGCAGCACCTAGAATTTTTGACATTTACTTACATTCCATGAGTCCCTGGAAGTGCAATGAGTTAAATCCTTGTGCTGGCAGGATGGAAGATTGACAGGTTGGAGGTGTGAATCCAGGGAGAGCACGGATGAGCTCCCTGTGTCAGCTCCAGGTCCCCATGCAGGGACATGAGAGAAGCCTCCCACAAGGATGGTAAAACATTTTAAAAAATCCAGGTGTCCCCTGGGCGATGTCCTTGCAGACGGCCAATTCTCTCACATCAGAAGCGATTTGCAGTTTCTCAAGTTGCTCCTGACAAACACACACAAAACCCAAGTTCCATGCAAAGTGCATGAAGGATATAGCAAGTTAGTCTACTACTACTACTACTACTACTATTTTTAACACCCCACCTTTCTCTCCACAAAGGAGGCACAAAGAAGCTTACATTAAAAGCATTTCAATACAATTTAAAATCTACAAATATAAAACATTTCAACTGAATTAAATAGTAATAGTTTTTCAAAAATCCATAGTTAAAATTCATAAAACTGGTTAAAAACATATTCAAAGCTAAAACTATAGCACCCCTGACTTGATCTTAAAAACCTCCTTCTTTAAAAGCCTGCCTGAATAAAAAGGAAGGACAATGAGGAAGGGGCCATTCTGGCTTCCCTTGGGAAGAAGGGAGTTCCAGGGTCGAGGGACAGCCACTGAGAAAGAAGGTCCGCTTTCTAGTTCCCACCAACTGAGCTTGAGGTAGAGGCGGGACCAAGAGAACGGCCTCTCCTGAAGATCTCAGGGCCCAGATAGGTTCGAATAGGGTGATGGGGTCAGCCAAATATCCTGGACATGTGCCATCTAGGGCTTTAAAGGACAAAACCAGTACTTTGAATTGTGCCTGGAAACAGACTGACAGCCAGCAGAGCTGCTGCAACTTGGGGACTGTCCATTCCCTATAGCCAGCCCCAGTGAGCAACCTGGCTGCAGCTCTTTGGACCAGCTGAAGTTTCCAAACATTATTCAAAGTTCCAGTAAACTTAAAGAGTAAATATTATGTTCACTCTCCCTATTTGTCACAACTAATATTAAGCTAGCCCTATTGTTGTAGTTAGTGCTGTGTGTTTGTAGCTAGTATTAGGTAATGATCTCTTTTTATTATATCTATTAGGGTTGGGCTTTCGGATGAAGAAATTAATTTAGTTCATATTAGATCTGTTCAAAATGCTAATTTTGAGCTTTTCTGCACCTCCCACGCGAACCCGGAAGTAGACTTTGATTTACGCTCCTTGAGGCCGGCAATTTGCGTAATTATTGTAATTAATTCTTAATTATTGTATTCACACACCTTCTCCCTGTCTTCTCCCCTTTGGTTCCTTCCCGTCTTCATTCATTTTCTTACCCTGTTTCTTTTTCCCGCATTTTTATGGGGAAATGGAAGTGACGCTGCCGCTAGGCATTCTGGGAAGTGTAGTCCTCCATGCGTCTCCTCCTCTCCTCCCTCTCTCCTCTTCTCTCTGCCATTGCTGCCGATGTTGCCTGGCTTGAGGGAAGAGAGGCAGAGGCAGCCGAGGCACGGAGGGGATGGGAAGGGCAGGCCCCACCCCCAAGGAGACCTAAACTTCCTGGTAGACAGAGCTGCACTGAGGCGAGCGCGGGAGAATTGCAGGAAGAGAGAGAGAGAGGGGAGAATTGAAGGAAGAGGAGGGGGAGAGAAAGAGAGAAGAAGATGGAGAGGGAAGGAGGAAGGAAGGAAAGGAGGGAGAGAGGAGGAGGGAAGGCAGAGAGAAAGAAGGGAGGAGGGAGGAAGGAAGGGAGAGGAGGAGGAGAGAGAGAAAAGGGAGAAGAAAATAAACGTGTATGGGGCGAGGAAGAAGGAGGGAAAGGTTTGCAGGCAGCAAGAGCAGAGGAAAGAAGAGTAAAGCACAGCTGGGTTGCTGTGTGGGAGGGTCCAGCGGATAAGGAAAGCCTCCGCTTCTGCAAACACCCCTGAGTCCTGGGAGATGGCCGTGGCATGAAGGAAAATCCCAGCAGCTCCCAATTTCAAAGGTCTGCCCCCCCCCCAAGAGGCCCCCAGTATTCTCTATTGCTCATGACAGTTCTCTGTGCCAACTTTGGCTCAATTCCATTGTTGGTGGAGTTCAAAATGCTCTTTGATTGTGGGTGAACTATAAACCCCCGCAGCTACAACTCCCAAATGACAAAATCAACCCCCCCACAACTCCAACAGTGTTCAACTTTGGGTATATTAAGTATTTGTGCCAAATTTGGTCCAGATCCAGGATTGTTTGGGTTCAGAGTGCTTTCCAAATTTAGGTGAACTATATCTCCCCTAAATCACTGTCAATTCCTCCCAAAGCCCTCCAGTATTTTCAGTTGGTCATGGGTGTTCTTTGTGCCAATTTTGGTTCAATTCAATCACTGGTGGAGTTCATAATGCTCTTTGATTGTAAGTGAACTATAAATCCCAGCAACTACAACTCCCAAATGTCAAGGTCTATTTTCCCTAAACTCCAACTGTGTTGTTCACATGTGGGCATATTGGGTATTCATGCAAACTTTGGTCCTCTCCTGATCCAACATGTTTGAGTCCAGACTGCTCTCTGGATGTAGGTGAACTCCAACTCCAACACTCAAGGTCAATGCCCACCAAACCCTTCCAGTATTGCCACAAATACACATATTAAAATGTATTTCTATTATTATTATTTGAAACACAACAAGATGCATTTCTATATGCTATAAATCTTTAGCTCCAGTGAATTGCACTCCAAGGTGAAGGGAAATGTTGCCTCTTGATTTCCCTGTGCTTAAAACAGTGTCAGTCCTGTTTCCCTGCTTTGGACAATTTAGAACCAATTACAAAATTTTGTAAGTAATAACATATCAATTAAGAATTGTTTTGAATTTTTTTTGTAATTCATTACGTTAAGCATCAAAAAATCCCCCCCCCCCCCATTTGTTTTTGGAACCACAATTTTTTGGGTTCTAAACCAACCTTAATATCTATATTGTAATTGTGTCATGCCACTGTTGTAAACCGCCCCGAGCCCATGGGGAGTGGCGGTCTATAAGCATGAAGATATAAATAAATAAATAAATAAATAAATAAACTGACTCATTTCTACAACTTCAAGTCTGGTGGGTGAACTGGCCCCACTGGCAAGCTTTCCTCTGCCGCTGAGTGCAAAGAGATGGAAGGAGCCCAATTCTAACCATGTCCGTCCACATTTTAAAAATATATATTTTAAAAACCCACTACAATTTGTATCTAACTTTTTACAGCACAATACAATATAGGCAAATAGGGGGGGGGGGGCTATAAGCAATGATATTTCCCATAACAGTTGGCTATACTTTATTGCACTTGGCAAGAAAAGTACCATGATGCCATGTGCATTCTATTGCCAGTCCTACCCATGATTATGCCATCCTCATTATTCATGAGCAAAACCTGTCAATAGTTTCCAATTCCACAAAATGCCAGTCATTTACCTGTTGCAATGCAGCCATCCCACCTCTTTGCTTGTATGATGGCAGTAAAGTGACACCGGGGAAGGATTCTTCTCCCCCCCCCCCAAACATTCTGAAACTGGTAATTTTTACAGTTTTATTAATAATTTGACTTTTAAAAAGTAACCAGAATTCTGATATTGCCTTTAAATAATTGTTTTTAAAAATGCAGAGCCAGAAGAAGTGCAGGAGAGTAGAGTTTTGAAGATATGAAGAAATATGAGCTCAGGATCACAGATCAGTGAATCAGTGCCATTGTATGAACATATAATAAAGAGGATGTTCATGCCTGTACCGTTCATCACATTATTACTGTGGAATAGTGCAGTAAAGTGCATTAAAGTCTTAATATAACAAAGCTTCATGTAAATTTAACACACTTTGTAACATTCTATAAGTTCAAAAGAAGTCTCAGGGCACTTCCAGACAGCACTAAATCATGGGTTTAAACAGGGGCAAAAAATCCCGGGACTTCAGAAGAGGTCTACAGTACATACAGGCCTGTTGATCCTGGGATTAATGCCTCCATTGTCCAGTCTTGATGCTTTCTTGCAGTATTTATAGGCTCCCAAGATGGCCACCATGGTATTTCCACCAGTAACTTCGGTGATTGTTTTTAAACACCTCAAGATGCCAAAATGTGGATATGAGAAGATTCGGATATGTGAATCACTGCAAAGGTTTTTTGTCCTGGCCAGAAACTATGCCCTCCAGACATTTCATGAAGTAATTGCCATTCAAAGAAACCTAATGGAGTAGGACCACTTCTGCCCAAGTCAATACTGCACAACCAAACAGGAATACACACTTTCAAGTCAGGAACAGAGCTTCATCATTACTATCTGACTTTGCTGCCTGGCCATCTGTCCAGACAGATTTCGTTGAGTACTTGTGTCATGCAACAATAGGATGCTGCTCCTGGGTTATACATGGCTGCTCCTATTAGCCACCTGCATGGCCTTGGCTCTCAGTATTTACATTCCTCTCCACCACTTCAGTGTCCCTCCAGCCAGTAGTAAAAATACTTTTTGCACCCCGGGAACCAGGCCCGGATTAGCTTCTTTTGGCGCCCTAGGCCAAAAGAAGCTAATCCGCCCCCAGGCCAAGGAAGCCCTGCCCCCAGGCCGGGAAAACACCCCCCCAGGGCATGCTGCGCATGTGCGTCAGCGGCGCAAGGGTGGGGCTTTCCTCCTCCTCCCGCGACTGGAAAACGGTCACGCGGAGGAGGAGGAAGGGAAGCCCCACCCCAAGGCTGCTGGCGGGAATGCGCATCAGCAGCCTCGGGGTGGGGCTTCCGTCCTCCTCCTCCTCCTCCCGCGACCGGAAAACAGTCACGCAGAGGAGGAGGAGGGAGAGGAGCCAGAAGGGAAGCCCCGCCGCCCCAAGGCTGCTGGCGGACATGCGCGTCAGCAGCCTTGGGGTGGGGCTTCCGTCTTCCTCCTCCTCCTCCCACGACCGGAAAACAGTCATGCGGAGGAGGAGGAAGAAGGAAAGCCCCGCCGCCCCGAGGCTGCTGGCAGGCATGAGCGTCAGCAGCCTCAGGGCGGCGGGGCTTCCCTTCTTCCTCCTCTTCCTCCTCCTGCAACTGGAAAACGGTCGCACAGAGGAGGAGGAGGAGGAAGAAGGGAAGCCCCGCCCCGAGGCTGTTGGCGGGGATGCGCGTCAGCAGCCTCGGGGTGGGGCTTCTGTCCTCCTCCTCGCACCCTCCTTTTTATCCTTGATCTGGCCATGGCCTAGGGTGGCCTTATGGGTAATCCGGGCCTGCCGGGAACTTAGTTTCTCTACCATAAATTTCATTAAACAGGTGAAGGACAAAGTTTCTCTTTCCAAGACAAAGTTTTTGCCTTCTACTCAAGTGTCACCTTCTTTTGAGGAACTGACAAATCAGGAACAAACATCTAAAACCTGGGGGGGAAACCCAGATTTTAAAAATCCAGTGATTTCCGATTGCAGGGACTTACAGACATGCAAAGATCTACACATTCAGCTCAAAACTGCAATATTCCTGCACCTGGGAATCTTGTGGTTTTTTGGCTTTTGTAGCGATTGCTTCCACGTTTACAGGGAACGGCATCTGGCCACCCTCTTGTTTGCTGCAGAAGCTCCTGGGATAAAGGTACTGGATGGGCCCTCAGAAACTTCCTTGGTATGTTTGTCAGCTAACTGCTTTCAGAATATCTACCAAATTAAGATAATCTCTAACAAAGACACTTTACAAAATGTGAACTTTATATACCATGACAGAAACAGAGACAAGCTAGCAGAGAGAGAATTTGTCTGGAAGATATTCTGCTGTTAGCTCCTGAGGCTTCTTTTGGAAAAGACAAGTGTCTAAATAGAACTCAACTCTTTGCAAATGTACGTTCTGATGCTTCTATGCAGAGCAGCTGTTACAGCAGCCCAGTGAAGAACTAGTATCACCCAAAGCAAAACCCAGCAGGAATAATGTGTTAATATGACATTTATGGGGGCAAATTAACATAATGCATGCATAGTACTGCCAGAAATGAGAATTGCTTCAAGAGCATTATGCCACATTGTAATATGAAATATACTGCATTATGGATAATGTCTTATGAGTGGATAATATGTGCATCTGATAAACTGGAAAATTAGAGTGAGTGCTGCTGCTGCTATCTTGCAAAAGCAAAAGAGATAATGTTCTTTTAATTTTTTTAGCTAATGGGCAAAGAGTGCCAAATTCATCCTGGAAGATGTTTTTTTTAAATTTCTCTCATGTCATTGTTGAAAACAATATTCACATTTCTCAGAATTGTTTTTTTTTTAAAAAAAAAAATCAAATGTCTCATTGGATATAGATATTCTGATTTACCTGATCAGATTTCAGGTGACTCAGAGATATGTAAAGAGATATTTGAAGCACTGATATGTGAACCGATAAGAAGGTTCACATAAGCCTTCTCATCAGCTTCTTACAAGTCTCATTGCAATATCCTCCAACTGTCTCAATTTGGTATGGACAGTCCTGGTTAAAACTCTACCACTGACTTTTCCAGCTGTTTTTTAAAAGTCCCATTTTCTGCTGTTTTAAAAAAAGTCCCATTTTCAGCTGTTTTTAAAAAGTCCCCATTAGTCCCAGATTACTTCAATTCTTGCAAACTAAATTGAAAGCATAAGAGTAGTTTATATTTAATCAACTCATGGGGAGGAGAAGGGAACAGAATTTTCTCCTTCACTTTAGACTTAGCAAAATAAAATAGTTGCAGCCTTTCCTAGCTTGTTTCTTCTTGTTCATCTTGACACCATTTTAATGTTCCTTGGCCACCTATGTCACAGCTTTCATATGTACAATATTGGAAGGGATATGGTCATGCAGGCAGTTATGCAACTTGACTGAACTAACATGTAAAATGGTTGTATCCTATCAAGTTTTATTTCATCACTATGATATACCTAGAATCAAAGAGTTGGAAAAGACCACAAAGGCCATCTATTCCAACTCCCCACCATGAGGAGATAGGGCAAATAAAGTAGTAATAGTAGCTGTTGTTGTTGTTACTAGCTGTCCCTGGTCACACTTTGCTGTGGCTTCAGTCTGGTTCCTTCCTTCTCTACCTCTTTCCTTTCTCCCCCCCATTTTTGTCCTTTGTTCTCTTCGTCCTTCCTTCTCTCACCTCTTACATTCCTTCCTTCCTTCTTTCCTTCCTTCCTCCCTTCATTCTCTCTTTCCCTCCCTCCTTCTCTCCAGCTTTCCCTACATCTTTCTTCCCTTCCTTCCTTCCTTCCTTCCTTCCTTTCTTCCCTCCTTCCTTAATTCAATCCTGCTTTCATTCCTTCCCTCTTTTCTTTCCTTCTCTCCTTCCTTCCCTCTCTCTTTCCTTCTTTCCCCTCTTTATCTTTCCCTTCATCTTTCTCTCTTCTCTTACTTCTCTACTTCTTTCTTTCCTTCCTTCCTTCACTTTGTATGAATCATTGTGTACATCTATGGCTGGATGGCCCTCTGTTGCACAGAACTTTTTTTTCAGATAGAAAAAAGTTTTGTAAAATGTCCTTCATTTCTTATTCAAAATTTAAAATATTCTTCATTATTTCTAGCAGAAAATTTGAGCTGGAATGTGAAAAGCTTGCCATTAATTTCCAAGCTCTCAAAATTCTTTTCCATGAGCTAGCTTAGAAAGCTTTTTCAGCTTCCAAACTATGATAAGCATTTTCCTTTGATGGGTTGCATTAACTGTCTCCGAAGGGTAGGGTGGTAACACTTAACAGATCAATCAAAGGCAAATGCAGTCATAGTTTGTGTTGTAACTGTATATTGATGTGGTTAAAATATAATTGTATGTATTTGCTAGGTTTGGTGTGGAAACTGAGAGGTAAAGTGAAAGAGAAAATGTTTCTGTCATGGGGGACTTAGACCAAAGAGATTGTAATGTTTGAAGACTGAGGTAGGTAGCTCCTAAGAATGCAACTGAATTACTGTCACTTGTTTCAGCTGGCACTAGTAAAGATCACATTTCTCCACATGATTGCTCACTGAATACTGGTCTGTGGTTTTTTAATCATTAGTTTTTCATCAAAAGTGTACAGGAATAAATCTGGCCACAAATCTGATCCTATATCCTCTCTAACTGCTGTTTTGTTTCATCTTGGTTTTTTAAAAAATCCAAGACATAGACAATCTCATCTGTAGTACCTCTTTTTTGTGCCCACTTGCATTCTGTTCTGCTGAACTTAAAATACTTGCTAACTTCCCAGTTTTGTATTCACCTATTGTGAAATGTGCCTAAGAATAAACCATAAATGTGTGTGTGTGGGGGGGGGGGGGTTAAAAAAAACCCACACACACACACCTTGTCTATTTCAAGATTTTGTTTTGAAATGGAGTGATAGAGTGCAAGAAAAATGTTTCTTCCACTGGGAACTCTACACCAAAGACAGTTATAATGTTTAAAGGTCAGGCTGACAAAACACCTGTTAACTGACAATTTCATAGCTTGTCTTGGAATTGGCTGTATTGGAAGAATTTCTGCCTTATATACTAACCAGAAGGAATTCAAGATGGTAAGCTTGGATTGGAAGCAAAATGAACTTTCTGTGGCTTCGATTGGAGCAATTAATACAAATATTGAGATGTTTCAGTACTAGCTTCTTTCAATCACATCAGCTTGTGTTTTATGTTTCCAAAGTACAGGAAATCCCAACATTTGACTTACAAATGGCTCAGAGTTGAGAACAGGGGTGAGACAACCAGAAGTGAGAAGAAATCTGCCCATAGGGAAGGAAATTCACTCCTGGAAGAGCTATCATGAGGGAAAGGTGTTGCCACTGGAGCTTTAGCAGCAATCCTTTCTCCAACAAGCCAATTTTTTCAAAATTCAATTGTCACAGGGACAGAAAGCAGGTGAAATCTTCTGAAAAGGGGCAAAAACATCAAAACAAACACCATTGGAGTGTTAACACTTCCCTGTGTTATCCAAAGATATATATCTTTTTATAGCATAGAGAAGGGCCAATATATATGGCTGGCGTTATATTTTAAATGTACCTGTTCTCACTTAGATACAAATTCAACATAAGAGGAAGCCTACAGACCCTATCTTGTTCAAAACTTACATTAAAAATTGATAGATGTCACTTCAGGGTGGCTGTCAAAAGCAAGTCACAGAGATGACAAGCAAAAAGTCAGATGAGGCTGGGAGAAACATAAAAACTTTAGGCAAGCTACAGAAGCTGAAATTTGAAAGTAGATGGTAATGTGTCTGAACTCACATAAGGAGACAGGTAGTGAAAGTATGCATTTGGGGAGTGGGAAGATTCAGTGGCAGCCTTCAAGGCAGGGCTAGGATCACTGTCAGTCGTATTCAGTGAAACCGAAAGGACAAATGGGGAGAAGATTCAACAATATCACAAAAAAAAAGAGGACTATAGAATCATAGAGTTGGAAGAGACCTTGTGGGCCATCGAGTCCAACCCCCTGCCTAGAAGCAAGAAAATTGCATTCAAAGCACCCCTATTGGCCCTTCCACACAGCTAGAGTAGCTAACTGGGTTTTAAAATCCTGGCACCCAAAATAGAGCCCAAACACGGACCCATTAGTAAATGGTCTCATTGCAACTACAAAGGTCTGGCTAATGCAGATTGAATAGAACTACAAAAGTAACAGCAGGACATCCACTGGAAGTTCTTTCTTTTTTTATATAATTTCTACTATCGTGGCTGTACTTTGACGTGGCTCAGACATATGTGTCCCTATTTTCCTTAAAAATGTTGAATTTGTGCACTTATTTCTTTTCTTTCTTTTTCTTTTGGAGAGGGACAATAATCTAGTTAAAACACTGAGACTGTTCCTGGTGAATTCAGCCCTCTTCTACTTTCTGATATTTACTAGGTACACCTTAATTACACATCTCCAAGCCTGTGTTTTAGCTTTAAGGCCTAGAAAATTTTACAAAATAATATGTCTGGGGGCAAAAGAGAGTAGGCTAGAATCATCAACATGCCAAATTTTGTGCACACTGTCACTTTTTGCACTTGCATTCTGTGGTCATTTCAAAATTGTGTCAAGATTCTCAGGCCTCTACTGGTGGGAAGGGGGGTTACATGTTGCGCTTTTCTATCTTATCCTCCTGGCTTAGCTTCTATACACCCAACTATTCTTCAAGAAATTATTCCATAAAATAGCTGTTTTTTCATCTGCAATATGGATTCCCTGTCAACATCACCTTCCAGTCCCTCTTCAAGGCCACTGTATTAGCTATATCAAGCAAGTTGAGTGACAATATCTCCACCATCTCGAAATGGGATCAGAATAATTCTGAGACTGACCCCCTAGAAAAGTGTGTCTCCCACTAAATCTACACATCTCATGCCCATAACTCTTTTACACTCACACATACTCTAGCCTGTTTGTGTCCCTTAAGAGCTCTACTAGAATACCGCTGTGTGTTTATTCTTCTTTCTAGGCAGGAACATTTGCAATTCTGAAAGACAACAACAACATCAACATGGAAGTATGGCAATTCCAAATACTAGACAGTTGTATGGGAAACCAAAAAAATAAGCCACCCACCACCATTTTACTTCTTTGTTTTACTTTCACATTTCAGAGAAAATGAATGAATATTTATTTTATCATACTGTAGGGAGAAAAAAAGAGTTTCAGAGGAGACAGCCCCTAGAGCACTTTCAGTACATCAAATAAAAAGGCCTCCAGCATGTTCCCCCAATGTGACACCTTTGTTCACTCAGCCTCCGCCTGAAGGCGCATTCCCTGTGACACAGTAAAGGTTCCTCATATCAAAGAGACATAAAGACAAACAGATCGCCAACCTGTCGGCTCATCTGCCCATTTCCATCACTCTTAACTGATAAGGTAATTTACTATAGAAAATGGTTGGTGACCCCCTGGAATACTTATCTGCAAATTAGACAGAGAAAACATTTGTTGCAAATGTCACTGAGCACCCCAAAAGGTAGTGAATGTAGCCAACTGCTATGTTCATATTTATAGACATAGGAATTTGTCTTGTAATTAGTCTACTAGACCTTTTATTCATTCTTAAGTTTTGGACCTCTCATATGGAACGAGAAGGAGAAATACAGGTTTAAAGTATCAAACAGCCTTTCAGTCAAGTCTACTATGATCTCAGAAGGACAAAAAATAGACAAAAAAATACATTTTGCTTCTTGCCATCTTAAGCTGCTCTGAAGAAAGTAAGCTGCAAAAAAGGTAGAAGTCCTGGAGAAGGATGGAAAATGTCAAAGAGTGTCACAACAGTAAATCCAGATGTCTCCCCTTTTTGCTGGCATTCTGACATTTGTAGGTATTTTTTCAAGGCAGTATCAGATCGGATCTGTCATAATGTTCTCAATTAAAATGTCTAGTCACTCTTTATTCCTAATTTTCTGAACAAGTCTGCAAATATGTAATTCCTGAAACATGACTGTAGGTTGGTTAAGGGCATTTGTTTTTTCATTTACATATTATAGGTTGAGTCCTGGACATCTTCATTAAAAGGTATAAATTACATTGCAGGGTCTGTAGGTAGTGTTTTGCTTAACAATCCTTTTAACACAATCAAGACAATCAAGAGGGCTTAATATCTGAAGCATTTGTATTTTGTAAGTCACGCTGACTAAACTAAATCCATTTCCTAGACTCAAGTAGATTCACTAAATCAATGGTAAGTCAGCACTTGGGTAAGTTGTATGGATTTGGCAGGCCTCCCGTAATTGGGACTAACACTTGGATTTAGGCACCCATCCATTCTCTTCATTTCATTTCTGTCAGTTTTCATTTCTTGCTTGAATAGATTCTTCTCTATCTTACTTTTTATTGTCCCAATCTTCTTAATATCTTCATGATTTAGGCTCTTTGCTTATGAACAAACAAAGGAGGATGCAATCACACTAAATAAGAGCACCCCATTTCTTTCTTAATATATGCTAGGACTACTCCTATGTTCTAAGTTTACAGTCTACAAGGACATTTTGACATGCACTTCTCTCTTTGGAAGTATCTTGTTGAAATACCTAACATCCACTGATATGTCTCAGATACACTAAAGTAAATACAAATAACGGTTAAAAGGTGGAGTGAAAGAAAACACGTATTTGCTGAAGAGGCAATTCCAGGGTGTTCCCACCAAGTCCAATCCTTGCCACTGGAATAAAGTGCAAAGCCTCAAAAGAAAGGCACATTTTCCTCCAGAGAAATCTCTCTTTTTTGATGAGAGAAAAGGCATAGACTATAAGCAAGCAGGCTGAGAGACAGACAGATTTAGAAGATATATGACCTCTCCTTCTCCATAATGCATCAAGGTGACAAAGCAGTATGAGGCATGGGGATTTTTTTTTTACAAAGGTAGTCATTCCAAATTCCTGATTCAGCCTAGATGTTTGAAGGTATAACTGTCACCTTCACCCATTTCATCTTCATGCTTTCCTCAGTTACTGGACTAAGTTCTGCATACTCCTCAGTAAACAGCACAGTGACTGGCAGGCAGGAGTAGAAAGACGCAAGTGAAGAGATTTTTGTTTAAACAGATATTTGAGGAATGATTCTTTAGGCAGAATGGACCTTGCATAGTTCTTGCATTGCCTTTTATTTTTCTTTTTTAATGGCTATGTTATTAACTTTAATTTTATTTATATTTTAATTACATTCTGAACCTTTGTATGCTGAAAATTGACAGCAACAACGATGATTAATGAAAGACACATGCAAACATGATTTCCTTCCTACAGTCCAAATTAAGGGACATTTCACAACATATAACTACAGGGACCGTTCACAACTAATAGCCTTGACTACATCCTGCAGAATGCTGGGTTTGAGAATTGAGCTACACGTAATTACAATTCTTAGCCTGAGAGCTTCTTTTGGTTCCTCTAATCGCACTGCCAATATTAGGATTCCATAATTATTTAGTCATGATAGTTAGGAAGTCTGATCTGACTACAGTCATCCACGCTCTGGTCACATCCCGAATAGATTACTGCAACACACTCTACGTGGGGCTGCCTTTGAAGACAGTTCGGAAATTGCAGCTAGTCCAATGGGCAGCAACCAGATTGTTAACCGGAGCTACATACAGGGAGCTTACCACCCCCCTGTTGTGTCAGCTCCACTGGCTGCCTGTCCACTTCCAAGCTCAATTCAAAGTGCTGGTCTTGACCTTTAAAGCTCTATACGGTTCTGGCCCAGCTTATTTGTCCGAACACATCTGCCGCTATGTCCCACCTCGTAATGTAAGATCAGCAGGAGAGGCCCTGCTCTCGCTCCTGCCAACTTCTCAAATGCGGTTGGTGGGGACGAGAGAGAGGGCCTTCTCGGTGGTGGCTCCCCGTCTGTGGAATGCGCTTCCAAGCGACATTCGATCAACCCCATCCCGCCTGGCATTCAGGAAAAAAGTGAAATCGTGGCTCTGGGACCAGGCTTTTGAACATTAGCACAATGCAGCACTTTAGATTGCAATTGTAATTGGTGAGTTGATGGTTATGGCTCAACGTTTTTGTGATGGATGGAACTCTGTTTCTAACTTAAGTGTATGTGTATTATGTGTCAATGCTAATTGTATTTTAATTCTGAATGTCTATGGTTTTATATTGTATTTATATTGTGTATTGGCATCTAATTGTTGCCTTTTGTTAGGCCGCTGTGACTCCCCCCTCGGAGGTTGAGAAGAGTGGGGTAGAAATGATGTAAATAAATAAATAAATAAATAAATACAGTGGTGTCAAAGTACGATAACTGTATAGGACCACTGAACAGTCTTCCAAAAGCTAGTCTTTATGATTTTACTGTACATTTCATCTCTAAATTTCATCCTCTACAGATCTCAGCAAGGATCTGTTCGCTGCTCTTCATCTCTGTCTTACCAGTAGACTAGGTTCTGGAATTTGTTTAGTAGTAGGAGAATTATGGGCAGTACTTTTTGTATTCTGTAGTACATAATTCACTTTTCATGGACAGAGAGCAGTAGCTATATGACAACTTTACTATCCATTTAGAATGCCCATGTGTCAAAAATAGATTTTTTATGAACACTTCGGCGAATTCTTCATAACTGAAACTTGGCAAGAGGGATCAATATATTTAGAGTCTCTCTCTGTGTCTTGCTCTACCTCCCTCCCTCTTTCTCCCTCCCTTTCCCCCCTCTTCCCCCCCTCTCTCTATATACATACACACATACGTACATACATACATACATACATGCATGCTTTTTATTCTCACCAGTCACTATGGAATGGAATCTTAGTTTTACTTGCAGTATTCCAAGCACTGAGATGTTTCAGCCGTAGCATAATAGGATTTAGTTTTCTATAGTTAAGAGCGAACAGGACAGATATAATGATACTCTTTGCTGTCTTTAAGCCTTATCCAAGCAGAGCATAAGAAAGGCAAAAGCCCTCACATATCAACACAGATTGCACAATTTATATCATATTCCCAGAGAATAACAAGGCCATATCTCAGTCTCCATCTCTCACTAGAAATATCCAAGTGTCTCTACTCAAATGCAATCTGTTCTTTTTATACTTCACTCATTTAGCTAAGAGTCAAAATTTTACTGTGCATTATTAAAATAATCCATTGGATTCCAGATTCCAAGTTCATGGAAATGGTATCCATACCCCATACATAGCTGAAGAGTGTAGATCAGGGGTAGGCAATTACCGGCCCTCCAGGTGTTTTGGACTTCAACTCCCAGAAATCCTAAGAGCTGGTAAACTGGTTAGGATTTCTGGGAGTTGAAGTCCAAAACACCTGGAGGGCCGGTAATTGCCCACCCCTGGTGTAGATTGACTCCCTTCATGACATAATAATTACACTTTGACACTCACTGAATACATATACACAACACAAGCTAGGAATCCTGGCTTAAGAAAATGTACATGTCATTTCTCATATCTTGTTCCTGCCTTTCATTTGCACTACAAAACAAATCAGAAAAGGTTAGTGTCATGTGGCATCTAGGATGATGGTTAAGTCCCCACTACATCAAAATACTCCAGGATCGTAAGCCAAATGTAATGAATCAGAAATCCTGGCTTCTTGAAACATACTAAAATATGATCTGTGATTTGGACAACATTATTCCAGGATCCTGGTTTGTTTGTGTGAAGTGGGAATTTACTACATATATATATAGTCTTCTTGAGAAAGCCAGACTTCTGATTCAGAGAATTGTGAGGTCATTGTCACACAGTACATTTTGTAGAAGCAACAGGCTTCACACAAAGAGGGAAAATATTCCATTACTTTGTAATTAGGTTTTTACAATAACATTTGTACTCGTATTTTTCCACTTAAAATTTTTGTGAAACTACTTTTATATTACCAATTCTTCAACTTTGAGGCATAAAATGTAAATGTTATATCTTAATTTATACTGCACCAAGTTTCTCTGGTGTCAATTTTCCGGTCCCTGTGTTTTGTGTCTTTCAGTAGGTTCTGACTTATGGCTATATTATGGGGACTATATCATGGGCTTTTCTTGGCAAAAATTGTTCTCTTTTATCTTTGCCTTCCACAGAAGCTGAGAGACTGTTACTTGTGCATGGATAAGTGGGGATTCAAACCCTGTTCTTCTCAGTTGTATAATGCTCAAACTGCTACAGCATGCTGGTTCTATACACCTCTGATTCCAGAACACCATAAGAGTTAAAGTGAGATCATTACAAGTGTAAACACAGTATTGCTTAAGGGCCTCATGCCATGGAGGTCCTTAAACCGGGGCACAGTGGGGCATTCATGGGGCAGCATGGTGAATCTGTGAGGCAGCTGGGTAAATTATCGGATAGTACCCTGCATTTTGCTCTCCCACACTGAAATCCATAAATCCTGGATTGATCCCATGTTGTTCCCAGCTTAGTTCTCAGGACTTTGTCAAAAGCTATTAGTAGCATCCTAGAGTCTTAGTAGCATCCTAGAACGGGCGAAAACCCATGTGATGTGGTCACAAGTGTAATGCATGCTTCTCTGATTTCTACAGTGCATTGCAGTAAAACCCTTGTACCCATGAGGATACATTCCTTGCCTATATCCATGGTTACTTGAAACCATAGATATGACTAAATGCTATTAAATTATCTGGCTTCTGATCCTAGCATACAACATAGTTGTGATAGTGAATCTAGAAATTTCTAGATTGGTATGATCTCTAGTAAGTTGCTAGGTCCTCCAAGGCAACATTACGGTATTGCCTGGAGGGCATAGAACATTTCTAGAGATACCAATGGTTTCCAGTGAAATTGAAACTGCATGTGTTGGTTCTGCAGTTAAGGGGACCTTACTATATTTGTATGCTTGAACAGTTTATCTGGGGTGAAGGAGGGGGGAGTATCAGACGAAGTGGCAGATACTGCACTGGTGAACGACATCAGATAAGTAAGTACCAAGCACACACAATAGCCATCAGATCATATTTTAATTACAATTTGTTTTTAATGGCATCAAATAGCTGCATATTTGTAAAGCTGCATTGAGTTCCTCCAGGATTGAGAAAAGCGGGGTAGAAATGTCACAAATAAATAAATCATGAAAAACTGCTGCCAGAAAGGATTGAAATTCAGAGGCAGAGGAAAATTTGGAGTACTTATGGGTGGTTGTGCACTTTATTGCCCGCTGGTCCAGGGTTAATCTGAATGTCATTTCAACACTGATCTGAACTCTCCCAAAATATCATATAACATTCTTTCTCTATAAAACATTCTTTCCTCAAAGACTTTTAGAGATATGAGATGAGAAACTGAAGGCATAAAATCAAGATGTTGTCACTATGTCTCTACACAGCAGCAATGCATGTATGCTTCATTGGGGACTTCTATGTTTCCAGGCATAATTTGAAGGGCTGGGTACAGCCTTTCTATAATTTTGTTATAGGTTTGCCCTCTGAGTTTTGAGCCTTTCAGGGAGGCCCTTCTCTGAGTCCAGTCATGCTGAGACAAATGTTTGATCCACAAGAAAGGACCTTTCTGGTGACTGCTCTTGTGTTGTGTCTTTATGTTAGCAGGCAAAGACCATGTTATTCAAGGCAGACATTGGAAGCTGATCGGTTACTGAGAAAGGAGCTCTTATGAACTGTTGTTCTTTGTTCTGTTTTCTTTCGCTGGAATCCTGCTGAAGGCACTATGTTAGTGTAAATGTAGTAATGCAAGTAATAGCACTTTCTCAGAGGATAATATGTTTGGAGTGTAGTGCAGCCTACTGTTCCACAAAGACACTCTCTCATTTTCACTTGCTATTTAAGTGGTGAGATAATTGACTCAATGAGACAGTTCAATGTAAAGGCAACTGTAAAATGGACTATATTTATGCTATGTTAAAAATCTATTGGATTTTGGTCATTTCTTTATCAATATATTTTGTATATGTGTTTTTAATTTCATTGTGCTTTGTCTTCATATTTCAAGTATCCCTTAGACTATTTTGGATAAGGCATGCTCAAGCTATATTATGAATTAACTTAATAAATATTTTCATTTTTTCTTGGACATTTAAAAGTAATTGTAATAGCAGAGAATGAAAATCATTAAAAGGGAAATATAGCTTATGGGTGGTACTGATTTACAGAAGTAAACAGCCAAAATTTCACTCTATAGACCAGGGGTGCCACACTTTTTCAGCATGCGAGCTACTTATAATAAAACCAAGTCAGAAAGATCTACCGAGAGAGAAGCAGGGCGGAGCAGGGGAGGGGGCGGGGCTTGGCACGACCTGGATCCGCCCCCTCTGGATTTAGCTCTACCATAGCTTCTCTGGGGCTTGAGGAGGGTAGTGCCAAGCCAGTGGTGGCATAGCTAGCCACTACTGGCTTGGCACTACCCTCCTCAAGGCTGAAGAAGCTGTGGTAGAACTGTAGCTGGGGGAGAGGGCGGGGCTTGGTGCAGCATGGCTCCGCCCCCTCTAGATGTGCCCCATCTGGCTGGGATCGACCTCCTTCGGTCCTGGGATCGACCAGTCGATCACAATCGACTTCCTGGGCAGCCCTGATATAGACAATCAAATGGGGTGAGAGAATCTGATATCTGGGAGCAGAGGAAAAGGAAAATTCACAAAGTAAAAAAGAAACCACTCTTGAATAAAGATTAATAAGCTCAAAAGCATGTTTAGACACTTTTCTAACCACAGCTAAAATTTTATACAACTTTTTGATGTTTTCTGCTGATATGACTTATGCTGTTTTATCAACCTACTCTGGACCAGGGCTATATATTTTGCTTCCATATGAGGAACTCCAACCATGCTCCACACTGGTCATACTTTTCTTTATTAAGAATCCTATATTTTTTGTAAAACAAAAACAAAATAAAACAAAAAATCAACAACAACAACTAGCCATCCCATTAAGACAATTTCTATCCCAAATCCAGTTTTTATTCATATCCTTTACTTATATCATGCCTTGAATGGTGTGCTGCAGGACAATGTTGGCAACATCTCAATCACATTATGTGTAACTGGAGTAACAGATCTGAGCTGGAAGATTGATAAAAATAAGGTAATATACTTTAGGCATTTTTCAATCAAGACATTTCTTTTTTCAGAACAGGCCTGTTTGCAAACCCTTGCATCTGAGAAAATAAAGACATGTTTATTGAAGGTAAGAGGCACATCTTATCTAAACACTTAAAGTCTCAGTGCAATTTTGTAACTTCTTAAAAGATCAAGTAGAAAACACCTGCTGGTTTATATTATTATTGACACCATCTTCCTTTTGTAGACCTGACTGAGAAGAGAACAAGGACTAGGCGTAAGCTGAGCATGCTGGTCAGCAGGATACAATCAAGTACATGGGACTGATAATATTATAGCAACCAATCTGCAACAGCATACGTAGAGCAGTTTTAATCCTTCAAAGACAACATGTGTAATGTAATTCAAAATGAAAGGAGGTATGCCTTGCTCAAGCAGTGAAAAATCAAGTTATTTGTTCAAAGTAATTTTTCTGCCTCCAACTTCCTATGGTCTTCACCACAAACATGTAAAAAATGTAAACAACTCCCACCTCTTTCCCTCCTAGCTATTTCACATTTCCAGAATCAGAGCAGACACCATTCAGTACAAAACAAATATCCTAAGGTTGCCTGTCTCGCAGTTAGAAATAGAAAATGTAAGCTGTGCTTACAAATGTCAGGATACGAAAATAAGCAGACATTCTAACTGCTTAACTTTTGGAACACAAAGTAATGATTATGCATCTGCCTTAGTTGTGATTCACACAACTTTGAGAAGACATACCGTAGCTATGGTGTTTGAAAACAATATCCTTGATTTGCTGGATATGTATTTCTTTGTTAATTTATTTTTAAAGGAAGCAGTGAGATTTTTTTGAAATTTTGTCACTGCAATTTTTTTTGAATACTGTGAAATTGTCAAGGACTATTCACAGTTTGGGATCTATTATAAGCAAAATTTTGTTAATATTGTTAAATGAGGAACAGCATGTACTTTGCAGGTAACAGAATTGTTTAAGCAAGATGTAATTTTTGAAAACTATTTATGGGATTTTTTTGCACACGATAATCTCATTTTCTACAAAGAAAACCTGTCTGTACAGAAAATGCTGTTTCCTGCTTTTAAAAAATCAATACACCACCATGTGCAAATCTTGCATAGAATAAATCCTAAACTGTGAACATACTTTTTAGTCAGGGATATTTCTCTTCAAGGTTTCTCTACACTGAGGAACATTTTTTCCAGCCTTTTCCCCCAGATACTTTTGATATATTTTGAAAATATTTTTTCAACTTCTAGTCTGTAGCTAGCCGATCTTTCTAGCAACAATTTTATTTTTTTGTTTTGATTAAGTTATACCCTGCCTTTCTCCCAGCACAATACAAGTAAAATAACTCTTAGTACAAAATTAAGCTAAATTTCTATTTTAAAAGCATTGGTTAAATAGCATTAAAAGATATTCAAAACATAATAAAGCCATTATATACCACAGGGCTGTCCAACTTCTACCAGACCAGGGGCCAGAATTCCGGTCACTGATCACCTGGGGGGCCTAAGGGTCTGCCTCTGCCCCCGGCTCCGCCCCTGCCCCGGCTCCGCCCCCGCTCCACCCCCGCTCCTCCCCTGGCTCCGCCTCCTCCACCGGCTCCAAATAAGGTGCCTCCACCACAGTCCTGGGCAGAGAGTTCCACTGCTTTTTATTGCTTCCCCCTTTTTAATTATATTTAATTATATTTTTAACATCAATTACAATACAATTATACAGTAATAATAATAAAATAAAAGAATAAAAGAGAGGAAGGAAGGAAGATGGATGGATGGAGGAAGGGAATACATAAGGGAGGGAAATAAATATAAATACATAACAGAAACACACTAAGAGAGATGGATGGAGGTGGAAACTAGGCAAATGGGGTTTATATATCTGTGGAACATCCAGGGTAGGAGTAAGAACTCTTGTCTGCTTGAGGCAAGCGTGAATGCCGCAATTGGCCACCCTGATTAGCATCTAATGACCTTGTAGCTTCAAAACCTGCCTGGGGGATCCTTTCTTGGGAGGTGTTAGCTGGCCCTGATTGCCCCCGGGCAGAAATCAGTCAGGCTTTGAAGCTACAAGACCATCCACAGCTATCAAAGCGACATTCTCACTTTCCTCAAGTAGACAAGCCTGCTCCTCCTCCCTACTCCACCCTGCCCCTCCCCGCCGTGAAAAAATATATTTAAAAATAAAAATAATAATAATAAATTTTATTTTAAACAGCCGATTTCTTTTTTTAAAGGGTAGGGGGCCGTAGGGAAGGGGCTGGGGCCATATACGGCCCACGGGCCGCCAGTTGGACAGCCCTGATATACCACATTAAAAGTCTTACAAGACACAATGTATTCAAAACTTAATGCCTTCTTTACCTTTGCAGACACTTAGGAGGGAGAGGACCAGCAATGTCAATCCATTGTTCTTTTCCTTTAGCCTTAATTATTTCTTGGTCCTTGGCCAACCACTGCCTTATCCTACAGCTTCTCATTCTAAGTTTCTGTCTCACTGTAGAAGACTACATATGGACCAGCCCTGACACTCATTTAACTTCACTGCACTTCCAGCTGTAACTAGCCTTTACAGCTTTAGCCTCAAAACCATTTTTTAAAAAAATATTTCATTTTTATCCTACCTTTGTCCTGATCTAGGGACTCAAGGTAGTATGCATGGCATAATAGACATTCTGTGAATCCTCGCAAGAGCCTGCTTGCCCACTGATGTCTAATCATCAAGTTCTATCTGGATCATAATGGGTAGGGAAACAAGTCTTTTCCTTAAGAGTTCAAGAACAATTTAACTTTTTAGATGTTATAATTGTACATTTTCTGTTAGTTACTATACTATTTGTACTTGATTTTTGCTTTTTGTTTGTCAAAATTATAAAAAAAGAATAATTTATCTTTTTGTCTGATTTTTCAGCGAGGTTCTCTTTTCTTAAGTATTTAGTTGAACTAACTTCCTCGATTATCTCCATGTTCAACATGTTCTAGTTTCATTCCCATCCCCACTCTTGCCTTACATTATAGATTTTTAGATATTTACAGCTGAGCTTTGATTCTAAACTTTGCAATTGCAAATGCCTCAAGATATTCGAATATATGCTATGAATATATGTTAGATGAATATAACACGGAAGCCATGAGCGAATGAAGGGAAGCAGGGATGCCTTCTGGAATGAACAGGGATGTGTCTAGTCATCCCTCCATCCAAATCGGTGGCAGGAGGCCATGAGCCATGAATGCATCGAATGAAGTAGAATTTCAGAACACTTGCAGAGAACCTAGGACAGAGATCATTATGAGGTGTGTTGTAGAAAGAGTTTGGTATCTGAAATCCAAGTGTATTTTCTACATACCTCAAGTCACCTGTAACTTTATTTTACAAAGTTTGCTGAAGCAGAAATAACAAGGAGTAGCTAGCAGAGACAAATTGTAAATGTGCTGTGCATCACATGTGTCCAATTTTACAAGAGTGTTCTGGGAGTGGCAATCATGGATGTTTTTCATATCATTTCCGCGTGGGATGCACGTATAAAAGACATGTGAATAGATTTGGGGAAAATCTAAATACATGACACGACAAATGCCAGGTGTTGACTTCACAGCTGAATCGCAAAAGAGTTTTCTGGCCATTAGATCTATGGACCAAAAATATTGCCTGGCATGTAACCTATGGACATCTTTCTTGGCTTCAATGTACCAAAAACAAAAACAAGAGGAAGGAAAATGAGTAAAAATAATTATTCTTAAAATGTAGGTTTACCCCTACCTCTAGATGTCCTTTTTATACTGACCTGAGTTACATTATTACAATGGGGGGAAAATATATCTGCTGAGTCCCAGAGGCACAATCCACCAGGCATTGCATGCAATTAATTTTAATAGGGAACACTGCAAGGAGAACACTTGGGATTACAGCACTGACAAGCAATACACAAACCTACCAAGGCTTTTGGATGGTACAAAAGGAATTATTAGGATAAGGACATTATTGTACACTGAAAAATGTGGAGAAAAAGAATAACTGCCTTTCTCACCAAACAGCAGGATCAACTAGTGGCTAAGAAATAAGTTGTATATCTCCCCAAACACACACACCCACACATACATCTTGTTTGATTGAAATGTTAAGCAATAGTTATGTGCTGTTCTGGATTGAACATTTTGAAGAATGAAAATGGTAAGATAAATATTTGATTGGCTGTTTATTTATGCTTGTTAATAGAGGGTTCTCCTTCTTTTAATTTTTTTTTGTATCACAGGAAAATAGGGAGTGGTGCTTCATGTAATGTCCAGGATAATGTAATCTCATAATCTCTCTGAAGAGCAATACTAAAATATTAATTGTAATATGGCATCTCCTCACTATTACGGTAAGGAGGAAAAAAATAGCTCACTACATTTTAACAACAACAACAACAAAACTTTATTACGGTCACTGACCAGCACAAAACGGGCACAAGCGCCCTGGGAGGGGAAGGACAACTCCCCAGTAATGTAGTTATTTAAAATTAGATTAGAAAACAGTTTTAAAAATATATTTTAAAACACAGGATACTGTAACAGGTATGGAACCGAAGGGGGAGGGGGAGAGATTGATGGGAGAAGTAGAAAACACTATATTTAAAAAGTTTTAAAAGTAGGGGCTGAGAGAAATGCTGGTAAGTGCTCATTACAAATATGTCCCATCCCAGTGAGTTTTAAGAATTTTGAAAGCACCCTATAGAAGAAAAGGCCTCCTACTGGGACTGAGTATAAAGCTTGGTAAAAGAGGTGGACACATTGTTCCAAGTCTAATTAAAACAGATAGTTCTTTTTGGGTTAAGGGAACAGAATCCTCATAAAAGTTGGAGAAAATTCTTATAGAAACCTGATAAAATTCTTTCATTTAATTCCTAGGTCCCCCGTGGTGCCACCATGGTCAATGTCTGCCAGAAATTGACCACAGAATTATGCTGGAGGTTCCTACAGAAGTTTTCTCCCTCCGGTGGTGGCTGAACACAGGTGCTCTTCACTTCACTCATAAAGAGGGGATGCAATTCATGGCGATTGCTACACTATTTACAGTAGTAGTAGTAGTAGTAGTAGTAGTAGTAGGCGTAATTTTATTGACCAGCCCCTAGGCCATATCACAATATCAAACAAAACAACAGGGCTTGATAAGACTTGATTGCACTCTATGTAGTAAGTTAAAATATGACTCCCATAACAATACAGTAAATAAATATGATAAGATATGATAAATTGATAAAACTGAGTATGTACATCATATTTCCTTATCACCCCTAGAATTTACCCCAATCAGCCCCACATATGTGCTTCTCAGACATATTGTTTTGCTTAAATACAGCGCTGTTTTATATGTTATTTTTTGGGTCTTGGCCACACATAAAATATGTTGTTCTGATGTCAGATTCCCAATATATTGTCCATTTGATATATGGACCAAGGTAGAAGAGTCTCACATTATGATACAATTTACAATCAAATAATATGTGTCCCTATTTACAGTGAAAATCCCCGATTTGATGGGGGATGTAAAATTAGTTGGGTGTGCCAAAGATGGGAAGCTTTCAGAAAGAGGCCCACTGACTTGGATTTAACTAAGGAGTGCAGCAGCCAGTGATTTTTGATCTGTTTATAAAGTAGACATATGGTTAAGTAAATATAGGTTAATCAGTCACATAAATTGTAATCAAGAGATTAAATCTACAGAAAGATATAAAGGAATTATAATACATAAGAATAAAGCAATCATTTCTTTTTTAGCATAATTCTAGAACAAAATTACTTAGTTTAATACAAGCTGTAGAAGCTGTATTAAACTAAGCAATCCCCTTTATTCTTGTATGAGAATAAAGGGAGAGTGCTCATTTTAATACAGCTTCTACCAACTCTATTTTAATACACTATGATGTTAAATGCAAATAATATTAACAGCTTTGACTGAATAAGTTTTGACTCAGTATGCAATCAAAACACTTCTAATAGATTATTCCACTAGTTAATTTGTTTAAATTAATCATGTCACAGAGGAAATAGAGTCTGAAGTGTTCTTTGAAGCCATAGAGACTTAACTGAGGCTATCATACTTTGGACATATCATGATGAGATTTTTTACCAGAAAAATCAATAATTCTTAGTAAGATAGAAGGGAGTAGCAAAAGAGAAGACTGCATTACATATAAATACATTAAATCACATATACAGCAGACCAGAGTAGAAGACCTGAACATGCCTGTTGATGACAGGTAGACTCAGAAGTCTTTCACTCATGGGATCACTACAAGTCAAATCAATATGCAAATAACAATCCCACCTTTAGGCAGTAATAAATTGCAGGAGTGCCTGTTTAGTGGCATTCAGTTCTTTTTAATCTCTCATACATAAAGCACCACTGAATTAATATGGACCTAAATGTCACTGTGTCATGAATGACTTTTCAATAATTTTAAAGCATAGGTTCTTTTTATTGCAATTTCCAGTGTGAGAGGGTATATCAGATTATAGAAAAACATTTAGACAAATAATGACATTAGACATACAGACATATAGATTCTATGCAACTACATTGGATTCATATATTATTCACAATTACATTGGTTAACAAACAAACAAAGGGGAATTACATTTTCACTCAACGTTCACACCACATATACATGCATCCATCCTCAGGCATTCCAATATTAATATATCCTTTCCCTCTCCTTGAAGAAGCACCTGTTAGACCAGACCCTGCTTTCCTGAAGCCTGTCAACGTACAGTTCCAAAATTTCCATAACTGTCGCCCTCCAGGGCACTTGGAAACCTCCCTTGATAAACCACATGTTCAGCTGAGGTGCAGCAGGTTTATTGAGAATAACTGGTTATAGGAAAGAGGCTAGGAGTCAAGCTAAGATGCCTGCAATAGCACGAAAGAATATAGCAGCAATGTTCAACAATAGCAGGAATTGATTATAGTCCCGTGGAAACCAGGATTCAAGCAGGATTTAAAGGCAAAGTCTTTCTGTAGCAAACAGGAACAAAGCAACAAGGCAAGCGGGCACCCAAATGGGCTAGATCCAAGCAACCAGCGTGCTGGAAGGCAAAGTCTTAAGCAGGAAGGCCGCAAGGCCCCTTCAGGAATCCATGGTCTTGAGATGCAATAGTTGGCTCGAGATGGCCAGCCTGGTCCAGACCAAATGGTTATAGTGTTTCAACCCTTTGATCTGTCCGACGTGGTTGTGTCGAGTGTCATCGTTCCCATGATGGGCTGCAGCTGCTGTTTAGCTGATCTCAGCAGCAAAGGTATGTGAGCCAATTAGTGCCCACATCTGTGAAAAGGAGTTTACCCAACTTCTGGTCTCCACCGTCTCTGCTTATCACTGGGAGTAGCAGCCGCGGCCTTGACTATTTGAACCGGCCTGCTTGGTACTAAATTCACTTAGGAAAAGCAGACAGGCTTGGGGGATTTCTGAATGCCAACATGGCTGCAGTGTTGTTCGCAGGAAGCTAGGGAAACCAAGGCCTGTGGCCTGACAATAATGCCATAACTTCAAAATGCCAAAATGTATCCTTTCCCTAAGCACAATGCCAAGGACTAGATCTCTGTTTTCCATACAGCAGAACCTGACTCCTTGCACAAAATCTAAGACTCCAGAAGCACACTTCTTCCTATTCCCTTGAGAAAGAAGCCCCAACGTGTACAGAATCATGCTTTCCCATAGCAAATCTGACATTCTCTGAATACACCATCTCTGTCCTTCCCATGGAGAAGAGCATGGCGAGTGGAACAGACTTCTAAGGTCTGCCACACTTTGAGCATTATTAGACTGAGTCTTTCATAGGAATATTCTGCTGATGTAGTGCCAAAATTGTTAGTGAATGACAGACATCTTCCATCCTGGATCCATCTCACTTTCTTGGTCAGATGTTGACTCTTCTTGATTGGTGTTGATCTTATGTTGACTTCCTCTTAACATTGTAAGCATTTCTGTTATCACTGTCCCGATTCTTAGCAGAGTTTGCTTTTCAGTTCTTATTAGCAGGTTTTAATCACAGTCCAGTAAGCAGGTAGTCAATTATTGCAGGCCTTAATATTATACTGGTGCTTCCAAAATTATTAACTCCAGCCACACATCCTTCCATTCTACTCATTCATACCCACAAATCATTTTAAATTCACATTTCTCAAATCTGCACATTAATTTTTTTGACAACTGTGGATGCCTATCACATCTTCCAGGGCTGTAAAAAGCAAACATATTCAGAGCTCTCATCTCTTATTGCACTTTTCCCCATGTTTACAACTGAAAAACAGGTGGGATGGAACCATCAAAAGTTTCCTTTCCTGTTTCATTGTCCAACCATCCACAGTCTCTTGTATTCTATGGGGTTTGGTGCAGAACAATACAATTCTATGGAAAGCAATGGTTTTAACCTGGATCACTGCCTCTTGTATCCTCTGGGATTCAATGGAGAGACATAGGATCTAATGGAAAGCAATGATTTTAAACCTGGATATCCTATGGAGTTTGAGGCAGAACAAATAGGATCCCATGGAAAGAAGTGGTTTTAAATTGGTGTCAGTCTCCTTTAATGTAAGGACCTTTGAAGTACACTACCACCCCTACCCCCACTGAACAAACCCTCCCCCTATTTCCCCTTCCTAATCTCCAACCCCACCCCTATTTTATCTCCCCCCTCTCCCCCTTTTTTCTGTTTTTTCCCCTCTTCTCCTCCCTTCTCCTCCCTGCCCCCTCTCCCCTTTCCCCCAGCTACTTTCCCTTTTGGATCTATAATAAACAACGAAAAATATTTTCAATAAAGATTATTAAAAAATATCTTGGTATCCCACTCTATGCTACTCAACCCAATAGTGATGCAAATTTCTTATTAGTTAGGATTTGGAGGAGTAGATTTAGATCTATTGGATCACAGTACGCAGGTGACACTCAACTCTACTACTCATTTTCACCAGTTACTAAGGAGGTTGTTCAGGCCCTGAACCGGTGCCTGGATGTTGTGTTGAGTTGGATGAGGTGAACAAATTGAAGGTGAATCCAGACAAGACAGAGGTACTCCTGGTCAATCACAAGGCCAAACAGGGTATAGGGTTACAGGTTTGCAGTTTGCAAGTCCTCCTGGACTCATTACTGAGCCTGGAACCCCAGGTGTTAGAAGTGACAGGGGAGGAGGGGGTATCTGTACAAAGATTTGTGCGCCAACTGCGCCCATACCTTGGAAGTCTGACTTGGCCACGATAGAAGTAAGAATAATCTGGATTCAGGATACAGCACAATATGAAAAAATAACACCAACAAGAAACACACACATTTTTTCTTCCCAACCCATGCAAACAACATATCTGAGGATCTATTAAAACAGATGTCGTCATATCATACAATCAGGTCCTCTACTCGTGTGCTTCCAACAATATTGATTAGTACTGGTTGACCAAGAGGTGGTTATCATGAGACCAACTGTACCACACCAGTTTGGACAGCACACTATCCTAAATCCCAGCACCTTTTGTCTGAACCCTTTGGACCTAACTGGCCAACACTTCATGATTCTATTAACACTTAAGAACTCCAATAGTCATAGAACAATACAGCTGAATATTCATCAATATATTAAAAAAACTGGATATAACTTCAAAAAGTTGTAAAACATAATAGCTTCAGAAATATTTATTCATTGAAGAAAACCTCCTTTGAACACAATGTATATAAAACAATGTAGAGGCTATGTCATCAGTACATAAAGTAGATACTGTGCAGAGCTAAGTCTACAATAAAACAACTTGCTCACAACTCCATCAGATAATTCACACTTTAATAATATGCACTATCATTTACATTCCATTATCTCCAATGGAATTTACTTCCATCTGAGCCAAAATGTTAAGCAATATTTCTGGTTTGGTGCCAAAACACAAATTGGGTAAATTCATTTGAAAATCTTGGTTAATGTGAATTTCATTTTCAACACTACAGTTGATCAATATACATAAGCTGTGCACTCAAACATACAGTAAACTATATTTATACCATAGCTGTTTATAGCCCAGTTCTAACAACAAATAAGGTGTTTGCTGCTTTTGATGCATACAAACTAAGAAAACAAAACACAAATACAAAGCACAACACCATCGCATATCAAATTGTTATGTTATAATTCTACAATTCAAGGTGGAAGTACCCATGAAGAAAAGATTGCAACTCCAACTGAATATCTTTTTTATACAGTACATCAAGGTACTGGGATGCATCTTTGTATATTTTCTTTCCACAAAGCCAACAAATTCTTCTACTAGTGGGACTGATAAAAAGGCTATATATATATATAGGTCCAAGTCCTTCTCTTACCAGTCAGGTTCTTCAGTCCAAGCCTTCTGAGTCCAAGGCTACCATCCTTTTTGTAGTTAAGGAAAATGGCCAATGCTGAACGATCTTCATAAAGCTTGGTGCCACGAATGATGCGCAGATTCTCCAGAGGAAGGTACTCAAACTGATTCAAAGCTACCAAGACATAGCCTGTGACTTCTCGGATAGACTGCAGGATACAAAAGAACATTGTAATTGGTTATTAATATGTGTCTATGCATAATTTTAAGTTAAAATCTCCAAGGAGGCTTGCAAAGCATGATAAAATGAATAAGCTGTAATATGCTGAAAAATCACTTAAGATGTAGCTAAATTTACAAAATTGCAGCTAACAAGAGACTATTTATAAAAACATATCAACAATTCTCAATGCCCTTTGTGGTTTTAGTGGACATAATACCTGAAAGTTAAGAAGGTAGGTGTAACCTTCCCCAGGAAAAGGGTTCTCACCTTTAAAGCCATAACAGAGAAGATGCTGTTCCATGTTGCCATTGATCATACTTGAAATGGAGGGAGATGGTGTAAAATAGACAAGGAAGAGAACTAGGGATGTGTTAAGCACCAAAAATCTGTTTAGTTTCTAATTACGAAATTTGGGCAGACTTTTTTTTTGTTTCTATAGTGTTTTGAAAAAAAATGTAAGGGGTCTCTTTTGTTTCTGATATGAATGTCCAAAAATTGTATTATTATTTTGTTTTATTGTTCCTACTTTGCCTATTCTTTTAGTACTACTGTAATATGTCATTCTGATTCCATCCTAAAATTAAAAATTGATTAATTTGTAAACCCTACTCCATCTCACATATGTTTTAAAATATCGCAAATTCTAGCTATACAATTTATGGAAATGTTTAGGAATCTGGTAATCTTGTTTCAAAACTTACTGAAATTCTCAACTATTTGTACAGATAGGTACAGCTAGTCCCAGCTTGGGAACAACCATACTACAGCCATGCTAGAACAATCTAGTTAAACACCCTTTCGTGGAGAGCGTGCACTATCCTCAATTCATTGGACAGACATGATGAAATACAAAGGGATGGAAAGTCAGGCTCTAAAAAGTCAAGCAGTCAATTTGCCTGGACAGGAAAGCCTTTGAGGTGCCTTCTATCACATTATCTGCTTTGAACGGGATTATATGAGTCTACACTGTCATATAATCCAGTTCAGAGCAGATAATCTGGATTTTATATGGTAGTGTAAAAGAGCCTGAGGCCCCTTCTACACTGTCCTTATATCCCAGGATCTGATCTCAGGTTATTTGCTTTGAACTGGATCATATGAGTTTCCACCACCATATAATCTGGGATAAGAAGATACTCTGAGATCCAATGCTGAGATATAGTGCAGTGCAGAAGAGGCCTGAATTTTACTTTCCTCTATGTCTGGTTGTTTTTCAGTCTCAGTATACACTGTCCAAACATTCCTGCCTCCTGCAAGCATCTAGCAGGACTAGTGCATGGAAGTAATGCATTACAAGTAACAAAGTAACTTGCAAGAAAGTAACCGGGGGATGTGCAGCAATGAATGTGCAATAAAGTTACATTCTTTGTGTTTTTGTGTTCTTTTATTTTTCAGTATCATTTTCAAGATCTTTAGTTGCATTTTGGCAGAAAACGACCTAGAGATGTTGTTTGCTTGTGGATTGATAATTGAAAAAAATGATGGGAAATGCAACTAGTAACACACTTCTTTGTGACATAGTGACAAGACATAATGAATCACTATTTAAACAGACTGAGAAACAGTTGGAAATGTGAAAAAGGGCACTGAACAAGATGGAGTTTTGGTATAATATGAGTTCATGTAAGGAGCTAGACTTGGCTTTGTAGCTGTTTTAACTTTGCTTGGGCCAGTAAAGCACATTATCAACCTCTACTTTTGAAGTATCCAAAATACAGCTTGTAGGCCACATTTGACCAATACCGTAAATGCCATTTTTCAGGGATCTTTTGTCCCAAACCACACAAAATCCCTATACATTTGTGAAAACATATGACAATACCCCATCCAGCATTGCCCCTATGAACATCCCATAACCTGTACTATTCCCAATAACTCTGTTTTCCATTACAGCTCCTCTCAAAATGGTATCGGAAAGTAGCACCACTTACTGCTGCCATTTTAAAAGGGTCTGCAGTACAAAATGGACACATTTAGGCTTCCTGTGAAGAGGTACATATGGGCTGGGAAGAAAGCAGGTTAGTTATGCCATATTTCAACCGAGTTTATTTGCAAGCCTGTAGGTAAATTAAAGCATCTCAAGGCATCTACAGCTCTACTTGGTTTAGATTCATCATCTTCATCTGGAAAGTCTTGGACAAAAATGGAACAGGGCCTTCTTCTCTTCCAGCTCTTCAGTTGTAGAAATGAGAAGTCAAGTTGCCTCTCCTCCATGCACTGTTGTCAGAACAAGTTAATGAGATGACCTCTAAAGATAAGGGTATGTCAACATGATCCATCCTTGTTCCAAAAAGCTTAATTCAAACAAAAGGTCTGTGACCGATAACTTGTGCTCTTTAAGACTAAGTTCTATCCATTTACACTTTAGGGGAAATATACCAGCTCTGAATCTCTGAGCTGCAGATGCTGTTGGAAATGACTTCTGTCCCTTCCTATCTAAGGGAGTCTTGGCTTGTACTTGAATGAGGCTACAAAAGAGAGATGTTCAACCATCTGTTAGCTCAGTAGCTTCCAATGTTATTCATCTAGCCAAAAAAAAAAAAGCCTCTGCCGGCATCAGACTGATAAAACAAGAAGAAACAGAGGGTTGATAAGGAGGGAGCATATGAGAGGATGGATCCTCACTTTGGATGACTTCACTCCTTCATTGCCTGCACTCTTTTTTTAAGAGCAGCTGTTTCTACATCATGCAGTTCAATGATGATTTTGCGAGAAAGGGGTGAGGGAACATCACAGCGTCTCCCTTTGAAGTTAGTCATGAAGTGTAGCAGAAGGTTTGCCAGATCTTCAAAGAATAATTCCTGACCAGATACCAAAGGCAAGCAGAAAGAAAATTCCACAAGCATCCTCGACACCCAGGCACCCTTCTTAGTAATTCCACCAAAGCTGCTAGCCTCGAAGACATTTGCTAGCCCACCCGCCTAGACACCACAGGGTAACAGCCTCTGGGGAAAAGAAAAAAGGACAGAATACATGTTCATAATAATAACAATGGAAATTTAGCACCACGGCAGTGTTGAAACTGTTTCATGTGCATTGCCCTGGTTCTGACACCATATTACCCTACAGTTTATTTTGACCGTTTCTTGAACAAGTCAGGAGACAGTTCAAAAATACCTAATTTTGTTTTGTTGCCCTGCTTATTTGTTGTGCTGCTGTGAACACTCAATTCTACCCTGAGGTCCTCACAACTTTTGGCCAAGGCATCATCTCTTACCATTTGCCAGCTGAAGAAACAGGACAGGGAGAAAGAATATTCTCTTTCTCAAATATTTTTGACTGCTCTTGGCATGGCCTTGGGCAAGCCATATTTCTGTTAGCTTTCCTTCAGAGACCTGTCTCATGAAAACTTCTGAGGGGTTTGTCAATTCTTTCCTCCTAACTTTTTCAAACAAACAGTGTTCCAACATGAAGGCATTAGGCCTGTTTGATCCCCCCCCCACCCCAAAAAAAGGTTCAAAACTCGTTTTGGATGTAGGGGGCACTGCTGGTTTAGATCTAAAGTCAATTCCAATTTTCACAGAAAAAAAAGTTCAAAACTGTTCAAAACTTCTGAGACTTCCGAATCCGTCATTAATTGTTTCAAAGTGTTATTTCTTGTTCCATTAGGTGGTCTTTACTTTGAAGGTAGTTGTTTTATTCCAAAAAGGGGAGAAGCAAAGGGAAGAAATTCTCATCCAAACTGGGTTAAACACAGCTCTCGCCTCAGGTCTGATGCGGGAGGGAAGGACATCTGCATCCAAACTGGGTTAAACATGGCTCTCGCCCCAGATCTGACACGGGAGGGAAAGGAAATGAAGGGAATCCATCCACATTGGTTTGAAAAGCTGAATCATTTCCGACTCACTTACTGATTCGTAAGAGAAATGGCAGAAAAAGCTTCGAAATGGCAAGGAGACTTCCGGGTTTTCAAATCGCTTCGAAATCGCTTCAAAAAGGAATTTGATCTGAATTTATTCCAAACAACGAAGATTCTGACCGAACCTACCCAGGCCTAGAAGGCATCTCTTGATGCACATTCTAAGGATCGTAATATCATGGCCAATGTCAGTTTATATCTCATGTCAGTTCATATCTCATAAAAATCATTTGGAGATATGATAATAGTTCATCAGTAGAAGGCAGAGTGGCTGATATTTTTTTATAATGCCTTTATTTTTTTGTTTATTTTCGGTACATCATTTTGGGCACTCTAGTGGAATCAGAAGTGATACATTAGCACCATAAATAAACCAGTACAGGCTTAGCCTCTCTCAGAAGGGGATTTTACAACCTAGGAGGAGTAATCAAGAAGACCCTCTTTTAAATGCCCACCAGACATGACTCTATAGGTGATGGGATCTGCATAGTCAGGAACAGGAATGAACTGAACCTCACTCAAAGGTGTGCATAAAATAGAGCCTTATCAAACATCCTACAAATTGTCTCTACTGGCAATAGTACCAGGTAAACCACTGTGAAATGGAAAAAAAATCACCTGTACCCCAAAACACGAGGCACATAATAGAACTCTCAACTAATACATCTTAAATGGGTATCCGTCTTCAATGTTCTCATGAAGCAACCTTAATAGCATCTCCTGGGAACAATCCCTAGGTTCACATCACATCCAATATCATCGCTGGTCAGCCTTTGAATAAAGGCAACAGTTTTATTTATGAAAAAAGCTAATTAAAATATTGACAATAATTTAAGTCTAGGAATGTTGTATATACAGAACTTAGTATAAAGCAACTAGGTTGTAACCAGCAACTTCATCAGATGGAGGAAGAATCAGCAGCATACTCCAGTTCACCACCCCTTTAAACAGATACCCCATCAGCTCCTATTACACAGTATACTAGTATTTCTGGTGGGCTCCATACTTAAAGGAGTGGTGAACTGAAGCATACCACCAATTCTTCCTCCATCTAATGAAGTAATCAGTTACAACCTAGTTGCTTTGTACTAAGTTTTTCCCCCTGTGGGGTTGTTCTGTGGGTAAGCTGGATAATGTGGGGTGTGAGGTGCCGGGTTCTCAATGCCCCCCGAGCAGCAATCACTGGATTCACCACAATATGAGATGATTCCAGCAGCCAGTGTGAAAAGGTCCCAAGGGCCATTTCCTATCACACTGTGCATTTCCTTCTGTGAAGTTGTTGTAATAGCTTTGGAATAACAAAAGTGCATGCCCTCTCTCTCTTCCTCCTCTCTCCCTCTCTCTATATGGGTTGAATGAAAAGTAATGCCTCCACCTTCGTAACTCCTCAACAGAAGGCAGTACTGTTATGCAGCAGGTACTGGCTTGTTCAGTAGACTCTCCTCTACAGTTCCATTTTGGCAGGAAGCCTTAGCATTGAACAGTTGTCTTGTTAAAGTATGAAGTATGGAACCCTGTGCAGACAATTGGTCAATGCGACTTAAGCAATGTGCAGTCATTGAATTCTTGACAGCAGGAGGTGTCACCCCAAAGGAGATTCATCAGAGAATGCAAGCTGTTTATGGTGATTGTGTTGATGTGAGTACTGTGCGTCATTGGGTGAGTAAGTTTAAAGATGTTGAGGTGGGAACATCTGACTTGTGTGACAAACAAAGAGTTTGACGTCTGCTACCACACACTTCACATGCCACCACAGCAGAACTTCAGAGACTGGATCTCACTACTACATGGCATCCTCCATACAGTCCAGATTTAGCACCATCTGACTTCCATCTGTTCCCAATAATGAAAGAAGATCTGCAGGAACATCATTATGCTTCTGATGAGGACGTTGAGAGAACTGTGAGATGCTGGTTGCGGAAACAGAGTGTCGACTTCTTCCATGATGGCTTCAGAAAACTTGTTCATCGTTGGCTGAAATGTATCCAATTGTCTGGTGATTATGTTGAAAAGTGAATAGTGGTAGTTAATGAGCATTTTCTAAGGATTATTTATGTGTTTGATATATTAAAATATTCCCATCCAAACCCAAGTAATGAAGGTGGAGGCATTACTTTTCATTCAACCCTCATAAACGTTATTTGATGGATGGGGCAAAACCTCCATGGTTAGGAAAGAAGAAATCTGACAGTGCCCCCCATTTTTCAACGAAAAGACTGGAATGATTTTTTCCCCACTCATCATTCTAATCCCAATTCTATAAGCATAGCTATTTCTATAAGCACACCCTAGAAATGCTTTATCTCTCTGCCATGAAACTTGTGGAAACCTTCACAGGAAAAAAAAACCAGGTGATCGTCCTAATTCAGCTGTATCTGAATTAGAACACAATTGAATTCATAGTGATTTAAAGCCAGGGTCTGAAGAGAGAAACACTCTAAACCTTGAGTCTTGATGAGCAAATCCATTTTTAAAGAAACCATCATGTTCTTTCATTGTAGATGTTGTAAAACTTGCAAATGTTGGAAAGTATTATGAAAATGAAGTGGAAAAAATGATCCGACATCCCTGGTTTGAGCAGTTTTGTAAAAATCTGTAACAGTTCAGCTGTAGACAGGGGCAGTCTCACTGTTACACCAAGTACGCGGCCGTGTAGGGCGCCACCTGGTAGGGGCGCTGCCGCGCCGGCCGCTCCACCCCACTGCCCCGCCATTGCGCCGGCTGTGCCGGCCGTGCCTCCGCATGCACAGAGATTTTTTGTGCATGCGCGAATCTCCATGCATGCGCACTGGCTCCCAAGCGCACCTCTAGCTTTGGAGGACTCAGCACGGCTTACATTTGCAGCACTACAGGCCGCAACACCACAATACAATATAAAAATACACCATATAATCAACATCATTAAAAAGCATTAAAACATTTAAAAAACATTACATTAAAAACCACTACATACAACAATAATTAATTAAAGCCATCAAGCGGAACACATTGTCAGTCCAGTCAAGTCCAAAGTGTCGATCCAGTCAAATCCAAAGGTACAATTTACATCTGCTGCCCAAAGGCCTGGTCCCAGAACCACAACTTTAGCTTTTTTCTAAAAGCGAGGAGAGATGGATTTGATCTTATTTCGTTTGGGAGTGCGTTCCAAAGAAGATTGTCTGGATTTTATATGGCAGTGTAGATGGGAGAGATTCACAAACTCAAATCATTATTGCCTGGTTTTCTTGTATTATCGATTAACACAGTTAAACTGCCATATAAAATCCAAATTATTTCCTTTGAACTGGATTATATGTCAGTGTAGACTCATATAGTCCAGTTCAAAGCAGATAATGTGGATTATCTGCTTTGGTAATCTGGATTATATAAAAGTGTAGAAGAGGTCCAAGAGGAACAGGACACAATTCTCAATATTAATAGTTATTAAATAATGCAATACTTGGACATAATGCTATGAATCCTGCTGGTGAACTATGCATGTAAAAACCACATTGTCACAGTTAGTAGAAACAGGTCTTGTTTTTAACTATGTTGTAACCCACCTCGAGCCACGAATAGAAATGGGTAAGAAATACAATTATTATGATTATGATTATTATTATTACTGTTGGTGGAGAACACTTGAATGAAATAAAGCACTGAAGGGACAAGCAGTGGTGTCACTAGGGTTGGTGTCACCCAGGACAATAATGATTACTATCACCCCCAAGGACCTTGTCACATACCAGATCATACAATAATATAATGTAAAATATAATATAATAATAAAAATACTTGAAAATTTGTCAAAAAATCAATAACTATAGAAAAACACCAACAGTCACAAACACAACAGCTTGTACAATGCACACACTGCAATGTGAATGTAGACAGAACCACATGATTTGAAGCATTCATTGTCGTTGGGTAGCAATGATAGCCCCAACCAAAGTCCATGCACATTAGAAGGTTGAAAAAGTAAATCATTATAGGGTTTTGGCTTTCTAGTAAGCTGGGTTTACATACAACATTTTGCAGTTATTTCAAGGTAAGTATTGGTAATAGCAAGAATATTTCTTTTAAACAATAAAGTTCCCTGAACAAACTTTTTATAGGTAATAATTTTGGTATCACTCCCTGATGGTGTCACATAGTGGTGTCACATGGTGATGCCACTGGGAACGCATCAGCAGATTTTGTCCACCTCCCCTCACCACCAGTGCACAACCCTGGAAGAACCATTACTGCCACGCATCATGAGCTACTGTTCAATATATTGAATTAAGAAGTTGTCCTTGACTACAAGCAAAAAAGACTTACAATTCTAAGCTCATTGTTGAAATCTATTCAGTATTAACCTAAGGTATATATGGATAATATATATGTGCAGCACTTCTCCAAATATGTGAGTGAGGCAATAAGCCTAAACATCAAAGTAACTTTGCAGATCAAAGAGGAATTTGTTAACATGCAGTGAATCCTAACACTAATCTATACCGCATGGATCATGAATGCTTCATAGATATTTCTAAAGACAAAATTGGCTAGTTATACAGCTACAAAGTAGACATCTAAACACTAGGCAATATCATATGTCCACTGAACACTACATGTTCTTGCAAGCTTCTACTTGCACCAGAACATACTACCAAATCTATTGCTTATAGCCAAGCCCTATGACACAACCATACGTGTTCAGACTCCCAATACAGGGACTCGTGAATAAGCATTTCTCAAACTACAAAACAAATCAACAAGTCAAGATTGGTACTCATGAACAAGCTACTTTTATTTTTCCAAAGTTGGATGTGGGCAGCTGGCAGGAAAAGTTTTGAGCATTGGGTTATTTTCTCACTATGAAAAACTCAACCTAAACCACTTTTATGCTTCAGGTCTGACCAGATGAACCCTTATTGTTTCACATAATTCCGTAAAGGTTGAAATTTCAATGCCCTGTATACATAATTCTATGGATGCCTTTTATAGTATTTTTCTTATATGCAATGCTATATTATCTAAACTAAAATTATTTTAACAATCTTGTGTATATCACAGTGTATCAGAAATGTTCTTGGTCTACCATAAGCTGAATCCTTCCCCAGTAGATTCCTTTGGTGTATGCCTGCATACATTTTTTTTCAAACAGTAGCAATAACAAATGGGCTAATTTTTATTAGCCATCTTTTGGCTTCTTTTTATTAGTTGCAGCCAATTATGGTGAAGGATAAAGGAGGAAGACCTGTGAATAAAGTCTGGTCACTAGCATTCATCAAACACTTGGGTGCTACACATACATACCATAGGCTACACAGGCAATTAATGAATGTGAGCTTGCACCAAGATGATATCCATTACACAATCCAGTCACATTATCATTCTAGCCATCTCTTCTCCTTCAGAAGCACATAAATGGACACAGTGAGTTCTCTTCAAACTACAAGACACAAGGTGACTGGATTGTATCTTTGAGCATCCAAGGCATCACTCTTGCTGTCTGCCTTGGCTTATCCAGGCCAACAGCCACAGGATGAAACTTGACATCAATGTGGCAGACAGAACCCATTGAACCGAGACAGAACAACCTACAATCTCTCATCACCATCTCTTTTCATTATCTGATTTGAACTTTGCCACTGTGGCTGCTTCTGTAGGATGTGATGTTGGGGAATCTTGGCAGCTCCTAGAGCAGCATGTTCACTGGTGCTGGCAGCTTCAACACTTTTCCAGCTGCTGACAGTGACCAGTTTGGTTCAGCAGAAATAATTGTCACCGGCGCAGAAGAGAAATTATTTGATCACACAAGGTAAGTATTGGTAACAGGCAGTCTGGCAGTGGGATGTGCACAGCATCATATGATAGGTTTGCCTCCCTCATGTCATAAAGTTGAAGGTGCTTTTTCAAGTAGCACATAACTAATGTATGTGCTATCCTGTTAAATGATGCAGGATACAATGATGACCACAGTGATGCATTGCAAGATCACCTTAAAATGGGTTTGTCCAATATTACCAAAAGTTAGGGGAAAGCCCAAATTCTGTCCCTGATTTAAAGATAGTTGAGCCAGTTGCCAACCAGAACCTGCCAAACTGACTGCCATCCTGCTTTCATCAATTAGGCACATCAACATCCAAAGTAAATGGTGCAAAATAGAAATAAAATATCAAAACCCTTTAAAAAATTTCCCTCTCCTGTGTTCAAGTTTGTTCTAGTTGTCTATGCAAAAATAATCATAATAATGCCTAAGCAGAAATATTAATGTTTGTTTTATCATTCAAGCATAAGTGTGTGTATATATATGTGTGTGTGTGTGCCATGAAGAATCTATATAGACATGTATATTTCTAAGCTGTGTTAGTCAGAATGTTAGAAAAACTCTCTCTTAAAGGCCCAACTGGGTACTCACTCATCTATATAATAAACACATGAAGTACAGCATGCATAGATATCAAAAGGAAAAATGTCCATAATATCTGGTATGAACACAACACCAAGTAATCCTGGGTAAGTTGTCCTTGTTTCGGGAAATCCTTATTCAGGTTGTGTTCCTTTAAATACAGTTTTGCTCTTCTTTTGGTAGTAGTCTATAACTCTTCTCATTCATCCGCTGTAGTATGTTGTTGTTACAAACATAATGCTATCTCTCAGTCTTAATTGCATGTGTTTGGCTCTGCTTCAATTCAATGAATTATGCTATTCGCATTATGTCGTCGGATATACATAGCTCTGTTTGTCATTTACCTTGCAAGCCTTAGTTGTACACTGCAACTATTATCTCCACCCCCATTGCTTTGACTGATGTCAACCAGAGTCACAAGGAACACTGAGAAGGGAGGGAGAGTCAATGGGAGATTTCCTCCTCTCCCTCCTTCCCTAGTGCACTGACTCTCAGGTTGGAGTCAAAGCAAGTGATGGAGAAAGGGTTGCTGCTGTGTTTTTTTTAAAAAATAAATTTTTATTGGTTTTTTCCCCCTCTCCCACCCTCTCCATCTTGTACATACAGTTTATACATCAAACTACAGAGGTTACATTTGAAATATCAGTCTCAGTATTAATTTTTCTACTCCACCTCTTAACACATTTTCTAAATAATTTCTAACTGGTTCCCACATCCTCTTTGTTATTGTTATCTTTTCAATTTTATCTATATTATTCCATTTACAATTTGTTATTTCCACATTTAACATATTAATTACATAGTTATACCAGTTAGGCAATGTCCATTTTGTTTTATCCTTCCAACCCCTCACTAAAACTATTTGTGCACACGCTATTAATTTGTCAATCAATTTTTCTTTTTGCATATTCTTCACTCTTATTATCCGTGCATGTAATACATTTCTATTAACTATTACTATATGTAAATCTAACATTCTATTGATTTCTCCTTCAATCATTTTCCAGTAATCTTGCACTCTATCACATTCCCATATCATATGATTGAACACCCCTCTTTGTTCACAGCCATGCCAACACCTATCTTTCATCCCTGGTACAAAGCGTGAAAGTTGTGCAGGAGTTCTGTACCATTTTTGTAACATTTTCCTTCTGGCTTCCATTAATGCATTATACTTTTCTTTTGCTATATTACTTATTTCCCTCTGGATGTCTTCCCTCTCAATTTCCATGTCCAATCTCCAATCTTGGACATGGGTTGCTGTTGTGTTGTGCCAGAGACTGTCATGATATGGGGGGGGGGGCATTTGGGATGGCCACCCATTGGTGCTAACCCCCTCCCATCTCCAGAGCAGCTGAGGGAGTTCCCATTTGGGGTCTGATTGGGCCCGATTTGGGGTACAGCATGCTGGACTGGTCCCAATTTAAGGGTCCATAGATGTGGCTCTACATGTGGTTTCTAGTATGTATGGCCCTGCCAAGGTTGATGTATTCATAGAACACACTCTTAAATCTTAGGGGCCAATCCCACTGTTGAAATACTGTGGGGAAATAGCTAAAATATATTTAAATTAACTGAAAATTTAAAGGGTGCTTGGATGTATTCTGTTGCAGGATTTACATTTTTATTTCCTAGGGTGTTGCTGAAAATACTGGCAATGTGTAGCTTGCACTGTGTGGGGAAGCAAAAAGACCCTTGGATCTGCCAAAGTTTTTCACCCCGATTTAACATGATATTAAATATATACATGAAGCAGAGATTTATCCATAGCTATCAGAATAGCTAAAAAGAACCAGTACATTCAGGAGGTAATTGTAATGCTGAATTCAGAGGTAATTGCCATTCTGCTCACTTGTGGACTTTGTGGAAGTATCTGGTAAGTTTCTGCAGAAAGCTGTATACTGAATTACACCAGCCTTTGCTCTGACCAGCAAAGCTTTCCTTGCATTTTATTTGATTCCAAGCAAATCTGGGAACTGTGAAGACCAGGGGGTCCAACTGCTCACTATATATCCAATGCTAAATCCTCTATTACATTACTTGGCTTTGAAAGTCTTTGCTAAGATTTGGCTGTAATTACATAGTGGCCTGCTTGATGGAGAACATGAAGCAATGAAATCCAGAGAATGCCACTTTTATCCTAGTAACTGTTCATCTACTTCCTTGTTAAATTTGGCTGTGAAAATCTATCGGCACTGCAAACTATGTTGATAATTTTCTGTTCTGCTGATGCACTGACAACAGGCTTCTTCAAAGCTACATTTCTCTCGAGCATGTACAAACCCCTTTCACAATACCACCAAGTCAAAAATCAATACCAAAACAATCTGTCTTTCACCAATTTCTGTATTCAGCATAGGAAGGCCTGCACTTGCTTTTAGAGCATTTGGGTCTGGAAAATAAAATTTTGTAACAAGCCAATGATTTCATACATGTTTGTAAAGGATTCGTATTCTTCCCACCTCCCCAGGAAGTCAAATACTAATGCAAATAATGATTTTTCTGGATGAATCTACATGTTTAACAGCCATTGTATTTGGTTTTCAGTGCTGCAAGTGGCATCTAATTTGCCTGAGATATACATTTAGCATTTGAAACATGTTATTTTTTATTGCCTTTAAGTATTAAAATACTTAAAACAAACCATGCTGGGAAAACTGAATTATTGTCATCCTACATAGCTAGAGATTGGAATGTTGTTGGTTTTGTTATTTTTTTTAAATTAACCCATTGCTATTTCTTGTTATTTATAGAGTAATGTGTTGTTAAACTATCAATTTTAGTTATTTTAAATTAGTGTTTGTACATGCATTATTTAATTCATTTATTTATTTGCTTCATTTTCTATTCCGCCCTTCTCACCCCACAGGGGACTCAGGGCGGATTACAGTGTACACATTACATTTAGACAGACAAACACACAAGACAGACAGAGGCAATTTAACATCTGGCCACCAGGGGGAGCTGTCGCACTCCTTCATTCCTCAGAATGTTTTCTGGAGATCTTTTTATGGCCTCGTAAATTAGTTAAATTTAGCCTCCCCACTAAGTGGTACCTTAATTTCCTACTTGACAGATGCAACTGTCTTTCGGGTTGCAAAGGTTGACAACAGGCTACACAATAGGTTGAGAGCCCACCTCAACCCGGGCAGGCCTTGAACTCATGACCTTCTGGTTAGTAGAGATCTTATGCAGCTGACACCCAGCCAGCTGCGCCACATTCCCGGTGCATTACACATATGGAAACTGGCTAAAAGTTCCCCAAAACATAGTCATTATCCATGAAATAATGTTTTTGAGATATTTGCAGACATTTTAACATTTTTAAAAAAGTATATACACAATAATTTAAAGTAGCTAAAAAGTAAGGTTAATTGATAGACTGTTTACCCATGTCACTGTCTTCTCTGAGAGTTGTAGGCCAAAACTTGAATAAATCACACTGAATTCTAGATGGGACTCTCCAAATAGGAAGGAGGGAGGGAGGGGGTATTCTATTCTTGGAAGCAGCAAAAGAAAAGGAGGAGGAGCCCCCCCTGGCTCCTCGCTGCCTCTCTCTCACCCCGATCCCAAGGGAGCGAGGGCCCAAGTTTGCCCAGGCTGGTCATATACCTACATTCCATGCACATGCAATAATGGTAATAACAATGGGTATAAGAAGAGGTAAAATTCAAACCAGTATTCTGACTGGTCCCTGCCTCATGCGGTGCAAACGGGCTCTTCTCTGTGAGCCCGGAAATTAGCCCGGGAAAAGCCAGCGTTTTCTGCTTGGGTGCACACACATACATATTCTTTGGGGGATTTGCTGCAGAATCTTCTCTATGAGCCCGGTATTCTGCAGCAAATCCCCCAAATATATGTATGTGTGTGCTCCCAAGCAGCAAACGCTGGCTTTTCCTGCTAATTTCTCTAATAAGAGAAGAGCCCGTTTGCACCGCATGAGGAGAGACCAGTCAGAATATTTGAATTTTACCCTTGTTATTGTTATTACTGCTGTATTATTGCATGTGCATGGAATGTAGGTATGACCAGTTGGATTACTTATAATATTAGGCACTTACAGTAGCATTCATTCTATTATACATTAGGTTGGTTTCTCACCCCAATACTCTTTGATGCTTTAGATCCTGGCAGGGCAGGAGAGGTAGGGAAGCCTGGAAAAATGTAAACAGAGAGGTTTACTCAGAAGTAAATCCACAAAGGAGGGCCCTTCATCCTCATGCCTACTGTCTTCCCCTTGTTAACATTTTATTTTGGCAGATCTTGAACAACCGCACAACTTCCTGATCTCTGTCCAATTGAAGAAATGTAAAAACATGTTTTTGGTCTTGTGGAAGTGCAGTTTCAAAATTTAAAAACAAATCAAATCAAAAATGAAACACAGTAAATATAGAGGATGCCCTTTGAAGAGCCTTTTAATGAGCTGGAGATGTTTAGCTTGCAGAAGGGACAGGTGAGTGGAGAACATCACAGCCATGTTTAAATATTTGAAAAGATGTCATAAGGAAGAGAGAGCAGGATGGTTTCTGCTGCTCTGGAGACTAGAACTTAATGGAGCAATGGGCTCCAATTGCAGAAAAGGATATTCCGCCTGAACATTAGGAAGAACTTCCTGACTGTAAGAGCTGTTCAGTAGTGGAACTCTCTGTCTTGGAGTGTGATGGAAGCTCCATCCTTGGAGGCTTTTAAACAGAGACTGGATGGCCATCTTCTGGGGGTACTTGGATTGGGCTTTTCCTACATGGCAGAATGGGGTTAGACTGTATGGCTCCTATGGTCTCTGTCAACTCTATGATTCTAGAAAACATTTATGGTCTTTAAGCCAGTTTTTTCAATGGGAAACCACTTCTGCCCATGCCAACACCACAACTGGTTAATCCACTTCTTTCAATGGGAAACCTGACATAAGTTAACAGAGGGTGAGCTGCCCATGACCAGATGGGTGTACCATCACACATCAAGTACCACACATTTGATGCATATGGAAAAATAAAGAATGAACGAAAACAATTGAAATCCTGTCTTACAAAAGGAAATGCCTGCAGATCCTTTGCATACAGCTTCCTATAGGATATTGATGAAGAGGACCATGCATCATGCGATGGGATCAATAGGAACTAATATGCAAAGAGAATTAGAGATGGAGAATGTTGTTGTATGATAGAGTTCTAAGTTCTGAATTGGAATCAGCCTTTGAATTCTTCATGGTTTTCAAAGACTTTCTAAAACTGAGTAGAAAATCACTTGTTTATACTTGTTTATGGTGCAGTGGGTTAAACTGCTGAGCTGCTGAGCTTGTTGACTGAAAGGTTGCAGGTTCAAATCCGGGGAGCGGCGTGAGTTTCAGCTGTCAGCCCCAGCTTCTGCCAACTTATCAGTTTGAAAACATGCAAATGTGAGTAAATCAATAGGTACTGCTCCAGCGGGAAGGTAACGGTGCTCTATGTAGTCATGCCGGCCACATGACCTTGGAGGTGTCTATGGACAATGCCGGCTCTTTGGCTTGGAAATGGAGATGAGCACCACACCCCAGAGTCGGACACGACTGGACTTAATGTCAGGGGAAAACCTTTACCTTTACCTATACTTTCAAAAAGAAACTTAGTGAAAAATTACATGCCTAATTTTTTTAACTACTCTGGGTTACCTGCCATCCTCAAATACAAACAACCCCCCCCCCAAATGAAGCAAATGTTTCAAAATACTAAAAGTTGACTCCTGTTTTCACTGTTAAAACAATTTACAGAAGCTTTATCAGATAAAAACTTTAAACCCCTAACATGTTCAATGGAACCAATGCTGCCTAAGTACTGTTACTAAAACAATGTTGACAAGGAGCAAACAAAGGTGTTTTGTCTTATGATCTTTAATTCTTCTTTGTCAACAGTCAAATGAAATAGAGACAACTAACAGAGTAAACTTTGCCTTCTCTTTAGAAAAACAAATCAATGGGCAATTAGAGAGGCAGAAGTTTCTCCCAAGCTCTGCAGGGATTTCCAAAAATTGATTAAGAAAGGATAGCTTTGTCGTTAGCACACCATAGGAGAACAGGGATCAATTTCTGGCTCTATTCCAAACTTATCAGCAGACTTTAAATGTGTTTCCTGTCATCCTAACCCAGCAATGTAACTATGTTTTTCGGTCACATTATGTTGCACTAAACTAAAGATGTAAAGAATATTCATAATTATTCATTTCTAGGTTTCTAAGTAGCTCACAAATGTCATCAAGAAGAGTAATACCAGAACATTTTCTCTCGATATTGAAGTGTCCGAAGTGTGTTTACATGAACACATTTTGTTTATCAGGAAAAACCAAGTGTTTTCTCTGAAGAAAACCAATTCCCTGTCGAAAAACACTGTTACTATGCACAAAATAGGTTGTCTATGTGGAAAACACTGGTTTGTATACATGTTGTTCAAAAATGAAGAAAATACTACAGAGACATACCATTTTGACCTGCAGAAGGGAGAAATCTACAGAAATCAATGATTTACATCTTTACACTAAGGACAATTGACAACTGCATGGCCAGTACACATACCCTCTTTCTTTTTTAAAAAAAAACCCCCCACAGTTCATTCATCTGGAAAATATGCATCTTAGAAACTACAGCTTAACAGCTTTCAGTTTCTGTGAAAAGTAATTTCTAAGAGAAACAGGATGGTTGGGAAAGGTTTACCCATTCTGTGATACAAACTCACATCCACTAGGCATTGCTTTACATGTGGAAAAAGGGCAGTTGGGCGCTGTTTGTTTATATGCATTTGCATGTAATGTGCAGCTTGGTCTATCACTGAAGCATTATTCTAAATGTGGTCAAGCTGCTCATTGGGGATGGCTACAGGGAGAGGACAACCACCTTGTTGCAGCAGCTTCACAGGCTGCCAGTTTGTTTCCAGGCACAACTCAAAGTGCTGGTTTTGACCTTTTAAGTCCTAGACGACTCAGGTCCAGGCTATTCGGCTAACTGCATTTCCCTGTATGAACCTGCCCGGGGCCTGGCTTTGGTGGGAATGAGAACGAAGGCCTTCCTTCTTGGTGGCTGCCCCTCAACTCTGGAACTGCCTTCCTCCCAGGAAAGCCAGAATGTCCCCCTTTTTAATACTGTTTTTTTATTTTAAAAATCTTTATTAAGCATTTGAAATATATGGTTTACAAGGAAAATTTCCAAGGAAGGAGAAAATAAGAAGGGAGAGAAAAGAAAAGGAAAAAGAGAAAAAGGAAAATAATAATAATAATAATCTTTTGAAGACTGTCAATGTTTAATTCCCTTTTACTATTTGTATATTTTCAGATTTAAAATTATATTGTATTGGTTCTATTGTGAACTGATTTAAGTCTCTTTTTTAGACAGATAAAGTAAGATACTACTGCTGCTGCTACTACTACTACTAATAATAAATTTGTTACAGCCTCTTTAAACACAGTGGTATTTAATTCTATGTAAACACTCTGAGAACTAATAATCATGGACTTCATTGTACAAAAGTGGCAAACCAACACACAAGCAGGACCGTCACCTTTGAGGATGGTCAACACTGTATGACATCCATTGCTGGTTTGCCACTGATTGTGTTATACTTCTGGTATTAACTTGGTGCAACAAAGTGTGGGTGCCTCTGTGACACAGAAATGTCATCAGGGAATGGGAATATCTGGCTCGTCCCCCATTCCCCTATTAATGCTTTAATAAACGTTCCACTTTGTATCCTCCCCAGACCTCACAAAATTGTAAAGGACATTGAAAAAATATTTTCTAACGACTTTAGAAAGGGACCTGGGGAAGGGTACAGTTTCCTCCCCAACAGGAAATCCAGCTATTGAGCAGTAAAACAAAGTAGCTGTGCCATAATACAGGTATCCAGTAAGGATGGTGACCATTCTGGTAAGTACCCAGGATCATTGGTTATGCAAATAATACAGGGTGGCAGCTTCATGCAATAACATCCCATGTTGTCTTCAATATATCTATGCTGTCGAATCAATTGAATTCATGTGCTTATGTTTGCATATGTACATTAAAATACTCTCAACAAAAAAAAAGATATTCTGACAAATACAAATTCAACTAAAATTGTCTAAAAACCCTGTGAGCTCTCTTTCCCACTCCTTATGGAATATCCTTCTGTAACATCAATGTTCATGAGATTGTGATCTTAAGTGTTTGTGAGCATCAGTAGTTTCCCAGATCCACATTGTAAGCTTCAGTGAAGTCTGGGCGCAGCGGCAGATTTTCTTTGCATAGATCATGGAAAATAAAAGAGAAGAAAGGTGGAAATGATTCTTTATCTTTTCCAGAGTGTAGTCTAAAAGTGAGTGATGCATTATCACAGAAGCCCTCTTGTCAGCCACAGGGGGGATAGTCTAAGAATGCATGAGCTGTAATTTTAGGTCAGGTATACTTTTACTGTAAGTAAAAATAACTGTAGCATTATTACAGGTGTTCTATAAAAAGATTCCTGGTTAGCCTAGATGGCAAAATACCTCTGTTTTCAACCCTTTACTATAGGGATGGTCAAACTATATCACTGGGGCTGCATAAGCCCTCCCCAAGGCTGCTTTTATGTCCTTCTTTTGTGACAAAGAGCCCTATTTTTGTTTTCATTTCCATGCCCACCACACAGCTTTTAACATACAAACACCTGCCTTTTTGGGTTTTGTTTGATTTTTAAAAAATTAAAAAATCCAAGCCTCCAAGGGGTTCAAGGGGCATTCAATTGGCCTCTCAACCCTCTACATTTGTACACTTTTAAAATTTTGGATTGAAGTTTGCCCTCTGATCTGTCCTAATTCTGCTTTAACTGGAAACATTTAGAAATCTGGAGAATACAGTTTTGCTGCAGATTTGAGTTCTTTGTGTTGTTTTATGAATTCTCCCTTATATAGCTACATACTTGGGGCCATGTAAAAAAAACTGGGACAGAAAGGGGCTACAAGTTTAAGAAGACTTGGTATAGAGCAGGAGGGGGAAGGTATCACTCACAGGTGGCATATGGCCCCAGGACCTCACTTTCCTGGCCACATCTCCAAACTTGTTTTTAAATAAAAAAGATTACTATAATTTTGCACAAGTCCCTTCCTATCAGGAAAACCCAGAAAGCCCCCAAACATACAAAAACATGCAAAAAAACTCAAGGATCCAAAGTCCCACCAAGTGGAGTCCTTTTCAAGATAGTGACAAGAACTGAAACAAAGATAGTTTACCTTACTACAGAGGTGGTCCGTGAAGTGTCATGGAGGGGGGGGGGGAGAATGAATTGCCCCCCCCTCCAAGACATTGATCACCTCTGCTATAAGGTGTGCTACATTGATATATACAAAAACTATTATTCTGTGCAACCAAGGGCATATCTACAGTGTCTGGTGAATGTTGTTTGGCCACAGCTGAATGCTATGGAATCATTGGAACTATACTTTGTTGAAGGACCAGCACTCTACAACAGAAAAGATTTAAAAACTGCATCTCCCATCAGGCCCTTAGCCTAGGGGGTGTTTAAAGGTTAACCCCCCCCCCCACCCATGTGTCAAGTTAAAAAAAACCTGCTTTACTCATGAATTGGTTAACCAGTCAAAATTCATGAGTAAACCAGTTTTTTTAACTGACACATTTCAGCGGGGGGAGGGGGGAGGTTGGGAAATAGGAATCAATAGACCAATGGGTTCAAATTACAAGAAAGGAGATTCCACCTGAACATTAGGAAGAACTTCCTGACTATAAGAGTTGTTCAACAGTGGAACTGTTGGAAGCCTCTTCTTTCGAGGCTTTTAAACAGAGGCTGGATGTACATCTTTCGGGGGTACTTTGATTGGTTTTCCACATGGCAAGGGTTGGACTGGATGGCCCATCTGGTCTCTTCCAACTCTATGATTTTATGATTCTATAACTCTTGTTCACATGAAACCTAGACTTCCAGCTGCAATGCTGCACGTTTGCACTGCTGCCCTTTGCTTAATGGTGTTTTCATGGATGAGTGGTTGACCTTTCTACAGAACGGTTCTGCTTCCCACATTGCCAGTATCTGTTACAATATTTTCTTATTCTCATTTGGCCTGCAGGCCATGAATACAGAATATTAAATTGAACTGCTGAAAACTATGGAACAATTTGTGCTCCTTGATGTACACTCACAACCCTGAGCTGACTATAATGAGAGTTGTATGTGCAGGATTAAGGTCCTCATCACCAGGAGATGCCTTAGAGCTAGAATTGGTTAGCTGTACATCACAGGTAAGGGTATACCACTTCTTCATCCCATGAACCTGGACAGATTCATAGTATCAGTGTGATAGCTCTTTGATTTAGTCATACATTAGTTTGTTCATTCTTTTATAGCACCATTTGTGCTTGCTTATTTGAAATGCAAGGGTAGCCACTACTGTGACACTCTCACTCACATACATACACAAACGTTAAGCACTTCTGTCATCAAAAGCAGACTACCTTAAATATTTAAAATGTATATTGAACTCTACTGGATGAATTGACCACAACATGTTTACAGATAGCAGTACAATCTTCTAAATATATGCTCAGAAATGTATTCTTACACATATGTGAAGATTATGTCCTAAGTGTGTGAAGAATTGCAAGTAGAGAAATGCTTAGTTTTGGTTCGATAATGTCACCGATTTCTAAATTATACAAAGCAAATGATATTGTCATTGCTGGTTAAATTCCTGGTGGCAATTCAGATGCTTTAAATGCTGTAATTCTACAGTGCCATATTCAAAGCAGTTCAAAGCACATACTGTATATACTCGAGTATAAGTCTAGTTTTTCAGACCTTTTTTCAGGCTGTAAAAGTCCCTCTTGGCTTATACATGAGTCAAGGTTATTTATTATTTTACTCTGTTATAAATACATTTATTATTTTACTTTATTGTTGTTATTATTACATTAATTATTTTACACTATTTATTATTATTGGTACATTTCCATTATTTTACTCTATTATTACTGTTATTATTACATTTCCATTATTTTACTCTGTTATTATTAATACCTTTATTATTTTACTCTATTTTTATTGGAAGGATACGCAAGCACATTTACATTGAAGAAGGTCGGAATGGTTTAATCAGAGTTGAGCTGTCTTATCTTAAATTACAGTTTTATGTAAATATTTAAAAACATTTAACCTACTGATGCCTCAATTAATGTAACTGTATTGGTATCTAATTTCATTTTCAAATTTACCAATAGCTGCTTCATTTCCCACCCTCGGCTTATACTTGAGTCAATCCATTTTCCCAGTTTTTTGTGGTAAAATTAGGTGCCTCGGTTTATATTCAGGTTGGCTTATACTTGAGTATATATGGTAATCTGGATTTTAAAAGGCAGCGTTGAAAAGGCCTCAGCTTCAATTTGCAGTCACTATTTTCTTTAAGGCTGGATCTACACTGCCCTATATCCCAGGATCCGATCACAGATTATTTGCTTATTCCAGATTATCTGACAATATAGACTCATACAATCCAGTTCAAAGCAAACAAACTGAGATCAGATCCTGGGATATAGGGCAGTGCAGCTCTATCTTAAGGCAGTTTTGGTGCTAGGCTTTGGATGAAGCCTATAAAAAGATACTAACTTGAGTAAGGATTCCCTGTGTACTTCATGGCCCATGTCTTATGCTTTCTGAGAGCTAGTAGTTCTTCATTATGGTTCACTTATTTAATTCTTTACTTTAAAGATCATTAATAAAGTTTACTGCTGCTGTGACAATATCAAGACAAATTACTTTTTGTGTGGAGCAACCTAATTAATAAGTTTAGATGTTATGATTTCAAATTAATTGTATTCTGAGACGTTCTTTATTGCAAGGGACTCCTCCAGTAAACTGTAGCTTGACCCTAGAAACACTTATGCCTGTAAAAGCACAGATACAAAACAGCACAGTATCCGAAGAGAAACATCTGCACAAGAGATCATCCCAGATGATGTGCAAAAAATAAAAATCACACTCATGGGTGGAATGACAACAGTTTGGGCTATTGAATCTGACAAATATCTTGCTGGTGAGTTAAAATGAAAAGGTTATGATAACCTGATTCTAGCCTGCTTAGAGCTTTAAAGGAGCTGTTGTTCTACTACACTTTGAAATTTTCTGGGGGAAAGGAAAGAACTCTGAGGCTGCTTCATGTAATCCAGATCAGAATGTGGATTTAAGAGAGACAGTTCCACTCATGAGGGTCTCCACAGGCACCCAGGAAGTGTGAAGAAGCTCCCGCAGCATCCAGAAAGCTCTCCTCATGCCAAACTGATCCAACATAAAGAACTGGTTTTTTGTCTTACTCCATTGAAAGAAATGCACTGAGCAGAAGCAGCACTTCAGATGAGAATCAGTGATGGGAATCATGGCAAAGGGAAACAAAAAAGGGAAACAATTCCCTATGCAAGGGAAAGGTGGCTGTTTACCTTCCTTTGAGCATCATATCTGGTTTCTGCATCTCTTTATTCCAGTGGTAGTATGGTTTCAACAAGTGCTGCACGTATTGCCCCCAAATTCCTGCTCTGCGGTGATTATAAACGTTAAATGCAGTGCATTTTATCACAGACTTCAGACTTTTTGTGTGTTTCTTAGTGCACTGTATTGGGCTATGCCTCTCCATTGGCGCCCCCTTGTTGTGTGGGAGAGGCTTGCATACCCTAATGAAGTTGTGAGCTATGCTGGTGGTGGCATAGTAGCCACCAGTAGGGCCTCCCATGCCAGACAGGTCAAAACCGAAGGGTTTGACAAAGAGCGTCAAAGGGCAGGATGGGCTCTCTAGCCTTTTGGCAACCATTCCAGGAGAAGGAAAACTCTGATTTCAAACCCGGGCAGATGGTGCTCGTTTAACCCTGTAAGGTCAACCATCTAAGGGAAGGAAACTCTAACCAAACCTACGACCTGAGGACCTCGCTGCCACCGTCCTAAGCTTGCTAGGCCCTGGCAGATGAACCTTTGGTTTAAAGGGCGAGACCAGTTCTGTGCATGCTGCGCTCCACCAGAAAGGTCCATTGCACAGGCTCGAAGGACACATCCAACTTCCAAATCATCAACACGCTTGTAGAAAGCATGGGATGAGTCCTTCCTGAATCTTCGTTCGCAAAGAAAAGCCAAGAAGAAGTATTGGGCTATGCACATACTTCAGGATGCATTGGGGATATACATGGGATCTGACTTCTACTGTTGGATGTTCCCCCCTATTAAATCACCCATAGTAAGCAAATATCAGAGGAGGGAGAACTCTACATGCATCCAGCTATGGTGGGCTTGGAGGATGTTGCAATGCTGACTGACCAATCCACATAAAGCTTTCTTTTTTCCTGGCCAATGAAATGGTGGGCAGAGGAAAACACGATGATAACTAGAAGAAACTCATGTCCTTTCCTCTCATTCCTCATTTACACAGGTGTTCAAAAACCCAGGGGGGGGGGGGAATCTAAAAACACCTTCTGATCCCAGCCTGTAATATGTTGTAAAAACAACTAGTATTTGATCTTGTGGACCTGAAGCCCATCTATGTTACAACACTATTGCACCACTTTAACTGTCATGGCTCCATCCTATGCAAACCTAGGACTAGTATTTGAGTGTTCTGGCCGAGAATTCTAAATGCTCATCCCTAAAATGAAAATCTTGAGATTCAATAGAACCATGATATTTAAGGTGGAAAAACAGCAATTGAATACTGTAGTGTGAATGAGTTCCAGACCTGATTTTGGCAATGGCACACATGAAGGCCCAAATGAAGTTAACAGTGGCATAGCTAGCTAAACATTCCTGATCAAGATTGAATCCAGGAGAAAAAAATGACACTCTCCTTTTGAAGAACATAATAGCCAGTCGTTATCTAAATCTATCTCCAGCACTAATCAGAACCTTGAAAATTCCAATAAAGTTTTCATTTTAATATCACATTGAAATTAATCCAATGAAATCAAGTATACTTCCTATAGTTGCCGTCTCCATGGAGGGAACTGTGTTTTTGTTCATATTGAGCGTAAGAAAGCCCATACTACACCTAGTATGTTCAGAACAGTAAAAGTATTGTTCAAGAAATGTGTTGGTGGTGTGGATATGGAGGTGTAATATCCTCAATCATTTATATATAATTCAGAAATGTATTTGATAAGTAGGTTCTTTACCCACATTTTTTCCTCAGGAGAGTGTCAAAGTAACAAAAAGAAACAAATAAAAAACCTTCAGCATGGAGTCCTGGTAATTTGCTACTGAACACTCTTTTGTAACAAGCAAAAAGACACAATTAGGGTGGGATTGGGTTCACTGGTTCCCTCCTACTGAATACCAGGAGAGAGGAGTTCATAGTGAATTTCCAGCTTTCTAGCTCTGCACGCCTTTCTCAATTTGATGGCTGTCTCTCCAATTAAAAACAACACTTGCACTCATTTCACTCTGGAGCTGCTATTATATTATCCCTTCCAGTTTGAGAGAGCTGTGTTTAAGATTCAACCAGGACACCAAGATCATTGAGATAATGAAGGCTATTACCGTTCATCTTCCTTATCCCATTTCATTTCCACTCAAATGAAACACATAGGCAAACTATGTTTCTTTCTTTCAGCTAAAGAAAAAGTTAACTCATGGGAAGTCTACAAATTAACATAATATGTCCTTTGCCTTTGCTGTTCTGGCTGAGACATATAACTAATGCTGAATCAATTAAAATAGATAAATCTGTAATAAAGTATAACTCTAAACCTGAATTTCATCACGAGTTCCCTTGGGAGCAGAGGGAAGATACCTGAGGCCAAATTTACCTAATTGTTCCACAATAAATCCTTGTGTTTAATCACAGGCTGCTTCAAAGGAACTCCCAATAGACTTAATTAATTAGCTTCTTGCCACGTTCTTTCAAGGAATTGAAAATGGTTCACATTTCTTATCTTAGTTGGCAAGCCATCAATTTTTACACTGCAGGATATCTTGAGTAAAGAGCCTTATTCCTCACTTCAGGTGCTTTCATTCTAGGAAAATGAATCTAGAATTAATTGCATCTAGGCAGACGACATATAGGATATGATTTGACATTAATAATTTTGAAGTAGAACAGTAAGGAAAATCCTCCCTCCGTGAATTTTTGCTTATCTTAATGAATGAAAACAGCTAACAAGAAAAAATACAAATTGTCAATGCCTAACTATATATCCACAGGTTTCTGACCACAGCTCAGTGACAGAGTACATAATATGAATGCAGAAGGTATACATTGCTAAATAACTACCACAGCTAAGCCTTAGTGAAAAAAGACAATTCCTAGGACAATGGAAAGCTGCACTTAGTCAATATTAATGAACACACTATGACAGAGGAAGTCATGAACTGCATTGGCATGAATCAGTTTCTTTATGAAGCCATTGCCAAATGTATTTTGAGAAAACTGTGACATTAGTGCAGTTGCCAAAAGTCATCAGGTGACTTGAAGACTCACACACAAACACTCAGGGTTCGCTCACTGCTGATTTGCATTTAAAGCTATTGTTAAACAAATGACTGTGCAACCCATCCTTTGATCAGGAAAAGAAAATCCATTCTAAATCCAAGAATTTTCAAAAACTCAAAAAATCCAGCCTAATTCTTTGCAACATGCTCTTTCTAGACAGTTTCCTTCCTGCTCCCAGCCAATCACAGTTTCCTAAAGACAGAAGGGAAAACAGTAGCTCAGATAATTTGCACAAATAATAGTTTTATCTATGTTTTTAACTTTTGGAAATGTTATAATGGCTGTGACAGCAGGTGAAGGCTGCAACAGATAAAATCCACTGGTTGTCAAGTTAAGCATGCCATTTGATTAAAACTTCTTTCTGTGGAGAGTGTGTTGTTGCTGTGCACCAATATAAAACAAATTTATGCATAGGCATCTCATAAGACAAACCAAAACCAAGAAAAATCCCATGGTACTCGGCAAGTGGTGACAGGGGCAGGACTGTGAAATTTGGAAACCCCTAGCCACAGACTCTCATGGACAGTAAATATGGATTCAGTCATTCTACCTCAAGGTACAAAGCAGTTGAGTAGTTTGGCAGCTGTATTCTCAACTGAGCAGTGCTATTTAGTGCTTTCCTTTCTCTCCCGCATCAGTTTAAACCAGTGTGGATGGGATGGATCCATGTCAGTTTAAACCAGTGTGGATGGATTCCTTTCCTTTCCCTCCCACTTCAGTCTTAAGCGAGAGAAGCGGTTTTAACCAGAGTGGATGGATTTCTTCCCTTTGTCCCCCCCCCCTTTTTTCTGGACTAAAACAACTACTTTCAAAGTAAAGACCACCCAATGAAACAGGAAATAACACTTTGAAACCATTAATGAAGGATTCGGAGGTCTCTGAAGTTTTGAAAAGTTTTGAACTTTTTTTCTGTGAAAATCGGAATTGACTTTAGATCCAAACCACCAGTGCTCCCTACATCCAAAATGAGTTTTAAATAATTTTTTGGGATCAAACAAGCCTAATCTATACAGCAGCACTCCAAGAGACCCAGAGAACAGGAGAGGGATAGCTGAAGGAGGCTACACCTTCTTCTGGAAGGAACTGCCTGAAAAAGAACAATGAAAACACAGAGTTGGCTTTGCTGTCAAAAATGACCTGGTGAAGCATCTGTCTGAAGCACAAATCAACATTAATGAACTACTCTTATCTTTCTTTTTAAGTAATCTTACCAAAACCGACCAGGCAGCTATCATAAGTGTCTACTCACCAACACTAGATACAATGAAGACATCAAGGAAAAATTCTACTGTTAGCTGGATATCATCCTATCTGAGATGCCTAAGGAGGACAAAACCATCTTCCTGGGTGATTTTAATGCAAGAGTTGGGAAAGATTTAGGCTTTGGCCAGGAACTATAGGAAATGACAGGGTTGGAAACAGTAACTCAAATAGCATCCTACTTTTCACCAAATGTGCCAAACACAACCTTGTCATCACCAACTCGTTCCTCCACCAGAAAAACAAGTTTAAGACATCATGGAAGCACTTCTGCTCACAGCACTGGTACTTCTTAAGACTATATAATTATATGTGCCATGGATTACCATGATGTACTAGTCACAGAAGTTATGGCAAGTACTGATGGCTACTGGACAGAGCACAGATTAATTTGATCCAGAATGTCCATCAAGATTTCTCCCAAATGAAGACTCCAAGGAAGAAAAATAAGGCATAAAATGAACACCCAAGCCCTTCAATGATCCTCTAAATGAGCACTTCTCCAAACTACACTAAAGAAGCATCTACGCCTAGAACACCCTGAAAATACTGAAGAACATTGGAACCAAGTGAACAAAACACTGGGTATGAAACTAAGAAACATCAAGAATGGTTTAATGAGAATGATAATGAGATCTAACGTTTAATTGATAAGAAAAGAAAAGCCTTCCAAATATAGCAAAGAGATGTCAGCTGTACTGTAATGCTAAGAAAAAGATCTATGCTACTGCAAAAGCTGTGGTCCAAAGAAGGGACAGAGAACTCAAGAACATCTGATGGACAAAAATGGCTCAAGAAATCCAACACTTAACAGATATCCCTAATTCATGGGAAGTCTATAAGTCACAAAAGTCATTTATGGCCCAACAAATCATGGCCTACACCGTCTATGTTCATCAGACTGAACAACATTTTAATAGAACAAAATATCAATTGCACTACATTGGAAAGAGCACTGCCATAACCTCCTTAACTGTAGCTCCAATGTGGCCAAAGAGATTATCCTGCAAATCCCTCAACAACAAACCAGGTTTGATCTTGCACCATTGCCGACCTTGGAAGAACATTCTCTGTACAGAAAATACTTCCTTCAATGGTTTTTTAAAAATCGCACACCATTTTTGAGCATGATGCATCATGAATCACAGCATTTTCTTTGCGGGAAGTAGCAAACAATATTTTCTATCCAGTGTGAGTTTGTACAGATTAAGTTAAACACTGTGAATATTATTTAAAACCTGATTAATTTTCTCAAAAAATTTTCATGAACAACCGTCATCAAAATGCGGGACTTGTTTCTATGTTTCACATGTCTGGGGTTTGGGGAAGTATAGTTTAAAGATGTGGACTATATTTTGTGAATAAACATTTAAGTTTTATAGCAAAAATGTGTTGCAGAGCCCTCTCAGGCTGCAAATTCTATTTCCTTTGGTTTTTAAGGAGGGGGAGTTAGTTCTAGTTTGTTTCTGCATTTTCTCAAGCAGCACTACCTCTCTGGAGCCATTTCAACAAAGATACTAAAGCTCTTCACAGTCATCATCCATATTTAAGCTCTGTGTGTAATTGCTGAACCAACATTTTAAAATCTACAAAAATATATTAATCAGTTGGCCTAATGTAGTTGAACAAAGAGACTGGAGCTTGGAAATTTTACTCCCAGTCGCCCGGGGGATCCTAGGGGCTATAGTTCAGAAACTAACCCTTTTCTCACTCTGAAAATGCTATGCTGGAATATACACATTTAAGCATATTTCAGATAAACTTAAAATGTCATGATGAGTTGTTTTGGTAACTGTTCAAATGACTATTTTATTCTTTAATTGCAAAATGATATGCAAAGAGAACTGTAACAAAATCTTGGTGATTGAAAATGTCCTGTGATGTACACGTTGAGAAACAATATCTTAAAGCACTGGCATGTGGAAAGAAGTGCATTCACAAAAAAGGAGCCAGGAAGAAGGTAGAGCACTTTCTAGGACTGCAGCCCACACACACACACACACACACACACACACACACACACACACACACTGACATGACAAATCTCTTCCCTTAATCAACTTATTTACCCTCTTGAAAGCTCCTGATGACAAAGTGTCTCAACTACCGCAGCTTGGGAGCCGATATCCTTCAGTGTCTTGTGCATTGAATTATTACTCTCTCGGCAGGCTCTGTTGACGGAAATGGAAAGGGGTGATAGTGCTCCATAAGAAAGGATAAATGGTAATACCTACCAATGCATTTTGCTTAGCTACCAAGATGCCAGCAGGAACTCCTCTGAGGAAGCACCACTAAAGTCTTGAAACAAAGGGCCTTTCTGTTTTCTCCCTGCTCAAGGTAAGCAAGGCTAAATAAAAACAAGAGATTTCCTAATGTGAGTTGAGCATCCCTTACCCAGAATTCAAAAATCTGAAATTGTCCATCTGGGTGGCTGAGATACTGTCATCTTTGCTTTCTGATGAGTCACTGTACACAAATTTTGCTTCATGCACAAAATTGTTAAACATATTGTGTATATATATGGCAATATGTATGATTTGTATATGAAGCATAAATTAAATTTGTGTTGAGACCTGGGACCCATCTCAAATATGTCTCATTATGTATACAAATACAGGTATTCCAAAATTCGCAAACATCCAAAATCCAAACCATGTCATGTCCCAAGCAGTTTGGATAAAGGACACTCAGTACATTAAGATGGACCACATAGCTTTTACTCCCACAGTCATGTCACTTCCAATCATTCATTCGGAATTACTCATCGCTAATTAATTAATAAACAGAGATAATTTATTTCATTGTTCTTCTTGATCCATAAGGGAATTTGTTCATATCAGTTTATGACTTTCCCCTACATCTCAGTGTCATCTTACTGGTAACATTGAGCTCCCCCAACACTTTTGCTTCGTAACTACTGTTAGGACAGTAGTTTTCTCTTGCTTTGTGAAATCTCCACATTTTGTATACTTCTTTCCTACAATGTAGTCAGTGTTTTAACTTGTGTCTTTAAAGTCACTGTTATTTCTAAAGGTCTGCCTTGCAGTGTGATGCACACTATAGTAGCTCTGGATTTACAATAGAGAATGCCTCTAGAAGTCATCGTTGATGTCCCCCATTTTCATATACACTGATACCTTGACTTCCAAGTGACCCAACATATTGATTTTTTGAGATACGAGCCATCATTCTGCCTGTTCCTCACTTTGACATGTGAGCAATGATCCAAGTTATGAACCTGGTGGCAGAAGAGGCTCCGCTCCACATTGAAGGCTGCAAGAAGGGTCTTTGCTGGTCTTGATGAAGAAGAGGAAGCCCCTCTGAACCCCATGAGCTGGCCCTGCTTAAGATGGCGGGTACTCTCACACTAACGCTGCCTCTTTTGCTAGCATTACCTCTTACAAAAAATGTCACCTCAACCTCTGTACCAAACTCTGAATGCTCTGAGTACTGTGAAAATCAGGCATGACAAAATAATATGGGTAGATGATGTGAATGCAATTTTTATTCCAGTCTGAGAATGCCCTGGAATGGAGTGAACCTCTAGAGCAGTGATTTCCAAACTTTCGTTCTCCAGGGGTTTTGGACTTCCACTCCCATAAGCCTTGCCAGCCTTGGCCAATGATCTAGGATTCTGGGAGCTGAAGTCCAAAACACCTGGAAGATCATAATTTGAGAAACACTGCTCCAGAGAACGGATTTCACCAGTTAACCAGAAATAGAGACTTGAAATAGTACATGTGAAAGGGAAGGGGTCTTGGTAGACTACAAGGCTTAACATGAGTAAACAGTGTGAGGAAGCCATTCTAGGCTACATGTAGTTTATATTTAGGATAGTAATAGTACACTCTATTATGCTTTGATCAATCCTCACCTGTAATGCTATGTCTAGTTCTGGGCACCACAACTCAGTAAGGATATTGACAAACTAAAACATGTTCAGAGACCAAAATGGCCTGGAAGCTGAGCCCTATGAGGAATCACTTAGGGAACTGTGTATGTTTCTATTTCTTTCTTTGCCTAACTCTCCCCTCAGATATTCTTCAAGGAAAAGATGGACTTAGCAGTTTGGAGGGGATCCCAAGTGTATGCAGGAAGATGTATCAGGATTCTGACTAAATTGTGTTTATTGGGCTAAAAGATCCTTACATACACTTCATAACAGAAAAGCAATGGGGGTGGATGATAGGCTTGGGCCCAAATCAATTTGAACAAAAATGATTCTTAATATTTGGTGGTCCATTCCATATCATCTCCGAAAACAAAATGGGGATGAGGGAGTCAAAAAGCCCGGCAAAACATTAAGAGAGCCAGATTTTATTGGGTCCTGGAGAGGAAGGAGTTAAGTCTGCAATATATTTGAGGCAAGAGATCTGCCGTGAAACTCCTGGAGAAGATGGTATTATTGCAGTGTCTTTTTTCCCTCCCGAACAGAAGCACCATCTGTCCATTTCTTTTTGAAAAATTTCCTAGCTTCTACCAGAGAGGACAGGCCCGGATTACCCATAAGGCCACCCGAGGCCATGGCCTTGGGCAGCACTTTGGGGGGGGGGCAGCTGTCACGATGCAGGGTCTTGGCCCAGCCCCTTAATCACACACACAGAGACAAATGATCAATTATCTATTTATTGAATAATAAAGAACAGGTGTAAAAGTAGAATGTCCAAGTAAAAAGCAATTAGTCCAAAATGGTAAGCGGTAAATGTCCGAGTAGAAACAGGAAATCTCTCAAAGGCAAAGTCCATAAAATCTAAGCGAAACAAGGCAAAACAAGGTCTCCATGGAGCAAGGCAAGGCAAGGTACAAGGCCCAAGGTAGCTTCTTGGCAAGGCAAGCCAACAGGCTTCAAGGATCAGGAACGCTACACTCCCTTCAGATCAGAAGTGGCCGTTCAACTGAGGATCTGTTCCCACAGAACGTATATTTAAGTTCCTCCTTTGTGAGACCAGCGACGCTCTAGGCTTTGCCGCCATTCCTTTCTATGGGCCTCAATGCTCCTCCTGCGGTCAAAGCTCCTTCCCTCCCTTTCCACAGCTGTCTCACTATCTTCATGAGAAGCATCCTCCCATTCTGTCTCCATGGACTCATCCCCCGCGGGTTCCCAGATTCGTTCTTGGGAACCTCGCCCACCTGGATTCTCATACCAGTTATCTGAATCTGGGTCAGACTGACTTCCCTCGTCCTCGTAGGCCTCGGGCCAATCATCTTCCCATTGCAAGCTCTCTGTAGGAGATGCAGGCCCAACAGCCCCATCATCCATTTCACCTGAATCCCCATCAATCGGGTCCAGAGCAATTGGGACCCCCGGGGCATTCCCTGACCCCCCTGGCTGGGCTGGAGGCTGGGCTGGGGGCTGGGCTGGAGGCTGGGTTGCTACAGCAGCAGATCCAGACCCCAATTTTTTTTTAAAAAAAAATTTCCCCCCAAAAAATTCAAAATTTTTTTTTAAAAAAGGGTGCATGCGTGGGGAGGCACAAGCACCATCCACACCGCCCCCTCCCTTTGCTCTGCTCCCCTCGGCTCTGCTTTAGGAGGGAGGGAGGATCAGCTCCACCCCTGACTCCGCCCCTCCTCGCCCCCGGCTCCGCCCGGCTCCGCACCCGCCTCCTCGCCGGTGCGGAGCCGATCCTCGCTCCCTCCTAAAGCCGGCCTGAAAAGGGCGATTTTGGCCACATGGCATCTTTAGGAGGGATGGAGGGAGGAGCAGCCGTGGGGAGGCACCACATCGGCTCTGGGGGTGGGGCTTTCCTTCCTCCTCCTCGTGCCAGAGCTGGGGGGTGGGGAGGGGCGGAGCCGGGGTGGGGCAGGGCAGGGCGGAGGCAGACCCTTTGGCCTTGGGTGGCAAAAGGGCCTGATCCGGGCCTGAGAGAGGACCCTACTGGAAACTCACTTTCCCAGCAGCACTTGCATGGATGTGCATTGAAAAGTCCCTGAGTTCCTCTCAGAGCATGATGGGAGTTGAAGTTTCTCTTTCTCTGTTTCTCAGCCAATAAAAATCCTGGTAGTGTCCATGCTCTGATTGGCTTGGAATGGACACAACCAATGACTACAATTCCCAGAACCCTGCCTTGTGGTTTGTCTTTTTTTAAAAAAATGTTATGGTTAAAACTTAAAATAATTCTTAAAAAATCAGTAGATTGGTGAATTGTTTTGAAACTTGGCAGGCCTATAGCTGTAAATGAGGTCTAAAACCGAGGTAGATTTCACACAGATAGACCTTAATATGACTGAGGACTGACCTTTTTAAGTTTCCCATTGTAGCCATGGGCTGAATTTTTGCAACACCCCTCCCTATTCATTCCCAGCAAACAGAATGAGGGGTCAGCTGACAATGGACCCCAAAATGGCTTACCTTTTGGCTAAATTGCACACCTTAACTGGATGATCATGTAGTAGAGGTTGCTGGGCTGTACTTCTTCAGGCAGCAACACAGCAGAATCACATGTCTGAATAATTCTCCTTGACATTTGATTCCCACATATAGAAAACCAGCATGTTGGAGAATGGACTAGACCATTCCAGCATGGAGTTTTCTGCATGAAAAGACGTATTGCCTGACTCCTTGGACTGCCAAATAAATCTGCCTTTTGCAGTCTGAAGTGGTGCCTCTGCTGCTCTTTGCAATTAAGCCAAAACTGACAGGCTGTGACTCAAAAAAGAGGAATGTGATGCCTTCTGTAATGTATGAAGCCGTCCCCAAGAGATGCCACTGTGGAACTACCTTATATTAAACTTGGCAAATATTTTTTGTCCCTTTGAAGAGTTGTTTAAAATGCAGTTACAGATTTTTCATTTAAGCCACTTATTTTAGAGCCATAGTAATCCAAAAAGCCCTCCTTAATTTGCTGTAAAGGAGGATTAATGAGAGAGGTATTTCACATTCGCAAAGATCCTCTAACATATATCCTTCATAATTTGAGGGTATGGCGTATTTCATTACAAGCCATTTATTAACTCCTCTTGGGAAACTGCCACACCTCAAGAGAGTTTTTTTCAGTTATTAAGAGCCTTCAGTGTCACTTAATTGATTCCCTTTCTGGAAAACTCATCAGATTTAGGTCTGAGGATTCCCTCTGGCATAGTTCAGTCATTCAAGTCTCATGGTCCATGCATAATACTGAAAGGGAAGACAGAATCAGTCCAATGTCATGGTGAATTGACAAGGTGTAAAATATACAGCAAGAAAAGACCATGTTATAACAGGTAGCACACATAAGATTCCATAATGTAGACTCCTGATTGAGGTAATATAAAGGTTAGAACTTGTGACAAACAATCTGTTCCTTTACATGCTTATAAGGCAAAAAAATGAGGCTTCCCTCACCCCATAAGAGATGGTGAACAGGACCACATCATTAAAAACTGAACACATTTTGTACTTAAGAGATATATTTTATACCACACAGGCCTATTGATGTGATGATAAATTGCTTGATCATCTGTGACCCGCCTCAAGGAGAGAGGTGGGTAAGAAATAAAATTATTATTATTATTATCTATTATCATCTGCCTTGAAGTACTATGTTTATTCCACAGAAGACTGTTTCAACAGTGGCTACTGAGACCCTCTAGGGCAGGGGTGCTCATTAGGTAGATTGCGATCGACTTGTCGATCCAGAGGTCATCTGGAGTCGATCCCCGCCTGATGCGGTGCTCCTAGAGGGGGCGGAGCCATGCCGCGTGAAGCCCCTCCCCCAGCTTCGGCGCTACCACAGCTTCTGCAGGGTAGAGAAGGGTACTGCCAAGCCAGTGGTAGCTAGCTATGCCACCACTGGCTTGGCAGTACCTTCCTCTACCCTGCAGAAGCTGTGGTAGAGCTCAAGCCAGAGGGGGGAGGGGGCGGAGACAGGCTGCGCCAAGCCCTGCCCCCTCCCCCGCCTCCGCCCTGCTTCTCTCTCGGTAGATCTTTCTGACTTGCTTTTATTATAAGTAGCTAGCATGCTGAAAAAGTGTGAGCATCCCAGGGTCCTCTGGGGAACGAAAAAGGGGACCAATAACAACAGCTACCCATATTGGTTGCATGTGCACAAAAGAGACATAACGGACACTTTAAATAGTGCTAAATGCATGATAACAGCAGTGTAAATGCCTTCAACCATGCTATCATTTTTATGGCTATATATACTTGGGCCTTGCCATAAACCATTAAGTACACCTACAGTTTTAAAAAATTAGCTGTAGAGCTGCTAGATCTATAGATACAATGTTGACATTTTCCTTCACATTATTATTTCATTTTCGATCATCTCAGCTTAATATCCCCACCCCCTCCTTTTCAGAGTTAAAACTAATATGAAGATTGGCTTCTTCAATCTACTTTGATTTTAATAAGGTAGCAGTGATGGCATTAGGGGGTATGTAGGATGTGTGAACTGGATGACACCAAAAGTCTCTTGGATTTCAAGTGTATGTATTTATTTTTTAATTATTTTGGAATACCTGTGTTTCTGCAATGAAATCTCTGGGAGATGGGACTCAAGTCTAAATATGGGATTCATTCATGCACATATATATCACATACACAGTAGCTTTACTGGACCATCAGAAAGAAAAGGTGTCACAATCTCAGCTACCCCTGGACAATTTTGGAGCATTTCAGATTTACAAATAAGGAATACTCAACTACAGTTGAGCATAATACTCAACTAAGTTATCACTCATATAGATTTTAGACATATTTGGAATCTATATATCTTTGATAGCAATCAGGCAGTTTACCGGATATTGGATGGCACATTCCATAAGCCAGAACAGACAAAAGTGAGTAATACCAGGAGTTATAGTTCTATAATAGGTGAACCCCATTCCTAACCTAGAACGTTGCATCTTATGGGGAAGCCTTATTTCAGCTATGACGTTTCTTTCATGGCCCAGCTTGACTGATTAATTGGGCAAAAGGCTGTTTCCTGCTTTTCAGAGAAAGCATGGAACATAGCAGAAATCCTAACAGCTGGTAAATTGGCTGGGATTTCTGGGAGTTGTAGGCCAAAACTTGAATAAACCACACTGAATTCTAGATGGGACTCTCCAAATAGGAAGGAGGGAGGGAAGGAGGAAGGGAGGGAGGGGGGTATTCTATTCTTGGAAGCAGCAAAAGAAAAGGAGGAGGAGCCCCCCCTCACTCCTCGCTGCCTCTCTCTCACCCCGATCCTGAGGGAGCGAGGGCCCAAGTTTGCCCAGGCTGAGAGGAAAAGGAAGAGGCCTGAGGCTGTGAGGAATGGTGGGAGTTGAAGTCCAAAACACGTACCTGGAGGGCTGAAGCTGGCCCCTGCGATGGGGCATGGCAGAGCAACGGGGAAGAGAAGCATCTGAGAGAGCGCAGGGAGAGAGAGGAGGAGAAGCGTGCGCGCGCGTGTGTGTGAAGCTGGCCCCTGCGATGGGGCATGGCAGCAGAGCAACGAGGAAGAGAAGGAGGGGGGGAAAGCGTGGAGGGCTACACTTTCCAGAATGCATTGCCTACCTAGCAGCAGCGTCACTTCCAGTTCCCCATAGAAATGCGGGAAAAAGAAGAAGCTGAATGAAGGCGGGAAGGAAATGAGGGGGAGAAGACAGGGAGAAGTGAGTACGTAGTACAATAATTAATTAATTAATAATTAAGAATTTATTACGATCATAACGCAAATTGTTGGCCTCAAGGACCGTAAAAGGAAGTCTACTTCCGGGTTCGCGGCAGCGATCCGTAAAAGCTCAAAAGTCCCATTACATACGAATCTCTTACGAATCCTTTTAATTTCCGTTTCATTTTTCTCATGCCTAGAACATAGCTTTCCTTTTCCACAGAAATAATGATCCATGGCTTTAAAATATCCTCTTTCCAAAAATTACAAGAAATTAACTCTAGCTTTGCGAAATTTGCTAGCTTTTCGTAAAGTCTGTAAGACCACTCTGTTTAAGCAGGCTTTCAAGTCCTAATACACAGGTTAAATTGTATTTTTTAAAATTGCTTTTATTGTATTGCTTTGTTCTGAGTGTGAACCGCCCCGAGCCATTTGGGAGTGGCGGTTGATAAATCTAATAAATAAATAAAATAAAATAAAATAAATAAATAAAATAAACTTTTGTTTTGCCATTTTATATAAGGGATGCCATTTTATTGTGCCCAAGTATAAAATGGGTCTTGAGCATTCATGGATTTTAGGATCCACACGTGGTCTTGGAACGAACCCCAGAGAATACCAAGAGCACACCGCAATCCATAAGAGCCAATCCAAAATTTGAGCTGACAGGAAAAGGTGAGTTTTGAAATTTATTTATTTATTTATTTATTTATTTATTTATTTATTTATTTGCACTTGTTAGTCGCCACTCCCGGTGTGGCTCGGGGCGACTTACAGCATTGGAAAAACAGTTTAAAAACACAATATTACAGAATAAAAAGCAATAAAACACAGCAAAACACAATAAAAACACAGCAAGCACAATAAAATACACAGCAAAGCACAATTCACCAGGGTTGCATCCAACGCGGGATGGATAGCCAAGAAGTTGCAGTCTTAGACCCCGAAGGCCTGCCAAAACAGGAGGGTTTTGCACACCTTCCAGAACGTCATTAGGTCTTTAAGTGCACAAACATGGGAAGGCAGTGCATTCCATAGTATAGGAGCGATCACCGAGAAGGCCCTTTGTCTTGTTGCCGTAAGGTGGTACGTTTTGAAGCTGGGAACCTCCAAAAGTTGGCATGACTCAGAACGTAATGGCCTAGTGGGACAATATGGGATGAGGCGGTCCCTAAGGTACACTGGCCCCAGACCGTTCAAGGCCTTAAAGGTCAGTACCAAAACTTTGAATGTGATCCGGCCTTTCACTGGCAACCAATGCAGCTCACGCAGAATGGGTGTTATGTGGCTGGCCATGGGAGCGCCAGCCAGCAATCGGGCTGCTGCATTCTGTACCAGTTTCAATTTCCGGATCACCAGCAAAGGAAGGCAAACGTAGAGAGCATTACAGTAGTCCAGTCTCGAGATGACCGTGGCTTGGACCACTGTGGCTAGGTCGTGGCGGGAGAGGTAGGGAGCCAGCTTCCTTGCCTGCCGCAGATGGAAAAAAGCAACTCTACTGATGACGGAGATGTGTGCCTCCATCGTCAGTTGAGAGTCCAGAGTGACGCCTAGACTTGCACTATAACTTTTGATTGCAATGTTAGAAGTAAGCCAATAATCCAGAGAAGCTAGACTATTTATTTTAGACATTAGGAAAATGCTATATTTAAACCTTGTGAACTCACTGCATTGAGGGGAGGGATAGGGAAGTAGCTGCTGGTTTTTGTGCTGCTAAGCCCTTCTGAGCAAACAGAACTGTACATATAGCAGTTGGGAGCAATAAATAAATAAATACTGCATTTGAAGGCTAAGACTTCAAGTAATGAAACCAAGTGAACTTTTGGCTAATGAATTAATCTCATAGAATCAATTGTGAATATTAGCCCTAATGCCCTAAATATCAATTTCAACCCCTCACACTGTGCCCCCCATCCTTGGGCTTGAAGGCTAACTTCCAATGCAGTTGCAAAGACAACCCATGTTCTGAAATTCATTTATGACAAAATGTAGACTGATTACTTCTTTAAAAAGCTCAAAACTAGGTTACCAAAAGAGAAGCTATAATGGCCTAAATATAGAAAACCAGTGTTAGAAATCAGCAAAATCACTGGCTTCTTGCAGAACTTGAACAAAAGCTTACTGAGAAAATTGCTTGCAACTATGAACACTTTCCTTTACGTGCTCCACACCACAAGCCAGATGCTAAATGATCATTTTCACAAAATGATCTTTACAAATCATAAAGGATTTTTCTTTTTGCAGAGAAAATAATTAGATTCAGACTCCTTCCCTCTCTCATTAGGAATTTCTTTATGAATTGCAGCTCTCAAAATCACCATCTTTGCCTAATTACAAAATGAGAAAGAGAGCTCCAAATTATTCCTGCAGGACAGTTGGAAGAGAAAAATAAGTAACCAAAGTAATGATACTTTGTAAGGCTTCTTAAGGAACACTCTGTGTCAGTTGCCAAGGATGCCCATCCAGAGGGCAATGTATAATCTCCAGGACTCATACATTTGGCTGCATCTCCAGAAAAGAAAGCTTTCTGCCGTATGACTCATTCTTGGAGTACCAAGAAACACTGGGTTGCCAAGTAGGTCATCAGGTAACTATGCTACCATACTGTTCCCCAGGGCTGACAGAATGCAAAATAGGAGTAAAGAGAAATTACTAGAGCCTGCTAAAGTGCAATCCTATCAGCTTGGCACCCAAACTAAATGAAGGGAGTCTGGGTTTTGTTGGTGGAGGGAGAAGTGGGGGTAAAAAACAAGGGATTATTTTGCCTACCAGCTATATCAGTGTTTCCCAACCAGTGTGCCATGGCACACTAGTGTGCCGTGAGCGATCATCAGGTGTGCCGTAGGAAATTGGCACTCTCCCCCCTCCTAGCAGCCCCCTCACAGGTTTCCAAGAAACAAATTGAGCCTCTCCGCTTGGAAATGTTTGTTTTTTTACTATTTTACTGGATTTTTAAAGAGTTGCCTCCCCCCCAAGGAACTGTTTATAACAGCTTCATGACATCCATAGTTAACTGGAAACAAGTTTCACTCAGGGTGAAATTTCACAAAGGTCTGGAGAACAAGCTTTATGAGGAGCGGCTTGAAGAGCTGGGCATGTTTAGCCTGAAGAAGAGAAGGCTGAGAGAAGACATGATAGCCATGTATAAATATGTGAGAGGAAGTCATATATATGTTGTGTTCATCAAAACAGGCCCAGGTTTCACGCTGAGTGTATAAATACATTTAAAAACATATTAACTATATGTATTACTGTGTTGGAGTGTAATTTTGTGTCATTTTGGTTGGTGGTGTGCCCCAGGATTTTGTAAATGTAAAAAATGTGCCGCGGCTCAAAAAAGGTTGAAAAACACTGAGCTATATTGTCAGGAAAAAAAAACACTTTAAGTAATTGTTTTCTTTGTACTGCCAATGCCATATATTCATCTGGATAAATTATGTAGATTTTCCCACATCTACAATATTATCAGTTTTGAAAAAGATAAGTTTTGAGGGAGATGCTAGGCTTCTTTATGCTTTGGTGATGGAAAAACTAGCAAAAATCCTCACATTTTTCTGTGTATAAACAGGCTAAGAGGACATTATTAAACAATAAGGTGGCATCCTTTTCACTGCTTGCCAAATGTCAAATGATCACCTCGCTAAAGTAAGACCTCTGACCTTTGTAGTCCTAAATTTACTAATTCCTAGTTTGCTAGAGTATTCTTATTTCTTAATATTTTCCCCTTACACACACTCTCTTCCTACCTAACTTTAACCTGAAGCTTTTATTTTCTTCTCCCTCTTTTCACCACAAGAATTTGCACAACTCTTTATAAGTAAAGTTACTTTCATCTATCTATCTATCATCTATCTATCTATCATCTATGTATATAATAAAAGTCAGTGTTTGCGGGTGGTGGTGCGGAGGGAGGAATATGTGCCAGCATTTCGATTGGTTGCCACTGTGGGATTATTTGCATAAAGGACACTGATTGGCCAGCCTCAGAACTCCAACATTCAACGGCCCCAGACAAAGGGGATTGGTTGCCACTGAAATGGTATTTGCATAAAGGACTCCGATTGGCCATCCATATTCCAACATTCTAAGATGACTCAGAGGGAAAAGGAAAGGCCTCAGGCAGTCAGCCACTGCGGCCCACAGCAATGACGGATCAGGACCAAACTTGGCAAACAAGGGCCCAATGGCCCACTTCACAACCTGGTGTGGTTTAGGGCAGGATGGGCCACGAATGATGGGATTTGCAGTACCTTCACATCATTCACTTCCCATACAACACTGTAGCCCCTATAAATCACAGACCAGGCCCAAAATTGACAGCAAGGCTCCCTTAACTTGATTTTCCTGATTGGGCCTCAGCTCATGGGATATTGTTAGGCTTTCTCAACTTGATTTTCCTGACTAGGCCCCCAACAATGACAGAACAAGACCAAACTTGGCTCACAGACCCCCCCCCCCCCCGAAGATGCACCCTACATCCTGGTGCAGTTTGAGGGAGGATGGACCATGGATGATGGGACTTGCAGTACTTTAATTCACTTCCTTAGAGCACTGTGGCCCACACCAATGACGAATCAGGACCAAACTTGGCACACAGAGGCCTAATGGCCCACTTTACAAACCTGCTGCGGTTTACGGCAGGATGGCTCACAAATGATGGGATTTGCAGTACCTTCACCCAATTCATTTCCCACAGAACATTGCAGCCCCTACAAATCAGAGACCAGGCCCAAACTTGGCACACAGAGTACCCATGACCCACTCTACATCCTGGTGCAGTTTTGAGTGGGACGGACCACGGGTGATGGGAGTTGAAGTACCTTCACTCACTTTCTGAGACGGCTGCGACCCTCATCCAATGACTGATCAAGACCATACTTGGCACACAGAGTCCCCATGACCCACTCTACATCCTGGTGCAGTTTGGAGAACGGGGGACCATGGATGATGGGACTTCCAGTACCTTCCCTCACTTCCAGAGACTGCTGCAACCCTCAACCAGAGAATGATCAAGACAAAGTATGACACACACAACCCTCATGACCCACTCTACATTCTGGTGCTGTTTGGAGGGGGATGGACCATGGCCAATGGGACTCGCAGTACCTTCACTAAGTTCCTGAGACCACTGCAAGCCACATAAACATCTAATAGGAACAAACCTTGGCACACAATGCCTTCCTCAAATAACCTGGGCACCGCCGGGTCCTCAGCTAGTATGTTTATAAAGAAGACTAAACTTGTTTCTTTGTTCTGCTAAACACTGTTGGTGGTGTGTTTGGCTTCTGCCTTGTTAATCTACTTATTATGCTTTAGAGATCAACTGCTATATTTCATGTTTCCTGGGATAAATCTGCCCCACCAAAATTCCCCACCACTTCTCCCATCAGGCCAGGTCAGACCATCTCCTGCCAGCCACAACCTCAGCAATCCAAAGATAGAGACAGAGTTGTCCCCTTTCTCCCTCACTAAATTGCTTGCATATTTCTTTGTGAACAGAGTAAGAATAAGAAAGAAGGTGGGGAGAAAAGAAAAGGAAGATTAACCATGTGATGAGAATTTTGGAAGATGATTGACTACTAATGTGAATATAAACCTGGCTGGAGAGCACTGCAGCTTTCCGATTAGACATGTGTTCAAAATTAGTGAAAATAATGTGCAAAACCACAATAAAATAGGAAAATTGCATCACACTGTGCACAGTTAAGCAAAGGTTACTGCTTTGATTAGCATGGTGTGCCAATTAAAAATGGGGAAGGTTGGAGCTTGCATTCTATTCAATTATAGAATGACCACTTCTTTATATGGCTACCTGACATAGGATTGGAACAATTGGATTACGAGATTGGATTATGTTTTATCTAGGAGACATGATGTTGTTTTTATTATTGTTATGGTTTTAATTTATTTTCTAATGTTTTTAATTGTTTTAAATGCTGTTTGTATGATGCTATTGGCATTCAATTTGTTGCCTTGTGAACCACCCCGAGTTGCCTTCGGGCTGAGAGGGAATGGTATACAAATGTGCTAAATAAATAAATAAATAATACCTTTCCTATGGAATCCTGCCATTTGTTCAGAGGCATCAGAGGACCATTTTCTGGTTGAGAATTCCAAAGGCCCCTCACTCTATTGCCAATCTCAGGATTCCATAGGATGCAACCATAGCTCTTAAAGTAGAATCAGTACTGTAACTGTGTGCAATGTGAAAGGTTCCTGGATCTTTAGACTTACTTAAAAGTTCATACAGTCTCAGAATTCTAAAATTAAGAGAATGAAGGTCCTGTTTGTAGTGCTATCTCTCTGTAGATTGACCATTTAAAGTTTGAAAGAATTGGATGACTCGTGGGCATAATGCCCATAACCATGGAAGAAGAAAATTTAATTCAGGTTGACCTAGGTTTGATGTCTTCATACTAACAGTTGTAAAGGGTGTTTCTAAAGGTAATAAGAGAGAGAAAAACAGAGCAAATTCTTATCACTGACTAACTTGGATAGTATAATGAAAGAGAAAGGTCATGGAGAGCTTGCCACATAACAGAATAAATGTTTCTAAGGACTTCATCACGTTAAGATGGAGAAAATGAGGGAAAGTGAGGAAAAAGGTGGAGTTTCATGGAGTTCTGTCTTTAAAGAAGATGAAGAATTTACTCATTCGCATCACACTAAAATCACCTCCACCTTCTAACTCAATAATCTGCTTATTTCACATCACATGGGCAGATGATGAGTTCTCACCTTACAAGGATACCAGCACACTTTTTTAAAAAAATAGACATCCTTTAAGGCAACCCTGACTTCAAACCCTTTCCACTGAAGCTGAAGTACCTTTCTTAAAGTGGCACTTGGGGTCGTTTTGCGCTCAAGACCCCTGACTGAAGCCGAAGCACCTTTCTTAAGGCAGCATTTTCCCTGGGGTCATTTGCATTGAGAGTTCCTCCCAATATCACCAATTTGGATTATTTATCTTTAAAAAACAAAACAAAACATCACCCCAGATCATAGGAAGTGGTTTTAAATTAACCCTAATCTTTCCCAGAGCCTTTGTATTGATGATTGTAGGAAGTGGTTTTATGTTAATCTTTTCCTCAAACCTCTGCATTGACAATGTGGAGAAATGGGTATGTTGGCTCCTCCCATGCATAGTGTCATCATTTTATTTACAAGCAGGCAACAAAAGTGGGAAACAGTGATTAACATCACACTGGAAAATTGGCCATTTGGCCTGTCTCTATACAGGGAATTTAAAAATAAATCAGTTGCCAATCGACTCAGGAATTATTGGAAAAACCAACAGCTTAGAAATGGTAAAATACCTCACTCCCACAGTTGAAGCTTGCATTGTGTGAAGGGCACAGTAGGCTGCCATTTCTTTAATATGTAGAAACACTGGTTTTATTGTGTGTGATGAAGTCATAGGCCCAATTTTAAGCTAACCCATACAAGTGACTCAGGATAGGATAGCAGTAAGAGACAGTAAGAGATTTAGTCTCAAGGACAGAAAAAAACTGTTGCACCTCAGACCTGGAACGTACCCCCTAGATCACACACACAAGCAACTCGGTAAGAATACTTTTATTTAGAATAAAAAGAGTCCAAAGAATGAAAGAATTAAATGCAAAAGTAAGCCCAAAGGCAAAACTTGTAAAGTTCTTAAACTGGAGTTAATCCCAAGGAAAGCAATCCAAAACGAAGGCAGGCCGCTCCGGTGGCCGGAACAGGAACTTAGAGTCCAAAGCGAACCATGGCAACGATCAAATGGGAACGTGGCTCGGCAGGGCAAACCCGCTCCTGCAGCCTACTTGAAACGGAGAACTTGAGCATGAACAACCCAAGCCAAACGTAGCTTCAGTTCTAGTGAGATCTTCCCCGGGGCCAGTCTCTTAAAGGAATCTATTTTCTGTGGGACCACTGAATTCCCCGTCACAAATTCCAATCTCTCCGAGAAGATCTGATACTGGCCCTTCTATCAAAATCCAACAGCTTTTTAGCAGGCCCAGGTGGACTCATATCTTGCTGAGAAAGCTCTTCCTCCCTATTTCCCGGGAGCTCAGCTGGCAAGGGAGTCAAGTTCCCGTGAGAGTCAAGGTTACTGGAGTTCTCGCTAGCTGTCTCGAAACTGACTTCCATAGAATCTTCATTAACCCTTTCCTCGGGCCAATACCCATGCAGCCAGTCATTATCCCAAGACAAATCCCCAGTTGCAGACATGTCCCCATCTGGCCATTCATCCTCCCCATCCAGGCCCTGATCCACTGGCACCACTGGTGCCTGTCTCTGACCACTGGGCTGGGGCATCACACTGCTAGGCTGGAACACCACAAGAACAGGTAGAAAGCCTACTTAGATTCCTATTTCCAATCTTCATGAGATCACTTTGTCTGATTAACCCTGATAGGGTAGTACTGAGAATAAAACCGAATGAGGGAGAAACTAATGCATATGCTCATATATAAGTCTAAAAATTGACCCAAAAATCCCTAATCTTAAGTCTTTATAAAAAAATAAATTCATCCCCTTCACTGGGAAGAATAGAGAAAGGCAAAATCTTTCCACATCACAAGAGAACCTAAAAGAAGTACTGACTTCTCTTTTGTGTCCCTTGCAGCACAGATTCTGGCCTTTATGAATTCCTAGATGGGAAAAATGGCAGTGGCAGCTGGAATTGCTGGCCTTCTGAAGTGGCACTGGTACTGGTGCTTTCCTCTGTCCATGGAATGCCCCTTGACACATTACCATATCATATCAAAATCCATGATTTTGACCTCCAATCCTGCCCTCATTTTATGCATTAGTTTATACGGTATGTGTGCTACCCTAACTTCTATGAGAAAGTATTATCTGACTACAATATTAGCAGACTAGAAGACTTTCCACATGCAATGAACAATCACTTCAGGATGGATGATGAGGGGGAAATGACAAAAGAGCAAGTGGGGTAAACTGCCACTAAAATTACATATGTCTTTAGGATAAGCCCGTCACTCGTCAAACTTGCTTGTCTACACAATCAGAAATATGTGCGGCTGCTTCACAGAAGGAACAATCTGTTCTTACCCAGAAGAAAGATACAAATGATTTTAGTCAAATGCACGTTGCTCACCCCTTGTTTCCCTGTCACTATGCATTTCCAAATATCCACTTACACATACCCAATGTAATCACGCCACTGTTTACGACATGTATTTTCTGCTGACGCTGATGCAGTTCATCAAGGGGCCTTGATTATACAATAATAGAATTTTTAAAGAGGGTATTGATTTCAATAAATATTAGTAAAACTGCCACAGAACAAGATTCCCTTTCTGTTTTGCTTCCAGCAAATTAATTTAAACTGCATATTTTCATTCTCTTTAAAAAAAACACCCTAAAACTACTGTACACTAGCTTTTTAGAATCCAAAGCAGGCTCAAAAGAAAATCTGCAGCTTGGGGGTGGACTGATGAACTCAACCACTTCTGACTGAAATATGAGCAATTGTCAACTTCCATAGTCACAAAGCCAATGCAAGGCCTACTTCATTATTTATTTATTATTTCATTTCATTTTATCCATATGCTTCTTTTCTCCTAGAGTTGAACTTGAGGCAGCTCACAAAAGGAATCGGACAATAAAATTTTAAACACAGTTAAAATAACATTAAGAATATAATATGTACATATAATATCATTTCAAAAGCATACAGAAGTTAAAATAGAAATTAAAGATGGCTCCCTGAAAGCAACTGCTCTTAAAACACCTGCTTGGACAAGAAGGCCTTTGCCAGCCAGTCGAAGAGACAACCTAGCATTCAATGGAAGAGGATTCCAGCGAGAAGGAGCAATCACTGAGAAGGGTGTCTGCCATCTTCCCAATAAACTTGTGTTGGTGGCAAGACCAAGAGAAAGCTCTTCTTTCTAATTCTAAGACCTAAGGCAGGGCTGGGCAACTGGGGAGTTCAAAACCTATATGGTCCCTTCCACACCACCATATAAAATCCACCTTACCTGCTTTGAACTGAATTATATGGCAGTGTAGACTCATATAAGGCAGTTCAAAGCAGATAATGTGGATTATCTGATTTGATAATCTGGATTATATGACAGTGTAGAAGGGCCCTCATTGCCACCCCCCACCCACAATGACACAATTCAAACTAGAGGTGATGTTACATAATTTCTGATTTCATTTTCAGACATTCTCTGTAGCTTTTCATAAATTTGGAACTAGAGGTATTTAATACGAACTAGAGGCATTTAATGGGCCTAAGGCCCAAATGAAAGCTCTTATGTCCACAAGGGACTGTGAAGGTTTTTTTTTAAACCACCAAATCCAAAAAAGTTCTTTCTGTTAAAGACTCATGTTACTTTGCTACTTTTCCCCCTAGGTCATCATCATTTTTCCATTTTCATGGGGACTTAAAGATAGAAAAGCCTCCCAAGACAGAGCGCATGGGGTACTTTGCTTGATTCTATTCTTGTGGTTTCCACAGTTGTTTGTAGTAATAATTTCTCTTGCACTTCCTCCTCTCAGTAACACTAGACACTGGCAAGTCTGTTGTTCTCACATTTCCTTTCACCATGTTTCTCTTAGCATTCACCTGTCCAAGAGTAATTGTGTGGAGGTTTAAAAAAGAATAGACCAGAATAGGATAGGATAAAATGAGGATAGAGCACCACCGGGGGTCCTTATCATGGGGTGGGAGCCAGCAGAAAAAATGACTACCTCAGATGAGGCTATTTTCAGCAGTTTTATAATAGAGCCCATATCTGCTGCCTATCTCTTCTCAATCCTGTCTAGATTGGTTTTACTAATAAGTTGGTGTTTTCTGTTCCAAGTAAAGAAGCCTGACATTTTAATTTTCCTTCGGTAGGACAAGGCCCCTGCACTGTTGCAGCTACCACTATGGCCTTCTCCCCACTTCCAAATACCTGCTAACTAATAGAATTAATGAAATAAGGCCATAGATCTGGGTACGAAGCTGAGAGATCCTGTATTAAATAAACAAAGTAAAATGACATTACAGTAGAAAATCTATGCTAAAGACATGAAAACTGACTGACGGGTCTTTTCTAAACAAGATGCATACAAGCTGATGATAACTTGTGGGAAGAAGTGAAAATCATATATAAGAATATCGGTTTACATTGGCAGGGGCAGGGAGTTAGTCTAGGTTAACAAGAAGGGCAGAAATTAAAGTATACAGATTATTATTATTATTTTCTGTATGTATTCATGATTATTCCATGCGAACTTCTGACACTACCTAAAGCAATTGCGTCATCTTATCCAAGGGGTAAGGTTATTTCTTTATTCCAGTGTTATGCTATTTTTGTGAACTTCTGTTTGGGACTGAATATGCCATTGTACTCTTTATACTCTTTCAGCAGCAAGATTCAATATCCAATACATGGTGAAATGTTGTTAACGAGCTGTTGTGTCTGAATTATTTGCTTTTGCCCCTCTATGATGCTATGAAAATGTGACTTACACAAGCCAACCCTTTGGAGTTCGATGTCTGAGTGGGAAATTCAAACTCTGTTTCACAGAGTTCAAATCACCATATTACACTGGCAGTAAACTATATTCTTAATAGCAGACTCTGCTTGTTCACCATTCAAAAAGGTGACAAAAACAGTCCCCTTGTATTTGTCCACAATGCAGTACTTAAGCTCATAGTCACTCAGCAGATCATGAACCTCCTGGTTGGCGACGTCGGCGGGGAGCCCCCGAATGAGGACCTTGCGCCGGTTGCGGAACTGCCGGGCGCTCTTCTCCAGGTGGCTCTCCGCCTCCACTGGCTCCAAGGGAGGAAGCTCCTCCTCTGGGGCGCTGGCCGGGCTCGCCTCCGAACTTGGGAGGGACGCGGAAGCGGCAGCAGCCGGGCCCGCAGAGAAGCCAGCCACAGCCGCCGCCATCTTGGAAGCCCTCTTCTCTCTCTCAGTAAACTATATTCAGACTCAATAGTTGCTGAGATAGAATATGAACTGCATTTTTAAAAAGACAGTTGACATTTCCAGAGATCTACTAGAAACAAGAAGAAAGTAAATTAAGACTGATCAATATGCAATTGTTTTGGGAGGCTCGGACAAAATAAGATGTCTTCTTTTGTGTGTATTGTGTTTGCATCTTTTTACTATGCTTAAAATGTTTTTCAAACTGCTTTTAGCTTGTGCTTTTAAACAAATTATTCAATATTTTAACTGTTGTATTGATCTGTATTTTTAAGCTGCACTTATGGTAAGATGCCTGGAACCCTAAACTGGGAGAAAGGTGGAAAATATTTTCAATCAATCAATCAATCATCAATTGATCAAGAAATCAATCAATAAAATATGTAACTATAGGACTCTGATCTTGTTTTTATGTCTTGTACTTTTGCCCATAAAACTTTGAACATATCAATGCAATGGAAATGCCACATAAAAATGAAAGCTCAGTGCTACTTCAAGGCTTAAGGAATATGGGTTCTTCCTTAACTGACTTCACAAGCTTGCCTTTGCTTTGCTCTAATTCCTTTTCCCATTCACATCACCAATTTCATTCATTTTCTAATTTGTGAGAAGACAACTACAGGGCTTTTCTATAAATGTGGCTGCAATGGCAGGAGAAATTCCCCATATTTTATTGAGAACATTATGTTTGGGATGGAATGATGGCGTGGTCAGGGGGTTAATTTATGGCTGGATCTATACTGCCAAAGTCTCGTTTCCTGGGCTGGTCATGCTAGTCTCAGGGTTAGGGTCAGTGTTTTCTCATGTAGCAGACCTGGGGAAAGGCTTGGGATTTCATGGCATCTAGAACAAACACAAGTCCTTCCTAAGTGGTTTGTAGCCCCATTCATTTACTGTGCTGGATGGGATCATGGTGATCTCGGTATGAAGGAGCTACCCGAGGTTCCGTTGTCATGGAGAGATCATTACTTGGTCAAGTTTAAGTTCAGACAGAAGCAGAACTTTTGCAGGGATTTAGGAAGTTCCACACTGGGAGGCTGATAAATCTGGATGGATTCCTGGTGGCACTTTGGTAGTTTTCTGTCACCTTGGCAGGTGTTGCTGTTGATGTCTACTCCATGGCAGTGAGGGCAGCAAATAATCTTTTGCTGCCACCAGTGCATTTGTAGGGTTATCCAGAAGAGTGGTTCTAAGTGGTCAGAAGTTTATTATACACTGGTCCAGATCACTCAACAGCTCACTGTGAAGAATTTGTGTGGACCTTTGCAGATCAAGTCACTCAGATCCGCTCCAACTTGAATGCTGTAATTCATACAATTCCAGTGGGCATAACACTGGCTCCTGCTTGTTATTGGATACTGTCAATTTGTACAGGCTGAGAATGTGGACAGGATTCTCCAAGATTCCAATAAAACTCTTCCTCCACTTTCTGTGTCAGATAATATCTATGAAGACACGTACGTTTTCCCTGTTCAGAAACACGAGTACTGCAGAGACTAATAGAACTGGTGCCTACTTTTTGCCAGTCACAAAAGAAAAATGTGTAGGACCAAAACCAGGCTGGCCATGACATGTAAACTCAGTGACAAATTCCAGGTAAGTGCACTTCTGTGATAAACCATTTGTTGGGTGTATCAAAGAGGTGCATTTCCCAATAATTTTTTTCTGATTTGAATATATTGGGATAATAACCACAGAGTAAAGATGTGGGAAAATCAAAGAGTTGGGTTGAAAAATCAATAAGAAAACAGTGGATCTTTTCCCCAAACTGTGCAACTGTTCAGTGCAATTTTTCAACTGGCACATGCTCAAACCATCACACTGTTTGGTTTGAACATGTATTTGGTATATAACTAAGCTCCCAAATAACTGAAATGCTTTAAAATGGAGTGTGAGCAAGTCTTATCAAGCTCTGTTGTTTTGTTTGATATTGTGATGTGGCCTAAGGGCTAATCAATAAAATTACTGCTGCTGCTTTAAAATGGGTACATAAAATAAATCATACTTTTTGCATAGAGCATTCTGGAAAGCTGTCTGATCTGGTGAATGTTTTGCCAATCTTGTCAAAATTTACCAGAGAATCAAACAGGTCCCATTTGTTCATAGACAACACATAAGAAAATATTACTCTATGCAATGTATAATTAACTTGTGGAAATAGATGTTCCAAAATGTGATGCAGACTACCAGCTTTCAAAGAATTGCAAACCTTCATGTAATATCTTATATATAAAAAATCCTTCATGTGGTGGTGACAGTCTTATGGACAAAGAAACCACACAAGGCAGACACACAAAAACAGCCCACATACCCATAAAACCCTATGAGGTATGCATACCACAACACCCCCCCCCCCAAAGAATCAACAGCCACAAATAAAAAAACATTATGGACTACAACTCCCATGATCCCCCACACCACCTCCCTCTGACAGTTTAGAGTGTCGGAATGTTGGTGGAGCTGGCCAATTAGAGGCATTATGCAAATAGTTAGAATGTAGAAGCTGGGAGCCACCCCCCCAGCAGCTTAGAGTGTCGGAATGTTGGTGGTGCTGGCGACTCAGAGCCGTTATGCAAAACAGGCAGGTAATAAAAGGCAATCCAAAAGGTAGAAGCTGGTGAAGGGACTAGCAAAAGAAAGGGGAAAAAATGGAGGGAGGGAATGGAGGGAGGGAGACAAGGGGAGCAAGAACTGAAACAGAAAGGGGAGGGATGGCAGGAAGGAGGGAAAGGAAAGAAGAAAGGGAAGGAGAAGAGGCAGGAGGACAGAGAGAAGAGAAAAGCTGAGGGATGAGGGGGAGAGGGAAGAAAGGAAGTATAAAAGGCAGGAAGGGATGTTACTGTTGGTCTTTGCCACATGCACACACATACTGTATGTACATATAGACATGCACATATACACACATATATACATGCACTGAAATATACACATGCACACATACATACACACATCTGTACTTACACACATCTACACATTTACACGCATATACATATACAAAAACACACATATACATAAGTACACAGATATACACGCATATACAAATACACATATACATAAGTACACACACATATGTACACATAGACACAAATCCATATATATACATACATACACACACAAAACACACACATATAGACTGGGACACAGGAAAGAGAAAAAGCCACAGCAGCGTGTGGCCGGGTACAGCTAGTAATTAAATAAATGAAACATCTGTCTTCAGAAGTAACATATTATTGATGGACAAATTCTATGAACGGGGAGGGAAAATGGTTGCCCCCAGGCTCTTCTTATGGAGCTCTGGTGCATGCCACTGGATGCCAGACTTCATGTTCCACCTTTTAAAATTCATACACTTAGCAATGTTCTTTTTTATTTTCCTTTTTCAAACCCACACTTCCTTTTGGGAGGCAGGAAATAGAATAGTTTCTTCATCCATTCATCCATGAAACACTTATTATCATTAGTTTAGAAAATGCCCTTGAGAAATTATAGATTTCCACCATATTATTGTGATGTCTCTAAATTATTGCATTTTATTGATTTTCAGAGTTAAAATGACTGGTAGTACAGTACTAATTGATTTTGTGATGAAATAATTAATAGTGATTAATATTAAAAACCATGAGCATCAGTATTTTTTCTTTCAGATGACATTCGTTGTCATGCCCTAAGGCAGAAGATGTAAAACAGCAAAAAACTTTTCTTGACCAGATGTCTATAGACGCCGCTTCATCTCCCACTGCAGAACTGCACCTGTTTAACATTCCTTAACATTCTAGTCACTTGTTGAATGCCTGCTTCTGCCATTTTAGTTATGTATTACTTAACAGCCATGAATGAATTCGAAAAGAATATTAAAATGGCATATTAACTGCAAAAAAAGAAAGAAAGAAAAGAAAGAATACATGTTAAACTTTCCATTTTCTGCTCAGCGCGCATAGGTCTGTGTAGCAATGCTTCCCAAACTCTGATCCTCCAGATATTTTGGACTTTAAGTCCCAGCATCCTCAATTACTTTGCCCATGGTCAGAGATTCTCGGAAATTCAGTTTGGCAATCATTGGTCGAGACCTGATTTGGCTAAAAAAAGGTCCAAATGAATTGCCAATAGTAATTGATCTCAGTTGCAGGCCCGGATTACCCATAAGGCCACCCTAAAAAAATCCCAAAAAAAGTGTGCATGTGTGCGGCGGCGGAAGCGCCATCCACGCCCCCCCCCTTTGCTCTGTTCCCCTCGTCTTCAAAGGCTCTGCCCCTGCCCCCAGCTCCGCTCCCGGCTTTGCCCCTGCCTCCTCACTGGTGCAAGGAGGAGGAAGGAAAGCCCCTCCCCCGGAGCCGATGCTGCGGGGAGCTGTCATGCCGGCCTCAGAAGCGGCCGAAATCGCCCTTTTCAGGCCGGCATGGTGGCTTTAGGAGGGAGGGAGGAGCTGCGGGGAGGCTCCCCACGGCTCCTCCCTCCCTCCTAAAGCTGTCATGCCGGCCTGAAAAGGGCGATTTCGGCCGCTTCTGAGGCCAGCATGACAGCTCCCCGCGGCATCGGCTCCGGGGGTGGGGCTTTCCTTCCTCCTCCTCCTCGCGCCGGCGAGGAGGCGGGGCAGAGGCAGGGGCGGGTGCAGGGCAGGGGTCGGGGGCAGAGCCTTTGGCCTAGGGCTCCAAATGGCCATGATCCGGGCCTGCTCAGTTGATATCTGACATGGCAGTCACTGTGCTTGCAGAAGTATTTTCCATGAAAGCACATAGGAAGATGTCATTCTGTCTTCCTCCAGTGTCTCCCTATGCACCTAACAGTCTTTACAACCTGAACTGAAGGACTGGGATGGAGAGGAGCTGAAACTCACAAACAAGCTAGGACTGGCACCATGTTGATTTGTAACAATCTATTCAACCTTTTGGAAACTAGGAAGATGATGAATATGTGTATTCTATTGACTGAATTGGTCTATCTAATCAGGAGTACAGTAGGATATAATCTATCCATGTCATCTTTGATATTAACCACAATTTTATTTTATTTTGTTAAGGTCATGTTTTGATAATTGGAAGATGTGGAAACATAGGACATGAATGACTTATGCACTGTGTTGTAAATGAGCCTCCAGTTACTATAGGTAGTAGCATGGAGGAAGGTGCTGAGGCAGTAACATCAAGCAGTAGCTCAGTTTGGGGCGCAGCTCTGGATGATCAGGCTCCTACAGCTGGGGTAAAGAGAGTGGCTAGTGCCTCAAGCCTTGACTCAGACAGAGAACAGAGGAGAAAGATTCAGCATCTACTTAGGGATCCTTCTGAGTCTGATACATTTGAAGGGTTTCCAGGGAATGCAGAATTACAGTCAGAAGAAAGTGATACAGATCTAGATTCAGCATTGGTGCAGCAAGTGAGAGATGTATGCAATGCGGACTCGGGGGACAGTACATTTCTGGGGTTTCAGACGGATCAGGACTGGCCATCTTCTCATTCAGAAACTGAGTGGGGCCCTTTAAGTCAAGAAGAGCTTTGGCTGGCTTGGAGATCTGGACATGGTACAACAGCTGTAGGGAATGGGAATGCTGCTGCTTTGGAGCAGGGCGGGTTCTCTGATGACTCTGATTGATAGTGCTATAAAAGAAGTGAGTATTTGGCTTGACCCTCACGGTGGTCAAGGAGTTGCTATTCTGGTTCATGTATCCTGTGTTCCTGTGTCTTGGTTCCTGGTTTCCAGATTACTCCTGCTGCCATGTACCTCTTGATCTTCGCTGTGACTGCTCTCCTGTCGACTCTGGAACGTTTCCTCCTTTTCTGTATGCTTTTCTCCTGTCCTATGACCCCCGGATTGATGTTGGACTACGCCTTATGGACATCCCTTTGACTGAACGCCACAGAAGGACGTCTGCTGTTTGTTTTTGAGTTCTTTCCTTCTCAGCATTTTTGGTTTTGGGTTTCCTGGGATTATTGGGGTTTTTGTACAGCTGAAAATAGGCTTTTTTGTTATTCCAACTCCCATTTGATGTTTAAATAAACTTTTGTTATCTTTTGACTCCTGGACTCAGCCACTGCCATCTCTGTACCACAACACACTGCCTACTAAAATTTGAAACTTGGCTTTCTTTAAAATGTTTTACACGTGGCAACTCACAGAGTTGTCATAAATATAGTGTGCTGAAATTCAACACTTTTGTAAAAAAGGAACATATGGACCCAATATTATTAAAGTTGTTAAAGACTCCCCAACATATGTGGAATATTAACCCTGTGTTTGTCTCATCCAATGAAACAATTAGTTCAAAGAGCTAACTTTACTGTGATTTTGGATCGTCCCTCTTTCTTTTTTTAAACAAGTCTCTCTGATCTTGGAAGCTAACCAAAGTCAGTTCTGATTCTTAATTGGATGGGGGAACATCAATGAATGCCAAGTGCTGCAGACTATATTGGAGAAGAAGGCAAGCACAACCTACCTATGAGAATTTTGTGCCATAGGTTCATCAGACATCAACAGGAGACTAGAAGGCACATACAAATAACCCACAAAGGCTCAGGCTGAATCTACACTGCCATATAATCCAGTTTCAGAATGTGGATTAACTGCAGTTCAAACTGCATTATTTGGCAGTGTAGATGGGGCCTCAGATGGGGCCTCTTCTGCATGACTGACAAAATAAAATATTTTTTTCTTGTTTTCAAACTATAGGCAGGAGAGACAGAAGTAGAGTTATACAGCAGAGGTGTTTTTTTTAAAAAAAATGGCACAATGATGTAGAGATCCTGCAAGAAAAACAATAATGGTAAATCCATTCCAGTAGATCCTTCCCTAAAGAAATTTACTCAACTAGTAATGAATTCACAGTACATATAGAGAACTGAACTAAATGACTCCACTGTGCTAGATTTAGTCAAATACTATTCCAATGCTGCCAAGCCATGTAGCTGCATTATTCAATCTCCCATTTCAATAATTTGCTCTCATTTCAGACAATGATGCATTGACACAAGTGTACTTCTGCCACAGAATGCAAGATTCTGCCCACTATGAAAATCAATAAAGCAACTCAGGGCATGAAATTTAGCAAGTAGTAAATCTTGACAGGCTTAAGGTCTTAGCGAATCAATGCAGGCCAAATGCAAATAGATTTAAGTGTGGCCAGGCATCGATTTTGCACTGGTTTAACTAAATTAATTGAGCAAACTGATTTTGTGTAAACCAGTGTCTGTTACAGTCCTTTTTATTTTACCCCAAAAGAGTTGTTTGTTGTTGTTGTTGTTTTCTATAATCAGACGCAGATGCATTCATATGGTAAAATTCACATTGAGTGCATCTGCACTGTATAATTAATGCAGTTTGATCCCAGTTTAATTGTCTGAGAGTTGTAATTTTACAAGGCTTAGGAGTGTTTTTGCTTTGGAAAACTACAAATCCAAGGATTCCATGGCATTTGTGCCATGACAATCAAAGTGGTCTTAGTGATGTCAAACTACATTAATTCTACATTAGGAATATTATTTCCTACAGGCCTCACCAATTCACTTGAGTAAAGTAGAATGGTTGCGGGTAATGAAGTTTTCTGAACTACAAGAGCAGAAAGTAAAACACAGCAAAAGTGTCAGAACAACTATATTGCAATTATAATAAAACAAGGACTAGAATGCTGCAAAACATACAGATCACAGATTGAGGTGTCTAGCCTGCAGAGTCCCCAGTGAAATGTCGATTACCCATTGTTTGGATCTGATTATTATTGGTCCATTTTGCATGTGGTCCAATTTTCAACCCCATGACTCTCCTTTCCCTGACACACCTTGCATACTCTCTAAATCTGTTATGTAAAGATCCTCTATTTTGTGCAACAGAAAAAGGGCACACTCAGGTTGAAGAGTGGAAAGCAATCCATTCCACCAACAATACTCATTCAGCTGGCAGATGGATTTCATTGGATTTCATTCTTTGGTAGAAACCATTTGGCTGAATTCCTTTAAAAAAAAGAAGCGTTCATCAATGAAAGTACACCTTCTGGGTACAGACTTTTGCAAATGGAGATGACATTTCACTGTGGGAAACAACATGAAGTAATTCTTCCTCATGGCACCTAAAACATATGGATAATGTTGTGTGCGTTCAATACTTTTCCAATTAATAGTGATCCTAAAGTGTACCTATTAAAAAGTCTGTACTAACAGTGCATGATTTGCCCAAGTTTATCCAGTAGGTTTCCATGCTCCAGTGGAAATTCAAACTAGTTTCCAGAGTTTTAGGATTTCATCCCACAAGGGTGGGAAAGCAGGTGGAATTGTCTTGTTTGTGTGATTCCATGGCATTCCATCTTTAAAGAAGGTGGAGAATTTACTAAACATCTCCCCAAGAATCACCTCCTTGCCTTTTAGCTCAATTATTTCAAGCATACCAGCAGACTTTTTGAAACAGGGATCCCTTTTGAGACACCACTTAACATGGGATGCTTCATTTCCCCTTAAGCCTCTTACATGAAAAGGAGTCAGGTACCACTTTCCATGGAATCATTCATTTCTCCTTAAACCTCTACACTAAAAGAGGTACCCACACCATCTCTAAACCACTAATAGAAACAGAAGAAGCATTAGCAGACCACCCACACTAAAATGTCACAAAGTAATTGGACAAATCCACCACTTCCCATCACAAAAAATTTCAAAATTTTAAGCATTTCTACACACAGTGAATGGATTGGAGTTGATGTGTGCCCATTACTGAAATACTCCCATTTCTACATGCTGCAGAGACAGAATCCCACTAGCAGCCACCGGAAGCAGTCCTGCATCATTTGATGGGCTCTGTGGGAGTCTGTCTTTGAAGTGGGTAGAAACAGATGAAAAGTTCCATATGATGAGGTCCTTAAGATGGAACTATACTGTCATATAATCCAGTTTCAGAGCACAGATTATATAATTGAACTGAATTATACGGCAATGCAACATCATATAATCCAGTTCAATGCAGTTCATCTGTATTCTGAAACTGGTTTATTGTAGATTCACTAAGAAAACACTCGAGCGGGCTGGTAAACAAACCAAGTATAACAACGGTATGAACTACACAATCAAAGAGGAAAACTACCAAATGGTAGTGTGTTGTGTAAAATAAAGGTCATACATACGGTTTTGTTGGTATCATAATAATATATTAGTCCATAGTATTCGAGAAAATCCAATATATGTCCAATGAGGACCACGCTATATATATAGCTATTACAGTCCGTATTTCATTGCGCGGATCAGTCCTGTTTAGGGATAGAAAGTGTCCCAAAGTTTTCTTTATGACGCTGTGGGTCAAACACAGGGAAGAAGTCCGCGGGTTGGGTGTGGGGTACTCAAATGGGAAGGGTATGACCACAAACACAACACAAAATGGGGGACCTAAATGGGGGGCCTAAATGGAGGGCTTCAGAGTAGCTTCATGCCATCCTGAATTCAAGTGAGATAGCATGTAGTGTTGTGTTTGTGGTCATGCCCTTCCCATTCGAGTACCCCACACCCAACCCGCGGACTTCTTCCCTGTGTCTGACCCACAGCGTCATAAAGAAAACTTTGGGACACTTTCTATCCCTAAACGGGACTGATCCACGGAATGAGATACGGACTGTAATAGCTATATATATAGTGTGGTCCTCATTGGATATATATCAGATTTTCTCGAATGCTATGGACTAATATGTTATTATGATACCAACAAAACCATATGTATGACCTTCATTTTACGCAACACACTACCATTTGGTAGTTTTCCTCTTTGATTATTGTAGATTCAGCCATAGTCTAACACTCAAACCACTACACCATGTTGAGATGAATTCCAAGTTAGTCTTTCCTTATAAAGGGACTTCATCTCAAAGATCCAAGAAAATTCATGTTCCTCTGTAGAAATAAACTGGGAAAAGTTTATATTTGAAGTAGGAATAAGACAAATCAATCTGTTTGTAAATTTTATGTCATCCAAAATCCTTGAAATATTTGGCTTGAAAGACACAAGATGCCCATTTCATCTTAAATTAGGCTGCAAAAAAGATTTGAAATAAAATACCTCAGGAGGGATCAAAAGTGTACAAAAGAACAGATCTCTTTTCTATCTGTAGTCCCAAAATGCTGTTTTATGTTCTCTTGCTATTTGAGTTTATAGGTGTTTATTATCAGTAGTTTATCAGTGTTGTGTCTCCGTTGTTTTATTTTTTCTCTTTACAGAAAAAAAAATCACAGGCAGTCTACCATTATGTTGAAACACACCACATTGATTACCAATATGGCACATTATCTCCAAATTGCTCAATAATAGAATGCTGCAAAACAAGCAAATGAGTAGGATTAAATCCATAGAAAACCAGCACCTCCCACTGTTAATCCTGAGTATCTTAATAATGTCTTCAGCATTCCATCTACTTTATAAATGACACCGCATTAGGTTTCACCATGTCCTTTTCCACCAAAGAATGTTTCTTCAGGCAAACTCTTGTGAAAACCAAAATCTGTTATTGATGCTCTGCAGCATGTTTTCATTTACAAACCCAGCTACACATTTAACTATGTGATGGTGTTCGCTTTTGAAAAGGGAAAGAAAATATGTGGTAGGAGGAACAAAGTCTTGCCTCTGCAACTCTTTGATTTTGTGACTGACTGCATTAGCAGAGTTGTACTGGCTTGGATACAAAGTAATACATGGTTGCTTCTTATGAAGTCTCCACAGACCCCTGGTTCTTGTATTTATTTATTTATTTATTTATTTATTTATTTATTTCAACTTGTTAGACGCCCACTCCCGGTGGGCTCGGGGCGACTTACATAGATCAAAATATTAAAAACACAGTAAAAGCACTATAAAAACGCTATACAACACCAACCAACATCTAACACAGTAAAATATACAATGTACATATGCGCCAATTAACTCTTACATGGCCAGGGATTGTTACTGACCAAAGGCCTGCACGAACAGAAGAGTTTTGCATGCCTTACGGAAGGCCAGCAGGTTCGGTAGAGCCTGAACTGTGTGAGGAAGAGCGTTTCACAGTGCGGGTGCAATGGCGCTAAACGCCCTCCTCGGTGTTGTGGTCAGGCGCAGGGTTTGGCAACTCGGTATCACCAGAAGGTTTCGGGATTCTGATCGCAGTGGTCTCGAAGGGTTGTATTGGGAGAGGCGGTCCCTTAGGTACACTGGCCCCAGACCATTCAAGGCCTTGAAGGTCAAAACCAATATTGGCCACTATAATCTATAAAAGGTTCCTACTAGTGCTTAGGGAACCATCTGAGGCTCTATTCTGGGGGTAAAGCTGGAATATTGACAAAGCTGACCCTTACATTACATACATCATTTACAAAACTTGCTTTGATTCTCCTTTCCTTGGAATCTAAGGACCCATCCAGACAGGGTCAAAACATGGTACCTGTCCCGGTTTTACAAGAGGTGTCCAAACAACGCTTCCAATAAAAGCAAATTAATGTGGAGTAAACCAGGCTTTCCCTGGTTTACTCCACATTAATGAAACACCTCATTAGGTTGGGACCTTTATGAAAGATCCAGGTGTAATGAGGTTCTGGGCTTGTGGGAACTCACTACCGAGACTACTTCTGCAGTCCTGGGGTGAGTCTCCATGTCATCCTGTTTCTTCGGGCTTTGAAAAGCCCAGAGGAGCAGAAGGGTGCCCATCTCCTCCTCTCCTGCCCCCCATTTATGCCCCCAAACTCTCTGGTGAGGCCAGCAGCACAGGTATTTCCCTCCTTCCCCCTCCTGAAACATCATTTTCTCATGCCAGGAGGACTGTAGGGAGAGGCCTATGCTGCTGGCAGGGTTCTCCAGTAAGTTTGGGGACCTAAATGGGGGGCTTCAGAGTAGCTTCATGCCATCCTGAATTCAACTGAGATGGCATGTAGTGTCGTGCCCCCTCCCCGGAAAGCTCGGGTTTGGATTGGGGTGTGTGTGACTAGAACCTGTGATGAAGCAGGTTACTTTAACTCATTTTGATGTGGGTTTTGGTACAGTCTGGAAGCACCCTCAGTGTAGAGCACCACAACAGAACTGGGCTAGTTGATGATCCAACGTTTTACAAGGATACAGCTTTTTTGGTTTCCTTGATTTCTCTTCCAATCACCAACTGTAAAGCATCAACCAGCATCCTATGTTTACAGAAGATGATTGGAACTCATAGTTTTTAAAAAAGGTAATTGTAACCTGGAGGTGGTGAATAAATGCAATATTCCTAATGTCTTAAATACAACCCCCCTACATTCTTTTGAATTCAAATGGAGACAATAAATATCTGAAACTATCTGCAAACACTAAAAGGAAATGCACATTACTAATTTGTCTATCTCAGGTTTCTTAGCTGCAACCGTTTTCCTGCATAAACGTCCATCTGTCGATAGCACTTGGCTTTTTCTAACAATGTGAATTTCTTCACATTTTACAATGTGAATTTTTTCACATTGTAAAATGGCAATTTTTAAAATAACACCTAGAAATGTTATTGTACCTTGGTGATCAGAATGTTTTTTGTTTGCTTCTATTCTCTAAATATGCCATCATCCCAAGATATTAAGAAACCCATTTAGGTAGATTCGCCTTCTAGAATTTACTACCACTATCCCAAATAGAGTGCAGGCAAGGCTGTAGCTGGGGGTGGGGTGGGGTGTTCAACCTGAAAATTTTAACCTGAAACTGGTTAACCAAACCCCAGGCTAAGTCTATGAGAAGCAAACATTAAATAAATTTATTTTATTCTATATAAAATAAAGATTGAACCATACTATTTAAATTATTTTGTGTTATGGAACTACTCTTCATGATTTGCTAACTTCATTTCAAACCCCCTCCCCCATTTTTTTTACTTGCTATGGCACTGAGTGCAGGCATAATTAGTTATAAATACTTTATCACCTCTGTATCCACAGAGGACATGTTCCAAGACCCTCTATGAATACCTGAAACTGTAAATGATTGCCAACCTTTGATTTTAAATGTACCTGGGCCAGAAGCCTACTATGGAATCGCTCTGGTGATCTTGAAAGGTCCACACTTCTATGGGGTGGAGGTATTTTTTCAAGCATCAATCAGTATGGGCATCAAATCTGTGGATACAGTGGTCATATTGGAACTAATAATTTTTCCAAGAAATTAGAGTATAATTATGACACCTTATAAGTTTAGAAGGGATAACTTTACCCATTTCAACTGTAATACTGGATAACACACATTTTGGTGCCTCAAATGTTAGACCCATTTCTCAGCATGTATGAGCTGCTGTTTCCAAAAATGGCAACGGTTTTCTTCTATCAGCTCTAGGTTTTGAGATACAGAACATATTTATTTTATTTATTTATGTTTCAAACTTTTATACCGCCACTCCCCGGAGGCTCGGAGCGGTTTACAGTTTGATTCATAACACAGCAACAATACAAGAACAGACATTACAGGGAAAAAAATCAGTACAAGGTTAGCACATAAATAAGGAAAGGAGCATAGGGTCCCATGCACACTATGGCGGCAGTTGTCGACCATCGAAGAGGGGTAGCCGCGGGGCTCCCAAGGGGCCTTGTAGGATCACAAGGTTGGGAAGGAGAAGGAGATCATCTCCGACCCTAGAGCCCTGTGCTCTCGATGGGTGTCTCTTTACCAGTCTGGCGACCTGACTCGAGGGCTGACGGTTCTCCAAGGGACGTTTTTCGGAGCTCTATGGTTTGAGCTCCAGAATGTCCTCAGATGAAATGTCCTCTGTGTTCCCGAACTGAACACTCTAGACCTCTTCTGCCATTGGCGACCGTTAACATTCCCAACAGTCTTGGGAGCTCTGTGCTCACGATGCAACGTTGATCTGGTCCTAGACTGGGAGTTCTGGTTGTTTCCTCGCTGCTCATCGGTGAGGCCGGAAGTTCGCTCTTGGCGACTCTTTCCCTTCTGCCGTCGTTTCCGCTTTCTGGGTTGATGACACGATTTCCGGTAAGAGGTCGCTGTCGATTTCTGGTCTTTGGCTGGAGAAGACATCCAGTCCTCTCCAGCGTTTTCAAGACCAGTCGCCATGTTTGAATGGCCCTCGACCAGCCATCCTGCTCCTCTCAAGACCTCTTTGGCGGGGAGGGGGAATTCAGGCGGCCGACAGGATCTCCGAAATGTCCAATGCTGGCATAGAACCTCCAAGGATGGGCCGGCTCAAACCATCTTCCAATGGCGGATGCCTGGGTATGCCTTCTAAAGGTTGCCATCTACTTGCTGATAGAAAACCCAGATAACCATATCTTTGACACTACATATAGCTGATGTGATCTATCCAATGCAATTTTCTTAATCAATGCTCCAAATAACCCAAGGAACAGGCTTTTAAAAATTCAAGACACCAAGAAAAATTTGTTGTGGTGTGTAATTTTTAAAGTTACCTTTAGAGATATATAATTGTGGATTCACTAAATGGTAGATGTGAAATCACATGGTTCCCATGCTGTACCTTATGCTTCTGCCTCATGTTCAGGTGTGTTAAGGTGACACTGAGATGAATAAGGAGAGAGTGCTATGCATCTTAGATGTTTCAGCACAGTGCACTGTAGCACTCAGAGTTTTTTCTTTTAAAATAACTTTGAAATAATAATTGTATTTATTTATGAGAAAACAAGTAGTTTCTTTTCAAAATTATAATTTTGGTAAAAGTTGTTTTGTGAGACCTGGGATCAACACAATGGCTTCTCTGAGCTAACAAATAAGAAAAGATATTAAAGTAAGGCACTGTTTTTATTTCTCATATGACAGACTATAATATTACAAGAACAAGGTCTTTAACATCACCGCTCTTCTGCTTTAGAAGAGGCTGATAATAGAATCGAGGAGATGCTCTTCAAAGGTGTTAAGATGCCTTTTTAATTTCACCTAATGGCTGTTCTTAGTTTATATCTCTATTGGTATTTTCAAATGAGTTGGTAAGCAGATAGAAAAGCAATAAAGGATGGCTTTGCTAGAGGAGCAGAGAAAGCGGGAGCAAGAACAGTTTGCCTACATCAATGTCATCATGATAAACAATGGCTTGTTGGAACAATATTTTCAGCCATGGTATTTCAATCATATATACATGATGGCCTATGGTGTACCATGCTAATTATTATGCACTCACACTGTTTGTGATCCCAGATACATGTATATTGTGCTAGAATCTACATCTGCTTTTTGCTTCTTTTTAAACATTTCATTACAGACCAAACAACAAAATTTGTAGTCAGCTCCTTTTTGGCTAAAGAGTCACCATGCACAAAACTGGCTCCTCTCAACCGAAAACCCAATCTCAGTGCTTGAAGATCATCTAGCCACTTCTGGCCCATTTCAGTCCCTTTGGGCTCTGTGTTACTGGGAAAGGTCAAATCTAGCATAACTCGAAAAATAGATAAACATTGTATTTAAAGAAGACTTTAAAAAAATAGCATAGAAAATAATGCACTTGTAAAAACAAATGAAAGTGAATCAGACTAGATACAGACACATTGTGCAATTTCTTGTTGGATTCCAGGTTGCTATGTGCCTTCAAGACAATTCCAAGCTATGAGCATCCTGTCATAGGGCTTTCTTGTCAAGATTTATTCAGAGGAAGTTTGGCATTGACTTCCTTTAAGGCTGATATGTGTGAGTGGCCCAAGGTCATCCAGTGGTTTTCTACATCTAAAAAAGCCAATATTTCTGCACAGTAAATTCAAGGAGGAAGTAAAAAAAGAAGAAAGAGTTTGTATAAAGAATTGAAAGAAAGACAAATAACCAATGGAGGGCACAGCTCTGTAACCTAAACTGGAAGAAATAATATAAAGAAAGCTAAAATTCTTTCTCTGCTGTGCTCAGACTGGCTAGGCAAGCAATGAGCAACAAAACGAGGGTTTTCAGATACATTCTAGACAAGTTAGAGCAGATTCAGAGAAGGGCAGCAAAGATGATACAAGATATAGAGAACAAAACATGTAAGGAGAGGTTTAAGGAGCTGGGCATGTTCACTTTGGTGCAGAGAAGACTGAAGGGTGACACGATTGCATTCCTTAAATATCTCAAAGCTTGTCACCAAGAGGAGGGGGAAGGCTTTTTCTTTGCTGCCCCAGAGGGTAGGACCAGGTCTAATGCTTTTAAGTTATAAGAAATCAGATTTTGACTGAAGATTAGAAGGAACATCTTGCCAGAAACAACACTTCAGGAGTGGAACCAATTGCCCAGAGATGTGGTAAGGTTGTCTTCAAAAGGAATCTGGACAGCTATTGACAGAGGATGCTTAGCTGGATATTCTCCACTGAGCAGGGGGTTGAATATAATGACCCATGGATCTCCTTCCAACTCTAATTTGATTTCCCCCCTGTTCTATGCTCTAACAAAAATTCAAAATCTCATCCTATGGTGGTTCTACACAAACACTAAAATCAAGTTAGGAAGTGGATTAAACCAAACTGGTTCAACTGCAGAGTGCCCACAAAAGGGGTCTTCAAGCTTTTTAAACAAAGGCCAGCTTAAAGTTCCTCAGACTGCTGCGGGAAGGACTATTATGTTGTTGTTGTTGATGTGGTGTGCCTTCAAGTCATTTCAGACTTAGGGTAACAAAGAGAATTTGCCTTTGTCTTCCTCTGAGAAAGTGTGACTTACCTAAACACACCCAGTGGTTTCAGAGCCATAGCCCAAGGTTCAAACTCTATGCTTTCTGAATTCTTTCCCTCTCTTTTTCCTACCTACCTTTCTTTCTCAATTTCTTCCGCTGCTTTCTATGTACTTTTCTCTCTTTCTTTTCTCCTTTCCTTCATTTTGGAGGAAGATAAAGACAGGAAAGGAGAGGGATGGAGAGTTAAAGAGCAATAAGGAAGTGGAGAGGTTCCCTCCATTTCGAGGGAAATAGAGAAAGGAAACAAAAGGAAGGTGAAAATGTTAGCAGCATTAGCAGTAAATCTGAAGTTCAGAGCAGGAGCTTCAGAAATGACATTGGCAGGCTAGATTCGGCCAGCAGGCCTTAGTTTGAGGACCCCTGGCCTACACAAATGCCCCAGGAACCAGTTTGAGGCTGGGATAGTGGCCATTGTATTCACTGATTGTGGATTAGAACTGGAGCTAGGTTTTTTTTTGCTTAACCTGTGTGCTGAGATGCACTGATGCACCTCTTACTGATGCACATCACACATGGTCCAGAACTGTTTGTCATCAGTTCTGGACCATGGGCATGCCACAGGAAATCAGGAGAAAGTGGAATAAAGCAAGAGTCTCCTTGAGAATTATTTAGTTCCTTTTGTTGTATTACAGAGCTCTCATTCAATAATGAGGGCAGAGTTTAACCAAATAAACCAAGGATGTGCAAACATTAGATTTACTTAAACAAAGCACTCAAACAAGGTCTGGTTAACAGAACAGAAATACGGGTAAAACAAATCAGAATATGGGTAAAGCAAATCAACGTCCCATGTTCCAAAGGCAAAATATGTAGTCAGGGTTCCAAACTCAAGCCAGGCAGTCAAGGTTAAACCGAAGTCTAAAGGTACAAACAGAAATTCAAGTCCATAAATCAAGTTATGACATCAGTCCAGAGTTCAGATTCAAGGTTGCAAGGTTAACAAGGCCTAAAGCAGGGTTTCAGGATCAGGGGCGGTCTTACCTCTCCCATCATGGTAAGCGAAGATTATTTCCCCCCCCCCCCAGTGGCTTCTGGATGCTGCCGACATCCCGCGCAACTGCGCGCATGCTCGCTGGCGTCCTGGATGCCGACATCCCGCGCAACTGCGCGCATGCTCGCTGGCGTCCGGCGTGGCCGTGCCGCCGGCTGCGGAGGCGCAGCGTGGGTAGCACTGGCTCCCAAGCATGCCTCCACCCGGCGGCGAGGCGCGGTGACGGGGCGGTGCAGGGCAGGGCGGCCGGTGCGGCGGCGCCCCTCCCAGGAGGCGTCGCCCTACGTGGCCGCTTACTCGGCCTGATGGAAAGACCGAGTTCAGGATACAGCAGAGTCCAAAACAGGTTTACAGGAACATGGTACAGGTCAACACGTCTAACCCAGGAGTTACATCCAAGTTCCAAAGTACAATGTAATTCTATGATATCACTACCATAGAGGATCTCTTCCTGACCCCTTTTTTCCAGAGATTCTCAGCTGTTGCTCATTTCAGCAGGCCTGCAAAGTTCAATTTGACCTCTTTCAAGTTGATTAACCCTTTCCAAGCACTCAGCAGCAACCTAGCCAAACCAGACAAACTGCTGGCCATGATACTGCTAGCCAAGGAAGTACTTATTTTAAAATGTTTTGGCATTTTTGAAATGCTTCAGCTCTTGTGGTGTCCTGACATGTGCTCTGCATTTTTTGGTCTCAGATTCGAGCTCGGAATGGGATATATGCTGAATGTCTGCAGGATTTTCTGGTTTATTATGGATTTTCTGGTGATGCTTTTTAAAACATGCTGTTCTGGCCTAATGCATGCTACACCACACATTTGGGTGAACCTTTTTTTAAAGAAATCCCACACACAAGACCTTGAACTGCATTATAGTGTCTGTGAAGCACTGCCCTTAGTCTCAAATGAGATTACTTGGTTCCAAGGTATAAGTATAATCTAACAATTTTTGTGAGGTTCTATTTGAGACTCACTGTCACTGATCCAGATAATTGTTCTTTATGTAAAAACTAACTCAATTAGCCTGATAAACCAACAGCATGGAAAATACAAAATGTTTTCATCTTGCTTCCTGCATGCTGGATCCAGTTAAATGCCATCACTAGAAAGCTGATATCACGATGAATAAGCTTTGACAAGATGAAAGAGTGGAATGTTCCTAGTTATAACAGAAGACATCTATTAAAACCTTTGGGGAAATAAATAAAAATTGCTTCCAGCCAGAATTATTAAGACCATCTCATTCCAGGTACAAGAGCAATTCACCTTCTCCCTTGAAAGTAATGCATTTAGGAAGCTATCTCTGGGATTAGAGGAAACTAATGGATTTTTTAATTCTTATTATTCATCAGACAGGGCCATTAAAACAAGTCATATTTTGTTATCAATATGGACACTTCTCCCAGATACTCAAGCTTCCTATCCAGGAATCTGCAAAGAAGTAAACATAAGGAGAAAAGGCACTGCAATTCCTCCATTCAGATGTTTTGAAATTAAAGTAGTATAAAATGTATTTGGATGTTACAACTGAGGCCATGCTATTTTCAAGATTGTATGAAGAGAGAACTGGGATTGTATGCACAATTGGTGCTTCAACCCTAATAGGTCCCATCCTAGGATATTAGTGAAGGGAAAATTATCTGCAGAGGAAAAGTGCTGAACTCTCATAGGTCCCTTTCCTTCTCATTGATGGGAAGAGGGTTCAAGTTATAGAGCAAAATGCATTTCTGCCACCAGTGGAAGTCTTATTTTATTTATTTATTTATTATTTCAATTTGTATACCGTCCATTCCGGAAGGCTCAGGGCGGTTTACAACACATAAGATCACAACCATAAAACAGTGAATGACAATATAAAAAACCCATTTCCCAATAATCCCACAAAACAGTATTAGTCAACCGACCAAGAATTAGAGGTCAAAAGCCTGTCTAAAGAGCACAGTTTTACAGGCTTTCCGAAGGCAGGCAATTCACAGGTTGCTCGGGCCTCCAGTGGCAGGGCATTCCATAGGCTTGGTGCCACCACGGAGAAGGCCCTCTGTCGCGTTGATGATAAATGAATGGTCCATAGGGAAGGGATCTGCAGGAGGTTGTGAGCCTCAGATCGGAGAGATCTCTGGGGAAAATATAAACCCTAAACAGAAAACTAATAGAATTGGACTGAGGCAAGTATACACTGAACTGTCCTTTGTTATTGATTGCTAAGATTCTAAATCATTGTTTGCCATCATGTTCCTGCCTGTTGGAGAAAGTCTCAGTAAAAAAAATTTAGTCCTTATTGCTAGAATTATAACATTCTAACACCAACGCTACCAGCAGACGCCACCAACAACAACTACCATAATATACAAGCAGTCCCCAAGTTATGAACAAGATATGTTTTGTAGGTTTGTTCTTAAGGTGAATTTTTATGGAAGTCAGAACAGGTACATTTTTAAAGAATACCCCCCCTTCTCTCTCTCTCTCTCTCTCACACACACACATTTTTGGATAGCTTAGGTGGCTCCAAGGTGTGGCTGTTGTTTTTAACAGCTGACAACACGCTGTGAGGCCACTATAGTTTTCTGCTACAGTTTTAACTCTAACAACATTTATCCCCTCATCTGTGGATATGCTACTACATTGGAAGGATGGAAAGAATATACAACAAATTATTCAAGATTTCAATTGTAGTGAAACCTGGTGAGGAGAATTTTATAAGCAGGTGAAAACATTACATTTCGGGACTTATTCTATGCAAAAATATATCTTTTTGTACACAGAAAGCATTCAAAGCAAGTTTCCAATTTTTTGGAATATAAAGTATTTCTGTTTGTAAATGTTTATCATAGAAAATAGCATTTTCTGTGCAGATAATAACAATAATAAAATAGAAAATTTGAAAATGTTGTTCTGTGCCCAGGAAACTATCCTAACAGTGCAAAATATCCCTCTTTTTCATTTTTCTGGTATTTTTTTTTAAATGTCCTAGTTTTCCATCTCCCATTCTCCCCTTTGTGCTCAGCCTACTTCAGTTGATTCAACTATCATCATTATTTTCCTTTGCTTCAATCAAGGTGTACATTACACTTAATGTAACTTTAGGGACAGCAGGGACTATTCCAATCCATCCTCTATCACAGGGATGGGCATTTGGCGGCCCGGGGGCCGGATGCGGCCCCTTGGGTGCTCCCATCCGGCCCGAGGGGCCTTGGGCAGCGCTGCTTACCGGGGGAGAGAGGGAGCCGGTTGCAGCGCTCCTTACTGGGCGAAAAAGGGAGGCCCGGGCAGGTAGAAAGCCATGCGTGGCTTTGTTTACGGCAAAAGCAAGCAAGGGAGGCGAACGCGGGGTCCCCTTCCTCTCACGCACGCTTGAAAACAAACTCCGGAGGATGCCCCGCCCCCTGAGCGTCTCCCGTGATGACGTCCAGCCGGCATCGCAGGAGACGCTCAAGGGGCGGCGCTTCCTCCGCAGTTTGTTTGGCAACGTGAATGAGAGGAAGGGGACCCCGCGTCGCCTCCTATGCTTGCTTTTCACCAGATACAAAAAGCAAAAAGCAAGCATAGGAGGCGAACGCGAGGTCCCCTTCCTCTCATTCACGTTGCCAAACAAACTGCGGAGGAAGCGCCGCCCCCTGAGCGTGTTCGGCGATGCCGGCTGCGACGTCATCGCGGGAGACGCTCAAGGGGCGGGGCATCCTTCAGAGTTTGTTTTCAAGCGTGCGCGAGAGGAAGGGGACCCGTGTTCGCCTCCCTTGCTTGCTTTTGCCGTAAACAAAGCCACGCATGGCTTTCTACCTGCCCGGGACTCCCTTTTTCCCCGGTAAGCAGCGCTGCCACCGGCTACCTGGCTTCGCCAGGAAGGCGCGCTGCCGGACCTCCTCTTCCAAAGGAGGAAAGAATGTTAGTGTTCTGGGAGATATAATATTGTGTTCTGGGTTCTGAGATATAATATTAAATTGATTGCTTCATTGATATAATTGTGTTCTGGGAGATATAATATTAAATTGATTGCTTCATTGATGTAATTTTGTTGTGGGAGATATAATATTAAATTGATTGCTTCATTAATATAATTGTGTTCTGGGAGATATAATATTAAATTGATTGCTTCATTGATATAATTGTGTTCTGGGAGATATAATATAAATTTAATTGCTTCATGGATATTATTGCCCACCCCTGTACTATAATATAATAATTATGATAATAATACTAATAATATATGAATATTTCTTGATATATTAATATGTTAATATTAATGATGTGTAATATATGGTAAATATAGTCAGTGAAATAAATAAATTATGTAGATTAGCATGTAGTTCCGCCTTTAGGTGCGGCCCTGCATAATATTTTTTTGCTCTCATGTGGCCCCTTGGAAAAAATAGTTGCCCCTCTATCACCTCTGTTTTTCAGGTGCTTTTGAAATGTCCCAATTTCTTTATCCTCTTTACACTTTATCCTTGCTCCTCAACATACTCAGTTGCTGCAAATTGGGTAAATAATGCACAAATACTTGATTAATAAGGGGGAAAGAGAGAAGTGCCCCATCTACACTGGGCATTTAATGTAGTTTGTAGCTAGCTTTAAACTGCAGCAGTCATACTACAAACTCACAAAAGTGAACAAAAGAAAGCCCTTGAAATGCACCAGTTCTCTGTGGTTGGACCTCAAACTGGTTCCAGGATTTCCTATGTAATAATCTGCACAGTGAAACCAATTTATTCAATATTGGTTTTAAATTGCATTAAATGGTCAGTCTAGGCTCAGTAGGCTCAGACAAAAACAGACTATTGCAGAATCCTCCTCATTAATAACTTTTGCCATCTTGACTACATTATGATGTTGCTTGGCCGCCCATATCCCAGTTTTCATCTGTGAAATTTTGGACCTCCTTTAGATGCAGAGTTGAGATGATAACAGAATCGAGATGCCATTAAGCAGGCACGATGCCCATGTATTGAGGATCCCCCTCTTGCCACCCTTACTTCAAGTTTTGAGAAAAAACTAGGGTAACAACAACATTATTGGCATTTTGGTTGTGGAAGAGATCCAAAGATCTTAGGAGCCTGAACTTTTAACAAGTATTTTGCTTGCCTAATACAGAAATTACAGCAGTACTGATTTTGATGAGTTGAAAGCTTTCCAGTATATTACCTTCTCCAGGGGAAAGCTATCCCTGTAGTAAAACACTTCCCATATTAAGAACCTTGAAATAATTAGTAAAACATTAATTTGTTGCCTGCAAATCATTGAAATTGTTGAAACCAATCTCATAGTTATTACTTTGATTCTTAAATGGCAACACCAGTAATTAGGAGGAAACAATAATGGGTTTTCTCACTTTTGTTACTGGCTATTTCTACTTTTTTTAAAAAAAAAACAAATCACATATTTAAAAAGCAATTTAATGTCAGTGAAATACCTCACTGACACAATATTAACACATCAAAACCAACATTAATATTTCCAAGCAGTCTTAAACAAAAACAATAGGGGTGCTGTTCAGCCTTTGATGGTGATGGGAAATTCCCAACTTATTCTGATTTTTTTCTGTCTATAAGGAAAGGTAGACTGGTCCCCCTACATTCGGTTCCATCTCCATAGTAGCCAGAGATTCGCTTACCATATAATTCATTCCCTCCTGGAGTATTATTTTACAGTTTTCATTAGAGAGAGACTTTGAATCAAACACATTAAAACAGAGCTTATGAGATCTACAGGCTAAAACAAAGTGCACACACCTTATATTGTAACACTACCTGATCTTCCTCATCTAACACAGCAAACTATTTCTCAGAAGATGCCAGGCAAATGAAGACATGAAAACCCAATTCCCATCAAATTCTACCGGAAAGTAGGTGTGGACAGATAATAAAACTTGAGCCAAACTTTAAAATGTTACAAATACATAATTTCTTAGCTATCCTTCTTTTAAATAGTCACATCAAACCACCTTTTTAACATAGCCAAGTTAAAGACAAATGTATTGAACTTTTTCTCAACCATAAAACACAGCTGCCTCAAAAGTAATAGCGTAATAGTATTTATAAGACCAAGATGATAGATTTCTAATATATGTATACCTTTAATTTTTTAAAAAAATCATAAGCATATATTCAATAGGTTATGGTAACAAGAAAAAGGTATAGAAACTGGACCTATAAAATCCCATTCCTGGCCCTGTAGTGACCTCCATAAACCTTGTTTGGCTGCAATATTAGCAAATACATTCCAAACCGATTCCACTCAAGTGTAAAGTTCTTGCCACTTTGAAAAATAGAAAATCATGTCCAAAATAGTCTTAGAAGAGAACATTTCACAGCTCTACTCATTTCAATTATGGAAACATATTCTCAAACACTTCAGATAATGAAAACAAGAGTTCTACAAAGAGCCTTCAGAATTAGAAGAGCTTCCAAGCCCAGCCTCAGTGAACACATCTCGGTTCCTGGGTTTTTCAAGGATACTTGCAAAGGTCAGTAACATATAGTAGGAAGCCTCAGGAGCAGAGGCCTAATGTAGTGACCTGCATATCCTCTGAAGCCAAAGCTTTCTACAAGCATAATGTCTGGAAAAAATATTGACTTGTCTTATTAGAGTCACTTAATACATGAACACTAGGGAACATCTAGCTCTCAAAATAATTTTGGACCACAGCACCTACCATGCCTTCCTGTCATGAATACATGATATGTAGTTTGAATGAAATTTAATGGAATTGTATGAAAGATGTATGGTTAGAGTCTATAAAGACTAAAAATGTTATCTGAAAAAAATGAAGCCTGGAAAACTAAAAAAAGGAAAATTCATGAACTGTAATTAAAAGTTGTTGATGAGAACTGCTGATATGACCAGAGATAAATGATTAACTGGTGGAAAACAACATGTTTACATTACCAGATACAAAGGCTCTTTTAAGTTAAGGAAGTGTTTACAGGTTCCTTACATTAAAAAGAAAGCAAACAATGCACCTTAAGGAGGAAAAATAATTATCAGTTAAAGAAAGAAAGCCAATATCTCTCTAGGAACTAATGGAATCAGGATGTTTTAGCTGGAAAACACCTGTCATTCATTTACAACAATTTGGAACAATATCAGCAAGAAATGCTATATAAGAGACACTTTACAATTCCAAAATTGTGGCAGACTGGGGGAGTCTGGTCCACTCGACATCTTCTCAAAGGGATAGAGAGAGAAATGGTGTACTGCAGAACGGCAGATTTGCTGGGGATGCAATCTGGCCTTCTTCAGGTCCTCTTTTCCAGGAAATAGAAGAAGAGATGGTAAAGTATGCATGATTATGAATTAATGTTTTATATGTGTGTGTGAATACTGAGTAAAATGTATTCCCCCTTTGTTTGTATACCCAATGTAGTTATATAGTATGTGTAAAGTGTCTAATACTCTGTCTCAGTGTGAATGAAATAAAAGAACCCTTTTAATGCTTTTTAAAAGTTTATCAATCATTGATGACATTTGAATTGGTTATGTTGGTACGGTAAGATGGGAATTGTCAACATCTTACAAAGATCATGAAAACCACATCCTAACATCAACCATATAAATATGACACAAAAGTAATGTCAACCAAATATAAATAAGACCTACTGTAGCCAGCACAATCATCTGCTGCCGTTTCCTCCTGCCACTGGTCACTGCTAATCTCCAATTTATCGCCATTAATGTAGCCACTGTTGAGACTAGCTCGAGTCCTGATTACCATCTCTTGCCATCTTGAGGGGCCTAAAGACCCCCCCCCCCCCACGGCTGGCTGTTTGGGACTGGACCTTGCCTTGTTGTTGTGGCTAGCTTTATGAAAAACCCATAGGTGCCCTAACATCAGTACCGATGATTCCTGAGAGTATTTCCATCCCAGAGGCCGCCACATCATTGCTGCTGCTGCCGCCTCAGAGATCGCCACCACTGTTATTAGAAGTTTCACTGAAAGCCTCCCACTTGCCTCAGCTAACATGGCCGCCATCTGCTATTGCTGTTCCTGCTCTCGGCTGTGATTACTCCTGTCTGCCCTCTTGTCATCCTTGTGAATCTCCATCGTGATGTGCGGAAGCTGTTTCTTTGTAATAATAATACAACATAAGAATTATATATTATACAATACATGTAATATTACTAATAAGATTGTGGAGCTGAGATTTATATTTTGTAGTTTTAATTGTTAATTTATATGGTTTTATATGATTGTTTTTATCTTATTATGATGTGTTATATGTGGGCATTAGCTGCCGCTTGTTCACTGCCTCGAGTCGCCTTCGGGCTGAGAGAGGCGGTATAGAAGCATAGCAAATAAATAAATAAATAATACTGTACATTATAGTATTATATAATACTAATATTGTGCTGTGCTAATAATATATTGTATACACATATAATATTGATAATAATGTTATAACATAATACAATATAATAATACTAATAATAATACAATATAATAATTACATATTTCATATTACATGTAGTATTACTAATACGTAATATTACAGTATAGTGGTATATTACAATATGGGAATGTATGGTACTGATATTGTGCTATGCTAATAATATAATATATTGTATTTACTTATAACTTGTGAGCCACTCTGAGTCCCCTTTGGGGTGAGAAGGGCAGCATATAAATGTCGTCAATAAATAAATAAATAAAAAAAGTAGAAAAGCCTTAGAATAGTGAAACTATTAAAATGGTAAAATTGGATTCAATAGAATACCTCTAAAATTCCCTGATAACTATAATAGCAGGACTCAATAAAATCAGTTAAAAGCTTTGTTAAATGGAAAGGTCTTCACTCCTTTTCAGAAGGACATCAAGGAGTGGGCTGCTCTAAGTTCTTCTGGCAACTCATTCCATAATTTAGGAGCTGCTCCAGAGAATGCACCATCACTAGAGATTTTTAGATTGAGGTTGTCATTCACACACACACACACACACACACACACACACACACACACGGTTTCTTTATCCTTCAGCATGATTCTATGGTAGGTTTTCGCCAGCAGTTCATCACTGAGTCATACTGGAGGACCTAGAAATGTTAGAGAGGTATTCCCTCTAGGCATTTTTATGTCCTCCAGAGTGAGTGTATGGTTCCTGCCAGAAATAAGTTTTTCTCGGTTTCATACTTTCACAGTAAATCCAGGAACAAATAACCTTTCTTAATGCAGGGCTAAACAAGGTTAGCCTGGTTTGCCCTTCAATACAACAGGAAGTGGCAGAATGTCATAAAGACAGCCAGGATCAAATCCAGAGTAAATATGTGTGGTGTCCCAGCCTAATTTGGTGATCCAGCCTAGTGGTCAGAGACAGACTCTGGGGGTCCCAGCTGCTCCGGCTCAAGGGGATGATGGGTGGCCAGATGGATATGGGTCAGCAGAGGAAGACTTATCATGGGATGATGGCTGGCTCCACGGTTATGATACTGCAGATGAGAATATTGATGATTTCATGGAAGTCAGTTCAGAAGTGGACAATGAGAGGCCTAGTGACCTTGATTCGCACGAGAGCTTTTCTACTCCCTTGCCAGATGAACATTCTGCAGATTGGGGAATTGGGGAGGATTCCGTTTCCCAAGATGAGAGCACTGCACCTGGGGCCGCTAATGAGATGGAATTTGACAGGAGGGCCAGTATCCGCTCCTCTCGGAAAGATTGGAGCCTGAGAAAGGGGGTGCGTTGGGCACATAGGAAATAGTTTCCTTTATTAGAGTGTGCCTGGGGAAATATAGTCAGACCTGAAGATACGTTTAGACTGGAAAGGACTATTGTTCATGTCTCCAAGTTCACGGAACCGCAGGAGCGGTTTGTCTCCAGTTTCTTGGTGTCTGCAAGGAGCAGTTAGTCCCAAGTCTCTTGTCGACCGCAAGAAGCGGTCTGTCTTGTCTACGAACTTTTGCCTTGCTTAAGTACTTTTGCATTCTTTGGAATTTACGCCATTGGGCTCACAGCTCAAGAACTTCATTGGACTATTTTTGGATTCATTTATTTCTACATCTTTGGACTATCTTTTATTCTAAATAAAATGATGTTTATTGCATCTGCCTGGTGTGTGTGATCTAGGGGGGACTGCCAGCATTCTGAGGTGCAACAGCATGGGGTATTAGGCCTGTCTAGATGTGTATAAAGAATGCTTATCTATGACAATGTAGCACAGAATTCAAGTCTTACCTGTATAAGCACAGCTGAAAATCAAATTTTGGCAAATAAATACTTGAAATTATAGTCCTTGGCAGATGTCTAATAAAACTAGGCATGGAAATGAACCTGGAATGCTGACCCAAGCTGCAAATCATATTCTACTTACACTGCATTAGATGTGATCTAACTGTAGCTGCCTTCCTGAAAAATATATATATCTGGACCTGGTAAGTGCTTAGATGTATGCTATCTTGGGTTCTATTACAGAAGAAAGGCAACACGAAGGAAATAAGGTATTTACGTATATAAACAGAACCCAACATATAAGGGGCTGCTCTGAACAGTCCGCATACTACAAAATCAAGATATTTTCAGCAGGATAAAAATGTAATGAATAAATAATCAAGGGAAACCGGCCAAAGTCCTCATACATATACAACTGCATGTTATCCTCCTGGATTTGGATGTTTGTTTTATAAAACAATTTAAATAAGAATGTTCAGTAAGATGGAGTGAAACAAGATACATGAATAGAAAATTTTGAGCAAGAAGATGGTGTTGTTTGGCAGTATTATGAGATGGAATTTAACTATTGTTATATTTAATTATAGATCTATGAATTTGTCTGTTTTTTCTCCATTTGATTCAAATTTCAGAGAGAGGAGAGAAGCTGGAAGGAGACTGAGTATCTGTGAATTGGCAGAAAGTGTGGAGTTGTGCTGAGCATTTCCATTTCACAGATCCTCAGTCTTTTTCCAATTTGTATATACAACACAAGTAGGAAGCAAATGGTCACAGACTTATACAGTTACCTTCAGTCTATGTGTATAAGGAGTATACAAAACATAAATGATTACTTTCATATCACAAGATAATTACTAGGCCTGGTTGATCCATGGTATTAAATGGTTCAAAAGTACTTACAAACCAAAAGTTCTGGTGGTGAACATTTCAGAACTCTAACAACATTTCATTATTATTTCATTATTGGCAATTTTAAAACAGACCCAATTAACAACTGCCATTTATAACGAAATTTTGAAAGTTTTGTTAGAGTTCTGAAATGTTCACTAGCAGAACTTTTGTTTTGTAAGTACTTTTGAACCATTTAGAACCAGGGATCAACCAAGCCTAATAATTACAATAAAAGACAAAACTGAAATCAAATGTTTTCGATTTCATCAGATGGCCCACCGGAATTGACACACACTCTGGAGAATCTTGCAGTGCCCATTAAGGGGTGTGGGGAACCTGTCACCATATGACTCACATCGCCTAACTCATCCAAGTCCCCATCCCATGGCAGGAAGCATCAGCTGCCTGGCTTCCCCCCACTGACTTCTATTCAAAATGGGAAGCCTACTGTGTTGCTGCCATGGAGGCATGTGCCGGTTCACCTCTACTTTTACGAGGGTGGGTCAATAAGTCTGTGACTTTTTTGATTGAAACACAGGTTTTTGGATTTTAAAAATCATTTTATTTTTCAACGTAGTTTCCTTTGAGCTCTATACACTTTGTCTAACATTTCTCCAATTTTTTATCCCTTCAAAAAAATAAGATTTGTCGAGGTCATCAAAATAGGTATTTGTTTGTGAGATGATTTCACTGTTGGAGTCAAATCTCTTTCCACCAAGCCATTTCTTCAGGTTTGGAAACAAGAAATAGTCCCTCGGGGCTAAATCCGGAGAATAGGGTGGACGAGGGAGCAATTCATATCCCAATTCATGGATTGTTGCCATGGCAACTGCACATGTGTGCACCCTTTCATTGTCCTGGTGCAATAGAACTTTTTTCTTGGCCAAATGTGGTTGTTGTTTTTTTTCAAATCCTCATTAAATTGACCCAATAAGTTGGCATAATATTCGCCATTGATTGTTTTACCCTTTTGAAGGTAGTCAATGTGAATTATACCGCATGCATCCCAAAAAATGGTCGCCATGACTTTATTGGCTGACAAACACACCTTGGCCTTCTTTGGCGCCAATTCACCTCGAGAAACCCACTGTTTTGACTGCTGTTTGGTCTCTGGTGTGTTGTGGTGGATCCACGTTTCATCCACGATTACTAAACGGTGCAAAAACTCATCCATATTGCAGTTGAACAACGCCAAACACTCCTGCGAAATTGTCACATGATTGCATTTGTGGTCAATTGTGAGCAGACATGGCACCCACTTGGGAAAGCTTACTCATACCCAAGTGATCATTTAAAATAGAAACCACTGAGCCATGTGAGATGCCTATGGCTTCCACAATCTCTCGCACTTTCAATCTCCGATCGGCGAACACCATATCATGATTTTTTTCAATTGTTTCGGGTGTAGAGACTTCAACTGGGCATCCAGAATGTTCGGCATCTTACGTGCTTGTATGGCCACAACAAAATTCAGTAAACCACTTTTTTCCCATTGAAATTGATGAGCTTAATGAGCACACGAAATTACCTTTTTTTTGCATTTTCTCCTCAAATCACGCGGTAGTCTGCTATCAATGGCTGTCAAACACAAACTAAATGACTCAGCTTGTTCAAATTTTGACAGGAATCAACTGACATATGCCTGTTGATAGGAGCAATGTTGCCCTTTCAGTTAAGAGGCGGGAAATTCAAAAAGTCACAAATGGATCCCCGCCAGAAGTTGCTCTACATCATGGGCTGGGTGGGATCCATCATAAAAGCAGATGTGAAACTGGCACATGCAACCAAAAAGGGTATCATGTGATGAGGTCGCCAGTTACATACCATTATTCTGAGAAACATTATTATTATGTTTATGTTCATTTATACTCCACTTTTTCTCTTTACAAGGAGACACAAAAACATGTATATTGATAACAGTAACCAATTTATCCTCTGGGGATGCTAAGACAGGCATTTGGGGCAAGAGCTGAAATACCAGGGAAAATACATTAGTATTTTATTATTACATGATCAAGTATTCCTAGAATTTTAGAATGAAAGGTCACTTCTCAGTTTCTCTGGCATAGTGACACAATCACTGTCTTCAAGTGTTTTTAGAAAACCGTGTAGAATAAGAGTGGCTACATTAGTCTCCAGGGAATGTCTGCTCAGTCAAACAATCCAGTCACATAAATGAACAGCTGCTACCATTTACTCCAAGGACACAATCTATGGCCAGCCTGACATTTGACTTGAACCTTGCTGGAAGGTCTCACTTGATTAGCTTTGTCTTGACCAGAGCAGCCATTAGAGACCATATATCATCAAGCCAGTGCTGAAAAAGAGATTGGGTCTTTCTCCCCGCTTTTTGAAACATTTTCTGCTATAGCATCTTCACTTTTTGTAGTACTGGGACAACTATGTCTATTTTTAACAAACAGAATACCTACAAGTAAAAAATTGCATTACTTCTGGAAATCTAAAGACAGCCATGAAAGTTGAGAGCATGTACAAGCTTGAGTTCTGGATGGGAGATCCAGCAAACCCATGGGCTTCATTTCAGGCCAATTCTTTCCCTGGCCACACATTTGCTTCCCTTTGAGTTTTGGATCCCATTTACATTTCTTTTTAAAAAGTAGAATGGGAAAGGTGTTGTGAGATGTGGAAATTTGGAGAGAAGGGATAAACAATTGGTATGCCAACTTCCTTCCACATCCTCTGAAACTGGATTAGAAGATTCATATTCAACATATAATTACAACAAGTAATGTGTTCAATTGTATGACAACTCCTGTTACTTTATCTAAACAATCTAAACTGAGTGAACAAACATCCTTCTTTTTGTAGATACAGGTGGAGTATCTCTTATTCAAAATGTTTGGGATCAGTAATGTTTGTATCTAGGATTTTTAAAGATTTGGTAATGAGATATCTTAGAGATGAGACCCCAGACTAAACACAACATTCATCTATGTTTCATATGTCCTGTATACACATAGTGTAAATGATATTTGATACATAATATTTGTAATATTTTTGTGTGTGAATCAAAGTTTAAGTACATTGAACCATTCAAAAACAACGTTGTCACTATCTCAGTTACCCACATGGATGATTTGGGGGTATTTAGTAAGCTAGTGAATGGATTTGGATTGGTCAGTTCCTTCGGTTTCACCGGTTGGCTGTAATGGTAAGGGCTCAGCCACCATGCTTTTCCCACCTGAAATGGTCCACATGGCTGCTAGGCATGTCTTCTTCCCTTTTATTCGGGAGCATGGGGCACATGCTTCCTTAACCCCGTTCTTCAAAACCAGACTCCCTTAAAAGGAAGAAAGGAAAGGGCAGGGGCGGTCTAAGATAATTTGACATGGTAAGCAAACATTTTGGCGCCCCCCCAAACATTATTTTGGCAACCCCCAACATTATTTTGTGCTCTCCCTTGCCCTCTGCAATGCCCAATGGGGGAAGCCGGGGGCGGGAGCCTAGGAGAGCGAGAGGAGGGGCCTTCAAAGGCTCCTCTTCGCGCTTCCTGGTTCCCGCCGCCGGCTCCTCCCACGGGGCATTGCAGAGGGTGGGGGAGCGCTCTCCCTTGCCCTCTGCAATGCCCAATGGGAGAAGCCGGCGGCAGGATCCCGGGAGAGCGAGAAGAGGGGCATTCGAAGGCTCCTCCTCGCTCTGTAATGCCCCGTAGGAGCGGCGGCGCCCAGCGGGTGGGAATTCGCCCCCCTTCCAAGATGGCACCCTACGCAAACCCAAAAACAGATCTGGGTATCCAACAAAATTCAGATACCAAAAACTGATTGCCCTCCAGCTGCATTGCACAAGGCTAGTATTGAAGATTTCAGAGTACTGGATAACAGATGCTCAACCTATAATTTCAATTCAACCCAGCACATCAATATCAGATCTTAAAAGACTTTCCAGGTGAAGCAAACCTCCAATGACCTTTGTCAGAAGATCTCATTCAGTACAACTGTACTGATATGCTATCTAGTATCTTTAAAAAAACAGTCACTAATTCTTACAAATTCTGAATGAGCTACACTCATCAATAGGAAAGATCTCTGATCAGTTTGGAGAGATAAAAAGTCTAACAAAAGAACATTTTCTACAGCAGTCAGGGGGAAAACTCCAAATACATTTCAATTGTCTAGAGGGATCAGAGCCAGCCATTTGGCAAAGAATTGTTCATAGCACTCTCTGACCTGAAGTGGAAGTCACTTCCTTGCCACTCACAGATTTAGGGGAACAAAGAGATACAGAGGACTAGAGAAGAAAAACATAAAAATAGTCATGTAAGTGCAGAAAGTACATTTCAGGTGAGCGATGTAATGCAACCTAACGTTTGGAATAATGCCAGTAAGAGCAAATGCTGGCTTTGGCTTGCCTGTCTTCATATCTTTCCATCAGACATATTTCTCCAGGGCTTGGAAGATGATAGTGGATTGATGTGTGACAATCTAAGGACAGCTTATTTATTAAAGTACACACAAACATTCATTTTCCCCTTCTTCTGCTATTTGGCTTCTAGAAACAACCCCCAAAGCAATTAATAATAAATGAAATATACATGTGAAAACAATATTTAATATATATTTAACAGAGTAATTCCCAGCATGTGTACCTTCAAACACAGTCACAGCCAACTAAGGAATGTTTTAAACCCTGAAGGAGAAAAAAATGTTTTCACTACCTAAGTGATAACAATGTAGGGGTGGTTTAACTGCATGGAAGAAGGGAGTTTCTCAGTCTTGGTGCTTTTGTTGTTGTTCACTGCTATCAAGTTGACTTTGACAGATGGCAAGGCAACCCAAAATTCTTCAAATCCTCCCAGGATGAACAGTGCTGCCAAGTCTTGCAGCCTCAGAGCTAAGAATTTATTGACTGAATTGTTCCATCTCTTCCCCTTTTCCTACAGCTTTTTGCCTTACTAAGCATTTTTCCTAGTGAGTTCAAAGTATGGCAGTCTCAGTTTAGTCATCTTGGCTTCTAGGAAGGGTTCAGACTTGATTTGTTCTAGGATCCATTTATTGTCCAACAGCACATTTCAACTTAGTATATAATCTTCCCAAAAGCCTCAGTGCTACTTCGGAGAGAATTGTGGCCACTATCCCTATCAACCGCTTTGTGGCAATATACACTCTGGCCTCAAAGGTAATGTTCATATGACTAAGAAGGCCGATCCAAGATAAGGGTCCTTCCACATAGCCATATAACCTAGAATATCAAGGCAGATAATCCACAATATCTGCTTTGAACTGGGTTATCTGAGTCAACACTGCCATATAATCCAGTTCAAAGCAGATAATGTGGGATTTTATACAGCTTTATGGAAGGAGCCTAAGACATTATCATAAAAGGAAACACAGCGACTTGAACAGGTCTCCTGAAATGAGCGTGATAAGATGATTCCAATCAGCAGCAGCATCACCACCACTCCAATCCACATCTAAAAGCCAAATGAAAGGGACGTAAAGAATATATGCAAAACATTTAATACTAGACAGTTAGAAAAGCTCCATCAAAAGTGTAAATGATATATTTTAAAACCTTTTTTATTTCAGGGAAATAATTTTGTTTTAAGTGTTTTAATGGGTTTTATTGTGTGAGCTGTTGTGAGCTGCCCCGAGCCTCCCGGGAGTGGCGGCCTAGAAATTCGACAAATAAACAAATAATAAATAAATAATAATAAAGTGATAGTATTTTGATGTGTGTGTGTGTGGATAAAACTACACATTTTTCTGGATAGAAGACTTCATTTTTACACAATAAAATTATTCTTGCACAAAACACAGGGGAAGAAAATCTCCACACCTGAAGACAACTGACTAGTTTAGGAAGCATGAGACAGATCATGTGGGGAAGATGCCATTATCTCCCACTATTCTGTAGATCTGCAGAAAAATTTGGAAAGGTGCCATAATCACCATTCTTGTGTCAGAGTATTTTCCACATCTATGTTATACTCCCAAAATAAAAATGGGGAGGTCTGGGATGGGAAGAGAAGATTTATATTTGGGATCATCTATGTTATACTCCCAAAATAAAAATGGGGAGGTCTGGGATGGGAAGAGAAGATTTGGGATCTTCTCAAATCTTCCTAATGGATTGGGAAAATGAACTTGTCCCTGACTGATTTGCCAAAGCATCCATATACTGAAACACCCAGCATGATCCAAGACATAAACACTCATGGTATGTTTGGATAACCACTGGTGTGTATGTTTACTGGACTTCACAGAATGACACAAATATTCAGAGAGGTGAACATATTAAACACAATATGTGAAATCCAAACTATAATTCTAGTTCTTTAGCATGATTTGTGAAGTAAGTTCCATCCAATTATACAGTGCCCCAAGGGCAAAACTATCTCCATAGTGCCTTAATATGTAACCTAGAGTCCATAGATGATATAAATGCATAAATGCATGCATTATGCTAGACATTCCTTTCACGTGTCACATCTTCAAATATTTTTGTTTAGTCTTAATGTTCATTTTTCAATTTGGATGCCCCCTGCCTGTTTTTCATCAGTATCACATCAGGGGCACCTTTAGATAATCACATGGAAAGAGATTTGGCACAGGAAAACTTCTGATAAGTAATGGAAAATGGGCATGCAATAACCAAGAAAAACTATCAATACATAAAGGGAAATGAGATTTTTTTTAAAGTAACTGAATGAAACAGAATTATTTTGGACATATTAATTTATGACTGTGAGGAAATGTTCACATTAGAAGAGGGGAATATGAACTATACGCATCAAATCAAAAATGTTTCCAATCAGATTCCTAACTGAAAGATTCTGAACTTTCCCCAAAATTATTTTTTCAAGTGCATAAAGAGAACTTGCGAGGTGTAGTGCTTGTGGTTTGAATGCTGGGCTATTACACTGGGAGACCAAGAAGCCTACCTGGTGGCCTTGAGCATACTGGGGAGTTGCAAGAGGGCCACTCTATTATAAGGGCCTCATGCTAATCTATGCACAGGCCATAGATTTCACTTCATTTCCAATTACCTCTCTCAACATTCAACTCTCAACATTCAAAAGTGCACCTGCTGTGTGCGGATGCAATGTGTGCTTCTGGGTAGAAAGAGAAAAAATCCTACTTGTAGAGGAGAGTTGGCACATATACATATGCAAGACACATTTTACCCTTTTTATTGATTGCAATGTTATGAAAGTGGAATATAGTAATGGATTCATAGGAAGCAATTAATGGCTGGGAACAATTGCTGACAGTGTGCATTTCCATTATCAGAAGCAGAGCCTCCACTGTTTGTGTTCCAAGAATTATATTTGTATGGTGAAGCATGAGAGGAAGTGTAAGAAAATTAAGTGAAAAGTGAAGAAAGAGAAACTGTAGAGTAATTATATGGGACCAGTAAATATGCTATTATTTTATTGCACTAGTCAACACACATTTTGGTGTGTCAAATGCAGACCTTGTTTTTTGGTATATTTATTGTACTGGTTCCAAAAATGACACCAATTTTCCCCTATCAGCTCTAGTTGTTGAGATACAGAACATATGTCATCTACTAGTTGCCTTCTGTTCACCCATATAAAACCATGATAACCATATGTAAGAAACTAGAGCTAATGTGGTTGATACAATGCAATTTTCTGAAATAACTCCAGGAACAAGAAAGACACAAATATTTTTTGTTGGGATATGTAATTTACTTTGTTATTATTGTGAGTGGTTGTATAGGCAGGGCCCAATGCACTGCTTTTCTTAGGGGTTTATAATGCTGTGAAAGCACCTCTAGCCTTGGGCAAGATACTTTCTCAGCCCCAAAGGAAGGCATGGACAACCCATCCTCTGAACATGGATTGTCCAGATGATAATAATAGCAGCCTAATCTGTTTATTTCTTTACTTTAAATAAACACTGATGACCCACCTGGGCATCAATGGATTGTAGTGGATTTAGCTTATAAAACAATTCAGAAGAAAAGATATTAGAAGACAATGAAGAGGAAGGCTTTTGTGGGGCCTTCCTCTTCCTTTGATACCCAGGCCCAAGTATATGAGATTCAACTAAGGCAGGGGTGTTCATACTTTTTCAGCATGCGAGCTACTTATAAAACCAAGTCAAAATGATCTACCTACCCACTATAAAAATGTGAAACATATAACACAATATCTGCTTTGAACTGGGTTTTCTGAGTCCACACTGCCATATAATCTGATTCAAAGCAGATAACATGGGATTTTATTCAACTGTGTGGAAAGGACTTCAGGTAACCCAGGGCCAGCAGCACTTGGGTGGCGTCGGGAGCCTGCGGGGCGGGACTAAGCCTTCCTCCCGCCCTGCCTGCCATCTACCAGGACGCCCTACGCGATCTACCAGTAGATCGCGATCTACCTAATGAGCACCCCTGATCTAAGGTTATTGCCTATGGCTTGCTCTGGGAACATCCTGTATTGATCATGACCTTCGCTTTTTCAACCAAATATTGGATATGTCCCCGCCCCCCATTTTAAGTTATCCAGATTGCCCAAACAGGAGCTAAAGATGTAGGGAAATGTAGGATGAGAACATTAGGTGAGTTCAAGTTGGATTGTGGCAAAGCTTGGAATCATTACTTTTTGGGAGTCTTCTAGCCAATAAGACCAATTTCTTCAAGTAGAACATCAAAGATGATGCTATATGTTTAGGACTGTAGCACCCAAATGCCACCCCCACCAAAAATATGGTTATTTTGCATTTATTTATTAGTATTTTTTGTTTGTATCCCACTTTTCTCCCATGGGTGGCTTCTTGGCCATGCTGGCTGAAAGACTCCACTAGTCCAAAAATGTAACAAATACAGTGCCCTAAATATTTTTTGCCACTCATCATGGTGGGTAAAACATAATAAACCAAGCTGGCTATCTATTTGTTTCTTTGAATGCCTCAAAATAACAGGCCCTATTCCACAAATTTTGGGGGAAAAATAATATGATATTCAAATTGTGGCTACTGCATCTCTGTAAGAAATTTAGTAATTATCCAAAGCAATGAAATAACTTTGAGAACAATCCAAGCATTTAAAAATATTTGGAGCTGTCCATATAACTGTCCCGATGCAAATCAACCATATTTATTTGGTATGAAAAAAATAAATAAATCTCCTTAGATTTTCAATGGTGAATTTGTTGGGTGGAGGGAGGGGGAGAGTAGGGAGGGTTGAGTTATTGTTTTTCTCATTTGTGAGACTATGCCGTTTCTTACTGTTTATCTTGGGGATTTTTAACAACCAGGAATTGTTTTAATAATATGAGCAGCATTGGAACTATCAAGAGAAAGTGAAGAAGCATCTTATATAAGAGCCTTACTGGCACCTTACCAGCCACAAAAAGAAGCAGAGACAGTAAATAAGCATAGGGCATTCCAATCTACTTTTCCCTGCCCCTCCTTGTTTCCTCATTTACTTTTAAACAAGTAAGATACCTAATTACTGAAGAAGACATATGGTAGCAGTTTAGCAAAGTCCAGGGGACTGATAGCTCTGGGATAATGGTGGCTAGCACAAAAGTAAAGAAAACAACAAAAACAAAATGAGGCAACAGCAAATAAATCTTCCCTGCACTGTTTGACAAACAAGCAGTCAGTTCCAATTTGTTTCAAGCCAAGCAATGGAACTTTGATAATAGTTTTAATTAGGATTCTTAAAAAGAAGCACACATTGCATCCGCACACAGCAGGTGCACTTTTGAATCACTGGAATAACACACATTGTATGCCAGGGGTGTTCAGACTGAGATTTGCAGTTAAAACCAGAGCAAGGAAGCAGTCACAGTAAAGAATAATGCAGTTGGTGTTGGTAAGTCTCTTTCACTCAGGTTAACTGAACTTGTCATTGCGTGTGCAAGGGTGACACACCTCGGGCCAAGAACAATAACACAGACACAAGTGGTTGGATGAAAATGGCCACAACTCATTTATTGAAAACAGGAACAAAGGGTTGGCGGCCCCGCATGGGTCCTGGATCAGGGTCGTACAGCCCCCACGAATGTCCAAAGGCATAAGCAAGCCTGGGGTGCGAGCGGCCCAATGCCTGTCCACGGAAACTCAGCACCACAGGGGGCCTGGGCATTATCCCCCTTACAACCAAGGGGCGATAAGCCAGCCTGATCCAGGGGCCATGCCACACGCCAAACACAGAGTTGTGACAAAGAACAGAATAACGCATAACCAGTAACAGTGCAACAAAGAAGTTGAGTAGAAACAAAAAGGACACCAACAAAGCAATGCAAAATGTAGGGAGAGTGGGAGGACAAACAGGACTGGCCCCACGTGTAAGTAAGCTGCCTTAAGTAAGCTGCCTGGGTGGAAATGCTGGCCGGCCGGCTACCAAGAGGGGGTGGGCGGGGCCAGCCCCGCCATTGGCCAACTGCCACCCCAGGGGCTTCTGGGGAGGAGAAGCCCCTTCCACCTCACAAGATGGCGCGAGGGCAACCCTGCCCCGCAACCAGCTCAGCCGGTAAATCAGCCAAGCCCATTCTTGTAAACTCATTAGGTTAATTTCTGGTTCTCCAAACCATGTTAAAAAGCTTGGGGCAAACTCCCTTGGTTAAAAAGTGATTAACTGCAGGACAGATAGCACAATGATATGAGCATTGACAGCTTATGATACAAACATCCACACTGCAGGAGATGAGATAGGATAGGATGGGATGGATATGTGTGTGTGGAAAATCCAGTGTTGAAAAGGTTCCAGTTGAATCTGGTTTTACCTTGGCCCAATGAGGCTGATTCCTAAGGATTCTCCGACCCACTCCAGAAAATGTGGCTCTTTCAAGACCAAGATACCAAATGGTGGTGTTGCATTTGGGAAACATGTGTATACCCTTCCTTCCTTTCCAGTTTGTATATGTTCAGGCTCAGATTCACACAGAAGATGGTCCTGTAGTTTTACATTAGGACAGTGAGGGATGGGACGGAGTACAAGGCCATTTAAGGTCCTGCAGTGCCGCCCCCTCCATGTCCTATTTTGGCAGCTAAATTCCATAGAAATATATTTTTAATCTGCACACAACTAAGATGTTTCCCCCTTTGTATTTGCATAAAGCAAGTAAAATACAATAAGGACACAACCAATGCAACATTATCACTTCTAACAATTTCTGCAAATTAGCAAATTGTCATTACAATATAGAGGAGAAGACGTGATTGTTAAAATGTAAAAAATCTCTCAACAACCAGTGGTCCAAAACAAATACAGTAGCTCGCACCATTTTATTTTGTTTCAGGAACGGCTTGAGAAACTGCAAGTCGCTCCAGGTGTGAGAAAATTGGGCATCTGCAAGGAGGTTGCCATCCAGATGTTTTGCTGCTTTACCATCCTTATGGGAGGTTTCTTTCATGTTCCTGCATGAGGAACTGGAGCAGACAGAGGAAGATCATCCAAACTCTCCTTGGATTCAAACCTCTGACCTGTCGGTCTTCAGCCCTGGTGACACAAGGGTTTAACCCATTGCGCCACCGGGGGCTCCTCAGCTCACACCATGAAGGACATAAATAAACAAATAAATAAATAAATAAATAAATAAGAAGGTTTCTCATCTAGCATGTGGGAACAAGCTAGTTCAAGATCTACATCCTAAATGATTTCTATGGATTTTCATTTTAAACATATATTAGCTTAAATCCAATTACAGTACTCACAACCAGAAAAGGCCCAGTGAATGAAAGGAAATCTAATAATTCAATATTGATGTAAGTGCCACTGCATTAGGGAATCTACTGTAGTTGAGAGTAGATAGACAAGGGAGTTACAGAGCATGGGGAAGGGAAAGCCACCAGGAAGGTCCTCTATTGTGAGAGGCGCAGAACTAAATTATGGATCTCCCCCAGTCAACTCCTGTGACAGAATCAACTTAAACTACACAATTAAATCCACAATTAAGAAAATGTATAAATAAATTATTGAATATTTTATGGCAAAGGTAGGCACCACAATACTGGCAATGAGTTGTGTAATGGGGCAGGAGTAAACAATATATTGGAATTCAAAATAACTGAACAAAATCGATATGGAAAGTTTATATAACATTCCTTTAGAGTCTAGGGGTGCTCACACTTTTTCAGCATGCAAGCTACTCTTAAAGCAACCAAGTCCAAAAGACCTACCTGCCCCTGCTGCCATGCGCTCCCGCACGCCTCCGTGCGCTCTTGCCACCGTGCATGCTCCTGCTGCTGTTTTCCGCCTGCGCAGCGCTTCTTTCGCCTGCGGAGCATTGCAGGAAGGAGAAAGCACGAGGCGGGGCATCCAGAGGGAATGCTCCGCCCTGCCTGTCTTGCCGGCAGCGGAGGCTGCACAGCTTCTTCTGGACGAGAGAGAGGCAGGGCGCTCCCTCCAGAGGCCCCGCCTCGTGCTTCCTTCTTCCTGCAATGCCCTGCAGGCAAAAGAAGCACCGCGAGATCGGAAGCCAGCAGCAGGAACGCGCGTGCACGCAGGGTGTGCGCGCGCATGGCAGGAGCGCCCCATCTGGCTGGTGAGGCCCGAAGATCACCTGGAAGAGGGCCAAAGATCTACTAGTAGCTCCCGAGCTACCTAATGAGCACCCCTGCTTTAGACTAATACAGAGGCATCTCTGCGGTTATATGTTTGCACAGTGCACCAGTGCTTAAATTCTGGAAATAAGTGAAAACCTGGCTTTGGGATCAAACCTTTGGAGATTAACTATAGTGTAATAATAGCTATGGAATGTGTGCAATGATTTTTGCAATGGCCACGGATTACAATTGTGGGTGGCATGATTTTAATAGTGAATGCAATGTTGTATAGTGAATGCAATGTTTTAATTTTAATTTTAAATTCTAACTTAAATGCATTTTAACTGTATGTTGTTCAAAGGCATTGAATAGTTACCTAAATATAAAGCCGCCTTGAGTCCACTTTGGGGTAGAGAAAGGTGGGATATAAATAGAGTAAACAAATAAATAAATAATACAGGTCCTTCTCAAAAATTAGCATATAGTGCTAAAGTTCATTATTTTCCATAATGTAATGATAAAAATTAAACTTTCATATATTTTCGATTCATTGCACACCAACTGAAATATTTCAGGTCTTTTTTTTGTTTTAATACTGATGATTTTGGCATACATATCTCAAAAAATTAGCATATTCCATCCGACCAAATATGCTAATTTTTTGAGACAGTATTTTTGGGTTTTCAGGAGCTGTATGCCAAAATCATCAGTACAAAACAAAAAAAGACCTGAAATATTTCAGTTGGTGTGCAATATATGAGAGTTTAATTTGTATCATTACATTATGGAAAACAATGAACTTTAGCACTATATGCTAATTTTTTTAGAAGGACCTGTATGTTAAAATTAAATGTGTAGTGAACCAATGTGGATTGCAAACTGTGCTTGCAATGAAATGGATACACTATCACTTTAGAAGTATAACGGCATATGTACATTCTCTCTTTCTCTTGTGATATCAATCTGATGATTTACACTTGCTCACAGTAAATTGATTGTAGCAGGGATTTTTTTAAAATAAAAAAATGGACAGCTATTCAATTTTTTTTTTTTGATTAGTATATCAAAGACTTACAAAAAAATTCCCAAAATTTTCGGAAATGTAACTTAAGTACTAACGAAATTCGTTAGAAATTCGTATGCCAGAGCATGCGCTTTCAGATGGTTTTGGCCTACAACTCCCAGAAATCCTAACAGCTGGTAAATTGGCTGGGATTTCTGGGAGTTGTAGGCCAAAACTTGAATAAACCACACTGAATTCTAGATGGGACTCTCCAAATAGGAAGGAGGGAGGGAAGGAGGAAGGGAGGGAGGGAGGGGGTTTTCTATTCTTGGAAGCAGCAAAAGAAAAGGAGGAGGAGCCCCCCCCCCTCGCTCCTCGCTGCCTCTCTCTCACCCCGATCCTGAGGGAGCGAGGGCCCAAGTTTGCCCAGGCTGAGAGGAAAAGGAAGAGGCCTGAGGCTGTGAGGAATGGTGGGAGTTGAAGTCCAAAACACGTACCTGGAGGGCTGAAGCTGGTCCCTGCGATGGGGCAAGGCAGAGCAACGGGGAAGAGAAGCATCTGAGAGAGCGCCGGGAGAGAGAGGAGAAGCGCGTGTGTGTGTGTGAATCAGGCCCCCTGCGATGGGGCATGCATGGCAGCAGAGCAACGGGGAAGAGAAGGAGGGGGAAGCCTGGAGAGAGAGGAGAAGCGTGCGCGCGTGTGTGTGTGTGAATCAGGCCCCTGCGATGGGGCATGCATGGCAGCAGAGCAACGGGGAAGAGAAGGAGGGGGGGGAAGCCTGGAGAGAGAGGAGAAGAGTGTGTGTGTGTGTGTGTGTGTGAATCACTTTCCAGAATGCATTGCCTCTACCTAGCAGCAGCGTCACTTCCAGTTCCCCATAGAAATGCGGGAAAAAGAAGAAGCTGAATGAAGGCGGGAAGGAAATGAGGGGGAGAAGATAGGGAGAAGTGAGTAGTACATTAATTAATTAATTAATAATTAAGAATTTCTAACGATCCTAACGCAAATTGTTGGCCTCACGGACCGTAAAAGGAAGTCTACTTCCTGGTTCGGGGCAGCGATCCGTAAAACGTGGGCATGGTAATCTAATATAATCCAAGGAAACTTTTTACTGGGGAGAAATTTTCAGTGCTCCGTTACAAGCACTGCCCAGGACCAATTTTATTCTGTAACCCACTAAAAAAGGCATCTTTCTCACAGAGCTTCTGTTAAACCAGTCATTCTTGGATGCAAATGTGCCTTGGATTCCAGCCTTAAAACCCACCCACTTTTATCCGTGTGCTTTTCCAATCTGTCACACAGCAGAAAAATTGCAACCTGATTCACAGCAATATATTGACATATCATATTTATACTGTCTTTCTCTATCATTTTCATCTTTCTGCCATCTCAGTTGGCGTGTGTACTAAATAATGTTGTAAAGAGAGGGATAACATTTCACAAATGCGCTCACAAATATTTGGGAGAAATAATGTTTTAGAACATTTGAAAGGACCGTATGCCTAGGCAATCTGTGCTTTCTATTTTAATTGCAAATAGAAAACACATCTAACGTGTTGGATTCCAAAACAAATGAGTCACAGATTAGCTGCCACTTCCTATTTCAGTACAAAAACTATTTTATAGGTTTGGCAGAAAGAGGAGGAATTGTTGAGATGTTTCACCACCTACAAAGACTGTGAGCATCCTGTTTAAATTTGGAACTAGCTATTCAATCCCTTCCTACATCTCAATTCTCTTCCTACACAATCGCTTCTATATCACTCCCCTCCTAGGGAGGCTATGATGATTTCAAAATCCACTGCATTTGAGAAGCTACATAGTTCAGATGGAAAGGTAAGAACTAGAGAAGAAGGTGTTTAATTTTTGATGTTACAGGATACTTGTATTTTTGTGCACTACTCAGATTAACTTTTTGGGGACTACAGTGTCTGATAAAAAATGAAAAAGAACAAATGCATCCCAAATAAATTGTGTTGTAAACCGCCCTGAGCCCCTGGTAGTGGCGGTGTATAAATCCAATAAATAAATAAATATGTTATTCTTAACTAATTTTGTTTTTAAATTGTTTTAGCAATATTTTTTTCAAGTGGGAGTATGTCGTTGAACATTACAGTTTTTTGAAGTTTCTGACTTATTCTACCCAAAATCCACAAATGGGTTTTCTACACAGCAAATAACATTTTCTGTACAAAGCACAAGATTTTCTAATAACGAAAGGTTGTTTGCTGTTAATAGAATATGAGTTTTGTGCAGAATAATTCCTGAACTGAGAATTTTGTACATACAAAGTCCTTAATAGAGAAATGTCTTCTTAATCCAAGATTTTCCCAATCATGGTTCCCAACAATTCTGAAGAATGTTTTTCACACATTTACTAAATATATTTTAATATTATTTCTATCCTCAATATAATCAGTAGGCTTGTTTAGGTTCGGTTCAGAAAAACCTAAAATTTGGAAAAACCTACTGAATTTGGACTTTTGAACCAATTTTGAACAATGCAGGAAATGAGGGAGGGGCAAATCCAAATTTGAACCACTTACCCATTGTTCGGAATTATTCTGTAATGTTTGGATGTCTCTCATTGTTATTTTGATTTTCAGAACCATTAAGCAACTTTGGTAAAGCCTAAACAGTTTTAAAATCTCGCGGTTTCTCACAGCTATTCTTGAAGGCTACGCCCTCAATGGTAGAGATTGCAAAAAGGTCCTGTAGTTTAACAGCAGGACCTATTGCAATCTCTACCACTGGGGGGCGTAGCCTTCAAGAAAGCTGTGTTTAGCCATGCCCACCTCATCCCTCTTTGCATCGCCACTTGCCAGGGAAGGGAAACCGCGAGATTTTAAAACTGTTTGTTTAGGCTTTACCAAAGTTGCTTGCTTAATGGTTCTGAAAATCAAAATAACCATGGGAGACATCCGAACATTTCAGAATAATTCCACACTGCCTTGCTGCTCATTGGCTGAAATGGTCGAACAGCAGTCTTTGTCTAAATATAAAATAAACTGAATCTACAAAGGTGCCTAAAGAGAAGGCAGCAAAGCCTTTCCCTGCAACAAACCCTTTCCCTGCAATAAAGATAGCACGTGTCCACCACAAAAGGGAAGCCTCCATGACTCCCCACACCTTCCTTTTCAGCAAAACTTGTGTCTTGGCTCCCCATGCCCTGCCTCTCACTGTTTGCCATTATTTGCCACAATTTTTTTTTGCCATTTTCCCCTGGCAGGGATCGAACCCACGGACTTATGTTTATTAGGCCGGCGCACTCTCCCTGAGCCATGCTAGTCCTATAGTAAAACCAAGTCAGAACTTATACTTCAGTGGGAAGCCAGTTCTTCTTTTTCCTGTAGTGGGGTCAGTCTAGCCCCGATTCTCCCAAAACTTGAAGATGTTCCTTCCTTTATCCATCCCTTTAGAGTCCCCTAGGATTGCTGAACCGGGGAGTCTGGCTTGCTAAGGTACTTTGGGAAACTACATCTCTCATGTATATAAAATTGCCTCAAAAGCTTCACATGTCTTCTGTTGTCTCATTGTCTTGTGCCCCTGAGTCCCCATTCCCTTCTCTTTGGTGAAAAACCGTGTTCTTGATCCCAAAGAAGGGGGTCAGTCTAGATGTCCCTTGATGGGGTCTTCTCTGTATATGATTTCTGTTCTCCTCCAAATTAACACAGTTTGTGCTACACAAAGTTTCTGGAGTAGAACAACTATTTTCAAAGTAAAGACCACACAAAGAAACAGGAAAAAACAACACTTTCAAAATTCAAACCAGGAACATATTTCTTTTATTATTAAAAATACTTTTTAAAAAACATTGAAAAATTTTCCTTGGCAGGGGAGGGAGATTGAACTCACAGACTTTATTAGGCCAGCACACTCCTCTGAGCCATGGCTGCCTATAGAAAATTTCCATTCAGAACTTGTATTTAAGCTGGGTCAGTCTATAAAAACTTTTAATAAACATTTTGAAAATTTGCCAAAACTCCATGGATAAGTCAAAAGTTATGAAATTTGGTGAGCTAGCAGTGATCCATGAGTTCTACGGCTGTAGCAAGTTTAATCAGGATTGGTGTAAAAATGAGGGAGGTACAATCCCCTGAATTTTCTCCAGTGCCAGTGCTGTTTCTTTCCCACTGCACATGCTTGTCTGCCATTAACAAAGCGATTTGGAAATTTTGGAAATTTTGGATATTTCTGTCTTTTTTTCCAGCAAATTGCTGAAATCATTTCAAAATCAAATCGCCAGCGCCCCTACAACCGAAACGAGTTTTGAACCATTTTTAATCAAACAAGCCTAATAATCAGTTTGAAGTTTTTCTTTTCTTTGCTTTTGTTTTTTGATCTCTTTGCAGACCAATGTCTATGTGCAGTTTGCCACAATTTGTGCTTGTACCATTATTTCTTAGAACTTAGACTAGACATGGATAAAATAGGATCAACTCTTTAGCTGTGATATTTCTAATCCAGGAAAGCATTCACTAACTTGAAAAAAAAATCACAGACTGATAGAATCTGTCAGTCACATATACACACTGCTACTTGATCTTATAGAGCTGAAATCTAAATATATATACAGCTGGACCCAGACTCAGTATTGACAAATCATCTGATGGTTGTTGTTGTCATAAGAAAATTAAATTGCTAGATTCACAGTCTCTACTGATATGGAAATCACCATCACCCCAAATGACTGCTCAAATATTAGGTTCAAAGTGTGAAAATTGTGAAGGGTCACTGTCGTAACTGTGATCATTGGGCAATGGGAATAAATGGACAATTGGAGAATTGAGTGGAAAATTGTGTTAAAAATAAGAATCCATTACTATGGTAAATGATTCATTTTTGCTATTTAAGTTTAAAGGGAAAATGAAATCCACCCTTTGTGCTTAACCCAGCGCAGGGTGCTTGAGCGTGTTATGTCTCAGTCTTTCCCAAAGGCACACCTGTTAACACTTTGGTTTTTCACCAAAGACAGAAAGCCACAGGGGTGGAGTTGGCATCCATTCAGAAAGCTCATTTATTTCTTTAAAAAACCTTTTTATGAATAGCCCAGCTGACGTTACTTATAATGAGATAATTTCCATAAAATTGGACTAATTAATTTCCAGGCTGTCTGATGAAAATTGCTAAGACTGGCTTTTTAGTGACAAATGAGGTCCTGCAGGCTGCTTCATGTATAGCTGCCTAAAGGAACTGGAGGCCGGATCCTCCTCATTGTATTTTATACATTTTCCGTCAACCTCGACATCAGCAGAGACAAACAGATATATTCCAGTAGCAGTTTTGACCAGATTCATTTTTTTAAAGGAGGTGAAAAGGATTTTAAAATCATCAACGGTGTGCATTTGCTATCACAGAGGTACTTTGTAAGCATTTTTCCCTGTAATTAGAAAATTTTGTAAAGAATACTGCAATCTAAAGCCATTTTTCAAACATTCAAGATTCATGAAAAAATTAACATGACCTATAACACTTACAGAGTTCATATGGAAAGGGGATTTCGAGTCACATTGAATGGGGACCACTAAATACACAATCTGATTCAGGCAAATTTGCCATGATTATCTCCACTACCACCCCTAGAAAAGCTCCCACTTCATTGGAGAAAATTGTTTGCCACTGTCTAGGACAGTGTTTCCCAACTGCTGTGACGTGTCACAGTAATGTGCCATGACGGACCTCCTGCTGTGCCACGAGAAAAGCTCTCTGCCCCCCTTCCTACCCTCTCCTCCTACTGAACTCCTGCTGCTTGGGGGAGGAGGGGGAAGGGCTGGGCGGCAGCAAAGAAAAAGAAGAAGGGGCCGGGGCACCGCCTCCTTCGGCCGTTTCCCCAGCCAGCCTACAATCCGCCATGACTCCCGCCATGACTCTCACTCCTTGCTCGCTGACGCTGCGCAGAGGAGGAAGCCGGGGGAAGGGGGCGGGGCATGGCACCGCTGGCTTGGCATTGCCCCCTCAAGGTTAGAGAAGCTGTGGGAGAGCTGAAGCTGGGGGCCTGGCTCCTCCCCAGGCTTTGGCACTCCCAGCAGCTGCACCCAGCAGGCCACCATCCCCCAGCCGTTCCTTACTGTGTTAGAGTGTCATTTTGTGTCATTTTGGTTGGTGGTGTGCCCCTGAATTTTTTTAATGTTAAAAGTGTGCCACAGCTCAAAAAAGGTTGGGAAACACTGGTCTAGGATGGAGATGAATCTATGGGATATAAGGCTTGCTTTTTCCAATGGCAACACAGACTGTTTCCATGGGCAAATTGTCTATAACACCTGACACTATGGAAGTACCTCTCAGAATCAGGCAGTTTCAGCTAGCCAACCATCCTTGTTATGGGTGATCAGAAGAATGTCATGTCTTCCAGACATTAGGAATACTTGGTTAGCTTTTAGAATACAGAAAGAAGTTAAGGCATATCTATGAGTGTCCATCCCTCAAGTACATGTTGCTTACAATTAAAGCCCTTGAAGGGAATGAATAATGTGATTTGGACAGAAGTAATACAATTTATTCCACTACTGCAAAGTATATCTGCACACAGTGTTATTTTGTCTTGGATGTAAAAACAGGAATGTATACAATATAATGCACAGGAATATAAAGTCTATATCTACAGATCTCATCCTTTTCCCACCTTCATGGGTGAAATTGTTTTCCTTTATTTGCTGGGGTTTTTTTCTATTCTAAGTGTATGTGCATGTTTTACATTGCAGGCATTCTTAAATGCACACACGCAAGCACTCCTCTTCAACTAAAGTATGTATAAAGAAGTATTTTAGGTGCATTTGCTCATCCCTAGCTATCTGTCAGCATTCCAGAGCCTAAGGTTGTGCCCACCCTGCAAACAGTCTTGGTAGAAATCAATCATGAGACTGAAAATAGATTCTTCATACAACTCCAGCTACAGCTGGACATCCACCACACCAATATCACTATGAAGTATCAATATATAAATAAAGGAATCCCTGTGAATCAATAGATAAAGCTTACAGGTAAGTATTAAAACCAATGCTCATAGCAGATTCTTCATTGCTGCCATGTTTAGCACACATATGTGCTGCTATTCCATATACACTTGCCTAGGAATTTGTCCTATTCAACTCAGTGGGCCTCTAAGTACACATACAAAGAATTGCACTGCTAAATTCCTAAATAATAATAATAATAATAATAATACAAACTGACAAAGATTTTGAGCACAATACTTCCAACCTCACGATTGTGTTAAAAAACAAAGTATGGATCATTGATATTGCAATCCCAGGTGACAGTAGGATTGAAGAGAAACAACTGGAAAAGCTGACACAATATGAGGATTTAATGATCGAACTCCAAAGACTCTGGCACAAACCAGTAAAAGTGGTCCCAGTGGAGATTGGCACACTGGGTGCAGTGCCTTGGTCTTTACTTAAACACAATTGGTGCTGATAAAATTACCATCTGCCAGCTGCAAAAGGCCATCTTACTGGGATCTGCACACATTATTCACTGCTACATTACAGAGTCCTAGACACCTGGGAATTGTTTGACGTGTGATCCGATACAACAGCCATCATAGTGATCTTATTTGCTGTCTACTAATTTTGTTATGTATCAAATAATAATAATAATAATAACAATAGCTTATTTCTTGCCTGCCTCTCTTTATGGCTTGAGGAGAGTTACAGCAATACAAAAACATAAACAAACACACAATCATTTTGAAACAGTCTGTAAAATACACATATTAAAACATGCTTCCATACAATACATATCAAAATACATAAAATAAAAAACAAGACATACAGTTGAGCTCGAAATTCACCATTAAAATTGTCTGGGTAGGCCTGCCGGAAGAAGTAAGTCTTCAATTGTGTCTCAAATTCCGACAGCTGATTCAGCTATCAGAGCTTTACAAGCAGGTTGTTCTAGAGCCATGGGGCGGCTGATGAAAAGATCCTCTGGATGGTGGTTGCCAGACAATTTGTGCTCCAGATTAAGTTTCCTGCATATAGTTTATCAGATCACTTAGCCCCAAAATCTCCAAGTTATCAGGTTGCTTAGGTTGGTTTCAATGAAGAGCTATAACATACACTTGCTTGAGTTGTGTGCATTGCATGAATACTATAAAATCATTGCTCATTGTATAGGCAATTCTTAATTGGTTAATGCCTCTGGCTGTCATCTAATGGATTGTCTATATAGGCAGAACTCCAGATTGTATTGTACTTAAATTTACACCTTCTTTGTGTGTAGAATTGTAGGCCGAGAGTAGAATGTATACCTTTTGTTTAATTAAAAACCTCAGTGAAATTAATACATTAATTCTTTTGATTACAGAATAAAGCAGTTGCCTTTGCAGAGACCAACTAACCAAAATAAATCTTTGCCTGGTGCCTTCTTTTATAGAAAATCAGAAGGTGAAGCACACAGAATATCAGTTCATTAGGCTGCTATGGAACTCCTGACATAATTAGTTATACGTCAATAGTTACCTTGCAGCAAATGCATTTTTCCACTAATGATGGCATATCTTAGTTACACTGGAATTGTAATTTGACAAGAAAGAAAGGAAGTCAACCTGTCTCTTGGGTATATCATATCAGCCTGCATCTATGTGTGTGTGTGTTGTGTGTGTTTCCTTTATACAAAGCAGTAGGTAATACCATGTCAGGGAAAAGATTGAGCAATAATCCTTCCTACTAACATGCTATTCCAGTCAGCATCAATATCACATGAGCTCTTTCATAAGTCAATTCCCTCCCATTTCCACATAAATATATTCATTTTATTAAAAGTGATTGAAAACAGGTATTAAGTATATATGTAATGTGTACCATTAAGTATACTAAAATCAACATATCTGCTTGACTTTTAACTCAACATATGCATTAAATGCACAATTTGGGCAGGGAGTTTGGAGTTAGTAAACAAAATAAGTCCAAAGTTAAGAAAGTTACAATCCAGATCAGGATTTCAGATAGTAGTAGTAGTAGTAACCAAGTCATTAAATAGTCAAAGAGATAATAAATCTGTTAGATCATTTTCATAAGCCCAAATATCAAGTGGAAGACAGAAGATTTTTCAATGAGAGGAGTTGTCTTTACCAGTGGCATCACCATGCATCACTTGGTGACACTATCAGAGGGAGTGATATCAAACATTAAAATAAAATTGTGCAGATTTTCAGCAGGGCAGGTTACATTTATTGTCTCAACATACCTACAAGGCTAAAACTCTATTGTTGGTATATTTTTGAGCCTCCTTATTCTCATGCACTTTGGTCAGAGCAGTCATTATTACTCAATTACAATGGTGCTTCGAATAATGTGGTTTCATTTGCAGACGCTGCAGTTGCATACTGTTATTTGTATTTTTCACAATTTTTTATAGTCACTGATTTTATCAAAACTATATGTAATGGTTTATGAGTAACAGAAAAAAATTACTAAGGATTCCATGTGGTCTGCTATTGGAGGACGTCCAAGGGGATAACAACTTACATTGGCATGTTTGGTTAACACCCAGGTTCAAAGCAATAATGATCTACAGCCCTTCCTGATGCGTTGATTGTAGACTCTCACTTCCTCTGAAAGGAAGGGTATGGAACAAATGTCTGATTCTTCACTGATGTCTTGGGGACCTCTTCCCCTGCTCCTCTTCCTGCTGTGAACTCAACTAAGTAAATAGGATTTACTCATGTCCTTTGTTTTTACCAGACAAGAAGGAGGTCTTGGCTGTCTCCCAGTCTGCTGTGACATTGTTAAGTCTGGTTAATCTTCTGATAAAGAACACTCAAGGTGGAGGAATATGACCAAGTCATACTGCTTAACGATGCCAAATGAAAAATCTTCTCAGCCATCCCTAGTCACCATTATCAATCAGTCACTAAGACAACCAGCCTGATCAGGTGTTCTCAGAACACAGAATACAAGTTCCCACTAGCACTACCACCACCCTCATAATCCATGTACTGACGGCAACTGTCATTGTCCACATACCTCTTTGATTGGAAAGCTTAGTTTTTCAACAAGAATTTCTTGTGTTTCCTGGACAACATGACTAATGAAGATGGCAACACGGGACATGATTTTGAGATTTGATCCAAAATGTTTGTGTAGACTTCTTGATCAAATTAGAACCATAATTTTCTAGGGTTATAAATTGTTTGCAGAGCCTGCACAAAAACATGTAGAAGGAGTTAGCAATGGTATACTAAACATCTACATTATGGCAAGCTGTGCATGCATTTGAACCGTGTCAATAAAGGTTGCCTTTAAAGGAAGTGGTTATCTATTTGAGGACAGTTCTTGCATATGTTTCACAATAACTATCATGATTTTGAATCTACATTTAATCAATTAAAAATGAGAATCATAAAATAATAGATGTACCTTCAAACAGAGGAACTGTACAGTTATTATTATTATTTATTTCAGCTTGGTAGACCGCTCACTCCGAAGCTCAGAGCGGTTTACAACAATAAAATACCAATAAAAACACATAACAACATTAAAACAGTGTTAAAACCAATCCCCCCCAGTAAAACTGTAACAGGGCAGTAGTGATGTTATGGTTGTGGTCATCTATTTGTTTTGTCACCCTTCCAAGAAATGTCCATTACAGATTCCTGATGTTGATAAAGAAGAAAACTGCTCCAGTTATATCAAAGACAGTGTCCTGGTTGTTGCTGCCAGTGTACATCTGATCCAAAATGATTATCTGAGACCAACAATCCAACTCACTGGAACAATTCTCTTAGATGGACTTCGTATCTAATTAGAAAGCTTCTGACCTGCATATAATGCATTAACAATTTAAATTAAGTGTCTGCTGACAATTCTGGCAGGGCACCTGCTCAGTCCTCCATCCCTTCAAACAATAGGATTCACTCATGTCTTTTGTATTCAGCTGTTCAATTGCCTGTCCAACCTATGTAATATCAGCCAGATTAGTGAAGGCACATAAATATCAGACAATTAGTATTTTCCTCTGTGTATTCCCTTAGTTTTCAATCTCTCACATCATATCCAAGTTCCATTTTGAGAAAGCAAAAATGCCTGCCAATGAAGCCTGAAACTGACAACTAAATGTACACAAGGGCAATGATCCAGGACAACTCACCTATCTTCACTTCCTACTATACTTTACAAACCATGTATTTTACTAGCAATCATGCAATAAACAAGGACTACAGCAAGACACCAACATTTGACAATACTTGTGAGAGAAAATTATAAATTGGGGGGGGGGGCAGCAAAACTCAATAAAATAGTTGGTAGGATTATCTGAAATGAGATAACAGACTGAATTTCAGAATTTCAGTGGCACAAAAAGTGCATCCTATTTGCTAAAGAAGGAATGAGTAATGGTTGATGCAATACAGTAGGAGGAGTGAACAGTCCCACTGAGAATGTCATGTATCTGTAACTAATGAATGGTACTTTTTGACATGAGATGGTCACTGTTATGTTAGTAACAGTGGATGAGGGCTAACAAATAGAAACTAAATCCAGACAAGACAGAGGTACTCCTGGTCAGTCGTAAGGCCGAACAGGGCATAGGGTTATAGCCTGTGCTTGACGGGGTTACACTCCCCCTGAAGGCACAGGCTCGCAGTCTGGGAGTGATCCTGGATTCATCGCTGAGCCTGGAGCTCCAGGTCTCGGCGGTGGCCGGGAGAGCTTTTGTACAGTTAAAGCTTGTGCGCCAGCTGCGCCCATACCTTGGGAAGTCTGACTTGGCCATGGTGGTCCATGCTCTGGTTACATCCCGAATAGACTACTGCAACACTCTCTACGTGGGGTTGCCTCTGAAGACTGCTCGAAAGCTGCAATTAGTCCAACGTTCAGCAGCCAGGTTACTAACAGGAGTGGGACACAGGGAGCATACAACTCCCTTGCTGCGCCAGCTCCACTGGCTGCAAATTAGCTTCCGGGCACAATTCAAAGTGCTGGTTTTAACCTACAAAACCCTATATGGTTCTGGCCCAGTTTACCTGGCTGAATGGATTCTCCCCCCCCCCCCACGAACCATCAAGAACATTAAGATCCTCCGGAGAGGCCCTGCTCTCGGTCCCGCCGGCTTTGCAAGCGTGGCTGGTGGGGATGAGAGACAGGGCCTTCTCTGTGGTCGCCCCTCGGCTGTGGAACTCTCTACCAAGTGATGCTAGATCTGCCCCCTCTGTTGTCCTTTAGGAGGCTGGTGAAGACCTGGATGTGGAACCAAGCCTTCACAGAATAGGCTGAGATTGGCTATTGTCTGAATGTATGACCACATTTACAGATTGAGTGGAATTGTTTTAATGGCGATGTGGTTTTATGCTGGGTTTTTATGTATTTTAATATGTTGTTGTAGTTGTTTTTAAATTGTATAGCATTGAATTTTTGCTGTTATGTCGGTGTGAGTCCCTCGATAGAGATGAGAAGGTCGGGGTACAAAAGTTTTAAATAAATAAATAAATAAATATGTTAGCTGGAGGAATGTGTGAAATGGTGTGCATGTTCCTTTAAATGGTTTCTGAGGTTGTTATGCGGGCATGGCTGGCTGAGGGGAGGAGAGAACTTGGGAGAGAGAAAGGAGAGGAGAGGGGAAGATTGGAGTGAGGGAGGGAGGAAGGTTGGGAAAACGGACATTGAGGGACATCTGTTTTGGGATTGTGTTATTGAAACTTATGATTAAGTGATAGGTGTTAACCATTCTGTTAAATAAAGAGTTAATTTTCTCTATATAACCAACAAGTGTGGTTATTTTGGTTCTGACGACTTCACCGACCGTACATATGAAGTAAGGGGGTAGGGCCGTCACAGTCACTTTCCTCAATCAAGAGCACAACTTCAGGGGGGCTGAAAAAGGTACAGTGAGCGTTGAATAAGACAGCTCCCAGATCCGCTGCATCAGCAAAATCCACCCTGGCAAAAATTGAGATGACAGATCTTGCAGTCAAATGCTTTTATATCCAATAATTCTGAAAAAGGTAGGTAGTTTTATAGAAGGCAGCACCAAGGAAAGGGCTAAGGATGCTGTACTGTTTTAAACTGAATTGTTTAAATTATATATTTTATTTATTTACCTTTTCATTGTAAGTTTACATTATTTTTATTTTATGGATATTTTAATTTCATTTAATGTTTATTTTTGTATGTTTTAGCCGTATTGTTCTTCTTTAAATTATAAGCCATTTTGAATCCCAATTTTGAGAGAAGAAATGGGGAAAACAGAAGGAGGAAGAGGAGACACCAAGGGTTAAAAAGACAGGCCAAGTTAAGAGAAACTGCTTATTGCAATATACCTAGATTGGCCAAAGATATTATTTTCAATTGGTCAGTCGAATCTTAGAATCTTGGAAAACCTAGCTGATTTGTAAATTTACAAAAAACTTTTTAAAAGCTTGTTTTACTACTTTAAAAAATCAAATAGATGCAAGAATTAACTTTTTTTTTTGCGGCATTGGGTATAGCCAGATACAAAGAAACCATGTTCTACTGCTTAAAATTAACAGTTCTGACACTATAGATTTTCTTTGTGTTAAAAAAGGTCATTTTTTCCTGCACTGATTTTAATATAAAATAATATCTAAATGAATAGACCTGGTAGAAGAATGCAAATTGTATATTCTGTGATACTGTAGCATTCAGAGAAATACAATGGAGGCCATTTGCACAAATTATGTGCAAGATAGCAAAAAATGAATATTAAAACTAAAAACCTTCCAAACACCCAAAGGCAAGGGAAAAAGAGCAGCAAGGAGAACAGGCCAACTAATTGTTTCAATTCCCCACACCATGAGATAATTGTTTTCAGAAAACAATAGTTTCTTCTCAGATCAAACAAACGCTAAGCACAGAGGCTTTTCAGTGTAATTCCTTTTCTACAGCAGGTAATTTGCATGGATGTCTCTTATCATTTCTGATATCTTGCTTATTTATTAAAGGCATTCCACTTACATATTTGTTGACTCCTTTCATTTAGTGAAGGCCAAAACAATTTACCATTGACACCTAAGAGACAAAAGAAGGTGAACCCTGCCTAGAGTCTGAGGCAATAGGACTTGCTGAAAAGCAGGTTTGGGAAGGAATAAGAATATTCAAAAATGTTTTCTAAAAATGTAATACATTTAATGTAGATTTTAAATGATTTTTAAAGAGTATCTTGGGTGTTATGAAACTCTGACAAAGGGGTCATCTCTACTGGCTACTTAATCAGGAGTCATTCTGAAGGAGACACACACTGTTCGCAACCCACAGTAGAAGCACGACACGGCAGGGAATGTCCAACCAGGCTGAGATCACATCAGCACCAGTGTACTGTAGTTTTACCATCCATATAACATTCTTCATTGCTGCACATCAGTGCTAGGTATTTGCATTAGAATTCGTAAGAGTAGCAAAATTAGTTATGAAGTAGCAACGAAAATATGGTTGGGGGTCATCACAACATGAGGAACCTGATTTAGGGGTCACGACATTAGAAAGGTTGAGAACCACTGCATTAATACATATATCTATCTGTTTAATTGCTATTAAGATTTTTTTAAAAATAATTTCTAGGTGGGCACTGAATAATATTTTTTCTGGAAAGGGGGCGGTAGGCCAAAAAAAGGTTTGGGAACCACTGATCTAGAGCTTCACAGAAATAATATTTTGCATTGTTTTCATGGGCAGGCAGTTGGCTCCACTTGGAGCTCTCCAAGGTCCTGGTGTTTGTCTAGTATAGTTTATACAAATATTCAGAAAATGCAGAAAATACATCATGCAAGCATTGAAAGCTTTACTGGCTTTTTCATCAGGAAAACGTCTTACAGGAGAAGGAAAGTTGCAGCCCTACATTTGGTCTCAGCTTTTATTTCTGTTGCCATTTGTGATGGTTTAGAATTTTAGAAGGGTATTAATGCAGGACATGCTCTTATTCTTGGCTATGTAGGAATATGAGACAAAGGACAATAAAAGACAAGGAATATGGGACAAAGGTAATAACATTTCAAGGTAATAACTTCATTGGCAAGAAAAAAGTAGCAATCAATAACTACTGCCTATATTTATACCCATCTGGATCAAACTTTCATTCTTCAGCTGTTTTGGACTCTAGCTCCCATTAGCCCCAGCACATTCAAATTGGGAACATAGGTTCATGACTCCAACATATTCATTTTTCTTTTCCTGTGAGATTTTTAACATCTTTGTTTGATGAAGATGCCAGTAGAGCTTTCAAAGTTTGAATGGTGTGCTTTCTGCATTTTCATTGGCTGATAATGGTATTATTCCATTGTGAATTTTGTATTTTGTTGTATACTACTTCAGTCTTCCAGCAGGCCTCATTCACTGCAACAGGAACTGTCCCAAGTTCTGTTCCTTTGCTTGATCCCCTTTTCTGATCTGCTCTCAAAATCCAGATGGCACAAAATAACCTGGATGTCTATACTCCCAGATAATCTATTTACATATGGCTGCTGATACATTTCTTTATGATATGATACATAGTTAGCAAGGAAACTATATGTCAATTTATTTTATCATGTAAGAGAGAGGAGAGAGAGAGAGAGAATAGATGTGGTGAAGTCATATTTCTTTATTACAGGTTTTAAATATGGTTGATATTTATATATATGTATTGTATATATGTTGAAGGGGTAAAAACTTAGCAAACCCTAAAGGGTTAACAGAGATATTCGTGTGCAGAACCTCCAAGGGTTTTCCATTACCGTGGAAACAGGAGGCGGAGCCTGCAACTGGCCTTAGAAACTTCAAATTCAACTTTGCCAGTTGCCAGTGAGAGTCTAAGGAGAAGAGGGTTTGTGGAGAGTTAGAGAGAGTCCATTTTAGCCAGCTGTCAGACAGTTTTAAAAAAGACTCTGACTCTATTCTGTGAGAGGGTAGAGAAAAGCTGTGTTTTAACTGCTAGGGAAGCAGTTGGGTTTAAAGGACAAGCAGTTAGTGTAAAGACTGATGCACTATTGGTTCTGGGAGTGCAGCTCTATAGTATCAAGTTGCATCTCCATAGTTAGTGTATTGTAACCTTAAGATATGTGCCTCTAAGAAGATACTGTAACCACCTAAGCTTTGCACTCTGAAACCTCCACGCTTAGAACATTGTTTGAATAAACTTTGCAGTTCTTTAACAAAGATATCTCCCCGCATAGTTACTTCACACTCAAGCCTCGATAACAAATTCTTCCTAGTAGGTAGCCAAGTATAGTGAATAGTAGCAGCGAAAGTTAACAAATAGTGTCAGTGGGAGTTTGGGTTAGAGAGATACCCTGCCCTCTGACACAGCGCCGCTTGCCACGCCTCTGGGGCTCTTCCCTCCTTCCTTGGACAAAGGAAGGGAGGGGAAGAGCCCCAGAGGCGTGGCGGCGGCGACGCGTCACTCTGACGCAGCGCCGCTTGCCACGCCTCTGGGGCTCTTCCCTCTTCCCTGGAGGCCTGGCAGAAAGGTGCGCCATGGAGGTGTGCCGCGCCCATGGGCGATGGCCGATTCGGCGGCGGCGAGGTATGGCTTACATTCGGGGTACGGCTTACATTAGCCGACCCCCCTGACACCCCTGATACGTCTTACAATCGGGGGTGTCATACTTTCGGGGAAACACGGTAGTTCCCTGAGTCTGGCTAACACTGGGTTACTAGCACCCACAGTCTAAGAGGCCCTCCACCTGTCTCCCTATCCCAAGAGACGACCAGGTATCCCAACTGACTATCACAAGACAGTTCTAAATTGGCACTCTTCAAAAGCGTCCCCACTAGAATCTCTACTGGCCCTAAGGGCTGTCAGATCTGAGTCTTGACCCCCCTAGTCCAGCCTATTCCTATGTGGTGTTTGCTTAAGACAGACTGTCAGTCTCTATTGCTAAGGCTCTGGTGTTACCCCCCCCCCCCCAGAAACCCTGCTCAAGACTGCCTCAGGCTTACATGTCAAATCTACAGCCCGACACTAGACAGCAGAGGCTGGAGATGTTGCTTCTTCACAGCCCTGCTCCAGACTGACACTTTCTGACAGGTGCCCTGACACAGTAATCGAAAGGTCAGTGGAAAAGCTGACCTGTGTGAATACTTATTACATTATATGGTGGCAGCAAGTGGAAATAAATAGAAGTCTTTATATAAATTGGTGGTCAGGGGGGAATAAGAAAACTACCCTGCCACAGTTGTAGGTGAAATATAGAGAGTCCTTACAATAGGTCTTCAGGAACTTACAATGTGGGTTGACTTCACTAGACATAATGTTTGCCATGGTCATTTACTGGTTCATACTTTCCCTGAAGCTCTCTGGGTATAGCAGAGAACCTGGAAGACATAAGAGCCATCTCTGAAAGCCTCTAACTGCTTCAAAAATGTGTTGTTCTGTGCTTGCAAGTCATTTTCAACTTAGGGTACCCGTATCCCAGGGTTTTCTCAGAGGGGGTTGCCTATGCCTTCCTCTGAGATAGAGAGTCATTTGCCCAAGGTCACTCATTTGGCCACTCACTGGATTTCCATGGCCAAGCAAGGATTGAACCTTATCTTTGACATCCTAGTCCAATGCTCAAACCAATACACCATGCTGCCTCTAGTCTACTCGATACATACATAGTCTCTACAACACAGAGAGAAGAAGATGAAAGTGACATATTTGGTCACGGGCATTTGGCTGGGAGACTTGCTCTTGGGAGTGAAGATAAACTGTGCTTAATACATGTATGAAACAGAATGATGCAAAATTGAGAATATCGTATGAACCATAAAACTGGCTCAATTGTACAGGGCACACAAAGCTAAACCACTTTCCCCCCCAAATGCATCATTACAGAATATAGTCCCTTCCAACAAGCAGAGGCATCGCTTGTGTGTCAAAGGCATGTCCTTCAATATTTAACTTCTTCACTTTTTGTTCCCCATCTCAAGTTGAACAATATGTTAATTACCTGATGAAGCATTATAATTACTCTAACAGCTCTGCTCTTACTTATAATTATGGCATCCACACTTCCTTTTTCATATGCCTCAATCTATACCTATTACATTGTCAGGATGAAGATGCATTAACATTATAATACCATATAATTAGCTGATGAGCAATTAAATTATTCCACTGCTCTTGTTCTTCTTAGCCAAGAGGCTGGTTCCTAAGCTCCATTATCACTGCTTCCTCCCTCGTTTGCTTTAAAGGGTTTTTCTTTCCATCATTTTTAAAGCCTTTGATTTTATTCAAGTATTTTTTGTTTTGTTTCAAAAACAAGTGTATTAATAAAGGAAATAATCTGCAAAGAAGGAAGAGATGATTATTTAACAGGATTTTTAACCTTCATGATCTCTTTTCTCTATCAGCTGAAAAAAGCAGGTTAGAAAAAGCAAGGAAAAACAAAATAGCAAATACCTCTCTGAACATTTATTGATAGTTTAAATTCCATTTTTTTTAAAAAAATCCAAAGTTTTTTGAATTGTAGTTTAATATTGTTTTATAATCTGTCAAAATTTATTGTATGTATTTATCAGATTGCTTTATACTACATTGCATTTTAAAATTTTGTTTGTTTTACGATTTTTCGGTTTTACAGTTTTATTATTTCTTTGTACTCTGCTCATGTGTGTACACACACACACACACAATATTCTAGATTGCATGCTTTTTGCAGGGACCACTATTTTTGGACACATACATTGATAGTGCTATATAAATAAGCAATTACGATTACAATGGAAAAAGAAGAACAGCAGCAACAATGGAAAAAATGTCTGTGTGTGGGCGGGAGAGAAAATACTTGCAAGTCTCCATCTAAAATGCTATACAATGGAGAGTTAAGAGTGTCCCAACTTAAGAGCTTTTGATATTTGAGTTAAGAGCTGCCATTCTGCCCTCATTTAGCTTTGAGATACGAGCAGCGTTTGGAGTTAAGAGCTAGTGCCGTATGTAGCACTAGTGCCAGTGTGCAGGGCTTTAAGGCTTCAAGGGAGCAGCCTTCATGCCGCATGCTCTTGTCCGCTTTGGGAGATTGCTGTCCGCTTTGCTCTTGTTCCCTTTGAGGAACTGTGGGTTAGTTGATATTGTGTGTTTTATATTCCTGGTATGCTTGGCTTCATTAACAGGGAGAAGGAGGCTGGAGTAAGTACAATAAAAAGAAAATGATGCTTGTGCCGCTTCGCTCTGCTTTGCTTAGTGCTTAGTGCTTTGTGCTTCCTTGCCACAACTTTGTGCATTTAAAGTTTATTTTCTTTGTATTATTCCATGCAAATGTGTATTATATGCATTATTTTTATTGTAAAGTACATTTTCTTATTTAAAACACATAACAAAAATGGGGGGTTCAGAGGGTCGGTATAGATTAATAGCATTTCAATGCATTTGAATGGGTAAATTTTCTTTGAGATAAGAGCAATTTGAGTTAATAGCTAAGTCACAGAACAAATTAAACTCTTAAGCCAAGCTATCATTTATGTCAAATTACAGGACTAAGTCAGTAAAACAGTTCTTTGGTGCATGCTCATTATATTCTATCATTTAAATAGTAATCATAATAATAATCTTTATTTCCCATCACCATCTCCCAGAGGGGCGGCTTACAAAGCACTCAAAGGTGCAGACACATAAAATACAAACATTGCAGAAACAAAGACATAAAACAATAACAGCCAACATAAATACCTCACTGCACAATACCCCCTAGTTAAAATCAGTAAAATACAGTAATAAGTTATTTTACATAAGTATACAGGCATACTTCCATTACTGAGCATTTCGTTTTAACACACAAAAAAGCTATGAGGAAGGGAAATAACATGGAAACAAAAGGGATATATTCCCACCTCATAAAGACAAAGAGCAGTTCAACATGTTTCAGCACAAGTTTTAGCTAGAACTGACAATATACATGTATATGAAATGAAGTAACCTTGCAAACTAAACTCTTTCAAAATAATCCAAAGATTACTTTTTCTTTCATGAGTTTTATGATCCTTATGATTTCTAGTTTGGTAACCTATGCTGTCTCTCTTTTTCTTAAATCATGTTTAGAATAGCTGTGTGCTGAGGCTTTTCAATTAGAGAGGTGGGTGTGCAAAACGGTAGAAATCCACTTCAAATTTCATTTTGAAATTCAGCTAGTCTCTGTTTTGTTTTGAAAATATTTTTTTTAAAATGGGGGGGGGGCATTTAGTTTTGAATTCTTTTTTGTTACGTATTATTTGGTTAGTTTTGTTCCACTGGTAGCATTGGGGGGATTTTAGTGGCTCGTTTCAATGTCATTTTTATGGTTATCAGGATGAAAATTGGGACACTTGTAGAATGTATTTTGGACTGCAAGTTTCCCAAATTTTAGAGCATTTTGCTCATCCACTGATTTCTAGGACATTTATATTTTTATTTTTTATAAAACAAAACAAAAGAGGTATCTTTTTGAACTTTTCCACAGTGATAGAACATTAGTAGGACATCATTCCTGCAAAGTTTTAGAAAGATCTGGCCATCTACAGCTCTAAGGGATTGTTTTCCCCCAATGTAAGCACCTTGGCCAACTCACTCTCAGTTTCAGAGGATTGAAAAATATTTTTGCTCTCAAGATGGAACTTGGGATACTTATAGCACGTATTTTAAAATGTAAGGCGGCCAAGTTTCAAAAAATTTCAGCCAGCCACTAATTCACGCATATTTTAAAGTTTTTACAAATATTAAAAGAACAAAAGAGCTATTCTTTTAAATTTCTCCACAGTGATGATACATGAGTAGGCCATAATTCTGGCAAAGTTTCCGAAAAATCCAGTCATCTACTGATTTTTAGGAATTTAATTCAATTTAAGCACCTTGGGCAAGTCACTCTCAGCATCAGAGAACGTTTTTTCCAATTACAGCCTTTGGGTTGGACTAGATGCCTTTGGGGATCCCTTTAGGGGAATCTTTAGAGTAGTGTTTCCTAACTTGGGGGTCGGGACATCTAAGAGAGTCATCGGGGGGTTTCAAAGGAATCACCAAAGAAAGCACATATTTCTAATAGTTTTAGGAATCCCTTTGGCAAAGAAGGCTGAAGATCTCTCTGCTTGTCCTTCTCTTCATTTTTTGGAAACAGATGGCCAATCCTCCCACCAAAAGCCCTCCTCCTGTTCTCTGGATGTAGGTGAACTAACACTCCAAAACTAAAGGTCAATGCCCACCAAACCCTTCCAGTATTTTCCGTTGGTAATGGGGATTCTGTGTGGGAAGTTTGGCCCAATTCTATTGTTGGTGGGGTTTAGAATGCTCTTTGATTGCAGGTGAACTATAAATCCTAGCAACTACGTCTCCCAAATGTCAATGTCTATTTTTCCCAAACTCCACCAGTGTTCACATTTGGGCATGTTGAGCATTTGTACCAAGTGTGGTCCAGATCTATCACAGTTTGAGTCCACAGTGCTCTCTGGATGTAGGTGAACTACAACTCCCAAACTCAAGGTCAGTGCCCACCAAACCCTTCCAGTATTTTCTGTTAGTCATGGGAGTTCTGTATGCCAAGTTTGGTTCAGTTCCATCATTGGTGGAGTTCAGAATGCTCTTTGATTGTAGGCTAGCTATAAATCCCAGCAACGACAACTCTCAAATGACAAAATCAATACCCTCTCTCTGACCCCAACACCACCAGTACTCAAATTTGGGTGTATAGGTTATTTGTACGAAATTTGGTTCAGCTGATGAAAATACATCCTGTATATCATATATTTACATTATGATTAATAACAATAGCAACATTACAGTTATGAAGTAGCAAAAAAATAATTGCATGGTTGGGGGTCACAACAACATGAGGAACTGTATTAAGGGGTCGCGGCCTTAGGAAGGTTTAGAGGCTTGTTTCTCCATCATTTTTTTGGCTATCAGGATGAAACTTGGGGCACATGTAGGGCAATTTTACAACTGGAAGCATCAGAAGTTTCAAAACTTTTAGCTCATGTACTGATTTTTTGGGGAAACATTTAAAGTCTTTACAAATAACATTTTTTAAAAAAAACACAAAAGACATTCATTTTTTTAATTTCTCCACTGTGACAGAACATGAGTAGGGCATCACTCCTGCAGTTTCAGATTGTTTCACTCATGTACTGATCACATAAGTAAAACATATCACTTAAAAGAATTACTTAAAAACACACAGTCCAAAAGCATATTCCAGGAGCCGTTCCAATTGTCATTCTTCATTATTGCACTGAGAAATTGTTGTTGCACTGGGTATCATTGTGCAAATGCTTGGTCCCACAACCAGGATTTAACTTTCTTCCTGAAGGTCAGGAGGGAGAGAGCTGATCTGATTTTCCTGGGGTGGGAGTTCCAAAGCTGAGGGGCCACCACCGAGAAGGCCCTGTCTCTTGTTCCCACCAGTAACACCTGCAAGTGGGATTGAGAGCAGGACCTTCCCAGACGATCTTAAACTCTGAGATAGTTCATGGGGGAGATGTGTTTGAACTGGTAACCTGACCCAGAACCGTTTAGGGCTTTATAAGTCATAGTCAGCACTTTGAACTGTGCTTGGTAGCAGACTGGCAGCAAGTGGAGCTGGGACAACAAGAGGGATGTCCTCACTAAAATGATTAGCCTGGCTGCCGCCTGTTACACTACTTGAAGCTTCTGAACATTCTTGAAAGATAGTCCATGTAGAGCACATTGCATTATTCTATTAGAGATGTAACAAGAGTGTGGACCACCATGGCCAAATCTGATTTCTTAAGCTATGGGCACAACTGGTGCACAAGTTTTAATTGTGTGAAAGCTCCCCTGGCCACCACCGAGAACGATGAATCCAGGAGAACTCCCAAGCTGTGATCCTGCATCTTCAGGGGGAGTCTAACCCTATCCACTTATGCCACTGTGAAGCATTGATTTGTTTTTCAAAAATTAAATTAATATTTTCCACATGGGTGGCTGTCATAGCAATGGTTTAATATACACAATCTTTGTTTCACGTGTAGCAAAAAGTTACTTATGTGTATAAAGAGGGTATGACATACCAATGAATTTTCTGTTAAGACTTAGATCCCATTTCCAATATATTTTATTATATGCAAATATTCCAAATTCAGGGGAGGGGGGGGATCCAAAATGTTAAGTATTATGGATAAAGAATACTCAACCGGTTATTAACTACCATATAAATCATGTATCAGTTGACTTCATGTGAAAGCTGGCAGCAGATTTGGGGGTCAAAATTATGGACTTTGACATGACCCATGGAAAAGCTAAGGGTCATTCTGCAGAGAAGGGAAAGCCCCATGGCTATACCTGGCCACTGCTATTTTCTCACCCAGTGATTCAAAAAGGCTAGAAGCAGTGCCACAGGGGAGAGAGTAGAGGATGCAGTCTTTGTTTTATGTTCTCCCTGGATGTAACCTCTCAACTTTTGCCACTCAGAAAATGAGATGGCTCATTTTTGATAAGAGTTAAAGTGCTTCACTCACATTGACCTGTGAATAGATCAACAGAGGGTTGTGGGGTTGATTTTTTGAATCAAATTTCTAGATTTATACATGAGTCACAAGGAAGTCTTACACCACATAAGCTAGAGTTATAATAGGATGATATGGTGATGATGCCATTTATCTTAAACACACTGAATTGTTTTAAATATAGGTAATCTTTTGCAGAAATACATATATTTGAGTGCTCATGCAGCACTATTAAATAGTTCCATGACAAATAGGCAGCCAGCAATTTTGTTCTGAACTCTACTGCCATAAAAACAATTCCACACATTATAAATCTATACACCATGGCCCATGCCATACTATATTCATGCACATGATATGCAAAGGTCAGGAAACTGAAGATGCTCCAGAGAGGGGCACATCAATTTATAGGCTCTGAGTTGAAACAATCTGCCTGTAATCAAGAATATGAAGAGCCACAGGGAAAGAATACATTTTATTTCCCCTCTGAACTGAAGCAGGAACAGGAAGACTGTTCCACGCAAATTCACTTTTGCACAACCAGTTAAGATTCAGAGCCACACAATGACATGCCTTTGCTGTTAAAAAAAATAGAAAGATGAAGAAATATAGCATTTTGTCTGTCTTTGAAGGACTGGCACATTTCATTTCATTGTGAGCCGCTCCAAGCCCTTGGGGAGCGGTGGCATACAAGATCGGATAATAAATAAATAACATAAAATTTGTATTTTCAGTACTGCTACAAAGGGAAAGTTCACCCAAAGCTGTACTGAAATCAGAAGGGGCCACCTTTTGACTTTTAAAAATACTGCACTATCTCATAATAGTTACACACCCCTTTTGGAGAGGTCCCAGTTTTGGTATTGATGTATTCCTCACATAATAGTTGCACCCCCACCCACACACCTGTCCTTTGGAGTAGCTTCCATAGCTCTGAGGGGAAGGTGTGCTGGTGGGTGAAAACATGAGAGCTAGGAGGGCTTCCCTTGGATGGCAACAACTGGGAGAGACTTCCTAGCTCTGGTTGGCTGGCACATGCATGGATGAGCCTTCATTCACCCGTGTCATGATGAAGTATGATGTATGGTTTGAATGGAATTGTATCAAAGATGGATGAATGAGATCTAATTATTTTGGAGACACCATTCTAAAATATTGAGGCCTGGAAAACAACTACACTCAATAATTGTAGTTAAAACCTGCTAACGGTTGACCTGCTTAGTAAACTGTGATAAGAATTGTGACATGATAAGAAAGATGTTTACATCTGTTTACATCTGTCAACATTTGCTGACTAGAAATCAGATTAACTCTAAAGGAAATTATCTCCGTTTGCTTTCATCAAGGACAATGCTCTTTCAAGTCAAACCCATTCTCAACACCAATTATGCAAAGTCAACATCTGCCAGGAAACTGAGATGGAATCACATGTTTCAGGATGGGAAAACATCTATCATTAATTTACAATTTTGAGACAACATCAGCAAAAAATTGCTATATAAGAGACCTTATTACAATCCAAAAATTGTGACACACAGTGGTTCTGTTCACTCATCACACTCTATGGAGAGATGGTGTATGTACTCTGGAGTCATGATGTATGGGGAGTGTCAGACCTGCAATAGAAAGCAGGATTCTGGACACTTGGACTCCTTTTCTCAAGGGAAAAAGGAGTGCGATTTTGGAGTTGTTCTTGGGGAAAGCGGATGCATTCTGGCATATTAGGAGTTTTGGAAGTATTGAAAAGTTGGCAGATTTGCAAGTAAGCAGTCTGGCATAAGAGATGTTCTTCACAGAGGAAGAATGGTGCAATGATGGTGTATGCCTGGTGATGGATGAATGTATATGTGTAACTGCTCAATAAAAATGTAAACCCTCTTTTTGTTTATTTGTTATTCAATGTACAGTAACTGTAGGTTGCTTGTGAATTCAGTGTAGTAGTTACATAGAATCTGTATGTCTGTATGTGTAAATGTTGTCTTGTAAAAGTTCTGATACCTTTTCTCTTATTGGAAAATTGCAATAAAAGAATCTATGTTTTAAAGTTATTGAAAAGTTATTCATAACACCTGCATGGAGAACTCAGAGGCTTCTTTTGGATGACAACTGTTGAAAGAAGTCCCATACATTTTGCTCGCCTGCTGCACCCACATTTCCCAACATAATAATCACATACACCTTTTTTGATGGGAAAAAGGGGGGAAAGTCTGACTATTCTGTGGTTAAATATGGTAGATTGTTGCACAGGGGCTGACAAAACGTTGACTTCTTTAAATGATCCCTGATTGTTTGGGATGCAATTAATAGACTACTCACTGTCTTCATTCTATCTGTTTTTATTCGCTCTTGGTGCTATCAGCACATAGCTGGATCTGATTGGTGCTATGGACTTCAGATTGTGAGTAGTGCAGCCATGAGTAATTATGAAAACTTAGGAGGTTATTTGCATGATGCTTTCACCATATTTATAGACCTCCCTGTGCTGTTTTAGGCCAAGAATATACACTTTAATTCGCAGTGATTTGAAAGTCAAATATGGTGGGTTCTGAGGTGAAAAAAAACATGTTCTGGGGAGATATATAGCATCTGGTTCTCACTTTCCCCTCCTTTATGGAAGTCTGGAATTCCACTACATAGTCATTACGTGTCTAAAGATTAAAATCTGAACCCCTACCCTCCCTCTCCCCGGAAAATAGAAAACTGACTTTATTTATTTATATATTTACTTTGCTTCTAGACCGCCTCTTTCAGCCCGAAGGCGACTCGAGGCGGTGTACAAATGGCAAAACTGCCCAAGACAAACATATCAACAATTATCAACACAATTCCATCATATACAAATTAGAACTTAACATTAAAAACACAATAGCAGCGTCTCATTATTAAGAGAATGCTTTCATACCTTTGTGTTAAAATCCTCTTGTTTCAATATCACCATATGTGTTCTTTACTTTCTTTAAAGTACTACATTGACTCCAATAGTTTAACCCAAAGAAACAGCAGCTTATTTACAAATTATGCTTTAATAACTTTAACCACATATATTATTAAAGCTTATTTAGAACAGTCACTTATTATCACTAAATATTGCATCTTTTAATAAACATGCCAAATTAAAATGCTGGTTCTTTCCCCTAAGCAACCACTATTTGATTACCTTGTGTCATCCCCAGTTAACTTACTAACTGGCTAGAAAGGCTGAGATGACAATTCTCTTTCTGGTTCAGTAACAGTATGCTTGGATGTACAATTAACTACTCTCCAAATAGCCCTTGAGAATTAACTGCATGCTATTATTTTCTACATATGGCTTCTTTTCTTTACTACTTTTGTGTTGGAGAGAACTTCTTCTTGAGTGATGCTTGGTGCTAAGGAGGCCTTTGGTTATGCATGTAGTAATTCTGGCAATATGGTCCAAATCAACCCAGGTGTTTTCCTACCATCTTCTACAAAACTTGGCAAACTGTTATTTTAAACCCTATGAAATATTTGTTTGGGTGGGAAAACTCTAAGTTTAGAAAAAAAGAGGGGGGATCTGAGTTCAGAAAGAAAAGGCAGATCTGGAGAAGAGAGGAAGAGGAGTTACAGCTAACATCTCAAAATAGTGATAGTTCACTTTTGTATTTAAAAGGGAACAAAAGGGCACATTCTTTTACTATAATTTCTGTGTTGAATTTGCTTCTTTTCTTCTTCTTTTTACTTTATTGGGGCTTTAAACTTGCACCCAAATGTTGCAGTAATACTGTGTAATTTAGAAATCAGAGTCCTGCAGTTCACTGAATGCATGAAAGTACTGGGAAAGTACAAATGTGTCAAATTTAATACTCAATTTGTTGTAATGTTGATATACAGAGTGAGGGAGTGAGACAGACAGACAGCCAGACACAGACATCCAGAGAGTTAATGTGCAATTGTGTTTGCAATATTCCATTATAGATAGTGCACCATCACATTCTGTGGTAACATGGCACAACTACGAGAATGTGTGAGCCTTCAGGGGCCGTTCAGATGCGGAGGGAAGGCATGGGCTTCCAAACTGATGCAGGGGGAAAATAAGCTGCATCCAAACCGGATGGTTTGGATGAGGCTTTCCGAAGCCTTTCTGAAAATGGCGATGCTGGCTTCAAAATGGCAAATTCACTTCCCGGTTGCTTAAAGCGCTTCAAAACCATTTCGAAAGTGAATTAAATGCGAATTTAATACAACTTTTGGAGCATTCCGACAAACCTAACCAGGCCTAGAAAAGGAGTCCCACACTAAAACTAACTAGTGGGAAATAATGGAATTTTCTAGACAGGGATAAAATGAATATACCATAGCATATTCATGGAAGGATTTTGTTGTTATTGAGTTTAACATTTGATTTATGGAAACTCAATCATGATAAAATATGTAGTAGTAGGGTTGTAGTAAATATTCTAAAAGCACCAGATCCTGCCGGATCTTAGAAGCTAAGTGTGTTTAGCCTTGGACAGCATTTTGAGCAAGGCATTGTAAGCTGTGTTTCAGAGAAAGAGGCAGGCAAAGCCATTTTTTAAAAACATTCATCACCTAAGAAAACCCTGTGAAATTCATGCAGCCACCATAACTTGAAGGCACAGTGAAACACACACCTGTTCCACACACAATTTTTCTGGGCATCCAAAGAGGCCACTTCTTTTTAAAGAGATCCATCATTAAATAGTGCTGGAAGATTCCCTTGCTTCTTATGATGAATTATTTCTTCTGTATTTTCACTACTTGCTTGGACTCATTGCATAATAGTATTTTACAAAATTTGTGTTTTGATAATTATTCAGAGTGTTCTGTTTAAACACTTTCACCTTGTGAGGAAGAATATCATAAATGAATATTGTTTTTATCCCAATATTCTGTGGTGGTGTTCTTGAACTGCTCCTGGAAATTAAATTCTTTATAGCCTCAGTTACTTCAGGGCTTGAAATTTCCTATGGCAAAATGGCAATACTGTCTTCCAAAATGGGTTTGCCACTACTCTACCAACACTTTTGCAAGAGAACAGACATATCCCACCAGACATGTTACTCTATTTACCTATCTCAACCAGATGGGTTTTAAAATAAATTTTCCCCCTGCATCTGACCCAGCCCGTTGTGCTTAATTCCCTGTGTTTTTATGTTGTATTATTTTGTTATTGTTTAGCATTTTATTTGAAAGTATGTATTTTATTTGATGTTGTTGCCTTCTCTATGTATTTATTTTGCCTTACTGTAATTTTTGGACTTGGCCTCATGTTAGCCACACCAAGTCCCTTTGGGGAGATGGTGGTGGGGTATAAATAAAGTTTATTTATTTATTTTTATATTTGATCATTGTTTCCTGGACGGTTCATCTGATCTTGACAGTCTTCAAACTCAAATCCCATTTTGGGAGAAAAGCAGGTCATAAACTCAACAAGCAAACTACATGCCATTGCCTAGGCTGCCTCTGGACCAACAATCATTCAACAGTGAACAGTATTGCCTTTGAAGACTGTTCAGAAGCTTCAATTGATCCAACAGGCAGCAGCCAGGTTGCTCACTGGAGTGGTGTACAGTGAGAGGGCATTCCACGTGTTGTGCCAGCTCCACTGGTTACCAGTCTGCTACCGAGCACAATTCAAAGTACTGGCTTTAGCCTATAAAGCCCTAAATGGTTCCGGCCCAGCTTACCTGTCCAAATGTATCTCCCCTTATGAACCACCTCAGAGATGAAGATCCTCTAGGGAGGCCCTGCTCTCGGCCCCACCTTCCTCGCAAGCATGACTGATAAGGATGAGAGACAGGGTCTTCTTAGTGGTTGCTCCATAGCTATGGAACTCCCTCTCCATTAACATTAGATTAGCCCACACCCTCTTATCCTTCAGAAGAAAAGTAAAAAAAATGCTTTGGGATCAGGCTTTCAGAGAATAGTGCAGTACAACAAGAGATTTGGAATATGTGCAATGACTATGGAATGGTTTGAATTACAATTATGGATGATGTTATTTAATATGAAATGTAATGTTTTAAAAAGCTTAATATGTATTAATTTTAAATTGACTTTAATTTTAATTTTAATGGTATTGGAATTGTATGTATTCTAAAGCATTGAATAATTGCCTATATGTAAGCCGCCTTGAGTCCCCTTCGGGGTAGAGAAAGGCGAGGTATAAATAGGGTAAATAAATAAATATTCACCATGAGCCCAAATGCATTACCGTCTTCCTTTATAAGACCGTTGTTCTGTTTATGAAAACAGAATACAGCCATGAGCTATAAAATTAACTATCCTATAATAATTTTTAAATTGTCATAAAAGGTAACAAATATATGTTTAATTGAAACAAAGTTGCAGGGCGAAAGGGGGGGGGGGGGTAGAAAAAATTTCACATTTCAGAAGCTAAATCCATTGTAGCCAATATCCAGCTTTTTAGCTAATGTAAATGGCTGCTTCTGTGCCAAATTCTGACTCAAAGTAGACAATAGGTTGGCTAGTCTTCCCTACTACTTCTTTCTGCACCTTCTCGTGACTAAGGTTCATTGCCTCCTGCTGACACTGTAATCTTAGCTCCTTCTTGAGTTTCCCTCTCCAAGTATGCAAATCTTTAACACTTTTCAGTCTGAAGCCTTTGGGTCAGGGGTGCTCACACTTTTTCAGCATGCGAGCTACTTATAAAACAACCAAGTCAAAATGTGATGCCACACAATGCTCACAGAAAACAATAACTTCCTTACTAAGCTCAAGGAATTATTCTATGGAGTTGGGCGGGCAAACATTTCTGAGAAAACAAGTGAACATATTAGGGGAAATGTGTTTAAAAAATCCTATAATTTTACAACCTAATATGAAAAAGACAAAAAGAAATAGCAGATAGGATTACAGAAACTGAGTGAGAATGTAACTGATATTTTGATATACCTAGGATAAGAGTGTTTGCCAGATTGAAGCTAGATATGAAAACCTAAAAGAAGATCTATACATTTCTTTTTCATGGCATATCTTGTACTAAGGATAATTTGACAAAGGAACAAGCATTCAGAGAGAGTGATTAAAAAAGGCAATAGAATTCATATCATGATAATCTAGCAATAGACATGTGGTTCTCAACCTATGGGTCCCCAAATGTTTTGGCCTTCAACTCCCATTAATCATAACAGCTGGTAAACTGACTGGTATTTCTGGGAGTCGTAGGCCAAAACACCTGGGGACTCGCAGGTTGGGAACCACTGCAATAGACCCAAACCAAAGGATGGACCAACATTATGGTTTACAACCCAAGACCAGGCAATCCATTCCAGGACAATGTATGCTGGTATAGGTCTGATGCATTATATCAGTTATCTAGTGATAGATTCTATGCACATTTATTTCAGTCAATGTCATGAAAAGTGTACTCATCTGGTATGTTCCTATTGCATCTTCCCTTCTTTCGCTTTCCTTGTTAAATAAATCCCAATGTGTTTATTCTAGTTGATAAATTGTCCACTAGTATTCCATAGAATGCTGCCACGATTGTCAAAGTAGGGTTATCATGCTATATTTGTATAGTGGGATTACTGTATAGTTATAGATCTGTAACTGTGGGCTGTGAAAAGGCCCCTGATTTCCATTAATTCACCCTTTCACCCCAGCAAGATGGGGTGAGAGGTATTTGCCCCCCCCCCGACTCCGTAGGGAGAGTAAAGGTTCCAGGTGAACCTTCCAGGCCCGGGGGGGGGGTGGCCTTTATGAAGGCCAACCCCCGTCAGGCCATTCCGCGCCTGATTGCCTGCCCACCACTCCCACCCAGTAGCAGTATTTTGGTATGGCTGCACTAGGAGCTGGGTACGGAATTTTACCTCCCATGCTGCGGTTAAGCATGGGCGGGTTTTTGCTGACCCCCATTTGCTGCTTAGGGGCTAATGGGGGTGATGGTTTGTTAACTAGGCTAGGGGTGAATAGGAAGGGAAATGCCATATTTGGTGTACACCCGAGGCACCCGTCAGGGGTGAGGGCCAGTTGGTTATGTATGCACCCTAAAGTTATTGTTGTTGGGTGAAGTTGAGTTATTGGCCCTGAAATGTGAAGAGGCTCTTCTCTGGTTTGGGAGAATGGACCTCTTACTCATTTCCCTCATCAGGTTGTCCTGGTTGATTAATCAGGCAATCTTGGTGTTTCGCCCAAAAATGTGATGGGATTGATTACAACTGATTACAAATGATTCCTGACGCCCTTTGAGTGTAGTTGAGGTGATTTAAATAGGCAATAAAATTTGCCCAATTTGATTCCAAGAAGTTGTTGTGGTCTCTTTATTGTGTGTGTCTCCTCAATTCGGGGGATGGGCGGGCAACATCAGTCGTCTACTTTTGAGACAACTTGTTGCATTTTTTTTTTAAAAAAGAATTATTAAGGCAGAATCATGTATCTGCCTGTTTTGTGTAATTTGGCCATTGGATGCTAATTGTTAACTAGCTTGGTTAAAATAAGAAAAATGCTTCACTGAAAAAAAGACCAGAAATGCAAAAAAAGCAATATTTTTCCCTTTGTTAATTTTAGAGTTATTGATGTGTTAATAAATTGTAGAGAGAACAAAATCTTCTGAAATGCTACTGTATCCCCAGTCAAAGAGTCTGTTGACCATATTGTGCTATATTTTCCCAGGGCAAATTTGTTTATAGGAAAATTAATTCATAGAAAGAGTAGATTAATGTCCTTTTTATTGAAAATTACAAATTAAGCAGATTAGCAGTGCTTGTATTTCATTTTTTATGTCTTCATTATTTTTATTATTATTCAAGCAAGGTCACCATCAAGATCAGGGAAGTACATTTAAACCATTCATGAAAAGGGGATTCATTGTTCATCTCATTTCTAGTAGACTTGTGGATGGACGGGCTTAGTGAATGAGGCAGCTGCTCAATATTTCTTTTCTACCTCATCATTCAATGTGCAGCTCCATACCTCCATCACTTAAATACCTTCTAACCTGTGAAGCAAATGGGTTTGCACATGCTGCCTTAATTGGTTCATGAGGTGCTTTCGGATGTAATAATACAGACAATGGCAATCTGGACCCGATTATCCAGATTTCCACTATATGTAGCACACACACACATGGCCTTTATTGGCATACAACAGTAAAATCACAGCACAGGCATATACAACAAGAGGAAGTCACAGATAAAAAGGAAAACATGCTTAAAAGTTACTAATCTCAAGAATAGACCATATGTAGCAATGAGAGCTCTTCCCAAGATCATTCCAATAGCAAACGATACATTCAAGTGCATATAACATACTCAACTGCATACAATCCAGTATTTCACTTCGCAACCTCAGTTTCCACGCTAAGAAGTCTTTTTCTCTTTGAATTAATGCTGTATATTTGTTTACACTGTATATTCTCTCTCATAGTGCAGACCTTCCCAAACTAAGAAGTCTGGGAATTTTGGTATATCTTGGTTGTCCTTTTCTTGGTGTTTCATATTGATTTCTGATTTGTGCACATTTTGATATATATTTCTCCTAATGTGCATTGAACATTTTTAGAAGTGTTTTCCCCTAATTTGTTATGTTTTTGCTTAAATGTTGCTCTAGAGGAACTAATCAAATGATTTCTGAAGTTTAAAGACTGCATAACTCGGTGACAGGCTTAACACAGCGAGCTAAATCGCTAAGCTGCAGAAAATCCTACAAATCAAAAGGTTGGCAGTTCAAGCCTGGGTCAGAGTAAGCACACGCTGTCAGCCCCAGATCCCTGCCCACCTAGCAGATCAAAACCAGAAATGTGAGTAGATAAACAGGTACCACTTTAAATTGGGGAGGTAATAAAAGGTGCCCATAAGAACATGTTGGAGATTCGAGGACATCTAAGAATGACAAAGCTCCTCGGCAAGGAAGATGGAGCAACAGTACCCCCTGTCCTGTGGGTGGAGTCAAGCACAGCCTCCAGATGCCAGAAAAAAATGGATAAAGCCTTGACCTCTGTTTATGTATTGTCTGTCTTGTTAATTGTATAATGGCATTGAAGGTTTGCTATATATGTGTTCTGCAATCCGCCCTGGATCCCCTCGGGGAGATAGAGCAGAATATAAATGAAGTATATTATAAACCTACATTTCTATTACATCTTCCCATTGTTATTTTGTTTGTTGTGGCAGAACTTGTAATTTTACTTTTCAATAATAAATATATTGATCTATTGAAGCTGTCTATCACAGAACACTGATATGGTGATGCCAGAGCATAATTCTATCACTGCGCACTTATAGGATAGGTTCACTATATCTGTTTTTCTTGGAGCCCCCGGTGGCATAATGGGTTAAAGCCTTGTGCCAGCAGGACTGCTGACCTACAGGTCAGTGGTTCAAATCTAGGGAGAGCAGGTTGAAATCCCTCTGTAAACTCTTGCTCCCCATGCGGGAACATGAGAGAAGCCTCCCACAAGGATGGTAAAACATCAAAACATCCAGGCATCTCCAGGGAAACATCCATGCAGATGGAAAATTCTCTCACACCAGAAAAAAAAAACCAGAAGTGAATTTCAGTTTCTCAAGTTGCTCCTGACACAGGCAAAAACACCTTTTCCTTAAAGGTAGTTTTCCATGCTCTCCATTGTGGGAACAGAACGATGATGAAGTTGTTGTTGTTGCTGCTGTTGCTGTTGCTGCTGCTGCTGCTGCTGCTGTGCTTTCAAGTTATCTGCAGCATTTGGTGATCCTAAGGTGAAAAATCTTCTTGGCAAGATTAATTCAGAGGGGATTCACCTTTGCCTTTTCTGAGGTTGAGCTGAGGCTCCGTTCAGGTGCTGTAATTTGTTTGGAAGCCAGATTGAGTTTAGAGCAGGGGTGGGCAATCACCGGCCCTCCAGGTGTTTTGGACTTCAACTCCCAGAAATCCTAGCCAGTTTACCAGCTGTTAGGATTTCTGGGAGTTGAAGTCCGAAACACCTGGAGGACTGGTAAACTCCAGGAATTACAGGCTGAAGCTGAATTGACAGCTCAGCAAGGAAAGGACACCACTTTTGTGGAAATGCTGGATTTAAATACCCTGGTATGCTCTGCTTTAAGTCAAGCACTCATCAGCTGTTTTCAACCCATGTTTTTTGACAAAGAAGCTAAAGCAATACTCCTGGATTTGGTTCAATCCGGAATCAGTAGACTTTTGTAAACTCCTATCAGTTTTGAACAGATTCAAGGAAATCCTGTGTGTGCACTCCAAAGTAAACTAGATTTCTTAAATCCAAATCCTGAACCAGATAAATTGGCTGAGAGAGTGGGATTTGTATAAGTCACCCAGTGGGTTTTCATGGTCAAGCAAGGATTCAAACCCTGTTCTCTGGAATCTAATGCTTAAACCAACATACTATACTAGCTTTCAGCCTAGATATACTTTTCTTTCAGCTTAGAAACTATATTCTCACAATAGCTATAGAAAACATGTGACAATAGCTATTTGCTTTGAGATATTTTACAGAATCTTTAATCTCGTAGTGGTTTGCACTACAGTTGGGCACTTCAATGCAATTCACATACATTTCAAATCACAAAAATACAGTTGGGACTCTTAGGATACACAATTCATTATAGTTTCTTCATTACTGTGTTGTGAACTTAAGTAGCAATGAGCCTTTATTTATTCAATGTAACACTTCAGCTTTTCTCAGCATTATAGTGTAATTACAGTGTGAGGACATGGAGTGCTGTGGTTTTTGTTAACATGTTTTTAAGAGCCCCGACTGATCTAAGAGGAACAATCCTTGAACTGCCCAGGAAGGAAGAAATGTGAAAATAACATGGGATTAGATTAGTAAGAACTCTGAAACATTGCTAAGTACCTACAATGGTGCCTTCCGATTGAAAACAAAACAAACAAAGAACTAAAACAAAAAAGCTTACGAAAAGGAAGCTCATGAAAACAGGCTAATGCAGAAGATATGGATGGCCTGTTATATGAAACATCGAAGTTGAGCACTGCCCCCCCCCTTCCCGTTCAAATTAATAAAATTACATTGCTGGAGCATGGACTCACAGCAGCCTAGCACCAGATAGGGTTTTGGTATCCACGAACTGGGTCTTACTATCTGCAGTCTGAATCTCACTATCCGCAAACCACTCTAAATTGCTTGATTTCAACATGACTTGAAATATCTGACCTAATAGAGACATCCCTGCCTTTGAGACAGCTAAAGGAAACATCTTTTAGCCAGGAATACTCACCTGTCCATAGCAGAGAATAGAGGGCAAATAATTTTGCTTGCCATTGGCAGAGGAGAAGAATCACTACACTTGTGATCATGTATAATAAAACATCAAAATATCTACACCCATGGACACTTCAAATTAAAAGATGTTACATCATCAAGAGGGTTTATGCACAAGATAACCATAAACAGTAGCTTGTCTGCTCTGGCCAGGTTGTCCTTTACACTACATGTGCATGTGACTGCTCTGTGCAAGTATGCTGCTTCCCCAAACATAATGCCCTTTCCCTGCCTACACAGTGGGTGGGGAAAGGTTATTACCTCCTTTCACGAAGGGAGACAATTGGTTCCCTGGGAATCTTCTGGGGAGTGGGTGGAGGCTGCCTATGTGTTGGGGCAGCCTCCTGCTCCATTCCCGTTTGAAGTGTTGACCCACCACTCCCGCCCGGTTACAGTATAGTGGTCACCTTAGGGGCCAGGTAGGAATTTTTCCCCCTTCTATGTTAAAAAAACAAAAAACTAAACTAAACTAGGGGGATTTTTTGCCTACCCTGTACTGTTACTGGGACTTTCTGGGATGGTGGTTCTATAAATAGGACAGCGTAAATGGTTTAGGGTAATCCATAGACCCATATTCACTCATGCACTCTTCAAAGTTGGTTGGGCCAGTGCACAAATACACTCACCTGGACGGCCGTTTAAGGCTGAGGGGTATACCATTGGTTCAGAAATTTTGAGAGTCTGGTTAAGTATTTCCAGAGAGGTTTTCTTGTGTTTTCCTTGTGAGGTTGCCCAGTTTTGTATTGTAGGGAACTCAGGAGAGTTTCCCAGTCTTGCCGAGGGGTCGTTGTTGCCCAGTTTTGTGTTGTAGTGGACTCAGGAGAGTTTTCCCAGTGTTGCTGAGGGGTCGTTCGCTTGCGGATGCTACCTCGGCTTGGCCACACCTTGTTCCCTTGACACCTGAGTTTAGTGAGGTTAAACTTAAATCGGTAACTTTAAAATAAATAAAGGTTGCCCGAATTTGATCCAATTACTGTTGTCTGTCTCATTATTTCGGGGGCTTGGAAGGTAAAAAAATGTTGTTTATTTAGTTGGTCTATGCAGCTCAGAATATTGGCCAGCAAATTGACATAAATGAAACTCTGGCAACACGTTCTACAAAAGGTCCTGGGACAAGGAAGTGAATGTCAGTGCATGCATAACTCTATGTAAAACATTTCATTTAAAACACATTTCTAACCTCTAACCTGAAAGGCTATACTCAGATATTTAATCAAGAGGAGGTAGCAGAACATGGGAGTTGGTATAATGCAGTAGGGGCAGCTTGAGTATATGTACCCAGTGTCCCTGTTAGTTTTTAAGGAATGTATCTAAAAACATGCATAAACCTGAAACCCCTAAAGCAGTAATGAGCCAAAGTGATATGCTGGAAGAAGCACTTTGTTGTTGTTACATAACTTTGATGGTGGTGTCCCAACTGTAGGTTTCTGTCAGTAAGATTTATTCAGAGGTTTGCCATAGCCTTTTTTCTAGAGAGTGTGAATTTCCCAAGGTCATCCAGTGGAACAATTTTAACATCTCTATTCTTTCTATAACCACAACCATGAGTGTTTGCAACTGAGATGATATCTAAGGTTCCTATAAGTTCTTCACTTATGTGCGTTTAAATGTGATTAATGTGACCATCCATTCTCGAGAAGGTCTCCTTTGCTTACTCTCTATTATGAAATCCTACCAACTGAAATTGATAGAAGGCAGGTAAGAGAGAGACAGAGAGGAATTGAAGGCTTAGAGAAGAATTAACTCAGACAGAAATCCTTCTTCATCATGAGAACAAAGAGAAACACTATTTGAAAGACACCAGTAAAAAACGCTTACAGTACAAAGCTTTCCCCAGATGACAGAAGAGCTACTTAAGTAAAGAAATGCATTAAAACTAACGGTCATTCATCCAGGGCTCAGTGTACAGAACAATTCACTTCCACCGTCTTTGTTCAAGTTAGTAGATTATCTCAGTCTTCCTTGTATTATCTGGCACTTTAGCAACGGTTGAGAATGTAGAATTATACCTTAGCTGTTGATCACACAATGCATTCCTTGTTTGGACAATCAATTATTCTGGCATAAACACTACAGTCCTCATTGACATTGTTTCTATGATTACTGGAATTTATCACATTTCTAAACCACTCAATAGCCAAAGCTAGCTGGGTGGTTCGCAAAGTGAAGCTTAAACCCATAAAATATAAGAATGCAATAACACATAATGAAAATGGGGAAAATAATAAACAGACACCACTACACAAAACTACTGAATAATAATGGGCAATAGCAAAAAACCCTGAAAACATCTTTTCATAATGGAAGGGCAATACATAAATGTTTGATATGTTTTTAGTCAGTTGTTTTAAACAGTCTGTATTCCAAGTCAAAAGTGCTACAACACAGGTAATAAAGCAAACTAAGAAGATGGTGATCTGCAACCAGGATACCGCTACTGAAAAGCTTTCTTCTTTGTAGTAAAATGCAAACAATTGAGACAAAATTAAGACTGAATCTGCACTGCCCTATAATCCAGTTTCTGATCCTGGATGTTTTTTGAACTGGATTATAGGGCAGAGTAGACTCAGGGGCCTTCCAGACAGGCCCTGTGTCCCAGGATCTGATCCCAGGTTTTCTGTCTATCCCAGATTATCTGGCAGTACAGACTCATTTAATCTAATTTAAAGCAGAAAACCTGGGATCAGATCTTGTGATATAGGTCCTGTCTGGGAGGGCCCTCATATAATCCAGTTCAAATCAGATGCTGGATTATAGGGCAGTGTAGATCCATCCTAAGAAATCATTTTATGATTCCTTCCATAAAAGTCAGTACAAATCAGCATTTCTTATCCAGAAGTCCAAAATTCGAACTATTCCAAAATTGTCTACCTGGGTGGCTGAAATAGTGACATCTTTATTTTCTGATAGTCCAATGTACATAAACTTTGTTTCAAGCACATATAAAATGAGTTACATTCAAACTATATGTATACAAAACATAATCATTTTTTGTGTGTGTTTAGGCTTGGGTTCTATATCCAGGAAAGCTCATTATCTATGAATATACAAATACAAGCATTCCAAAATTGAAAATATCCAAAATACTTTGACCCCAAGCATTGGGTCTAAGCATACTCGATCAGCACATTGACAAGTTAACAGTGTGATATAACACAGGATGCAATAGATGATCATTTTCCAACATAGCCTATTCCTTCAGTGTAAAAACAACCCAATATTTATGGGAATACTCAGCAAAAGAGAAGGCTCCAACTAAGAGAACAATTTAGATGTTATGGTGTACGCAGGTTTGCTGTCAAAATGGGAACCATTTTCTACTATAACACTTGGCAGAATGTAGTCCATATGAAAACAAATTGTGCTTCCTAAACCCTTTACTCCACTTCATTGTAATCAATTGAAATATATATATATCAGGACAAAAAAGGCATTGCATTGCATAAGAGGCAGAAAGTGACTCACATTCTTCACTCCTCACTACTGAGAAGTATGTCTTTGATTACTAAGTCTACACATACCATTGGAATACATTGATAACAGTTCCCTGATATCAAGACTTCTTTGGAAAAAATAGTTTTAATGTGTTTTAAAAGCTGTTTGAATTCTTATCATTCTTTTAGATTTCTGTAGATTTTCTGCATCTGTTCCTTTTGATAACTTTGCTTTCTTTTTTGAGTTCTCAAAAATTGTCGTTTTAATTTGTTCATTACAGCGAGTGTGGGATAGTATTGACAAAAATGACACATTGTTAAAGACACTAAAATTAAACAAAACAGAATAAAATGAACCCCTCTATCTAGGCTACAATGCAAACACAGATACATCCCGATCTCCAATAATAAAAATTGGCATTTTGCAAGCTCTTGTATATCCCAAACTCAGCTCTCTGGCTCATAGCCTTTTGGTGTACTGCAACTTCCAGGACTCTGCGGGGGATACACATGTTACAAAGAAAAGCTTCAACTAGCTGAAAGATTATCACCTGTTCTCCTGCCTCAGCTGCCTGAATGGGCCAGAGTCCCTACACACAAGTCCAGTAGCCTGTTTAATTTGGCAAAAAATAGAAAAATCACCACTTTTTTTCTTTTCTCCCTTCAGTCACATGAAGACATAGGTGTCAGACTCTACCGTTTTCCCTTCTCTGCTTTCCTCCAGAGTTCTGGAGTTTACACACTGTATATTGCAAACTTTGCCCACTAACAATAATAAAATATTGACTGTATTCTTGTGTTATGATGAGAAATCCCGAGATCTAAAAAGGAAACAACTATGCATGTACCAAAATTTGGAAATTACAGTTTCCTTTATTATGAAATATGAACTCCAAAATAGTGTAGGTTAATAGGTGAAATTTCTTGGCACCTGCCATACATTTTCACCTTTAAGAAAGGAGGCTATTCAACCATCCAGTGCACACTACGTTTTTCTCCAAGTAGTTCTGACACAAAAAGAAAAGAGGGGGAAAGGGAGATGACCCCACTTACAGAAAGCTCCTATAAAAAGCAGGTGTCCCAGTTGTTTCTGAGATTGCATTCCACCTAGCTAAGAGCACTGTGCATCAGTGCAAGTAACCTGGAAACAGACGTGAGGGTGAGTTAAGAGCAAACTCATTGACTGTCATGTATATCCAGCCAAATAGACTGAAAATGGCACAGGGAGATTTTCCTTCCCTTCCTGGCTATTTGTTAAAAGGGCAGAAATTATGCTGAGAACTAGGAAAGTGCTTTTTTTTCTTTACAGGGGATGTTGATAAGTGGAATCCCCTTCCCCATTATTTCTCTTCTTTTTTCCCTGCCAGGGCTCATTGACAAAAAAAGTTTGTACTGAACTAGACCCCTTCCCCATCCTTCATTCACTCCGAAATCTGGAGGAAAAAACGCCTTCTGTTCCTGTTGGAGACTCAACTTGTGTGGTACTCTAATTTAGTGCTTGATTGTATAAGACAATTCAGTTGTCAAATGAAATTATACAAACAATACCAAGCAAGTGAAACTTTCATTTCTGTTTTCGAGTTTTATAATCTATACCAGTGGTTCCCAAACTTTTTTGGCCTACCGCCCCCTTTCCAGAAAAAAAATGTACTCACCACCCCCCTAATTTTTAAACTTTTTAATAGCAATTAAACAGAAAGATATATGTATTAATATTTCTACCTTTTTCGTAAAATATAATAAAGAAAGTTGTAAATTAGAAACATTGAAGTTTGAAATTATGAAACTATTTATTGAACTTAGAATAGAAAGGTAATCCAAAAAAAGTTAAAACATTCAAAATCATCTTAATGAGAAGGATGAACCTGGTATGCTGCTACCAATCTAGTCATCCTCGACTCTATTTTCGTCAGCAGTAATCTCAAATCATCGCGATTGACTATTTTGCAATCGGTTTCTTTTTTTGTTAATAAATTGGTTACCGCACTGAATCCATGTTCCACTAAATATGTTGAAGGACATTATTATTGTTATAAAACTCAACCAGTTGGAAGGGAACCCCAAAGGTATTATTATGATTATCCCTTGCTTGGCGAGAGGAGGAGGGAGCAGGAGGAGGGAAGAAGAGAGAGAGAGAGAGAGAGAGAGAGAGAGAGAGAGAGAGAGAGATGGTAGCCTGTCGCCTGGCTCACACCACTGCCCCCTCCGCCCCCTTACAGGGGTTCAGCACCCCCCAAATTCTCCTGAGCCTTCCAGCACCCCCCTAGATCGCCCCACCGCCCACCAGGGGGTGGTACCGCCCACTTTGGGAACCACTGACTATACTGTATTTTATACTGTCTTGCAATATATGCCAATAAAGGCTTGTTGGATTAGAAATTGGTTTTTGAGTTTGCCTCTCATCCTGATCAAATCATACCTTTCTCTGTTCCTGCACTCAGATACAATATTTAGCTATTGATTTAAACTGACTTCATTCCTACTAAAAGCGTATAGGATGCCGAACAATGGCAATGCTCCTCTGGCAAATTGGTTCTTTTAATTTCTTATGACTGCCTCACTGCAGGCTTCAGTTTGTGCTTCAAGTCTGATTGGAAAGATTTGTCTAAACTTCTGGAAGGAAGATGAAGAGAATCAGTTGAAATGGGGGAGAGAGACAAGGTTATGATGCAGTAATCTCGAAGTCTGAGGTTTGCTAATCAACCAGTTAGCAACCTGATAACAGTCAAGCTTTTGCTGCTGAAGAACATTATGTTTTCTGCACGCCCTCTCCCTCTCCCTCTCCCTCTCCCTCCCTCCCTCTCCCTCTCCCTCTCTCTCTCCTCCCTCCCTCCCCTCTCCCTCTCCCTCTCTCCCTCTCCCTCTCCCTCTCCCTCCCTCTCCCTCTCCCTCTCCCTCTCTCTCCCTCTCCCTCTCCCTCTCCCCCTCCCTCTCCCTCTCCCTCTCTCTCCTGACTTTATGTTCCTTGTTCATAAATTAAAAACAAACAATTTAATGTATTCTCAAAGGCTTTCATGGCCGGAATCACTGGGTTGTTGTAGGCTTTTAGGCTATATGGTCATGTTCTAGAAGCATTCACTCCTGATGTTTTGACTGCGTCTATAGCAGGCATCCTCAGAGGTTGTGAGGTCCTCATGTCCTCTGAGGATGCCTGCCATAGATGCAGGTGAAATGTCAGGCAAGAATGCTTCCAGAACATGGCCAGACAACCCGAAAAAACCTACAACAACCCAAATAATTTAATTTTTTACCAAGCTAAACTAAATGTATTAATGAGACAAGTTGAAATTCTGCAAACTGCAAAGATGGTAAGACATAAATTATAATCAAATGCTAATGTGTGTAATCCCATATTTATAATTTTGGACAATCTGGTGAAATATTGTGTCCAGTTATGGGCACCATAACTCCAAAGGATACCAACAAGCTGAAACATGTCCAGAGAACAGTGAAATAGTAAAAGAGAAATAGTAAAAGATCTGGAAGTCATGTCCTATGAGGAGCAGTTTAGGAAGCTGAAGAGGTTTAGCTTAGAGAAAAGGTAGGTTAAGAATGTATTATTTATTTATATACCATATTTCTAACCCGCCCTTCTCAACCCCACAACGGGGACTCAGGGCGGCTTACATTCAACCCCATTAAGAGGCTATTTCAACAATACAATAAAAACACAGCATAAACATATCATGATAAAAACAACATAGTTAAAACTATAGAAGTCATCATTAAACATTAAAACCAGCCTCATCAGTCTTCACGCCAATCCAGTTCATCCCTGATTGCATTTATTGACTAAACGCCTGGTCCCACAGCCATGTCTTTACTTTCTTTCAGAAAGCTAGGAGGGAAGAGATCGATCTTATCTTGGTTTAGAGTGTGTTCCATAGGCGGGGAACCACCGCCGAGAAGGCTCTGTAACTCGTCCTCGCAATAGATTCAAACTTCAGAAAAAAGATTCCCCCTAAAAAGTAGGACAAATTCCCTGATTGCACGAGCTGAATGATAATGCAATATGCTTCCTCAGAGTGTGGTAGTCTTTTCTCTGGGGGATCTTAAATAGAGGTTGAATGGCCATCTGCCAGGAGTGCTTTGATTCTGCATTCCTACATGGCAGAATTGGGTGACTTTATGATCTCTTCCAACTTCATGATCCTATCATTCCATGATTATATTTATATAATACCATGTAGATACAGGTAGCACTTTATAAGTAAAAGGGACAACAAAATACTAACAATTTCATAGTAAGCCTATAAGAGTTGTCATGTGTTTCATGTCCATCTGCTCACTTATCAATTTACAGGTTGAGCAGTTATTATGAGAAGGCAGGAACATGCACTTGTGTGCAGGAATTAAAAGAGTCACTGACATGAATCACAAAGTAGCAGTGTCACCCAAGAGAGTCCAAAATTGTTTTTCAATAAATCATTTAGTAACTGTCAGCTAGCTCAATTCAGCTTTCTGTAACACCCCTCCCCCCAAAAAGAAAAAAAACATCTGGATGGTTCACAGCTTGTTCTTTAATACTTTCAGTGGACATAAGCCATCCATTCAACTGACCAGGTGATTTGTGGCAGGTCATCAAAAACATTAATTAGCATCCATTGTTAGTGGCCATGCCAACGCTAACTGGAGCTTTGACTTATAGGATAACCATACTTATAAGAGCACTTAGTTCAATGTGATTCTACCTCAGTCAAGGATAAAGGGAGGGTGGTGTAAGAGCATTAACCAACCCTCTGAAAGGACACCGCAGGCAGCAAGGAGAGAGGAAAAGAGCAAATTGTAGATGTGCCTATGAGCTGTGATTTATTTGCCATTTTGTAAAAATATCAGTCAAACATTTATCTTGCTCTTGAGATGTAGATATGATGCTTTGTCTAAACTGTCATGAGTCACAATGTAATTACATGGTAATCAAACAGCAATTAATTTGTACGATATTCATTTGAAAGAGAAAGAAATCAGCCTTGCAAGAGCATGGAAGATTAGCAAGAATACCAGAACAAGAAAGAGAAATTAAGATGCTGGGACAAATATATATATATATATATATATATATAGAGAGAGAGAGAGAGAGAGAGAGAGAGAGAGAGAGAGAGTGTGTGTGTGTAAAACTGATGTTTAAGCAAATAAGCTCAAGCTTTGGAGGGGAAATGCTGAATTAAAGCAGTTATTTATGTGTATTTTTGGGTTACATTTTGGGTGACTTACCAACTTCAGTTTCATACTTTATTTCATTTCTCCCATCATATAATTTGTAACTCACGGATATTAAAGTGCTATGATTCCACTTTAATGAGTATGGCAAGATCCCATGAATTCCTTGAACAGGTAGTTAAGGGAGAGAAGTTAAGAATCGTCAGCCAGAGAATTCCTTACATCAACTGTGGGACCCAGCGCAGCATAGAGTTTTGAATGTTGGGCTATGATTCTGGAGACCAGGACTTGAATCCACACTTGAGTATGAAAATGTACTGGGTGACCTTGGACAAGTCATACTCTTTCAGAAGAAGGCAGACACTTTCTGAACAAATATTGTCAAGAGAAGCCTATGATAGAATTAACTTAGAGTTATTATAGGTTGGAAATGTTTAGAGGCACTCAACAACAATTATACTTCTTTTTAATCCTATAAAAGTCTCAGTGGTGGAAGCTATGGGATTTCATGTATACTCAACAGATTAGCAGTCTGAGAGGAGCTCTTGTATCACTTCAATTATTTCTGTTCCCAGTGTATACCTCAGTGTATACACCCATATATACAGATAGAGATATTAGCAACACCCCCCCCCCAAACCTAACAAACCTGGGTTGAATTATCCAAGGGATAATATAAGTACTGTAGCTTAATTCTTATCAAAAAGAAAAAAGCAGAATTCCCTTCCCTTAATAGAGTACTAAAAGACTCTATTAGACTGATCTTAGGTCTCTGGGGAGACCTAAGATCAGTCTAAGCTCTAAGGACCTCCTCACATGTGTTGCCTGCCCAGGGAAGATGGAGACCTGTTGCCCCGTGCCCCATACCATTCCTGCTTCTGCCCTACCTCATCACAAGCAGGGAAGAGTCAGGCAACCAGTAATCCCAATCAATTACTGTCTTTTGCCACCAGCAGTGGCAGTGGTAGTTGGGCAGTTTGCCATGGAGCCACCCAGGAAGTACTTTTCTGGGGCATGATAGGAGCTTTTGGGCTCCGTGGCAAAACTGCTAAAAACCTGTTGCTGCCACCAAAAATAGCCCATGTGAAGAGTTCCTTAATCTCTACTGTCTCTACCATGTCACCACGTTTGGCCTTTTTGAATGCCTGGGTAGAGAAAGTGGCTCATGGGTGCATCCCCTCAAAACAGCACCTCTTTGGATAAAAGTTAATATTGTACCTTAAATTTTATCCAAGAAGAAGAAGAAGAAGAAGAGTTTCCTTTTATATGCCTGGGTTGGCATTCATCAGAGACGTCTTCAGACAGAGCTGGGGAAAGTGGGGGAAATCATCTTCATGCATGTAGAATAATCTTCTTTTGCATCATTAAAACAGAGGAGACTGTACGTACCTTCATCACGCAGAATCACCTCCTCTCACCTCAAACATCTGCTTAAAAAGACCCAAGACGCCATTCTTAAAACAGACACCACTTCTGGAACCTTGACTTCCCCCCTCTATCCTGTTACTCTAGAGGAGACCCAAGTCACCATTCTTAAGAACACCCATTCCTCCACATCACTGAAACTATTCAACACAGGTGAATCTGGCAAATCCTACCCCATCCCGTGTTTTTAAATGCTTTCTCCTGGTTCCTGGAGCTCAGAAGACAATTTCTCCCCAGCTTGACCCCCGTGCCCCGACAATTCCCCACACTTCTGACACAGTTTACGGATGAAACACTATGGATGACAGCCAGAAGTCTGTCTGCATCATACAATAGGCTCTGCAATACTATTGAAATATTGCAAAATGGCATAGTTCAAAATGGTTTCACTAATATTTCCTTTTGTCTTCCATGTTTCTAGAGATAAACCTCTCTTTGTTGCTTAGTTATATAAACATGCTTTAAGGTTCCATTTTCTCATGTGAAAACAGGTGCTTTGTAGACTAAACAAATTCTTGTCTCATGAGAACAAGGCTATAGTAGTATAAACATTTATAATTAGTGGGTGTGTTACTTTCCATTTAGTTCAGCCCATTGCTTATGATATATGATGACTCTATCCTCTCATTTTGGACAAGAAGGGAGGAGTTAAAACTTGTTGTTTTGAACACTATATAATGTACTCCATTTTGTTTCTATTCGTTCCTGATTTTGCTTTGTGTTACTGCTGTGTGTTACTTTTCTTCAATAAAATACAATGCCTTCATAATTGGCTTATTTGACTATGATGTCTCCTTTCTTGTTTAAGTCCTCAGAGCCACATTGCTCTAAGCTGCTCTCAGCTGCATCCTGATGCTCTGCAAATGAAACTTGAATTTAAGTTTCTAAATATGAATGCCATATTTCTTATAATTCATATTCTACAAATACGTTGTCTATGAAATGTTCTAAATGTGATGAAGTCCCTAGTGCAGAGGTGCTCACACTTTTTCAGCATGCAAGCTACTTATAAAACAACCAAGTCAAAATGATCTACCTACCCACTACAAAAATGTGAAACATATAACACAATATCTGCTTTGAACTGGGTTTTCTGAGTCCACACTGCCATATAATCTGATTCAAAGCAGATGACATGGGATTTTATTCAACAGTGTGGAAAGGACCTCAGATAAGCCAGGGCCGGCAGCACTTGGGCGGCGTTGGGAGCCTGCGGGTGGGACTCAGCCTTCCTCCCGCCCTGCCTGCGATCTACCAGGACGCCCTACGTGATCTACCAGTAGATCACGATTTATCTAATGAGCACCCATGTCCTAGTGCCTTTCTCTTTCCATGGAATAACCCTTTACTTATCCACAGGTCATATCAAAATCCACAATAGTGGCCCCCAAAACCTATCTTTGATTTATACATAAGGTCAATGTATACATGAGCATATATGGTATGTCAGTCACAAACTTCACAACTGGACTCACTTTTCCCTATTCCGTCAACAATGTGGAATCCCAGCATTCCAAATAGAATATAAGAAACAAACATAAAAAGGGGTACAGCCAGCCCTTCTTAAATTACAAAGCATTCTTAACAACAAGAAGTCAACAACAACAAAAAGGAAAATAATTTGACAAAAAGGAAAATATTTTGTTGTGCATTAACATGTTATACATTGAGATTATGCATGGTGAATTATTCTATGTATTGTTTCCCCTTTTAAAAAGTCATCCTAATTAATGGCTTTAGTTAATCTCATTCTTATTCATACGACAGGCTGTATTTATTTTGCAAAGAAAATGTTTAACTGGGGATAGCCTATTGAGGTCTTCCTTGCTCACATTCATCTGCCGTTTGGGGATATAGTAGTGTAGCAATAATTTAATACATGCACTCTGTACAGCAACTCTGATGAAAAGGGGAATAAAATTATACAATTATTGCATTAATTATACATTTTACATTTTTGTTCAATGGCCCTTAGCACTTTGCAGTACGACTGGGTCACCTGGAGAGAATTGCCATGAAAGTTTCATCTCATTAGCATTGAGAATAGCACACCTTGGACACAGCAAACAGTTGGGAAATGCAAGGCTAATATAATATATGGGATATTTCACCTAAGCAGAGAAACTGAGGAGTAACGTGAGCTAGAAGTTGATACGGCCTCTCCGCCTTCTCCATTCTTCTTCTGCCTTAATATTCTCTCATCTCACTTAATATTCTTTTCGCTCACCTTATCAGAAGCTCAAGTGACCTGGGGGTGGTGGTGCTTTTGCTAACAGTGTTAGCCACAATGGAATTACAAGGGAGGGCTCAAAAATTTCCAGACTCCTTTTTCAAAATACAAACCAGTTGCAACCCGATTAAATTTAAACTGGAATATCTGAATGTTATGCTCTGAAAATGTACATTATGGAAACAACTAAGAATGAAGAAAGAGGAGAAGCAATGGACCTAAGTGTCCAAACCAGAGGGAGCTATATTTAATGTATTTTCAACTCTTGCCATATTAGCAAATCACAGCTTCCTTTGCATATTATATCCTTATATGTAAGACAGAGGGAATCCTCATGATGTAGTGGTTTGATTTTGGACTGGAACTTCAAAAGACCAAGATTCAAATTTCTGCTCAGCCATAAAAGCCCACTTGGTGACCTTGGGTTAGCCATACACCTAGCCATACACTTCAGCCCCCCCCCCCCCGAAATTCTCAGGGTGGTCCGCGAGAAGGCCTTATTGGTGCATTATTTAAACTGTTATGTTTATTCATATCATGATCTGATCACAATGCTCAATATATCCCATATGAATGGGGGTATTGGGATAATGATACAAAATGTTTGCTAGGGTAGACCCTCTCTCACTCAGACTCAGCCCCTCCCGAATCAAACTCAGCCCCTCCCGAATCAAAATCCTGGCTACGGCCCTGCACCTAGCCATAAACAACGGCTGCCCCAAATCTTCTCTAAATATATCTTTCCAATAAAATCCTATTATAATTTAATGAGAAGTCAGCATTGACTTAAAGGCACATAACAATAAAATAACTCACAGTTTAGGGAGTATTTTCTTATGTTAGACCTTGCTACCAAACATCACCAAGAAGTATGGAAAACAAATTAATGATTAACAAACAGGAAATATTAAATATGCAATCCAATGATCAAGGAAGCTGACACCAGGAATCATAGTCAATATTGAACTATGGCACTGATCTTCCATGCAAACAATAGAAGTGATGCCCAAGCAATGATTTAATAAGAAAGATTCAATAAGAAAGGCTTATTATATATGGCTTGAGGAATGGCAAATGCCTAATCTGGGTTCAGAAAAGGAAGAGCCTGTAGGAACCATATTTTAAGTGTACACTGGATAATGGAGTGTACCAAATAACTTCAGCAGAAATTCAATTTGTATTTTGTAGATTACAACAAAGTTTCTAAGCACAGTCGTTGATGAAAAGTCATGATCTGTTCTAAAATAAATTGAAATTCCACAACAGCAGATTGTCTTTTTTTCTCAACCGGCTTCTTTGATCCCATGGACACCTTTCCTGGATTTCCCATCACCTACCGTTACCCTTTTGATTCAGTCCTATTCACTTTTAGATTACAAATGTCCCAGCACCCTGAGGAATTGGCTGTGGACCTGTACCAGCATTAAGTTTGCTTATCCTGGATTATCAATGAATGACCGGTAGGTCTGGAATTGCGTGCATGAACTCTTATGTATATGTTGTTAAATATACAATGAATAGACTTATCATGTAAACCTTGTTTATGGCACCTTTTTGAATTTTGGTCTGTATATATAGCCAAGCTGTTTATTTCATTCTTCCTATCCATTGCCATGCTCCAAACAATGCTACCCTATGGCTCTCATACACAAAGAATAATGGATCCAGAAAGAAATCAGATGGAGAACAAAGTCCAAATAAAGCTAAGGGATGGTGGCCGGGGGGAGGGGGGGTTGCAAGCATGGGGAAAACCAGTATGCAAAGAAGATGTCATATGAGTCACTGGGAAGAGAGGATAGTTTGTATTTAGACACATGAAAGCTGTGGTATGGTAAAGAAATTCAGCAAGTGCTTTGGGAGAAGTGCCTTCTTTCAATCTTAACTTCCATTAAAAGTTTCTGAAAGAATGAAAACAATGCTGGCTTCTATTGATGCACAATTCCCTTGAAGATTCAGGGGAACACTTTTGGCTGATACTCAATGACCTTACTCAGCTGAAGGCTATGAAAGAAAGTTACACATGTATCACTGCACACTGTATGTGACATATTGCATGCCATTGTACATTGCATGTCATTGTACATTGCATACTGATTTGCATGTTTGAACACTGCAATGGACCTCCATGCACAATGTGCATTGGTGGAACAGTGTCATAATTCTGTAACATGGTGGTGTTGTGCGACTGTGGTGCAACTGTGAATTGAAATTTGCTCTTCATCATCTAGATATAAGATGTCAAGAAATATAACCCATGATACACTGCCTCGATCTCCTTAAAAGGCAAATATATATGAGAAATCAAATATGAACCCTCCAAATGGTGTGGAACTGCAGCTCCCACCAACCAAAAGTGAAAAATGCTGGTAGTTGCAACACAGCAACATCTGGAAGACTCTGAATTAATCAAACAATGCAATAGGTACCCTTTAATGAGATATGACAACCAACTTTGCAGAAGTTGTAGGATACAAGTGTTTATTTTAATGAGAGGAAATATTCCAGTTTGCTTGCAGGGAAAGCCTTGAACTATTGTTTTGTTTTATTTTTGCATCTTTCAGAGCTTCCTAAAGTATTTCTATTTCATCTGTTTGACTACAGGCCAAAGTATTTTAACAGTTGCCACAACACGATTTATCTTAATCTTGCTTCTTATGCCCCAAACTGCTTTCACTGATGGCACATCATGGAAGCAGTTTTAATGGACGATATATTTTCCCACATCCATTATGTCCGCTCCAGGTTTCATTTAAATATGGCAACAAAGAAACTATTTGTACTTAAATAAATTATTCTTATACAGTAGGGGCAAGTCAATGTGAGAAACCAGACCCAGTTCAATTAGCACATTATGACAGTAATGAGAAAAATATTCTTCCATGTCCTCTTGTAAATCTAAAAGATAAGACTCCAGCAGGGAACGTAACTCTATCAATGCTAATTGCGCATAATTATACACTGAAACGGCAGCATTTAACAATGATTTCCATGATATTCAAATTATACATTTTTCTTCAATACTTATTTATTTATTTACAGCATTTTTACCCCGCCCCTCTCAACCCCCGAGGGGGGACTCAGAGAGGCTAACAAAGGCAGCAATTCGATGCCACAATCAACACAATATAAAACCATAAATACATATAAAATACATATAAAATTTCAACACCATAAAAATATGAAGAATATCTCCAAATTTGCCATGCCACTTTGTAAAGTGCATTGCATCTTTAACACTGCAGAATGGGGCTCCAAGTTATGGAAACAAGCAGTAAAAATACAGAAAGCACATTACTATTCTGGGCCTCAAGTGTGAATTCTGTGAGCCCAGCTGACAAAGAATCATCTGACCTATAGATTGACAGCTCTTTCAATGTGCTACTAGTCATGAACCCCCAACAGGGGTGTGAAACAGAAAAGGGTTAGACCTTAGAACAGACCTGGGCAATTGCCAACCCTCCAGGTGTTTTGGACTTCAAATCCTAGAAATCCTAACAGCTAGTAAACTTGCTAGGATTTCTGGGAGTTGAAGTCCAAAACACCTGGAGGGCCGGCAATTGCCCAGGTCTGTCTTAGAACATATTTTCTTCAGCTGATATTCCATGATTATACACTGTGTAATTAAATGGAGGAATTCTATAGTTAGTTTAGTCATCTGTAATGTGTCTACACACATGCATGTTGACTTTAAAGGGATGGTGTTCTACCAGATGGGATGGTCTGCATTCCCCCTATTATGGCGTAGGGCATATTGAGGTTAATTACAAAATGTGGGAAGGGAGGCTGTACAGTCTAGATTTGCCCCATTTGCAGGAGTGTAAGACTTCTAGTTGTACAGTACTTTGGGGAAAATGTTAGGAAGACCTATACCACAATTGTGATGGCACTAGAGCTTCTATAACAGCCAGTGGCCTTATATATTTGAGGGGAAAAGAACAGGTAGGTAGGAAGATGAATCAACTATCATGGTAAACCCCACTGCCAGTATAAAACACATAAAGAAAGTCAGATCCTCTAAAGATGCCAGTCACAGATGCAGGCAAAATGCCAGGAGAAAATGCTGTTAGGACATGGCCATACAGCCCAAAAAACACACAACACCCCAATGATTCCAGCCGTGAAAGCCTTCAACAATACAAAGCCAGTGTCACTGATCTCATCTAGATTTCAAATTCAGTTGTTCTGGTCCACTACAAGACCCCGAACATATGAGAAGCAATTAAACCAAGAGCAAAAGGACACAGAATGCCATCATAACACTGCAGTAGAATTTCCTTTTATACAATGAATGTAGTCATTCAAGCATGCATTAGCACACCACACATTGTCAGTAAAGTACTTTGAACTGAAATGTTAAATAAACTGGGGTAAGATAACCAAAAATCAAAACCGCGTAGGAAAGCCCAGGTTATTTCCATGCAGATGCATTACTCACATGCTAATAGGCGTATCCCCCCACTCAACATATACAAATCTAGCTTGCTAATTGCATCCTTTACACTTGTTAAACAGACAATGGTTCTTTTCCCCCTATTCTGGGCATTCCATATATATATTCCACTTGGTATACTGCCATCAGATCCTCTGAAGATGCCAGCCACATATGCAGGTGAAATGTCAGGAGAAAGTGTTGCTAGAACACGGCCATACAGCCCGAAAACCACACATCACATATGGCCATGAAAGCCTTCGACAATACAATGTAGGAAAAATTCATGCAAATGGATGGATATTACTCTAGAAATGTGAAAAGAGCCTTCAAGCCTCCACATTTCAGGAAATTAGAGAAAGAGAAGTCTGCAAGCAAACACCATAAGATTGTTAAACATAAACAATCTTCTGTTTAAGATTGCGGGATACTGTAATCAAGCCATAAAAAGGACAGCAGGAAGAATTACATTTGATCCACTGGGACAAGTTTTCAAAACAGCACTACAAACTTCCTAAGTGTTATCTGGGCATTTATCCCATGAGGAGAAAAGAAAGAAGCTTTGGGCAGGTGAGATGTGAGTGAGGTCCTTTAGCAGAATCACACAGTTCGAGGAAACTATAAGGGTCATTCACTCCAACCCTATTCTGCAACACAGGAATGCAGACTAAAAGCACTTCAGACATATGGCCATCCAGCCTCTGTTTAAAAACTTCCAGAGAAGGAGACTCCACCGCCCTCCAAGGCAGAGTGCCCAACTGTCAAACAACTCTTATCATCAGAAAGTTCTACCTAATTTTCGGATGGAATCTCTCTTCCTGTAGTGTTTAACCAGCACAAAGCAAGCTTGCCCTCTCATCAATATAATAATCTCTCGGATCTTAAAACATGGCTATCATGTCCCCTCTCATCCTTCCTTTCTCCAAGCTAAACATACCCATCTCCCTAAGATACTCCTCATAAGGCTTGGTCATTTTGCTTACTCTTCTCTGGAAGAGTAAGCAATCTCCTTGTCAGTAACCTCTTGAATTGTTCTAACCTCTTTGATGGCAAAATTTGTATTATAGTCTAGGAGCACTGTGTCTAGATTGAGGGAAGGCATAATCTTAATCTATTCTAGTATTCCAGGTGAGACCAAATCAAAGCAGAATAGATTAAGATTACGCCTTCCTTCAATCTAAACACAATGCTCCTAGACTATAATCCAAACGTTGCCATCAAACACATCAAGAAGTAGTTCATTTATCTATCATAAAGCAATATTGTATTCCAACAATGCTATTAAAAACCTAAGTGGGAAAATATATTACTGTTTTAATTAAATAATTTTAAATAATGTATACCACCCTAAACATTCAGGAGAATAAAAAATTCATTGAAAACTACTATATTAATATTCACCATTGTTTTTATAATTCATTGCACTAAGAATGTGTTCCTACTTCATCTGCTTATACTTGACTTTAAAAAATAAAATATAATGAATATCTATTTAATACAACTGAATGCCAAGATTTAGCATTCAAAAGTGATGCACCTGAGGTATAATAGAGTTGAGTTACTCATGAGAAATATTTTTTTACAATTACTGCATCACAAAACTCTTTAACAGTTCCGTTTAACAGAAATCTTTAGCCGTTCAAATACATTTTTTGTTTAAAATTGTAGGTCACTGCCAAACATTTAATTGTTGTAAATACATATAAAAGTCTGATCTGATGTGTGCAAATTAAAAGTTTACATTTAACAAATCAAATGTCAAACGTGGGGCTAAAATTTACATATTTAAGCACATTTATTTTTCAGATAAATGTATGTCACTGTTTGTACACATGTACTTCTGATCTTTTTAGCTGCTACATCTAAAAGGTACTACCCTCTAACTCATACTGTTATTCAAATAGTGTTGTGCTAAGTCGTAGCAGGACCAACTGTGTGTGTTGAAGAAAAACCTTATAATGGTAATTATCATGTACAGCTGGTAATGTAGGTCAACCAGCAAACCTCGGCCACACCCAAGGGGCTATATCTGTATGAGTTTTTAGAATACAGTGCCAGCAGATTGAGAGATCCTGAAGGAGAGATCCTGGAGAGCTTTTTCTCCAAGGAGCATTATGCTTGTGAAGACTCGCCTGGGGTCTTTGGCTTAGAATAGGAACAAGGACATGACATCTCTTCCCAGGGGACTTCTTCTTGCCTTCCCATAGAGAACTGGAACTCCCAAGGACCAAACCAGTCACTTTAGATAACTCAAACAGGCTTTATTGTTCACAAAAGGAGTTATCTTATAGAAGTACTAAACTTGGCTCTCTTTATTTTACAGGGGTAAAATAAAATATACATTACAGTTCTTTAGTTGTTTGGGTCCAGGAAGCTTTCAGCTGGATGGCTTTCCAAATTCTCTCCCTCTCAATGGCTTTGAGGTGAGAACTCTCTTAGCCCCAGTCAAATGGCCTATATTGAAGGCACAGAGCCTTCCTCTTGGTGCCAAATGACTAGTTGAAGGTGCTTGAGATTCCACAGTCCCATCCAGGTGTGCTGGATATGCAGAATGAATCCAAGATATGAAGAGTTGGTGCTAGAGAATGCCTGACTGAGGCCTGGCTGGCAAACCCTCTAAAACGTCCTCTTCTGTAGAGATGCAGGCAAAATCTAAAGAGAAAGCTAGATTTCCAAAGTCTCAAGGGGGAGGAAAAACAAACTTAACGATGATTGACAGCTCTAAAGAACAAATCAATGCAACCAAAACTTAACAACACTAAACAGACTAGCTGAAACATAATACAATAGTTTAAACCTTGCAACATAAAGTCTTATACACAGGTGGCATCAGCCACGCCTTCACAATGCTCAAAGGCTTTGCTCTGTGTAACAGTTTAGAGAAGCTACTCCAGAGGAGGCTTTGGTGGAATAGCTATTTACTCAATGTTTATTTTTGCGCTCTCATTTGATGTAAGATGAAGATGTCTTATTTTAAGTTTCTTACTATGTAAGATTGTTGCACTGCTTGTTTTTTGTATGCAACATTGCAAGTTTACGTTTCATCTCTGCAGAGTAAAGATTTTTAGATCATTTTTACTCTGGTCTGCGAGTCTTTTCCATTTGGACTTTGGGCACTGGGACACTAGGTAAAATATGTTGTTTTATAACAAATAGTACAATAAATTATAAACCATGTAGAGTTAGGAGGTGCTGTTTATCAGATATCTCCTTTTGGGTTGAAATGATTTACATTATAGAGTCATTTTCTTTTTTAAGAGTGTATTGGTCCTTTCTATTATGAAAAATGCAGGGGTTTCAAAACTAAAACTTGTGGGTTAGATGTAGCACTCCAAGGACAATTATCTGTCCCCCACCTTAAACTTTGGACTTAGGGTCACCCTAAGTCTGAAACAACTTGAAGGTAAACAACAACAATCCTGGGTTGTTGTAGGCTTTTCTTTTTTTGCTAAATGGCCATATTCTAGAAGCATTCTCTCATGGCGTTTCACCTGTATCTATGGCAAGCATCCTCAGAGGTTGTGAGGTCTGTATATAAACCCAATTTTCCTAGTACAATAGACCTCACAACCTCTGAGGATGCTTGCCATAGATTCAGGCAAAACGTTAGGAGAGAAAGTTTCTAGAACATGGCTATATAGCCCAAAAAAACCTACAACAACCCAGTGATTCCAGCCATGAAAGCTTTCAACAATTCAAGCAACAATCCTGATTAACTTGACTGTCTCAGCAGGAAAAAGGATGCCTGCTGTTCTCATTAGAATGCTGGTAAGGTTATACTGGTGTCCTGTCCCGTCCGTCCCCCCCCCCCCCCAATTCTTTGCACTACATATAAGATATGTGCAGTATGGATAGGAATTGATCATGTCTTTCAAATTATAGTACACCCCCCCCCCTGCCCACAACAGTCTGAGGGACCATGAACCCTCTGCTTTAAAAGCTTGAGGACCCCTGACAGTAGAGCATGCAGTTTCACAGGTCTGCAATATTAGCAGAGAAATTAGCACTTTGGTAATTGAACTTTGGTAATTGGACTATGGCATTGGTTAACCCTTATTTGTGGCCGTTTTGCTTTGATTCTGGACTGTTGACTTTGGTTGTCATACTCCTTTGTTACTTGTTTTAAGACAGCAGTTTAGATGAGTGTCATGTTTACGACAGCATAGATGACAAAAAATGGGAATTGGAAGCCACATATTGTTATATGCATCAGCATGTCCACAGTCATGTCATCACCAATTCAGGTATGGTCAGTGAATATCGCAAATAAGTTGGAAACCTGGATTGGGAAGTCATGGATCATGAAGGACCAGTGCATCTTACTGTGTTGTACCCGGTTATTAGATTCTTAGATGTAGTAGAAACTTCCTTAAGCAAAGTAGTATGTGTTGTGGTAGAGGTGGCAGTGATTGCAATTAACTTCCCTGTCCTCCAGTGCATCTGCCTGTTATATTTTCCCAAACTGGAAAATTGCAAACTGGAAAAGGATGTCATATTGCATCCCTTTGGGTAAAGGATGCAATATGGTGAAATGTAGTCAGTTAAAATGCCTTCACTTTACTTATGGAAGCCTCTGATTAGATCAACTCACTGTCCATCTATAAAGACGACCATTGGATACACCTACTGCAACTTTTTGTTAAGTCACTCAACAGACGGTCCAATCCTTAAGAAAGGCAGAAGTAGTTGGAATAGTCAGTCACAAGGAAATGTATTTTATGATCATTGTTTCACACTGCAAAACAACTCTTCAATTGCTGGAATGTGTCAAATAGAAAACCTCTTAAATCCTGCAAGAAATTGTATTGGGGAATTGGCCTCCAGGTTAACTCTCATTTCAAGGAAGTGGAAACATCTAAGACTTCTTTACTAGAAATCATTGCTCAATTATCCCTTTTGGGAAAAGGGGGCTACAGTACAGAAGTAAGCATATTTCACTGTACAATACTGAAATACCTCTCCATACTATCATAATAAGCATAACGTTTATTTCAAATGTGTTTTACATTTGAAACCTTGTCTTTTTCTGGTCAGGGCTCAAACCATCACTCTCGATTAGCACAAAGCTAGCCTTAGACACGGTTTCTTCCATTTTACAACTATCCTCCCATTTACCTGTCAATAGTACAAATAAAACAAAACAAAGCCCAAGAACCCATTAATGTCTTTGCACCCATAAGCCCAAAATGTTTTTGACATTCATGGGTTCTTGGGTTTTGTTTTATTTCTTTAACTCCCAGATTTTAAAGACCTCCTTGGTGAAGGTTATGTTGATTAAGCCCAGACATACATTTCTATAAATCTATAGAGAAAGAAAGGAGGAGAGAATTGGATGTGCAGACAGCCTCTGTCACAGAGTTCAGCCAAAACTGTCACTGTACTAGAAGACATAGAAACAAACAAAGAAACAAAACACGAGAGGAAGGTGGGAGTTAGAATATTGCATTCTGCAAAGATTTGTTGGCTATAACATCGCAGAAACACAGCAGGAGAGCAAAAAGCTGCCTTTTATTTCAATTAAAAATGAATGCAAACAAAGCTGTCTATTAAATAACAGTCAAGTGCATGTTAAGCAACAGCACTAAAACTTCTAAATCATAACAGTCTTTTTAAAGCTCTACAGAGAGCACTTATTTAGCAAACTTCTCATGCCGAGACCTATTTAAACCTACAACATCAATAACAATGGAGGCAGATTTATGTACAAAAATCTAATGAGCTGAAATTAGACTTTAGACACCCCTTTAGTTTGATCAGTGGTTAATTTCAAGACTAAAGGAACTGAGTTTTTCTTTCCTTCCTCTTCTTTCTTCCCTTGCAATGTTTTCAGACACCAAAAAAATCTATCCCATTGGGATTTCCAGTCCTCCATAGCAGGTTTTTAGGTGCACAGAGGAGCCATAAGAGGAAGAGGCAAGTATCACTCAATCTGGAGGAATCAGTGGGATACATAAATGGATCTTAGTCTCTGTTTTTTATTGTCTATGCCTGAAGTAAGGAAGTATAAGGTTTTTGTATCCATTTTGAGAACGCTGTGATCCGCCCCGAGCCTGCAGGGAGGAGCGGAATATAAGACCGAATAATAAATAAATAAATAAATAAACTCCCAAGAAGAGGATGCCTCCCAAACATTCCTTTTTGACTATTAATTGCATAATCATAATAATGAAATAAGATCATCTTCAATTCTGGGCATAATACCCTATAATGGGAAATGAGGAAGATGGCTATGAACAAATCCTGGAAATGCTTTTAATTAATTCAACTCTTTACATTTTTGGATCTTTTCTAGTTCCTTCATAGACCTTCCAAGTTTTAGTCCTCTTCTGATGCCTTGACTATAATCCTAATTTTGATCAATGATGTAATCAAGGCAGGACAATAATACTACTAGGTGGGGACAATGGTGGGACAAGCAGTTAAAGAGAACCAGTTCTCAACTCAAAGTCATCCTTGGGAAGAGCATAGTAAGACAACCTAACAGAAATTGTTTTATGCTGCAATCTGATTATATATATATATATGCAGACTGTTTACCATTTCCAAGCACAATTCAAAGTGCTGGTCTTGGCCTATAAAGCCCTGTACGACTCCGGCCCTCTATGTTCCACCTCGTAGCCTAAGATCCACCGGGGAGGCCCTGCTCTCAGTCCCACCAGCTTCGCAAGCACGGCTGGTGGGGACGAGGGACAGGGCCTTCTCGGTGGTGACCCCCGCCTGTGGAATTCGCTCCTCAGCAAAGTCAGATCGGCATCCTCCCTCCTTTCTTTCAGAAGAAAACTGAAGGTGTGGTTGTGGAACCAGGTTTTTGGCTAATTTTGGCCTCTGCTATTCTTGTACACAATTTGTGTTGGGTTGTATACCAACTAGTAACATTTGTTTTACTGTTTTATTTTTTTTAACTGTGCTCTACTGTGTTTTTAGTGCTATGTTTTACTCTGTGCTCTCACTTCTGTAAGTCGCCCTGAGCCACATTGGGAGTGGCGACTAATAAGTGTGAATAATAAATAAATAATTTATGTTTCAATTATAATGGATATAATGGCACCTGAACATTGAATCAGACCATATGATTGTTGTAATGGAAAAGGCTTTATGACAGTTTAACTAATGTTGTTTTAATGTATTGTATTGTATGTTTTTATTTTGCTATTATAATTGTAATTTATTGCAGCATTGAATCGTTGCCATTGTTAGCCGCTCTGAGTCCCCCTGCGGGGGTGAGAAGAGTGGGGTAAATATGCTGTAAATAAATAAGTAAGTAAATGGAAATAATAAGACTTCTGGCTGAGGGTGAAGGACCTAATGCATGTGTGTGGGAAGCCAAAATTATTTTATTTGAAATTATTTCCTGTCATTGTTCAGCATTTTGCTGTTAAGTGCTTTGATGTTGAGACAAGTTAAGTGCCTGTAATTCCAGGTGATGTTTGCGACTCAGCATCCCTAAGGGCCATTCATGATGATATGCGACCCTTTTGAATGTCTCCCTGCTATCTTTTGAAAGGCTGATCACCTGAAGTACAGAATGGCAGATAATAAGAACTAAAGAGGAAGACAACATATATTGTGGATTGAATTCCTGAGCTTTTATTTGTTTTCTCTTTAAAAGATCTACGACACAACATATTTTGAGAGAAGGACTCTACAGCGAAGGATACATGAGGAAAATAATAAATCTACAGTATTACTTTTCACATTTCCCTACCCTTTCATTTGTATGTGTTTTAAGTTTCAAAGAACCTGACACTTCCATAAAAAGAGAGGGATAAAGATGATAGAAACTGATTATCACATACTGAATACAATACAATACAAAACTTTATTGCGATCACTGACCAGCACAAAACGGGCACAAGCGCACTGGAAGGGGAAGGACAACTCCCCAGTAAAGCAGTTATTTAAAATTAGATTAGAAAACAGTTTCAAAATATATTTTAAAACACAGGATATTGTAACAGGTATGGAAAGGGGGGGGGATTGATGGGAGAGGTCGGAAACAAAGGTGGGGGCACATACTGAATTTAGCTCCTCTCCATTTAACGGTCATTAAGAAAAGGAGAGTTCATAAGTGGCAGCTTTCAACTCAGTTGCATGATAAGAGAAACATGCAAAAAGTCCCACTTCTGCACTACAATTGAAGACACAGGAGTAATTTCCAGTTTTTCTCTTGCTACATCAATTGGACACAACTCCTGGAGGTATAACACATGGGTATTAAAAGGACCCAAAGAAAACCTCCCTTGCAGAGATTAAATATCTGAAATCCACTGATTCTTCAGTGTTTGCCAGTTTAGAAGCAAAAAAGAAGAAATAAAACAACAAAAAAACTAGATTGTCTAAAATGTTGTCAGCCAGATGGAGTTCCAAAGTGAGAAGACAGGAAATCAATTTTAATAAACCAAATAAAATAAACCACTGATTTACAGAGGTTACTGCTATTTTACACAATCTTGCTATGATCCACTGGACACAAAAGGACTCTGCAGCACTTTGCCATGCTCCCAATTCCACCACAGTGCTGTTTCAATCACTAGCTGGGACCCTGACACCTAGAAGCCATTTCATAGTTTAAAACAAGGCTTACTGTGAGCTTCAGAGTCTGATTTCTGTTGTGTTTTATTATGTCATTTCCTCTTAATTAAGATATGTGTTGTGTCTTCTGTTATATCATTTAATTTTCACCATCTCTTCTGCACTTGCAGTTGTGCTTTTCTAATCTAACTCTTGAATCCTTTTATTAAACCCAACTAAAACAGGAAACGTACAATCAATTGTTGAGTGGAGAATCCAAGCACAGGCAAACTCTATAGATGGAGTTGATCTTCTCTGTTTGAATCAATAGGATGTGCGTCTAAATGTTCAAATTTATCAGAATAGTCCCACTGATTGATAGAACTCTTTCAAAAATGACACCAAGAGAAAGGGACAATGAATAGCATCCTATAAAATTCTAACCTACACATTATTCCAACCAGTTAAGAGGTCACCCTTTCTGACTGTTAAGCCCAAACTATTATTGAAAGTCAAAGAGTTCTGAATGCGCCACAAAACCTCAGTCTCCATGGTATTCAAAACCTCTAATTAAAGCTGCACAACAATTTCCTAGAAATGTTCGCTAGATGCCAGAATCTAGAGATTCTGAGATAGCTCCTATTGTTAGGAAAAATGGAGAGCATATCTGCAATGACCCCGAATCTTCTGTACTATTATTTTCTTTTTTATTACATCCAGGAAAGATTGGGAGTGGGGGAGGGGAAATCAATCCAGACTTTCAATAAAAATGGCTAACATTTGCAACTAAACCAGTTTGAGCATTCCAGGTGTGAAAGACAAAATTATGCTAAATGAAATTAGTATTTTTTTCTTGATATATTAATGAACACTTAGCAAAATAAAATAAAGGGTTGGCCAACAAACTACAAAGAACTCAATATAGTTGTCACGAGAGCAACATTCGAAAATGGCACCAGCCTATCTGTTGTTCCACAATGCTATTTCAGTGTTGCAGAAGTGGAACTGTTCACTTCAAATGCAGTCTATCCATTTATCCTGTGCTCTCACTGAGCAGATGTGAGAGCACATCATTTTATCTCAGTAAAAGAAGAAATATGGGTTGTATGTTAAGTCTGGTAAAAGTCTGTTGACTCTTTATGAGAAAACAATTATATGCTGACAAAAAGCAAACAACATAACCTGTTCTCATCCACTTATGGAGAAAATGCGAGAGAGAGAGATGGGAATGTACTAGAAACTGCCATGAAGTCTTATGCATAAAGAGCAGAATACCTTAGAAGGTCAACCATCTTGACAAAGGGTTTTCTTTTATCTTCTGTACTCAGTAGCTATATGGAAATGACAACACCAGAAAATGTAGGTATTATCTTTCAAGCAATTGTCATTTTAAATACTGTATTTCAAAACTGAATCTACTATTTAAAGTGCCCCCTTTCCCACACACACATGCATTGGATCGTCACAACAAGAGTCAAACACAGAAAGCAGCAAAACTTTTTTTGTCTTTGATTATTTATTTATTTATTTCAATTTATTCGTCGCCACTCCCGTCAGGCTCGGGGTGACTTACAAATGTTAAAAACACCATAAAATACAGATAAAACAACAAGATTAACACCCATAATTAAAACTATACAATAGTGCACGGGCACCAGAGTTACTCCCACGGCCTACGGCTACATAGTAAAGGCCTGGGGTTATCTACTGACCAAATGCCTGTACAAACAGAAAGGTCTTACAAGCCTTCCAGAAGGCTAGTAAGTTGAACAACGTGTGAATTGCGGGAGGAAGAGTGTTCCAAAGTACTGGAACGATGATTATACAGTTGGTTCTCCATTTGCACCAATTCTTCATCCATGGATTTAACCATATACCACTTCAAGATATTTTTAATCCAAAAGAGACACCTTGATTTTGCCATTTTGTATAAGGGACACTGTTTTACTACACCAGTGTATAGATTAAGCTTTAAACACCCACAGAGGTTTATATCCATAGAGGGATGTGGATTCAACTCCCAGCAGATACCAATGGTCTGTTGTAGTGTAGAAGATTTCAGAATGTTTTTTTTCTTTCCGTTCGAATAGCAAATTGGTTCTTTCACAATGCATTCTCCTACACAACAACTGAGACGTCATTCAAGCCTTTGCATGGCCCTGTCAACATATGTTCCATAGTCTTTCAGTGACACTCTTAGGCTGCTCTATGGAGAGATCACTATTTGAACAAGACATCACTCCCTACTGTGGTAATATGTCTTCATGTGATTGTCGCTATGGGCAAGAATCCTTCAAGTATGAAAGTGAAGAAACAACACCTTACAAACAAAGAATATCATCTCTGCATTCTCCCTCAATCAACCATGCTGTTGGAATTGAGCTAAATCATGATGCCATGCAATTTCAATTGTCTCATTGCTTTTATTGTTGTGAAAAGGTCAATAGTCCAAGTCTGGAAAGATAAAAATTCACCATAATTCAATGGTCAGTTGATTTTAGTGCTTTACCCATGCCTAAATGTGTATTTTACAGGTGACAACTTAAAACATTTTTTTTTTGAAAAACCATTCATCTTATATTAAGGTAATCAAGCCTTAATGCTATGCAATCTCCACTCTTTTTCCATTACTTTTTTCATTTTCTTTGAAATTATACTTTTAAAATGTTTAAATAAAATATTTTTAATGCCAAATCACTGCATGAAGAAACAAAGTATCCTAATTTTTGTGGAATTAATAGCCCAGCAAAAAGGTTGTATGTTGTGCACAAGATTATGTCCATGCATGCCCCCAATGTAGCAATTGTTAGGGATTCTGGAAGTTCTTAATTGTGATGATTTTCATCAGTCCAGGACTATCCTCATTGGGATTTATCAACAATCAAGAAACACTTGTTCATTACTTGCAAGTGATCCCACAAGATCAAAAAATTCCCATTCTGACATCAAATATTCTTCAGCTCCATCTATATGCCACTTTGTAAGCCAAATCTCTCATTCTGTAGCATACATGAAAGGCAGTGCTTGCTTTCCAAGAATCTTCAAGGATATGCGTACATTCTTCCATATATAAAATCTATTTAATTTCAGGGAGAATTCAATGAGATCTCATTGGGACAGGATATAAATTGATCCAAACCTGTTTTATTTATGAAGATTCCAGCGATCCCTACATGTAATTAAACACACAAGGAGATAATCTGTCATATAAAAGTGGTGGTTCTGTCAAGATCTGATGATTATTTCTAGGTTGAACGGCTGACAAGGAAGTGTGTATCAACGTGCACAGTCTTTACCTAGTGCCGGGGCAACATTGTTGTAACCTCAGGCTAAACTGACATCCAGCAATAGATCTAATTGACAGGATGTCTCTTTCCAGCTAATGGTTTGTTAAAACGGGCAGACCTCTGCCTGGCCTCAATTACATATATCAGCATTTTCAGAAAAACAACCAGGTATGGATGCCAACAAAACTAAATAAATAATGTTTTCAAAAAGACAGCTGCTACATCATTGCCTTCACTCAAACAAAGGAGACAACTGACTAGCTTTTCAGCAATATTTCATACTTTTCACTTGTTTTCAAAATGATACTTGCATGGAATTCATATGCATGTTCACTCAGAAGAGAAGTTCATCATGTTCATTTGGTGGTCATTTCTATTGATGTGAGCATGACTTTAACCTGATGATGCAATCTCATACATTTTTACCTTTGAGTCAAATAAAGTTTACTCCCAAGTAGATATGCATGGAGCTTTATTAATATTGTATGTCTTCAATTCTAAGAAGAAATGGACCACAATAAAGTGCAGGATGTGTTAGGATGTTAGGCTCTTTGGACCAGAAGGCAACTACAAGGTTTTTTGAGATTTCCACAGGCAGTTTATTAAAAACTTCTCCACGATAACAATACCACTCACATAATTGTTAAGAACCAAGGGGAAGGGGAAATCAGCTAAAGTGAAAGCCCCTGGAACAAAACTGGGAGGTATATTTTACCATTGGGGTCTACCTTATATATTTTGTTGGTGGTACTGAAATTAGGGTGCATCTTGCACCCAATGGGGTTTTGCAATTGAAGAAATATGGTAGTAATTGATGCAGTAGGTAGTCTATAGCGGAAAAGCATTTGTTTGTGGAATTTAGCATGTTCTGACATTCAATGGTGCAACTGGATACTCTTAACAATCAATTCTACCCAGACTAAACTACAGCCAGCATTCTCATTTCCATGCCCGGTTAAATGGGGTCTCTAATGGGGTACGCCATCTTGGAAGTGAGGCCCATATAATGAAAGATTCATGTAACAAATAGGAAGTAGAATGCATCTATCACATTCTCCAGGCTGGAGAAAGGCAAGATAGACATGTCATCAATTATTAATTAATTAATTAATGAACAGGCAGGAGCACACATAATCAATCCCCTACTAAGAAACTACTAGCAAGTCCGATGAAATTTTATGTTTTTACTTTTAAGTTTCTACTTAGTGACAACCTTCCCCACGTGATCTTGGCAGTTGTCAAGTTTCTTTCGGAGGCAGCAGGATTAGACAATTCCCAATTTTAGACACAGGCTGAAAAATGTCAGCACTTCTTGTAGTCTTTTACCTATGTTTTTAGCCAAAATGTATTTTAAGCTGTTTTACCGCTTGTAAATTTTATCCATTTGTGTGTTTAATCAACCAGATGTTCATAATCTCATTATCTGTATGTCTTGTACACCTATGGTGCAATAAGGGTCTTTGGACTATAATAAAATGTTCTTGTTGTTGTTGTTGTTGTTGAAAGTGAGGCCAATGCAAGACGGACTCTCCAGTGTTTTATTGTACAGAAGTATACAAAGAAAAATGATGTGCAAAGGTGGGACCCATTTGTTGCGGTAAGTCATGGCAGGACCAAGTGTGTGTGTGTGTTGAAGAAAAACCTTATAGTGTTCATTATCATGTACAGCTGGTAATGTAGGTTAACCAGGACACTTGGGCCACACCCGAGGAGCTATAACTGCATGATATTTTAGAATACATTCAGGAGTAGTTCTAGATGGAGAGCAGAAGGAGAGATCCTGAAGGAGAGCATTTTCTCTGAGATCTATGCTCAAAGGCTTTGCTCTGGGGAGCAGTATGGAGAAGCTACTCTAGAGGAGGCTATGGTGGAATAGCCATTTACTCAAGGTTTATTTTGCTCTCTCATTTGATGTAAAATGAAGATGCCTTATTTTGTGTTTCTTACAATGACTATGTAAGTTTGTTGCACTGCTTGTATTTTGTATGAAACATTGCAAGTTTATGTTTCATCTTTGCTGCGTAAAGAGTAAAACTTTTCAATTCACTTTTACTCTTGTCTATGAGTCTATTGCATTTGGACTTTGGGTGCTGGGTCGCTGGGTAAAATATGCTGCTGCATAACATCATTTTCTCTACAATAGCTATATCGCTATAAGTACTGCACATGGAGGTTCTTTACAGGGAAAGTTCATTTTCCCAACATACCCAATTCCATTCACAGACTTCGTATCATTTTCCAGCCATGTTTTAAATTCTTACTACATATTAACTCATTATATGCAACTTGATAGCTGTTAATATTTGATCCTGGTGTTAACAAGAGCTCCAAAACAAGTGGCAGAGTTCCACATCACAGTAGCTGATTATGTATTTCCCTTTTAACTCATTTTATGATTGCAGCCATCCTGTGAAGTATGGCAGAATGGGAGAAGCTGAGTAGCTCATGGTTGCACTGTGAGCTTTATGGCTCAGTAAAGACTAACCACTACTTTGTGTTGGCTATGTGCTAAAAAGTTGCAACTTATTCCTAAATAAGGCCACTTGGGTTTCCATTGGCCAAGCATGCCATAGGTATGTTTTGGCCCTTTATGGCCCTTTTGACCCTGAGCACATGCTTTAGATTTTGCTCTTTGAAATCATATGGAAGAACCATGTTTTACTGAGGCGTGTTATCACAATGGTTCACTTTCCATAACTAATTCTTTCTGGGGCTTTCTGAAAGACTTCAGACTATTACATGAAAATATCAAAGCAGAGATTCTATAATTATTACAGCTTATAAAATGTGGTTTCTTTAACACACCAAAACATCTTTTAAGTACACCCACATCACCTTGGAAGAGACACGGTTTCGATGATGCTCATTTTGCCTTCACCATTGCTGTCAGTTGTCACCCATGTATTAAAAATAATAAGTTGCACAACAGATTAATATATTAACTTCTAAATTGTCCAAGGATTACACTTAATTAAACTTAATTTAAATGTAAAGGATAAGGGTCTTTTTTAAAATAACGTTTTATGTGTTTGGCATCAGAACTGACAAAGGAACAGTATTTTTGTGGTAGACATTCTAAAGAAATCATTCAAAAGTCCAGCATCTTTGTAATAACCCATGGCTGGCTGTCTTCCTTGTTTTATAGTCCTTGCTGTTGCTTACAATAAGTTTCACAGTTCTCCACAAATAATCCTCTAATTAGCAAGTGAGCTTAATATTACTATCAGATTTCAGATGGGGCTATCAGTAATAATGCTAAATGCTGCAATATAAACATTTGTGTTGGATTCTCTGAACTCTCAAAGCCTGCCTGCAGGCATCCACAGTGGAAACCTTTAAAATTGATCTGGTTTAGAGAAAACCAGTTCGCTAAGCTTCAGTTTCCTCCACCTCCTCTGCCCCCTGATAGCTTGCAATTAAAGGCTTTATCTTCTGTTTCTTTCAGCTTTTAAACTCATTGATCCAAGACACTAAATCAATGCATTACAATGCAACATTATTCAATCCTCTGAACACAGTTTTGTTAAGTTTCACTTTCAGCTTCTAAAAGGGGAAAACTTGGCATAAAGAGGAAAAAATGAACCGTAACCGAAATGACTCAAGGCAGGATCAAACATTATTCTATTCCGTTACAGTGACCACCCCATGGATCTGTTATCATACTACTTTGAAAGTATGAGCTTTATTCCCTGAAGGGGGGAAAGCAGACAGCAAGAAGGATATACATAAACAAGCTCTAATAACCCCTATGATTCCCCTGAGTAAAGTCCATCAATATATACCATGAAATGTTATTTTTGGATTCCTAATTAAGGTTGCGACCAACCTTTAAAATTCATTACACTCATCATTGAAGCCAAATTTTAATACCTCACCATCAAGTCCCAAAGGAAGCTGTACACTTGGCTTTACAAGCTAATAAATCCATTTTCAATTTAAGTGCATTTGCCACTGGAGCTTTGCCTCCTTTATATAGTAGATTGTTTTTGTTGAAGTAAGACTTAAGCCAGCTTTTTCCTACACAGAGCATTTGCTGGGGTAGTAATACATCAATATATGAATTCAGGTGTTTTCCTCACGTACGAGGCAACATTTTATGTAATGTGCAAACATGCCAAAGGATGAATGGTTTGCTTGTGCTTGCTCCCTTTACCCTTTCATAGGGATTTAAAGAGGAAATTGACAGAAATCACACAAGATGCTGAAACTGACAAAAAGATGCCCAGCTCACTCACTCACTCCAACTTAGCTACTTCTCTTGGTCAAAAGATGCTCTTCTAGGGCTTTGATACTTTAAGACAGGTGTGAGAACTCGCCCATGCTGTGCTAGGCCAAGACCAGCATAGTAGTTTGGCATCCATTGTTAAACAGGATAGTCTGGAAAGGGGGAGTGGCTTGGATCCTTCTCTGGGAGGGGGAGAGAGAGATGCCTGAGATTGGCTCAGAGCTGAGGGGAGGAGCCGAGCTGCTTAGGAGGGAAAGAGTGTAGCTTATTAGTCAGTCTGTTGTTAGAGCTGAAAGAGATAGCAGTCTCTTGTCAGAACTCAGAGAGAGAGGAGTCTCTTGACAGAGCTGAGAGTGAGCGGTCAGAGAGAGACAGTTGTCTTGAAAGCTGACTGGAAAAGTGTTGTGGGATAGCTGACAGGCAGTCAGTCACAGGCTTTTTGGGGATCTCTAGGGCTTAGAGATTAGCTCACTTCTCTGAGGAAGCCAGTAGGCATGAGAAAAATGAAACGGAAATTAAAAGGATTCGTAAGAGATTCGTATGTAATGGGACTTTTGAGGTTTTACATATCGCTGCCGCGATCCCGGAAGTAGACTTCCTTTTACGGTCCTTGAGGCCAACAATTTGCGTTATGATCGTAAGAAATTCTTAATTCTTAATTAATTAATTATTGTACTACGTACTCACTTCTCCCTGTCTTCTCCCCCTCATTTCCTTCCCGCCTTCATTCAGCTTCTTCTTTTTCCCGCATTTCTATGGGGAACTGGAAGTGACGCTGCTGCTAGGTAGGCAATGCATTCTGGAAAGTGTAGTCCTCCAGGCTTCCCCCCCTCCTTCTCTTCCCCGTTGCTCTGCTGCCATGCCCCATCGCAGGGGCCAGCTTCACACACACACGCGTGCGCGCTTCTCCTCCTCTCTCTCCAGGCTTCCCCCCCTCCTTCTCTTCCCCGTTGCTCTGCTGCCATGCCCCATCGCAGGGGCCAGCTTCACACACACACACACACACACACACGCGCGCTTCTCCTCCTCTCTCTCCCGGCGCTCTCTCAGATGCTTCTCTTCCCCGTTGCTCTGCCATGCCCCATCGCAGGGGCCAGCTTCAGCCCTCCAGGTACGTGTTTTGGACTTCAACTCCCACCATTCCTCACAGCCTCAGGCCTCTTCCTTTTCCTCTCAGCCTGGGCAAACTTGGGCCCTCGCTCCCTCAGGATCGGGGTGAGAGAGAGGCAGCGAGGAGCGAGGGGGGGGGGGGCTCCTCCTCCTTTTCTTTTGCTGCTTCCAAGAATAGAAAAACCCCTCCCTCCCTTCCTCCTTCCCTCCCTCCTTCCTATTTGGAGAGTCCCATCTAGAATTCAGTGTGGTTTATTCAAGTTTTGGCCTACAACTCCCAGAAATCCCAGCCAATTTACCAGTTGTTAGGATTTCTGGGAGTTGTAGGCCAAAACCATCTGAATGCGCATGCTCTGGCATACGAATTACTAACGAATTTCGTTAGTACTTAAGTTACATTTCAGAAATTTTTGGGAAATTTTTTGTAAGTCTTTCTTTTACTAATCAACCCCCCATTTGATTTAAGAATTGCCATTTTTGGATTCTAAACCATGCCTAGAAGCCAGCTACAGGATAACTCTAGGGAAGAGAGTTAGTAGCTAGGGTGCTTCTAGAAAGACTGAGTGTTAGCTCAGGAAGTTACTAGTTTAGCTAGTGGACAACTACTCAGTACTAGTCAGAAGCATTAGAGTGAGGAAGGTTAGATAGACAAGTTTAGAACTGTCTAGTGTTGTAACTAAGACCTAAGAAAGTAATCTATAGTAACCAACACTCTCTAGTACATTTCTGTTAACCATTATGCTATTGTGCCTCACTTGAAAACCATTACGCTGTGTGCCTTTCAAAAGTCTGTTAAGTTATTAAAAGTTTCTTTGTTAACTTCTAACAGAAGCCTCCATCGTGCCTCTTTACACCAGAGTGTGCCAGTTCCCGCCTTCCCACCATTCCAGGAAAGGGGGAAAGATTTTACCTCAGATTCCTCTCCGTTTGTGTTTTAAAAAGAAGCCTAGCTGAAATATCATTTTAAAAAGAAAATCCTAGAGAGTAAACTTTAGGTTGGTGGTAGCGTTCCTAATAATTTTAAGCCCAAGTCGTCACAACAGGCATCCTCAAACTGCAGACCTCTAGCTGTTTGGGCCTCCAACTCCCAGAATTCCTGACCATTGAACAAGCTGGCTAGAGCTTCTGGGAGGTGGAGGCCCAAAGAACTGGAGGGCCACAGTTTGAGGATGCCTGTTCTAAGTAATGGTGAACATTGCAAATGTTGCTGATCACTTGAACATTATAATAACAGTGTAGGGTTAAAACATGGCTGGAGACATAACGTGTCATGGTAAGATTTCATCCCACAAAGGAGAGTGGGAGGAATCTTCTTCTTCCCATGGCATTTTGTAGCATTATGTCTTGAAAGACGATGGAGAATTTACTCACCCCCATCACACAGAATTGCTCCCTCCCATTTCTAGTCAAACGGTGTGTTTCACTTATCATCACACAGGTCGGTACCCACATCACAGAGATTTGGTTTTTTTTAAAAGTTGTGCAATTGCAGAATTTCAAAGGTTCAAGATTGTGCAGCAGCAAGACCAAAAAAGTAGGATAGTCATCCAAAGAATAATGATGGCAGAAGGAACATCGAGGGGCATGCAAAGAACACCCGCATGCACACCCACACACGCTCTCCCTCTCTCCTCCCTTGACCTGTTTTGAGTGACAAGCGCGAGCCGGCTGTGGCTCCACCCCCACCTTTTGAGGTCACCACCAGCCAAGCGGGTGGAGGGAGGCTGAAGCTTTCCTTACTGCTGGGCTGACTGAAGTGGGCGGAGCCTAAGCCGCCGCTACCTATCCATTCAGTCACCTAAAATGGCTGGAGAGAGGAGGTGGAGGAGGTGAGGCTGAGCGGAGAGAAGAGAGTGTGCGCGCGAGAGAGAGCCAGTCCCCTGGCAGAGCAAGGTGGCGCGCGCACACTTGCTTCATGGCATGAGAGACAAGAAGGGTCCGTGCACCATCTGAGGCGCCCTTCCTCGCTTCGCCCTCCAGATGGCGCCTCACGCAGCGGCATCCTTTGCCTACCGGTAGGACCGCCCCTGCTTGGTACTGAAATGGCAGGCATGCATACCAAAATATTAAACACTATTTCAAAATACTAGCACTGCTCACACTTGATTTTGCCCTCCCTCACTCCATCTGGGAATAAAATTAAAACTGAAGTTGTACACAGTTGGGCAGTGACTTGTGCTTGATTTTCACTGCCAAAAGTGAATATATGTTGTTGTTGTTGTGTTGTTGTTGTGTTTATTGTTATGTACATTCATAGAATCACAGAATTATAAAATTGGGAAGAGACTGCAATGGGCATCTAGTACAACCCCCTGCCATGCAAGGTTAATTCAAGATTAATTTTGTATCGATTTTTTTTCAATATTAATTCAAAGGAGGTTTCCATTGCCTTCCTCTGGATATTCTCCAGGTATTACCAGGCCTTTCTTTAGCTTTCAATATGCGATCTTAACTTTTTATATATTGGGGTATAGGAAATATAGGGCATCAAGTTGTAAGTGTGTCCCCCCCAAAAGTACTCTGGTCATGTTTTGGGGTTTCCTAGCGGTAAGGAAAGAGTATGGCTGTGATATGGTGAAGTGTATACTAAAAAATAGTGTCAACATTTATATGCCTTCTCCCTGAAGCTATAGCCAGCTACACTTTAAAATACACACACCAAAAGCTTTTCATGGAAGACTTGGATACAACTAAACACAAGTCAGGCAGTGTACTTTTCATCCCACAGACCTACAATCTTCCAAATAAGCCCATACATTATCTCCCATGTCAAGTCGCGGCCACAACACTTCGTCTCAGCATTACAGTTGGGCCACTCGAGCTGCTTTTGAAAGCATACTATTTTAAGACCCTGTAATTGTGAAGGGTTGTTACAAATCCAATGAATTATTTCTAAATGCATCTAAAAGCTTCCATTCCCTTTGCCAAAGAGGAGAAAAATAGAATGGGAGTGCTTTTTTAAAAAATTGAGGGAAACACACAGAAACTTGAAGTTGAAAACTTATGTGGAGTATTTCTTTACTAACCTTACAAACACACTCAAAAACATTGCATTTCTTATCAACTGTAGAGAAACCATGATACTTATTCCACCCATGTTACTCAAAATATTTAGACTTGGTTACATAAAACAAAGCTGTCTCAATTATAAATTCTTAAATTCTACCTTCAGTAGCACAGCAGGTTAAGCCGCTAGCTGCGAAAGACGTGCTGACTGGAAGGCTGACAGTTTGAAGTTTGGGGTGAGCTCCTGCTGTTAGCCCCAGCTTCTGCCAACCTAGCAGTTCGAAAACATGTACTGTAGATAAATACATACCGCCACAGCGGGAAGGTATAAGGTGCCCATGCCAGCAACGCTACCAGGAGGGTCTATGGTCAACAGGCTCCTCGGCATGGAAAAATGGAACAAGAGCACCTCCCCATGGCCATAGTTGAGCATCGCCTCAAGATGCCGGAGATGGAAGGGGAAACCTTTGCCTTTATTTGTGCATTGTATGTCATGTTCACTATATAAAAGGCATTGAATGTTTGTATACTGTAATCAGCTCTGAGTCCCCTTGCGGAGATAGAGTGAAATATAAATAAAGTGTATTATTATTATTATTATTATTATTATTCAAAGCCAGTCCTTAAGAACTGGAAAATCATTTTCTATTGCAATGGATACAGGTCAACAAACCAACAGGAAACATAACAAAGAAAACTCAGAGCTATGTAAAGGAATATATGATGGCAAGATAATATAGTGATATTTCAAGATTTCTAGCTTGAAGTTAGAATAAATATTTTCAATTAATGTTTTGAACATTAGACGGTTTTTCACAGTCAAACAATAGTAGGTCATTTATCAGATGAGAAGTCCCTAAACTCCATCCCTGCCAATCCCACACAACCATGAGTAAGTTTATATATAGGTGTTTTCCTCATCCATATACATTTGCTGCATTGGAGAGCCTATAAACATTTTAAATTTGTTTAAATAAAAATCCTTTGTCGTGCATGTGTGCAAGAGAAGAAGAGAGAGGGGGGGATTGAGAGAGAGAGGAAATTATTCTACTGACTTCCTCAACTAAATGACTTTTTTTTAAGAAGGGGGTTAGAGCCTATGGCCAATCATGTTAAATGTCTAAATCACCCTTGTTGAGTCTTTGGAACATTTTAATGCTGGGAATAAACACAAAAAAATGATCCATGTTTCACTTCAGAGACTGGAATGACACAAGACAGTCTGTTTTTTTCTTAAATGCAAAAAGGTGATCATTCACGTTTAAAAGCTATAATGCTATAGCTCAAAGGAATACAATAATAGACTGTGTATGCCAGTGTAAAAGAAGAAAAAGTTCAGGCGGTATTACAATGGGCCTCAGTTCTGTCACATTTTGCTGCTCAGAAAATTTACAACATAGAAGAGCACAACCATACGATTCAGGCATCAGCATTTCGAAATCAGCTACAAATTACACCCCAAATTTGGCAATATGGTCACATAGGTAGGAATACAGGTGCGCAACTCCAAAAGACTTGGTGAAGAATTAAAGCCCTGGCATTTTTGTCCTGAGACACACTATTAATTAACAATGATTTAATATTTTAATCAAAACATATATATGAACTTCCATCAGGCGCCAAATACTTTGAGATATATTGCAAATCAGATCCACATATTGATCACTTGAATTGTGAAATGGTTCCACTCAGGATTATTACATATGTCTGAAAGCAAAAAAGAGACAAGCAGGTTCTATTTGATGCTTGCATTAATTCTGTTTCAGCATCCCCAAACTGCTGTCTTTAAAGGCAGGCAAGTTTTCTCCATGATCAGTAGGTTTTGATAACAAAAATCAGAGTACAAAATGGTGAAAGTTCAGAGACCCTGTGAACTCTGCCAATATACCTGGAAGCTTTTTCACTTTTCAACTTACTGGCTGATGGCGTCCTCCATTCACATTGGACTTTCACAAAGAAGATATATATATATGAACAGATTGACTCAGGTTGCAGTAAACTCTCTTTCATTGGGTTTATTAAAAGGAGAAGGTAAGTTTGAGCAAGCAGTATTAAAATTAAATGCTTGAAAAGTTGACTTGCCCCCACCCAATATATATTTAGGTGTTTTAAACTTTAATCTAACTAAGGACCTTATCCCATTGGTTATTGGATTCACCATACAATGTAGTCAATCTGTGGGGTCCCGGCAGGGGGTGTAGAGAACCTATCCCTCCATACCCCGCATTTCCCAAATTACCTGTCCCTCCATACCCTGCATCACCCTGGCCCCATTCCACAGGGGGAAGTGTCTGCTACTCAACTTCTCCCCATTGTTTCAAAGGCAACACAGGAAGCATGCACCACTTCTTTGCATCTTTTGCTCTGGAGCTCAGCTGGAAGTAGATGTGCATCATGTAATGTGCTCGTGTAATGTAATTGTATGATTCTACAATCAGATTACATCAGAGTAGAATACACCCCCCCCCCCAAGTTTCTTCATAGCAACCTTGTGAAGTATGTTAGCTAAAACATGCTTATTGGTCGATAATCATACAGAAAATTTCATGGCAAAGTAGCAATTGGAGCTTGAGTGTCTCACAGGTTCAGGGCAGTACTTGACATTAGGAGGTCCCCAAATTAAGGCCTGTGGGCTGGATGTAATCCTCCAAGGCTATTTAGCTGCCCCTTGCCCTAAACATTCACCCTAACTCTGAAACAACTTGGAGGCACCTACCGAATTAACTTGACTATCTCATCAGCTAAAAGCAGGCCCACACTTCCTGGTAACTTTCTGTTGGTTAAAATTGTACTTCATTTTAAATATTGTATTGTTCTCTTTTTTTGCACTACAAATAAGTGCATTCATTCATATTTTTTAAACTACAGTCTGAAGGAACATGAATCAGTCCTCTACTTAAAACGCTGCTCTAAACATTATAGTGTGCTTGATAAAGTTTTGTCTAGTTACCTTCTTGAATTACAAGCTAAGGTCTTCCCCAATCTTCAGAAGATAGTGTTTTCTACTGCTGATGTCCAGGACTGAACTCTAAGGTTACATTAATAGCAAGTGTATATTCCGTATTTAAACTGCAGCCTAGTCTAAAAAATTGTTTGACAATTGGATAAATTGGATAAACCATTTCTCTTTTTTATTTATTTTTAATTCTTCTTCTGCTGCTTGAATTAAAATAATAAAAAAGGCTCAGTGTGTGCTAAAGCAATGAAATGTTTCTTTAAGTTTTTTTGCCAATTAAGTGTGACTTACCATAGGGATGTGAAAAAAAATCTTTCTTAGTTATCGGTTTAAAATGAAACAGGCTTTCTTGATAAGTTTTAACAGTCTGCTGAGAGTTGGTTAATCCCAAATAGATTTTGGTAAAAAGCACCTCTGTTTTTGGTCAAGTTGTTTTTATAACATCTATAAAATACAGCAAATATAGATGGGCTAGCTGATTAATTTTTTTAAAAAAACGAGGTGGACAACTTTTGTGATGTGTTTGCTTTTTAAATGTCCACATTAGCAAAGCAAAAATCACAGCACTTTTGCAAAATTATACAATTTACAACAAAATGTCTCACCGATGCAAAAGAAAAAACCTACCAATTCAGTTCTTAAGCATGATTTTAAAGTTGTGTCTTTTGTTTAAACTCTGTGTTGTGTATTTTAATCTGTATTTTATAGAAATGTGTTTTAATATGTATCTTTTATAAAATACATTTTAAAAATATTTTATTATTATTTTCAGGGGGGAAAGTTAACAAGAAAGGAAATGGGGGAGAGGCATGTGGGGTAAGGAGAGTGAGAAGGGGAGGATTTGGGGTTGGTTTTTAGGAGGGTAGTGTAGGGGTGGGGGTAATTTTGAGTATCTTCCTTCCTCTTCCTCATTGGCCTAGTTTGCTAAGTATCCTAGGTTTTATTGTGTTGTCCTGATTGGTTCCAAGGGATATGGTTTTCTTCCTTGTTTCTTGTTCTTATTTATAATAAAATCTTCATACATTTTAATATGTGTATTTGTGGTATTTTTACAATTTGTATGTGTTTTAATTATTCTGTAACCTGCCTCAAGCCTTGAAGAGAGGCAGGTACAAAATAAAATTACCATCATCATCGTCATCGTCGTCATCTTTAGGAACCCTTGCAAGAACCGAAGGACTAGCTATTTTACAAAAATGTATAAATAATCAGATCAGGGTTTACAATTTTAAGATGTAACTATGTAAGTAGGCAGCAGCTATGTAATTTGCACAATTTACTGAATTCGTGCAAAAACAAAAAAATCAAACAGATATTTAAATGTGAAAACTACATGATCTATAGCAGGGGTGCTCATTAGGTAGATCATGATCTACTGGTAGATCTCAAAGGGCATCCTGGTAGATCTCGAAGGGCATCCTGGTAGATCCCAGGCAGATCGCAGGCACAGTGTGTATGGCTCCCATGCCATTTGTGAGGAATGCTCAGGGGCTTATTTTACTCACATTTAGTTGAATTCAGTCTTAAAATGTATTATATGGCTCTCACTGAAATAAATGTCCTAATATTTTGCTTTTATGGCTCTCTGAGTAGTGGGTAGGTAGATCTTTGGGACTTGGTTGTTTTATAAGTAGCTCGCATGCTGGAAAAGTGTGAGCACCCCTGATCTATAGAAAATATTTTGCTATTTTGCAGGTGACAAGAAAAAAATGCCATTGATCATTCTCACACATGGACTGTGACAAGCAAAAATGTCTATCCCTACTATCCCAGTTCACCACAGTAAGCCCTTATTTAAGGTAGGGATTGCCCCAAGACATACTGATCAACCATTTTTGAACTTATTTATGTATGCTTCACTTCCTTCTGCAATTCTTGGCATGCCTCACTAATTTAAGTGGTCTAATTATGCTTTGATGGCTTGTATTCTTTGCCTCCTAGCAGTGCTTGGCATGGCTTAGAAGATCAACGTAATGTTGATAATATCTGCCCAATATACTGGTAAATTCAATAGAGTTACTTTTTGAATTGATATTTATCTATACTTATAAAGAGAAATTATAATATAGAATAAAATTATAACATAGAATAACATAGCAAAGAAAAAACCCCATTTAATAATTTGAATTTTAAAAAATACTTCTGCTAGAATAAACACAGAGGATTTTTTGAGGTAAAAAAACAGGAGAGCAGATAGTGGGAGGAGAAATACATCCTCTGTGAGATGGGAAGGCAAACTGATAATTTGGAAAGAAAGTTAAATGAAGGAAAATGTGTGATGGGGGTAGGGAAATCATTCATTTAATTTCCAAACAGGGAATTGTGAAGCTTAAAGGAAAAACAACAAATCCCCAACACTTTACTTATTGCATGGGGTGAAGTCCTCAGTGTGTTACCTCACTGAGTATATGGGATAGGTCATCTTGAAATTCAAACTTGTCTGGAGGCCTACTGAACTATCACTCCTGGTTTAAAAATAAGAACAAGACTACCTAAAATGGGCTCATGAGCAAACTGAGAGCCTAAATTTCTTATCTGTAGATAATCCCAAATAAACACAAGCTAGTGCTATGGTCCTGCAATATTTATCACTACTTAAGGAACCTGAGGTGAGCATATTAATTAGCTGGTCATATAAATCAACTCTGGAATACGATTATGGATGGCATGATTTATTTTGCATGTAATTTTTGTAAACATTTAAAATGCTTAATATGTATTAATTTTAATTTAATTTTAATTCTAGTGTTATGAGAAATGTATGTGTTTTAAGGCATTGAATAATTGCCTATATGTAAGCCTCCTTGAGTCCCCTTCAGGGTAGAGAAAGGCGGGGTTTAAATAGGGTAAATAAATAAACTATGACATATCTCACTGTCTCTTGTGCCCCTCACAAGTGCTTACATGGTAGCTCCTTCCTCCTTTCTGTTGAGTCCATCATTGAAACCTGCTTTTTCTACGTATGCCCTTTCATGTAATTCCCTGTCAGTGGGACTGTGAATGCATGTCTCATTTTAGTGCAAACTTTAAAGCATCTGGCCAGGGAGCTGAACCTATTTTGGGGTAGGGTCTATGACCTTGGAAACCTCGTTTTGAAGTTTAGAGTTAGACTCAACAGATTCACTCAGTGGCAGGGAATCCCCAGCTGCTGCTGCAGCAACCAATCTTTTAGTCCTTTCAAGAGTGAAATTTTGAACTGAAAGTACAGCCTTCTATTCCATATATTCATCTTCCTGCCCTTCTTGTCTATGGCTTCTGTAAACAGATATGTATATTTCTGAATGCTTCAGAAGAAGGAGTGGAAGTAGCACACTTGAAACACATTTTATGTCGCAGGAAGGCAAGTGCAATCATAAGAAATGAGAGCTTCCAAAAGAACAGCAATGATTTCATAACTTTGCATGTTAACGGTGTCAAGTAGTTGGGTTCTTGGTTACATCCCATCTGCCACCTTTGTTCGGTCATTAAATTGTTTTTTAAAAGATGAAGTAAGTAGCACCCTCAAGCTAATGAATGTCAAATTATTAGCATAAACATGCCACCTTGTATTTCTTTTCTCCCCTCCTTACAAAAACACCTTTTCTCTGTTTTGCTTCCCATTTTAATGGCTCTAATTTATCACATTAACTAGTGCTGCTATTTTTCGCCTAGACATCTGTGAGGGGGGCAGTCTCCGGTAAAAATAAACACATACGTGAAGTCTTTACTAACTGCTACTACCAAAAAAAGGACACAGAGAGGTTCTGTGTATTTGCCATCTGCCGCTCTGGTTTAATTGGGTTTATCAACCTCAAATAATATTTCAGTGAGGCCTTTATTGAGCAGGCGACAACCAAAAGGCATCTGGTTTTTAAAATAAGCTCAGCAAGCTTGAAGTTGATGGAAAATATGACAGGCAGCCCATACACTTGCACACAAATAAGCATGTGCCAAATAAAGAAACCAGTTTTCCTGGAAAGCCAATAAGAGCTGGGAATGAAGCCTGCTCAGCCACTGGATCAAACTGAATTCTATAAACTACTCTCCTAGCTGGTTCCGTTCCTCTATAACATATCACTGTGTTTCTAAACTGCCTCAGACAAGGCAATTTGGTATCTCTCAGATTTGGTTCAGGGATTCAGGTTTTTTTGCTAATGCTTCAGAAGTGCAAGATTTTCTGAACTCATAGAGGAAAAACTGAGTTTTTCAGAGTGAGGGAGCAAATATTTTGGGCATGGGAATGAAAAGTATGACCTTAGAACACTCTTCAGATTTTAAATCAAGTTATTCCTTTAGGAAAATAAAAGCAAGATATGTCTATAGCTAGCTATGTTCGGCTAGCATAAAATTATCCTGTCAAAGATATTGGGAATTGTATGCATTCAAAATATAATTACCAAATAAATATTTGTTTGCTTTTTAAATTACAAATGGAACTACAAAATCCTGAATTGTAAGCCAAACATGAACTGTAAGAGACTTCTTTGGTTTTGTCACTGTGGTGAATTGGCAAAATGCCCAAATAAAATAGAATAAATCATCAACATTATTGGCTGATACCAGATGAGCAACAGAAGACTGGGTGACCTAACAACAACAACAACAACTTTATTCTTATACTCCATCACCATCTCCCCAAAGGGACTTGGAGCAGTTTATAAAGGGCCAAGCTCAAGGATTACAAATAAAACAAACACATTAAAATAAAATCAACAGCAGCAATCAATAAAAACATATCACAATCTCAACGCAACATCATAAAAACAGTGTCATGGCAGAGAGACTATCGAGGCTGGTTTCAGGCTCAAAGTAAGTGCACTGGTTCCTAAATGGAGTTGAGGAAAAGTGCAAAAATTCAAAAGGTGCAGAGCCAACCTTAAGAAATGGGGATACAAAGTGGAGTCCACAGCATGTGGGTGTGGGGAAGAGCAAGCCACAGACCACTTACTGCAATGCAGTCTAAGCCCTGTCACATGCACAATGGAGGACCTTCTTACAGCAACACCAGGGGCACTCCAAAGTGTCAAAGGAAATTTAGTCTAATGCCAAGTTTTCTACTTTGTTTGTGGTTTTTCTATACATTATAATTGTATTCTCAATTCGCTTCTGACATGATAAGTAAATAGAAATCAACATTAATAAAATAGACTACTTTGTCTCTACTAGTACTTTGTAGTGGCAGGAGATGTAGCACACCTATTCCCATAAAATGAACTAAAAAAAAAACCCAAACCAGGAATGATCTGATAAAGTCATCTTCTTACACAGTTTTTAGAACTGATTTTGGTACAGCATATTTGTGAACACCTTTCCCAAAACATTTCTTGCACCATTCTAGATGAAAATATGCAAATGTTAAGTATTAACAATTTTAAAAAGTGCAAAAACAAATGGAAAACCTTCCCTGCATATTGATCTGTTTTTTTTCCTTGGGTCTTCACACCTCTAATTGGGACATCTCCACAAAATTAAGGTGTATCAAAAATATTTCTAGCAATCTAAGAAAAAATTATACATGTGTCTTATCAATAAAATACACAATAGATGGTGGCAATGGTTACACAAAAATGGTTGTATATGTATACTGTTCCAAAGGCATATTTTCCTAGCTAGAACTTGAAACACTATAGAAACTTATGACAGAGACATTTCCAGAGACAAAAATGAGTGAGTAAATCACTAGTCATATAGCTCTGCACTGCAGCACTACCAACAAGTCCCTGTGAACCAGCATGTCTATATGACAGCAAATGTCTGCTTACTTATATTTTCAAGGAAAGGAAATAAGACTTACCCGTAAAAAAGAGAGATCTCGATTATGTTCAATGCTGGTGATCTCTAGGTTTCCCATTACCACCTCACAGTTCTCATAATATTTGCGCAGTGCCCGATACTGTTGCTCAAGATCAGACAGTGAGCTCAGCTTGTTTTCAGTGCCAGCACAAACTGCAAAAAAAAGAATAACAAAAGAGTGAATGATGTAAATAAATGATTAGATCTAATATAAATATAATATAGAAGCAAAAAAAACTATGAACAGACTCTGTCAACCCCTATCTCACCCTGTGCTTTTTAGCTTCAATGTTTTATTTTGTACATGCAACCCGCTCACTGTTGCTGTGTTATACATGGTCTTATTTTAATTTTATATTGTTTGCTGTATTCTTATGTAACTTATTATGTTTTTGTTTGCATTTTGATTTCATCTCATGTAAGCCGCCCCGAGTCCCCATTGGAGAGATAGTGGTGGGGTATAAATAAAGATTATTATTATTATTATTATTATTATTATTAGTGTACAGAGTATACTTGATTCCCAAAGCCAAGGTCCTTATTCATATTATTCTAAAGAAAAAAGGTAATTAAAAACAAATATTACCCATGATTCAGCAAGTTCATTTAAAAAGAAAAATATATCAGAAATTGATCTCTCAATCTCTTTAACATGCTACAGCCAGTAGCATGTTAAATTGATGAATAATACCTGCTTCTGAAACTTCACCTACATTTTCAATAATAGAATGGAATTTTGCATACCCTCTGCGGAAATAGTATCAAAAATAGAATTTCAATGGCAGCACATGCTACAGTTGAATTGTAACAAGTTGTATTTCTGCATTCTTTGAAAGTATAGGGCTGCAACATTACTGAAACTCCAATATATAACAGTAATTGATATATGAGAATGTCTTATGTTCATGAAACTGCACATCATTTATAACTTTCTGTCATGTATCTATGTACCTAAGTATAATGCACCATTGAATCAAATGTGCACCTCAATTTTCAAAACCCTGAAATCCAAAAAAAGTATTTACCATATTACCCAAATCTAATGTGGCTCCATAATTTTGGGAAGGCAATTTAGTCAAAAAGCATTAGAATTGAGTAAATATGGTATATAATTCTCATCTACCCAGGAAACCAACACTACCATGTATTGTGTTTATTATAAGGACCAGCTCATATTAAATACTGATATGAATCCATCCCTAGAAACTGTCTCAGAATGATAGACTAACAAAGATTTTAGCTCTATCCTCACATTCTGTTTTCTCTTGAAAAAAGCAAAAATTGTATATTTTTTCACTGTTCATTTTTGCTTGTTTTAATGGCACTAAAATGGGGCATTTGGAGTAAGAAAATGCCCTTCCCTGATCTGCCAGCAACACTAACTGCAAGTTTGTGAACACCTTTAAGTTATCAGTTGGCTTATAACATGAATTTTACAGGATTATCTAAGGCATGGAAAACTCAGAGATGGCTTTGTCAGTTTCTTCCTCTGAAACATACAGCACCTGGCATTGCAGCCATGTACTATCCAGAGCAGAGACCTTCCTGAAAACCAACAAAAAAACTGAACAGCAAAAATGGCCATTCAGCACCTAAAGGTCTAATCGCTGGATGTGAACTTCAGATATAAATCAGAACTATACTCCCAACCTGGTGATGGTGAGGTTCTCAGTTTAAAATGGAATTAGTTGACTACATGCAAACACTATTGACTGCTAAACACGAAAAACAAGCAAATGAAGAGTTGACTTCATGGGGTTTTATACATCCTTACTCTACTGCTCCTAAACACAGAAAGGAGCTGCCAGCAGCTGATGTGTGCAACAAACTTACACATTTAAGCTGGGATTGCTCCACATTTTTACCACCATATCGCAGGTGTAGCTCTAGCCTAAACCCAGGATTTTTTTGTAATATATGTTCCAAGCAATATAGAAGCCAATGTAGGGTAGACTGAGAAATGCTTAGTAAAGTATAATAGGTGTTGGGGTTTTTTAATGTCTCAAATTTATATTGTGTCCAGTCTGGCCTCACACATGAGCAAGACTGAACAAGAAAAAAATGGGGGGCACATAAGCAATCATTATTTAAACTTAATTTGGAAGCAGATGGGCAAAGAAGGCTGATTCATACTACATTCATGATTTATGAGCAAAACAATCAATGTAATATTAGTAAGCTTCAACCCTATCACCTATTTGCATCAATAGAACAGATGGACTGAGGAAGAAATTCAGCCATCTCCACCCCACCACAGCTAGCTCTAACGCTGACAAAGGGATTGCATTATAATCTATGGTTACACAAATAACCACACCACCAGTATTTGGAAACTGTAATCTGTTACAATTTTACACTCCAATCAAATAATTACAATGCACGGTATCAGAACAGTCAGGAAGCAAGGAGAGCTAAACGTATTTCTTTTTTCATTCTGTGGCTGAAATACCTTGAGGGAAAAAGAACTAACATGGACATCTCTGCCTAAAGATCCCATGGTGGATTTCACTCACTTAAAATTCAGCATATGACTCAACATTCTCACAACTCCACACAATCTGGAGAGCCTAGCAAAAGTATTAACTGCTAAGTGCTTAAATACCTTAACTGTTTTACACAGTGTAAGTAAGTATTATGTGGTTGAGAAGTGTCCTGTCAAAATATGGTTGACCAGGGAAGTTAGTCCAGAGATTCATGCATAGATTTCATTCCTTCTAAAAGTGTAGGGCAGCTGATCCCCACCCCAATCCTCTGAAAGCTTTCCTTAAAGGGAGCTCAATACAAGGCAAAAGCACATCTCACCACATCTCTTCTAATGTGGCTCGGACATCCAGAGCCTCTCACTTTTTCAACTGCTATTAAAATCTCCCAGTGTCTCCTTTCTCCTCCCAGTTTTTCCTCTTTAAAAATGTTGAGAATTGGTTTGGGAAAATGCTATTTTATTTTCTCTGCAACTCGTGACACTTTGGAGCAAAATGCCAAAATACAGATAGAGCATTAAGGAGAAATTATCATCACTTTTATTGACAACTTCCCTTCTGAGAAAGAATACAATCAAGGGAAGCAAAAATCCAGGAGTTATCTAGTGAGAAGTTTCAACTGCTAGGTGGAGGGGAAAAAACACCCTTCTCTAATGAATATGTGAGGCAACAATCAGAAAATGTGACACTACTGTTCCCTTTCCAGAGGGGAGTACCTGGAAGATATAACTAAGCATGTAAAATGATACCTGCAGTGCTGCAAAAAACACAGGCCATATTTATAATTACAAAGACATTCTGGCTTCATTTCAGAATTGTGTCAGAATCCCTTCTGGAGATCAGAGTCAATTAAGGTTCTCTGGGAAACTATCACCGCAAGTTTCATACAACCTTTTCCTACAACATATTCTCCTGTTGCTTGGCCCTGAAAGAAAGCTTCTTACTTCCATTTCAAGAACTGCAATCAAAGCCCAAATCACCTCATGTTTGTGAAAAAGAATAAAATGGCATTTTGTGTAGTCAAAAATGTTATACATTGTCAAAAGTGGGAAGGTATAGATGCAATGGTACTCAGTAGGGTTGGATAGATGTGCTCGGATGTGGCGTAATTCAGGGGGAAATCGGATGTTTTTGCCTGCCGAAGGGACTTCGGCCACATTTCCACGAGGCTGTAGTCCCATAGTTTTGAATTGCCTTGCATGATTGATTTCAGGAATGCGTAAGTGAGTCAGAACTATGATGAAGTGTTTTCAATGCAACTAAGCTGCTGGGAGGTAAAGCCTCTCAGCCAATCAGTAGTTACATTTTGGGATTTGCAGCGTTCAGCAGCCAATTTTGTATATAAACCCAAGCACATGGCTGGAAGCCAAGGAAGAGAGAGAGGAGGTTGGACTTTGTTGCTGCTCTTGGGTGTGGGATGGAAGAAAGGGTTTGGAGTCAGAGGAAAGTAGGTTTGGAGAATGGAGGAAGGCACGGGGGAAAGGAAGATTTAGAGCAGTGGTTCTCAACCTGTGGGTCCCCAGGTGTTTTCGCCTACAACTCCCAGAATTCCGAGCCAGTTTACCAGCTGTTAGGGTTTCTGGGAGTTGGAGGCCAAAACATCTGGGGACCCACAGGTTGAGAACCACTGATTTAGAGAGAGGAGGGGTTTGGAGCCAGTGGAAAAGAGCTTTTGAAAATGGAGGAAGGCAAGGGAGAATGGAAAGGTTTGGAGTCAGAGAAGAGAGAGAAAGAAGGAAAAGTTTGTTTGGGAGACAGTGAGAGGGTGAAATTAATACAGTCATTTCTACAAATTTCTTTTTTGCTCACCACTAAAGTTTTGCTATTTTTATTGGAGTCTCTCCCTTTTTTCTGGGTTGTGTTACGGAGACTTGATACTACATTTCCCAACCTTGCTGGGCCTCAGCTGCACAAACGGCAACTTCCATCAGTATGAATTTGTCTGAAACTTGTGGGGAGTGATCCACTATAACCTTTTGTCATTTCCTTAAAAATTCAATGAGGTAGCTCTTTCTTTTTTATTTTAATAAATTATATCTAAAATTGTTTTTAAAAATTCTTAAAAATCAGTAGATCATCTGAACATATTGAAGTTTGGTATGCTAATAGAGGAGGATGTTTTGTAGCAGTATGTCAAGTTTCATCAAGATTGGTGTAAAAATGCAGGAGGGAGAAGGCCCTGGAGTTTCCCCAGTGCCAGATATGTTTTCTGTATATTGTGCATGCACGTCTGCATTAACAAATCAATTCAGAAGTTTTGGAAGTTTCAGAAAGTTCTGATCTTCTCTCTGGAAAAATTCAAAAGTGACTTTAGAATCAAACCACCAGTGCACCCTACATCCAAAACGATTTTTTAAAACCATTTTTTAAAATCAACCAAATCTACTACTCAGTTATGGGGTAGAGTGAGGGAATCACCAGAAAATCATATTTGTAAATTTCCCACTTGAAAGGAGAAAAATAAGATTGGCTGGCTGGCAGACTTTAATGACCTTATCCCATTTGGGGCAGAAAGCGGAGGGAATCATATTCTTATAATACTGTTTCATTCCTTTCAACTTTAAGAAAAACTAATAATATATTCTCCCCCATCACACACAATTTTCTACAGAAATCCTCCAAATTCTGAGCTATCCCATGGGCAAGTGTATTATCCACCCATTCTGTATTATATATTAGAAACTTTTGTGTATGTCATTATATTATCATTAATATTATAATCACATTTGTAAGGTATTTAATATGTAAACTTAGATAATCAATTTTTAAAAATAAAGTCCAATTATAAACGTGTACATTTTTCCAGGGTTTTGAAAAAAGACCATCCCTGGTATTTCCAATTATTTGTAATATAAAAGGGAAAACTCAAAATTAACATGCTATGTTGAAATTGGGAAATCTCAAGTATTTTAAAAATGAAGAAAATAAAGCTACAGCAAACTGGCAATATACTGAAATTGTGTAATTCCTGAAGAATAAATTCTTTTTCCAAAAATTACCATAAACTTTTCATACAAGAGCAATTAATGGCAAGAAAAGAATAATTGAGACCACCCACAGGAATGCCCATATTTTAAGACATTACAACAATCTAAAATGGGGGATCTGAGAGTTCCCATCCCACATTAAATAAGCAATTTTAGAAATTTCTGCATGAGTTGGGATTTCTGGAGACAATTGCTCCCTGAACCCAAAAACCTCCGTTTCTGCACACTTTTGAATGTTTTAAAGATGGAATTCCATGAGGAAATACTGGAAGTAGTCCTGTATCATTTGATGGGTTTAGTGGGGCAATTTTAAACTGTTTTAAAGTGTGTAGAAATGGGGGAGCCTGCATCTGATGATGTCCTAAGAGAGGTAACTTTTTCTGAGCACTGCTTTTGGAAAGTTTCTGTAGGTAGTATTAAAAAAATAAGGAACTAGCAGATGAGGAAGACAGCTCAGAGAGAATTATTTTCACTATCTCTCCTGGATGTTGTTCCAAGCTTGCAGGGAGTCTTTCTCCTACCCCTCTGCAATCCTCCCACTTCACCTAAATAAATTTGAGATAAGGCACAAAAAATGTTCCAAGCAACTGGAAACTACTGAACGATATCTTTAGTACAGTTATCAATTCATAAACTCTGTGAAACATATAGGACCTCATCACACTTATCTTTTTTAGTGTCCTAGGAAACAAAAGCAACTGTCCAGCAATGGATGGACACACTACCAACCACACAATGTCGCTGGACTATCAGATTGGAAGCATCATAGGATGTTCCCTCCTAACACGGGAAGCAGTTGCTTTGACGTGGCTTCCCCCATGTAATACTTCCCCCATGGAGGCTGGAGAAATGGCACCCGGAAGGTGGGGGGTAGGGGTCATCTGTTTGAGTTCATAAGAGATAGCAGAGTTCTTAATGTCTGGCAAACATATTGACAACAAGCAAAGGAACATTTAGGATTTCATCACATGAAGCAGGAAAGATGGCAAATCCAAATTTGAATATTACCTTTTTTTTTTGGAAATATTCTATAATGTTTCGATGTCTCCCAAGGTTATTTGAATTTTCACAACCATTAAGCAACTTTGATAAAGGCAAGGGAATTTTTAAAATCTCATTCTCTCTGTCAGTGCTACAAAAAGGGAGGCAGTGGGTGTGGCTAACCTCAGCCATCTTTTAACTTTAGTTTGTGAAGGCCGAACCCCCAATGGTAGAGATTGCAAAAGGCCCTGCTGTTAAACTACATTTCCCACAATGCAGGGCTCATTAGCCAAAATGGCTGAAGGAACCAAAAATAGCTGTCTGTAGCTGTCTTCAGTAAATATAAAATAAACTAATTAAATTTACAAAGGAGACTAAAGGGTTAAAGAAGGCAGCTGTTGCAACTCAGACCAAGGAGAACCCCCCCTCCCTCAGATCATACACACAACAGGCAGTCTATGAAGAATAGGCTTTTATTGAAGCAAATACTGTATAATGTCCAACAAAAGGGTTAAAAGCAGATCAAAAGTAGAAGATAATTCCCAGGTTAAAGTACAGTTCAAATAGTTTCTAGTATCAAAAACAAGGCATAGAGCTGGATATGAAATGCCATGGAAGAACAAGGCATCAATCAGGAACAAACAAGTCCAGTCCTAGGCCAGGCAAAAGCTTGGAGACAAGATAAACATGAACACATTCCAAATGAAGCTTGAAGTCTGAAAGCTAATTTTCTAGCTAGCTCTAATAAAGGGAAAATTACTTTCGATTTGCCAGCCGCCCACTCTGCCTCAAACTGGCATCACGCCGAGAAGTGCGAATGTTATCCCAACAGTCAAAAGAAGTCTCAGAAGGAGCCTCATTAAAATATGCAGGTGTCCCAATCTCGGCCTGGCTTTTATCTCCTTCTACATAGGAATGTTAATCTACAACCATGGGAACGGAGCCATTCTCAGGAGAACTAGCCTCATCTGACAATTCACTTTGCACATCACTTTGCAGTTCGGAATTCACATCAACATCACTAGCATCCTCCTCAGCCCTAGCCATCCCATCATCCCCAACATGTACATGAATACCAGGCTGAAATACCACAGCAGCAAAGCAATAAGCAACTTTTGCAAAGCCAAGAGAATATAGACAGCTTTAAAAAACATTCCTTTTACTTTGGCCTTATTGCCATGAACAAAGCACTGGGGTATCCAGCCACAGCCAGCCAGTAAGTAATGATAAAATAAAATGATTGATTACATCTGCAAAAAGGAGTAAATGGATGGATGTGTCTTGAGGGTTCCCTCCAACTCAGTAGAGGAAGCAAATGGATGTCAGGAGAGTTTGGATGAAGCCTTTCTACCCAGAAGAAGGGGGTCAGTCTAGATGTTCCTTGATGGGGTCTGTACTATGATTTCTGTTCTCCACCAATTTAACACAGTTGTGCCACATAAACTAAGTTTCAACTACTTTAAAAGTAAATACCACCCAATGAAACAGAAAATGACACCTTCAAACCAGGAGCAGATTTTCCTTATTATTAAAAAAATGTTTTTTTTATAAAAACGTTGAAAATTTGCCAAAAATCCATGGATAAGTCAAAGGTTATGAAATTTTGTGAGTTAACAGTGGTCCATGTGTTCTATCGCTGTAACAAGTTTCATCAGGCTTGATCTTAAAATGAGGGAAGGAGAATCCCCTGAAGTTTCCCCAGTACCAGTGCTGTTTTTCCCTAATGTGCATGTGCACCTGCATTAATGAATTGATTTGGAAGTTTCAGAAGTATTGGAAAGTTTCAATATTATTTTTGGAAAAAATTGGAAGTGACTTTAAAATTGAACCACCAGTGCCCCCTACATCCGAAACAAGTTTTGAACTTTTTTTTTAATCAACCAAGCCTATTACGCAGAGTTGGTCTCCTGTATCCCTGCAATTTATCCATTTCCTACAATTAATGCAGTGGTTCTCAACCTGTGGGCCCCCAGGTATTTTGGCTTACAATTCCCAGAAATCCCAGCCAGTTTACCAGCTGTTAGGATTTCTATGAGTTGATGGCCAAAACATCTGGGGACCCACAGGTTGAGAACCACTGTGCTAATAGGTTAAAAAAATCAATAGCTGGCAGTCTCTTCATGTTTCTGTCACTCACACTGGTGCCATGGGTCTATGCTATGAGTAAAGGTGACATCAGGGCATGGGATCCTCCCCATCTCCCCCTCACTATCAAAAAATGTTTGTACTTATTCAATATTTAACAATTAGATTTATAGTTTTGTTATTCATTGCTGAAACTGAAAAATTTCTCATATATATGAATACACACAATATATAACATTACAGAGCAGTTGATATGTGGGCAGGGTTATGGGTCCATATGAAAGTTCAAGCATGTATTGTCAAACTCATGCAATTGTGCAAAGGAAGAGAGCTGCAGTATTAAAAGTGCTCATCCTGGTGTTTATCTGCTATTTTGACAGCACAACTGCAGTGAAATAGTAGCTTTGTTTCCTTAGATTCTCATAGAGAGAGATATGGCAAAATGCTTCTAGCTCAAAGTGCATCATGATTAGCAAGTAAAATGGCAGACAATGAAGTCTGAATGTGAGAAATCCTAGCCTGACTTCGAAACTCATATTTTTAATATCAAAATGTGACCAATGATACATTCAGAATACATTCAGGTTCAGTCAAGCAGAATGAAATCATCGAAAACTGATACTTGAAATAAAAATACCTGTACTGACATTATGATTGCTTCCAGCATACATCAACCAAGGCCAAGGTAACCCAGGTGTGTCTTCAACATATTTTCTTTCTTTATTCTATTTATGCATTTAAAGCTAGGCTGATAGGATTTGGAGCCACAACCGTGCCTTGTATCAACCTTAAAGCATTCCAGATCCCATTTCAAAGGCGTTGCTTTGGTGCATCATTAATAGCAAAAACACTGATTCTTATTGAAACAGCTTTGTTTTTATTATCATAAAGCACGCATTCTCAATTTTACTATGCACAAGAGAGGGAGGGGAATCAAATAAAAGACGAAATAGAACTACGTTCTGAAATATTTATCAAAACATAACTAATGTGCATGCCATTCACTTGTTTCTATTTCTAAGCTTCAATAATTCGTAGTTGTTTCAATAACATGCTTTACTTCCTGCAACAGTACATCCAGTGTTCAACTCTCCTACTCCCCGGAACACATCAAAACCTCAAAATTTATTTTAAATTACTAGAGCTTGTTTTTATTGTGTGTGTGAGAGAGAGTCTTTTTAAAAATAGAAAACTAAATCTTATTTAACAGGGCTTTAGAAAAAAAGATTATAATTTGAGTTTCTCTACATGAGGTCCTGCCTCAGTATAGCACGACTTTGATTTGACAATCGATTTGACAATCAGGCGGTATATACACAAGACATTGCTCAGAAGACAAAGGTCCATTGATTTCAGAAGTCCATTTATGAAATGAGAACTGAAAATGTACTCTCCTGCATCCACTAAACAACACAGATCCATTTCATACACAACTGTTATGTGTTCATAACCGTTTTCTTATGAGACTTTATTAACAGAAATTGATTGATTTGAACAAGTGAAAGACACATGCTCAGTAGTCCCGGGTAAATGTTGCAAAACTGCATACATTTCATTAGCACCTTCAGTACATGAAAGTACCATTCTACAACCTCACAAGCTGTCCCTTTAGAAAGATTGCAAGGGTCACAATCTTAAAGCAGCCTCTTTAGAAAGCCACTGCAGTCTAGTAGTTTCAATGCTGGACCATGACTCTGGGAGACCAATTATCTCAGCACACTCACCAAATTCAGCATCCTATGACATTTCCAGCCCAGGCCCGGATCACCACATTTTGGTGCCCTAGGCCACACTTTTGAAACCCTGCCCACGGGGCGCTGCTGCGCATGCGCAACTGTGGCGCCGTGGGTGGGGTTTCCCTTCCTCCTCCTTGTCACTGGCACTGGAAGGTGGTCATGGTGATGAGGAGGAGGAAGGGAAGCTCCGGCCACGGGTCGCTGCTATGAATGCACGTCAGCGGCGCCATGGGCAGGGCTTCCCTTCCTCCTCCTCCTTGTCGCCGGACCAGGAAGGCAGTCGCAGCGCCGAGGAGGAGGATGAAGGAAAGCTCCGCCCATGGGGCGCTGCTGGACATGCGCACGTGGCAGCTAGCCGGAGAGCGCCTCTGCCTCCTCCGCCATGGTCCTGGGTGCCACGCATGGCCGGTAGCGGCCCATGGGGGGCAGGCGATGGTAAGGGGGCGCCATTTCCTCCTCCCCTGCTCCCTCACAGCGCTCTCTCCCCCCACTCTCCCCCAAGAGAGAGAGAGAGAGAGAGAGAGAGAGTCATCATGCCGCACACTGCGGTTAAGTTTGAACTTTTTTTTGGGTCCTCGATCTGGTGCCCCCGTAGGCCTATGCCCATAGGCCATGGCCTAGTCTGGTCTTATGGGTAATCTGGGCCTGATCCAGCCTATTTTGGGGATGGAGCCCTATACCATGTGACCTCCAGCAGAGGCCCCACCCCCCAACCGTGGTGGAAGCATCCTTGGACACTTCCCTCACGACACGGAAGGCTCCAGTGGAGCCAGCATGGATCCTCCCCAGAAAGGCGATGCTTCCCATATGTGATGGGGAAAGCATCGCTGAAAGGGAACAGCACGCGGGATGACAGATTTGCCCCACTGCCCCTCTCATTCCTTCACCAGACACTTCACTTGACCTTTGTGATAAGTCCGTCCAAATGAAATCTCCACTCAATCATGAAAACCCATTTTCTCACATTCTCTCAGCCTCAGAGGAAGGCAATGACAAATCCCTCTGAACAGATCTTGCCAATAACCTGAACAACTTTGCTAGAGTGACACTATGTCTTAAGATGCATTTACATTGTAGAATGAATGCACTTTGACATCACTTTAACTGTCATGGCTCAATGCTATGGAATCCAGGAAGCCGTAGTTTAGTGAAGAACCCACACCTTTTGTCACAGAAGAACACATGCTTTCCAAAATGTACAATTCCCATGATTCCATAGCATTAGGTCATGGTATTAGGTCTTCATAAACCTGTCAGCAGCCTATGACAGTGCACATCATCTTCTCCTGAGAAAAAAAATATAATATCACAAAGGACTACCACCTCACCCACTTCATAGGAAATCGGCTACAAAACAGGAGCTTTTTTTGTAGAATTCCAGGGCCAGAGAAGCAGATGGCAAAAACAGAAGCACAGCCTGCCTCAGGGGAGCATGCTTGTTCCATCAATGTTTAACATTTACACAAATGACCAGCCATTCCCAGAAGGGACAGAGGATTTCATCTATGCTGACAATCGTGCCATCACCATCCAAGCAGGGAGCTCTCCAATGCTTTAGGTGCTCTCACTCACTATTACAGCTGAAACCAGCTGATTCCTAATCCATCTAAAACACAGACATTTGTTTTTCACCTCAAGAACAGACAAGCATCTTGAGCTTTGAGGATTACCTGGGAAAGAATCCCACTGGAGCACTGCAGCACACCAAAATACTTGGGAGTTACCCTGGACCATGCTTTGACTTACAAGAAGCACTGCTTCACTATCAAGCAAAAGTAGGTGCTATAAATAATATCATACAAAAGCTTACTTGTACAACCTGGGGATCACAACCAGACACAGTGAAGACATCTGCCCTTGCACTTTGCTACTCTGCTGCTGAATAGGCATGTCCAGCGTGGAACACATATCACCAGTACATGTGGCTCTTAATGAGACATGCCGCATTATCACAGGATGTCTACACCCCACACCACTGGAGAAATTATACTATTTAGCTGGTATTGCACCACCTGACATCTGCTGGGAAGTAGCCAACAATGAAAGGACCAAGGCAGTGACATCTCCGGCCCATCCCCCATTCAGGTATCAACCAGCATACTAATGCCTTAAATTAAGAAATATTTTTCTAAGATCTACAGAGATACTCACAAGAACACCTCAGCCAGCAAGAGTCCAAAAGTGGCAGGCTAAAACCCGGAACCTCAAGCCATGGCTGATACCAAATGAGAGACCCTCCTGGGCACACAGAAGACTGGACAACTTGGAAGGCACTGAACAGGGCCAACCTTAAGAAACGGGGCCACAAAGTGGAGTCCACAACATGAGAGTGTGGAAAAGAGCAAACCACAGACCACCTATTACAATGCAGTCTGAACCCTGCTACATGCACAATGGAGGACCTTCTTATAGCACCACCAGAGACACTCCAAGCGGCCAGCTACTGGTTAAAGGACATTTAGTATAATGCCAGGTTTTTAAACCTTGTGTTTTTAAATACATCACAACTGTATCCTTGGTTTGCTTCTGGCACAATAAATAAATTGCAATTAATGTGGTGTCAAATTGCATTCAGTCTACAGTACAAATGCACTGTTTAGAGAAGAAGGCAATGCAAGCCTCCATTCAGTAAGTAGCGCTACAAAAACCCTAGGAGAGAGTAACTGAAAGTCAATTTGATGGCACATGACAGTGACACCACCATTGTATCTGTAGCCAAAGATACATATTTCTTGACCATGAAACAAATGGGACAATGGGAATGAGAACTCAAATAGCTTCCCGATAAAGACTGTTTTTAGACAGCCTTCAGAGAATGACCATACAACCCATTCTGTTTGTTTCGATCTACAGTTGTCCTCATGAGGCACTTTCCCCTGTCCTTACTGAAGGCCAAACCCCATTGCTCCTCCTTCTTGGGTTCCTCCCTCACAAATATACTTTTTCTATTCTTATCTCACCCAGGGTTTTTAACGTTTTAAACATTTTATCTTGTTTATCAGGCCCGTCCTTTATGTGTGATTTTTTTAACGTTATGCACTCTTTATTTTATTTTATTACGTTATGCACTGTTTATTTTATTTTTATTACCTTATGTTTTTTTGTTGTGATGTAATTTTTCTGTTGTTTTGTGTTTAATTTTTGGGCTTGGCCACATGTTAGCCACCCTGAGTCCCCTTTGGGGAGATGGTGGTGGGGTATAAATGAAGATTATTATTATTATTGCTATTATTATACAAACCTAGCATCTGTCTACTAGTATACTGCTTTTTCAGATCATGTGGTAAATACCAGGGGAAGGGGGATTAGAGACAACTTGAGGTTGCTAACAACATGCCTTTTTGCCCATGTTCTATCCAACATTTGAGGACACTATTATTTTAAACTAGTCATATAAGGCCTGCTTCTGCTTCGCCACAGCACTCAGTAGGATATTTTTAAATCAGCAGCTTATTTTCTCCTTTTCAACTCATGGAAATGGTCTATTAATGCGAGCAATAATATGTGCCAGTTAGAAATTGACAATATAACATGGCAGTAATTTGGGCAATCAAGAAAGGATTGTGGAAGTCCCTTGGTTACAGCTGCCCCAGCTGGAGTTCAGAAAATCAGCTCATCTGTTTCTCTGAAGATCAGCTGAGATGATACATAATAATGGACAAATTTTAAAAGTGAATCGGAACTCAATGGGATGTATAAAAAAATAAAAGCGGTATATTCAGCATAGCAGAAACTAAGGGAAAACATATGCAACAACATGAGAAGATATCACGAGACCATCCAAATGTTGATGGATGGCAACGCCCAGCAATCCAAACCAGCACAGTCAATCATGAAGAATGCTGGGACTTGCAATACAAAAGATCAAGAGGGTGACATAATTCCCAGTCTTGTGCTACATGCAACCGTACACTCTGTATAGCCTTCCACTATGATTGCGTTTGAAATTCTGTGAAGTCTCTCCTCACTGCAAATATCCAATTTGTAAATTTGAAGTTAAGCAATACACTCTCTGCAACAACTGCCTTTCATCTTGTGACATTTCATGCAAAGTCAGTCTCCTAGTTTCCCTCAAGAGATTTTTTAAGGTTTGTTTTTCTAGTTCTTCTCTATTGTTATAGCAGGTATCTCATTTGAAAAGAAAATCTGAAATTCTATCAGCCTGGATGCTTTGAAAAATAAAAGAATACTTTCATATGCTATGGTGTTCAGACCGGTTTTACATTTTATGTGATCTAAAGTGAGAATGAGGGATGTGTGACCCTCCAAATGCTCTGGGACTCTAATTTCCAACACTTGTCCATGGAGTAGATGGGGATCCAGCAGCCGGGGGAAGGGGGGGTTGAGGGGCTTCACCCCCCCCCCCCCCCAAATTCTCAGGGTGGTACGCGAGAAGGCCTTACTAGGACATTATTTAAACTGTTATGTTTATTCATATCATGATCTGATCACCATGCTCAATATATCCCATATGCATGGGGATATTGGGACAATGATACAAAAGGTTTGCTAGGGTAGACCCTCTCTCACTCAGACTCAGCCCCCCGAATCAAAATCCTGTCTACGGGCCTGTCTGGAGGGCTCTATTTATAAGCATGGTACATGTTTTGGGATATTGGGTCATATCAGTTTGGTAATTTGTAGATCTATTTCTTAGAAATAAACCAGTATTTCCTATGTTTTTTTATGAATGCTCCCATTAGAAAATGCAAAAGAATGTAGGTGAACTGCAATTCCCAAAATCGTGGGTCATTCACCCCAAACCCCACCAGTATTCAAACTTGGCCATGTTGGGTCGGTGTGCCAAGTTTGGTCCAGATCCAATGTCAGCTGGGTGCGGTGCTTTTTTGGATAAGGGTGAACTACAATGCCCAGATCCAAGGGCAATCACTCCCCAAACCCAACCAGTATGCACAGTTGGCCATGTTGAGTTTGTGTACCAAGTTTGGTCCAGATCCATCATTGGTTTGGTTCACAGTACTTTCTGGATGTACGTAAACTACAGTTCCTATAAATCAAGGTCAATTGCCCACAAACCTCTTGTTCAATTGTTGATCAATTCCTGTTTGCTGTGTGCTATAGAAATGAGTAGGGAACATATATACACTGTTGGTGGGCCTGCAGCAAAACCCAAAGATTTTGGAAGACTATCCATAAACATACCCAAAAAATGCTCAAGGAGAAATTTGATTTAAAACCGGAAACATATTTGTTAAACCTTCCGGAGGAAGGACTAGAAGAAAATAATGTAAAGTTGCTTTATTTTATCTCGGCGGCAGCCAGGCTAGTGCTGGCCAAAAACTGGAAAAGGGAGGAGGTTCCGCCAATAGAGGACTGGTTTAATAAGCTAAATGAGTTAATGGAGTCCGATGATCTGTATAGCAAGATACAACATAGAAGCGACAAGTGGAAAGTGGACTGGAAACCAGTGAGGATTTACTTTGAAAAAATGTTTGTATAAAGGAAAGACCTTGCACTAGAGACTTCAACAGGCAATGGAATTTTTTCTTTTTGAAGTCAGTGGTGTCAGCTCAAGTATTCAATATCTCTGGTACCCAAACTGAGAGGCTCTCTTTATGTGTATATGGTATTCTGTCTTTCTCTCAACCCCTTACATCCTACCCCCCCTTTCCTCCCTACTGCCCTTCCCCCTCCTTACTTTCCCTATACGTTCCAGATTTTTCTATTTCTGTTTTAAACGTACTGTAAAAATTCAATAAAAATATTTTTTAAAAAGAAGAAATGAGTAGGAAAGGGTTACGTGAGAGGCAGTGGGCAGGGTCATTCAAATTCCACACCCTTGGAGAGAGAAAGGAACCCTAGGATGTCCATTCTGGGGGAAAAATAATATCTAGGATGAAATTGTCCCCATATGGAAGCCTTCACTTGTGTGATGGGCAGTATGGTATTTCAGGAGGTCACTGGCAGGGGTTGAGAGACATGTTCATGGTGCCCGCTATAACCTGAAATATCCTTGGAGGGAATGCTTTTGGTGGCTCCTCAACATTGTGGGTTAAAGCTGTTTGTGAAGGTGGGAGCCTGTCTGTGGAAATGGACACCTCTGCAACGTACACATATACACATATTTTTTAACTTTTTTCACTTTTATTATGTGTATAAATGTGGTATACATAAAATCAGAGAGGGAGGGAGGGGGGTCAGAAAATTATAGAATTTAAAGATGCAAAACCACATTTTGCTTTTAATGGAATAAGCTTAAAATTACACAAAGTGATGTATGGACGTAAAGAATGGAGAAACAACAAATTGAGACACTGAGCTTCCTAATTTACCACATCAACAAAATTTAAAACCAGAAAGAAGATGTGACAGAGACATCTGCTTCATAATGAGGGCTAGCAAATTGAAACTTAATCCAGACAAGACAGAGGTCCTCCTGGTCAGTGGAAAGGCTGACCAGGGCATAGGGTTACAGCATGTGTTGGATGGAGTTACACTCCCCCTGAAGATGCAGGTTCGCAGCTTGGGAGTGATCCTGGACTCATCGCTGAGCCTGGAACCCCAGGTCTCGACGGTGGCCAGGGGAGCTTTCGCACAGTTAAGACTCGTGCGCCAGCTGCGCCTGTACCTTGGGAAGTCTGATCTGGCTACGGTGGTCCACGCTCTGGTCACATCCCAAATAGATTACTGCAACACACTCTATGTGGGGCTGCCTTTGAAGACAGTTCGGAAACTGCAATTAGTCCAACGGGCGGCAGCCAGATTACTAACGGGAGCTACATACAGGGAGCATACCACCCCCCTGTTGTGTCAGCTCCACTGGCTGCCTGTCCAATTCCGAGCTCAATTCAAAGTGCTGGTTTTGACCTTTAAAGCTCTATACAGTTCTGGCCCAGCTTACTTGTCCGAACTCATCAGCCGCTACGTCCCACCTCATAATTTAAGATCATCTGGGGAGGCCCTGCTCTCGCTCCCGCCTACTTCTCAAACGCGGTTGGTGGGGATGTGAGACAGGGCCTTCTCAGTGGTGGCTCCCCATCTGTGGAATGCACTCCCTATGGATATATGATCAACCCCATCCCTCGTGGCATTCAGAAAAAAGTGAAATCCTGGTTATGGGACCAAGTGTTTGCACATTAGCATGATACGGCACTTTAGAATGGATTGAAATGGGAAACTGGTGGACAAGACCCAATGCTTCAATTATGGACGAAATACTGTTTTAACTGATGTGAATATATATGATGTATTTTAATGTTAATTGTTTTTTAATGAAATTTAATGCCAGCTGTAATTTAATGTATTTAATTTTAATTGTTTTTTGGGTTTTTATTACCTGTATGCAGTGTTGGCATCAAATTGTTGCCGTTGTTAGGTCGCTCTGAGTCCCCTCTCGGGGGTTGAGAAGAAGCGGGGTAGAAATGGTGGAAATAAATAAATAAATAAAACAAAAATGTATCAGAATAACTAGATTATTTAAGAAATGAATGAATGAGTATAATGGGCCCTTGTTATCTCCAGGAGTTTTGGTCCAGTTTCCCCAGTGAATACCAAAATCCATGGAAGCTCAAGTTCCTTTATATAAAATGGTGTAACAAAACGGTGTCTGTTATATAAAATAGAAAAATAATCAAGGTTTCCTTTTGGGGTTTTTTTGTGGGGGAGAGAAAGAGCATTTTCAAGCCATCCATGGTTAAATCAAAAGTTGACAAATCAATGGATACCAGGTGACAATTTTATTTCCATGGCATGGGAAACAGTGATATCAGTAAGCATTGGAAATGCTAACTCCTTGTGAAGGTTGACTATTTTGAACTGTTATCCACACTATTTTTTGGAGCTTGAAATATATTTGATCCAGATGTTGGTCTACCTATGTGTCATATTCTATTCTACGACTAGAAATGAACAGATATGCTAAATTTCATGATATTGGCAGTGAAATGTTAACTAGATATGGCCATTTGGCACGTTTCTTTCTTGGTCACCAATTGTTTTCTGCATTATAGCCCATCTGTAAATGTGCTGTTATGTTTAATGGCTGCATCACTGTAAAAATCTGCTGCAGGGTCTACATCATGTGTTTAAGTAGCTACAACCACTTCAGGTTTTGCCAAGACCATCCTTCTACCTTAGGCTGGGTATAAACAAGCTGTCCTCCCTCCCTCCCTCCCTCCCTCTGTGTCCACCAGCGTTTCCCTTATTTTGCTCTAGTGTTGTTTTCGCCTTGAGCTTAAGTCCTTAACTCTAACATAGGTACTGGACTTGACAAGCAATTAGAGCAAGCAATTTCCACTCGTCAAACCTTGCCAGATTTGTCATCTGCCATCTGTGCTATCATCTGGCCCTCTGTGTAGCCTTGCTCAGAATCTGCGTTTACTTGCATAGAATGGAGAAAGGGTACAAGCCACCATAATAGTGGAGAGAACATGACACACTGAAGGGTGTTTTCTGTAGGATTTTATCAAAGATTTTCTACCTGCATTTGTTGCCTGTCATTCTTTCATATACATATATTTTTGTTTAAAAATGTAGTTGTTTTCTTTAGGAACACAAGGGCTGTTTGTATGAACATGTACAATCATTTCAATCTTTACTCATGAGCAAGGCCCTCTTTGTTCAGAGGGACATCATATATGTTAGGTATGCAATCTCGGTCTTGTTAAAAAAACATTATTAATTTTTTTAAATTTTCTTTATTTATTCGACTTATACACCGCCACTCCCTATGGCTCAGGGTGGTTTACACAATTAAAATGAGAACACAGTATAAACAACGATTTAAACAGTAGACAAGATTATCTATTACAAGCATAACTCAAAGGCCTGCTGGGAAAAAAAGGTTTTACAGGCTTTCCGGAAGGACATCAAATCCTGCATCGCCCGAGTTTCAGGAGTGAGGGCATTCCACAGTGTAGGAGCGATGACTGAAAAGACCCTCTGCCTGCTGGTAGTTAGGCGGTAGCTCTTCATGCTAGGGATTTCTAGAACATCGGAACGTAGTGATCTCTGGAATTTATAGGGAGTAAGGCAATCCCTCAGATACACTGCCTCCAGACCATGCAAGGCCTTAAAAGTTAGAACTAACACTTTGAAGCTGATCCAGTGCTCGATCGGCAGCCAGTGCAGCTGTTAGAGAATTGGAGTTATGTGACATCTCGCCGGCTCCCCAGCGAGAAGCCTCGCTGCAGTGTTCTGCACTAGCCTGAGCTTCTGGGTAGCCTATTGTCTTTACAGATAAAACTGTTGGTACCAGTGCCAATTTGGAAGTCATAGATCATGGGCATCCAGTGGATGTACTGATGCCCCTTTCATTGTTATACTGGGCACTTTTTCATTGATGCAACATAAGGTTATGGACATAATCTTTGAAAAGATAAACCTCAATACATGCTATAAAAGCAATCAGCAAACATAATGTTGAATACCCCATAAGGACTAAAGTTTCAGGTAGTTATAAGACTTTAAAATAGCAGCAACAAACTTTCCCTGTCTATTATTAAGTTATGTTTCACCCATGACTGCAGTCCATACTAGAATCCAGGTAGGGCTAGTTTGGGACTGGAACACTTCCCATAACCAAACCAGAAAGCAGCACATGAGGCAAAACCAATCTGATAGACACTCTCCAAAAGCTACAGCTCACTTTTCCCTCTCTTCATAGGCTGCTATGGTTAAGTTGAAATTGATATGAAAGAAAATTTCTAAATCTATTAGAACATTTTTCTCAAGATATGAATTTTTAAAGTTTGAAAAAATTATCACTTAATATTAATCTCACAATTTTCTAGGTACCATTTCCTAAGGCAGAGTAACAACTTGCATAACACACACACACACACACACACACACACTGTTGTGATTGAGACTTCAGCTACTACTACTACTAGTATTGGGGAAGATGCTGGCTCAATAGCATCAAGCAATAGTATGGAGTAGGGCAGGGCTGTCCAACAGGCGGCCCGTGGGCCGTACACGGCCCCCCAGCCTGTTGGGCACGGCCCCCGCTACCCCCGTAAAATAATTTATTTTTTAAAACAAAATTTTGAAAAAAAATCCAAAATAAATGGCGGCCGGGGGGGGGGGAGGAGGAGGCGGGGCAGGGAGGAGGAAAGGAGCCAGCTCCTCCTCCCTGTACCGCCCCCCTCCGTCCCTCTCTCCGCGCCGCCGCTGCAAGATCGCAGCGGTGGGGGGAGGGAGGGGAGGAGGAGGAGGCGGGGCAGGGAGAAGGAAAAGAGCCAGCTCCTCCTCCTTGCCTCACCCCCTCCGTCCCTCTCTCCACCCAAGGGAAGCCTTCTGGATGGCGCGGGGGAAGCGAGCACCCGGTTCTTGCTTCCCCCGCGCGCCATCCAAGCCTGCGGGAGAGTTTTGCCGGGCTCTCGCGTCTCTCTGACCAGACGGACGCAAGAGCTGGGCAAAACCCCTCCCGCAAACCTGGATGGCCGTGGGGGAAGCGAGCGCCCGGTTCCTGCTTCCCCCGCGCGCCATCGAGGCCTGCGGGAGAGTTTTGCCGGGCTCTCACGTCTCTCTGACCAGAGGGACGCGAGAGCTGGGCGAAACCCCTCCCGCAAGCCTGGATGGCGCGCGGGGGAAGCAAGAACCCGGCGCCCTTCTCCCGCGCGCTATCCAGGCTTGCGGGAGGGGTTTCGCCTGGCTCTCGCGTCCCTCTTTTCTTCCTTCCTTCTTTCCTCCCTCTCTTTCACCTTCTTTCCTTCCACCCACCCATCCATCCACCCACCCACCCTTTCGTCCTCCCTCCCTCCCTTCTTCCCCCCTCTTTCTCCTTCCTTCCTTCCTTCCTTCCACCCACTCACCCACCCACCCATTCATCCATCCACCCTTTTGTCCTTCCTTTCAACTGTTCTCCCTCCCTCCTTGCCCCTCTTTCACCTTTCTTTCTTTCCTGCCACCCTTTTATATTTTCTTCCTTCTCACTTTCCCTCCTCCCTTTCCTCCCTCCATCCTTCTTTTCTTCCCCTCCTTCCTTCCTTCTCCTGTTCATATTTGGGCATATTGAGTATTCATGCCAAGTTTGGTCCTGATCCAACATTGTGCTCTCTGGATGTAGGTGAACTACAACTCCAAAACTCAAGGTCAGTTCCCAAGCAAACCCTTTCAGTACTTTCTGTTGGTAATGAGAGTTCAATATGCCAAGTTTGGTTCAATTCCATTGTTGCAAGAGTTCAGGATGCTCTTTGATTGTGTGTTAACTATAAATCCCAGAAACTGTAACTCTCAAATGTCAAGGTCTATTTTCCCACAACTCCATCTGTGTTCACATTTGGGGCATATTGAGTATTCATGCCAAGTTTGGTCCAGATCCATCATTATTTGAGTGCACAGTGCTCTCTGGATGGAGGTGAACTACAACTCCACAACTCAAGGTCAATGCCCACCAAAGCCTTCCAGTATTTCCTGTTGGTCATGGGAGTTCTGTGTGCCAAGATTGGTTAATTCCATCATTGGTGGGGCTTAGAATGCTCTTTGATTGTAGGCAAACTACCAATCCCAGCAACTACAACTCCCAAATGTCAAGGTCTATTTTCCCCCAAATCTACCAGTGTTCACATTTGGGCATATTGAGTATGGGGGGCATAGCCGGGGGAGGGGTGGAGGCGGGAGCGGGGGCGGAGCCGGGGAGGGGTGGGAGCGGAGCCGGGGTGGGGGCAGACCCTTAGGCCCCCCAGGTGATCAGTGACCGGAATTCAGGCCCCCGGTCCGGTAGAAGTTGGACAGCCCTGGACTAGGGTGTGGCTCTGGGTGATCGGGACTCTGCAGCTGGAAGGAAAAGGGCTGCTAGTGATTCTAGTGTGGAAGGAGTGGAACAGAGGAAAAGAATTCGGCAAATACTTAGAGCACCTTCTGATTCAGACACTTTCCAGGGTTTTTCTGGAGAAGAAGAAATGGGGTCAGAGGAAAGTGATACGGAGTTAGATTCAACATTGGTGCAGGAAGTAAGGGATGTGTGTAACGAAGAATCTACTTCGGACTCGTTTTTTGGTTTTGATAGTGATTTATTCTGGCCTTCTGGAGGTTCAGAAGCAGAGTGGGACTCTTCATCCACATAACAGCATTGGCAAGAGTGGAGACAAACACAGAGCACTGCAGCTGTAGGAAATACAGCAGCTGGGGACTCTTCAGAAGACAGTGATGTGTAAGTGCTATATAAGAAACTAGCTGTACCCGGCACACGTTGCTGTGCCCTTTTTAGGAGATGCGAGAAAGTCCAATCATCCATGGTGTGCCCTCCTCTAAACTGCAGTTGGATGGAGTGTGGGTCATGGGGGGCATGGTGTGCCAAGTTGGGTCTTTATTGGTCTTGGTTCTGGGCCACAGTGGTCTGTGGGGAATGATGGGTTTTGAAGTACTACAAATCCCATTTTCCATGGTGGTACTTCAAGTCCCATCATGCATGGTCGGGGCTCTGTGTGCCAAGGTAGGTTACTGTAAAGTCAGGCCATACACAATGTCCCATGAGCTGAGGCCTAGTTAGGAACAGCAAGTTAATGAAGCCTTACTGTCAATTCAGGCCATACACAATGTCCAATGAGCTGAGGCCTAGTCGGGAGAATCAAGTTAATGAAGCCTTACTGTCAATTCAGAGCGTAAACAGCTTCCCAGTAAGTGAGGGCTAGTTAGGGAAATCAAGTTAATGAAGCCTTACTGTCAATTTTGGGCATGGTCTGTGTTTTTTTGGGGTGTAAATTTTCGGTTGGAAGTGATTTCGGTGTTTGTGTTGGGGATTGGCTCAGGCCTTTTCCTTATTTTGTTTTGGCAGTTTAATAAGGATTGGAATTTTCATGTTGGCTGGCTAGTGCAGCAGTTATGCAAATCCGCCCTTATTGGCAGCCAATCATGTTGTTCAGAATGTAGAGGCTGGGTGAGTCTTTGGCTGCCCCGGAGGATGCTGGTAAATGTAGTTTTATTTTTACTCGTTGTTTTGGGGGCCTTTTAGGTTTTTGGGGGGAAAGTTTCTTTGCTACAAACGTACCTTGCTTGAGGCCTATTTCTGTTGGCAAGTATTGTTTTTCTGTGTTGTAAGGTTTCTTTGTTTGAGGTATACATCACATGACGTGAACCCATTTATATAAGAAATGGGTTTTGGGGGCTGCCTTTGCAGCGGTCAAAGAGTTGATGTCTGGTTCTTGTCTCTGACTATATTATGTTCCTGATATCCAGTACCTTGTTCCAGTTTCCTGATACTCGTGAGTTATGGGCTATTTCTCCACTTTGTTCCTGGGGTGAGCTGCTATTGCAGCTCTAGCTGATGTTTGGGCAAAGGTGGGGGGTTTGGAATTTATGTATGCTTTTCTGTTTAGTTATCTGCCGTGTATCCCAGAGGCGGGGCTTGGTCTCCGCTGAGTTTACGTGAGTTCCTGCTACATAACCTGGTATATGAAATGGAGGGAGGCTGGTATTGTATTTTATGGGGGCTGTGATTTGTACTATTGATGTATACTTAGATCCTGATTGCCTCAGACGATCTCCTCCTTTTCATCTGGCTTTCTCTGGCTTTGGACTCCTGGACCGGATTTGTGACTACTCTACTGGACTCTCCCTATGTACATCACAGACGGACGTCTACTGTTTGTTTTGGGCTGTTTTGTTGTTTTTCCCTGGGATTTTTGTGGGTTTTTAAAGCAAAGTTGGCTACTTTTTTGTTCGTCCTTTTTCCAGTTGTTGTTAAATAAACTTTTTGTTATCCCCTTTTACTCCTGGGCTTGGCTTCTTGGTCACTGCATCACAACACACACACACAGTTGCAGTGTCTAAAATATCCCTAAAGTATCTCTCTCCTCCCCAATAGTAAAATATACAACAGTGCCATGGTAAATAAAATAATTATTTGCTGCCTTCCATGACACCCAAAATCTGTTACCTGAGATGGCTACCCCAATCCGCTTGATAGTAAGCCCTCCATTCTGCCATAGTTTGATTGCCCTTCCCCACTCTTTCTTCCTTTTGTGCACAATATTGCCTATAGAAATCCCTTCCTATCTTGTGACAATAACTTAAAAAAGAGAATAAATAGAAAGGACAGACATTGGATGTTACAAACATCTCAACAAATTGTTGCAAACAAAACTGGTCCTTTTGCCTGTGTGTGCGTAGAGAGAAAATTAATTCACCGGGGGTCTTCTGCAACATCTGTTGCAATGCTGGGACTAAACCACTTGTGGTCATTCCTCAATTATGCTCCAGGCTTCAAAGCATGAAGGATTTTTCTTCCTTCGCTCTTTTGTAAAGCTGGCACTCTCCTGATGGACCAAGTGCCTGCTTAACTTGCACAACACATCGCTTGTGGAAGAGAAGCATAGAATTCCATAGCAACACCAACAACACTAAGACTCCTTTAGGATCTGGCTTTTTATTTGCCAGTAAACTGCGTGGGGTAGAGGGGGACACTTTCCAGACGGGTACTTGAATGCTCCAGACATTTACTTGACTTAAATGTGATTTAATTAAGAGGTCTCGAACATGCTGGAATGTGTGTCCATTTCTTTATCTAATATCTAGCTTGGTCCCATTTAGATCAAACTCAGAAGGTCACAAGAGCAGAGCCTATCTTTCCAATCGAGTTATTAAAACAACATTTGCCTTATGACAGGAAACTTTTTTATCCCATAATCTCAGTTTGTGCAAAAGAAATGATTCTGATGAAGGTAGTATGAAGTGATAGTGATCAGCGTTTAATTTCACCACTCTCGGATCAATGTAATCATGTGCAATTATTCAACATTTGATTACACTACAATTACTATGCAGTTAGAGGATAACTTCATGGTTATTTTGTGCTGTAAAATTAAAGTGTTACCCTGAGATTTCACAAATTACATAATAATCTTCTCCCAGGGTCCATTAGTAATTGCCATATAATCCATAGGTCACATAATGAAAAGGTGCACGTATCTGTTGTGGGTAATTAAACTGAGTAATGACCTAATTAAAGGGTGCCACGCCCCAATATTCTACTCCCATTGCATTGCTGAGCTAGAAAGTTTTTTTAAACAAAAAACAAAAAGACATCCAAACATTTGAGAAGCCAAAAGCACACAATAAACACCCCCTCTCCTCCATGAAAAAAAAATGAACCACATGCTTAAACTCAAAAGATCCTCTTTAGGGCGTAAACCTTCTATTCTAGTTCAAGAATGGATTTAAAATTAACCAATATGAACATTTCTCCTACAGTAACGTGGGAAACTCAGCACAAGAGTTGATACTTTTTTCCAATCCCCACAGGTTTAAATGAGATGAAATTAAATTACTGTAGGATACTTCTGAACACACCAGTTCTTACTTTAAAGCAAAAGACATATATAAACAAACTATTTATTTATTTATTTCCACCATTTCTACCCCTCTTCTTCTCAACCCCCGAGGGGGGACTCAGAGCAGCCTAACAATGGCAACAATTCAATGCCAACACAGCATACATATAATAAAAACCCAAAAACAGTTAATATTAAATACATTAAATTACAGCTGGCATTAAAATTAGTTAAAATACAATTAACATTAAAATACATCATATATATTCATATCAGTTAAAACAGTATCCCGTCCATAATTGAAGCATTGGGTCTTGTCCACCAGTTTGCCATTTCAATCCAATCTAAAGCGCTGTATCGTGCTAATGTGCAAACGCTTGGTCCCATAATCAGGATTTCACTTTTTTCTGAATGCCAGGAGGGATGGGGTTGATTGTATATCCATAGGGAGTGCATTCCACAGACGGGGAGCCACCACCGAGAAGGCCCTGTCTCTCATCCCCACCAACCGCGTTTGAGAAGTAGGCGGGAGCGAGAGCAGGGCCTCCCCGGATGATCTTAAATTACGAGGTGGAACGTAAGCGGCTGATGCATTCAGACAAGTAAGCTGGGCCAGAACCATATAAAGCTTTAAAGGTCAAAACCAGCACTTTGAATTGAGCTCGGAATTGGACAGGCAGCCAGTGGAGCTGACACAACAGGGGGGTGGTATACTCCCTGTATGTAGCTCCCTGTAGCACTTTTTATTTGCATTCATGAAAAGGAAGAAGAGGCTCAAGGGTAACCTTTCTCCTTTGTAACTAATTCTCTAGCATCACTAGGGGGTGCCAGGTGTTGGTGCAAATGGCATTGGGTAATACCCAAATGACTGTCTACAGCATTTTTGTGCAATATTTCAGCAAAAATGTAATTTTTTTTACTAAAACATCCCCATAGTTAAACATAAGCCCAGTTTACATGGACTGTATCAGTATACTAACTAGGCTTGTGCATGGATTTGATTTGTCCCGTTCCCTTTGGCTAATCCAACTGGTCTGACTTATTCGGTTGGCAACAGCAAGGGCGTATCTTCCATGTTTTTTTGGCTGCAACATAATAGTGGCTGTCAAAAACTGTCTGCCTTTGGTTACAAGTGGAGGGAGGCAGCCGCTAGAAGGAAAAGCACAAGAGGGTAAAAGGCAGCACTCTGGGGCCTGCAAACCAAGAGAAATGAGAGGACTTTTAAAAAGAAGCCCAGGTTAGTATAGCTCAAAGTCAATCGCTCTTCCTTCCCTGGGAAGTAGGGAAGCCTTCTTAAAATGCCTTGGAAAGCTGTGTGCTGCAAAAGCTAATTGCTGCAATTTCTCCTAGCCTAACCTGTGTGTTTTTCCTCATTACAGGTTTTGGCATCATAACCACTTCGCCACATATGCCTCATTTTTCATTTATGAAATGTTGGGGGTTATGTAATGGACAGAATGCTATTAGTGGCCATTCTCTTGCCGATTATACTCTGCCCACTGCCACACCAACCTGTTACACCAAGGGAGATGTTGCTGTTCCTGTTTCCCTTCAATATAGATAGAGGATACGATGAGGACGGCAATTCAGAAGAGAAAGAAGTAGCTTGTCTTGATTCTGAGAGGAAGAAAAAAAGAGTACACCTTGACGTGCACCCTCATTTCTCCCCCTCCCAACCTCAGTCCTTACATCTACCTTCTCCAAATTGCCTCTCTCCTCCCTGCCCTCCAACCAAAAAGGAGCCTTTGCAGTGCCCTTGGGAGCTAGACAACAATGAAGTGAGGAGGACGTGGAACTGTCAGTTGAACATTATGCTGTGGCCACCTGATCTTGGCTAATGACTACAAAAATAAGCCAAAGGTTACAGTAGTTCTACAAATAACGAGTCTATTTTCAGTGACGTTACAACCACAATGCAATCTAGTTATGACATGTTGTGGAAATGAATTAATTACAGGTAACAGGTTATGGCTAATACGTTATGTCTGCCCTCTCATTCAGGTCATGTTCCATGTTATTATTCCTTATTGTTCCATGTTATTATTACTAAAGTAGAGGAGCAGAAGTTAGGCCGTCAGTATAAGCCATTAGTAGGCTTATTTGACTGAAGGAAGACATCAAAGCCAGTATTGCACTTCATGACATTTCCCTATTCTTTTATGGCCATATTTATAACTTACTTTATTTGATTTATAGAAGATTTCTTCACCTTAAACAGTGTCATAAATTCCTGAGCCCTTGTTTCAGTATTAAAAGCTATAAGAAAGGAGCATGAAGTAAAGCACTTTTTCAATTAGCTTTTTAAAAAAAGAATAACTACCTTTGAGTTCTAACCTCAAAATGAAAAGATTTGAAAACATCTGGAAGATAGTTAAATATCATGAGCAGTGATGAGATAACAGTTATTTTAATGATCATATTTCACTCAACAGGAAACTACTTTTTTAATTGCAATAGAAAGACAATTCAGAGTAAAATAACAGCAAAAGAAATATGGTAGCAGAGATCCACACTAAGAGCATCTGCTCTATTGGCTGTCCATTTGGAACCCATAATTTCCTAAACCTTTGGCCACATACAAGAGAAATGTTCAAAACTATGAGGGCAACAAACTTGCCTAATTTTAAAAAAGCAAAATGGTAAAGTAGAGATGGTTGTAGTTGGAAGCCACTTTCTATATTCCGCAAATGATTCCTTCTCCATAAGGAAGAAATATGTTTATTACTATCTGAATCTTGCTCAACAGTAAGTCCTTCAAAAAATTGAGGAGCTGGGTACATGAAGTCAATAGGGTTTGTTCTGTTGAACAACACTGTGGAAGTTTGTTAGGCGCCCCTAGCATTTAGAATATTATAGAATACCGACCCATCCAAGTAGATGCCTCATAAGCAGAGAGGACCAAAGTATGGCTTGTGGTTGTAGGATTATCAGACCAGGACTATTTCCAGGTATGAGAATTGAGAACCAAAACCTGAATTCTACAGTGGACACATTTTGAAATACTAAAACAGTAAAGTTGTTAGGGGTGTATAATTAAAACTGATAGTGCAGTATTAACTATGGTTGGAAAAGGCATGCAAGTAATGCACTTCAAAATAATTCATATTCATATGCACACTCTTTTGAAGACTGCAGTCTTGACCCAAGACACCCCCCTCCCACCGCCTTCATCTTGAGAAAGCGGGGTCATCTACTTTGGGATACAAATCTCCCCTGGTCTATAGAATACCTACCCATCCACACAGTTCCCCTGAAGCCTCCATGGGGAATCACTAGATTCTGTTACTGATTGAATACCCAAGAATTTGGTGCTCTGGTAGGGCTGCACTACCCTATAAGATGTTCCATGCATGTTTTTTATTTATTTATTTATTATTTCGATTTATATACCACCCATCCCAAAGAGGCTTAGGGTGGTTCACACCAGTGAACAACATAACCACAACATAGTTAAAAACATAATAAAACAGATTGAGGAAAGAGTGGACTTTAACAGCCTTAAAGGTTAAACGCCTGTCTGAAGAGATTGGTCTTGCAGGCCCTCCGGACGGCCTGTAGATCCGTTATTGCTCAAGCCTCCTCTGGGAGGGCGTTCCAAAGGGTAGGCGCTACTACAGAGAAAGTATATCTTGCTCAGGAGATTACAACTGCCATAACCACACTTTCTTATCCCCAAGAGCAGGGGTGCTCACACTTTTTCAGCATGGGAGCTACTGATTAAAAAAACAAGTCCCAAAGATCACCTACCCAGAAATGTAAAACGTATAACTATTTTCTCATGTATTTATTTATATTTATTATTCATTTTTATGTACCGCTCCTTCCAGCAGGCTCAGGGCAGTTTACATAAAATAAAGTTATAAATCATCAACATTTCAATTTAATAACAACAATATAAAACAGAGCATAAAAATACATCCAACCACCCCATTTCTCCCACACTGCCATATTACCACACATATTATCAGCCAGAAAGTAAGAAGAGAGGCTTTTGAACTGCAAGGCCATTTAATACTCAGCAAGGTAAACAAAGGGGCATGCAAAAATACATCCAACCACCCCATTTCTCCCACATTTCCATATTCCCCAACATATATTTCTCAAGGAACAAAGCAAGCAGAGAGGCTCTGGAGCTAAAAGGCCATTTTTAAACATTAAAAATAAACAAAGAGACATGCCACAGAACAATCAAGCACCCACCCCAAAGTAAAAAGACTGGCCTTTGAGATGCGGTAAGGAAATGACCGCAAAGCGTCCTTCTTCTTCTCCTTCATCGTTGCTCCTATTTCCACGCCGCCAGCATGCGTGCCGCCTCCAAGAGCTCACGAGAAGTCCGAGAGGCAGAATGGGCGCTTCTGCGCATGCGCGCGGGGCCAGCCATGCATTGCGTCATCCAGGCCCACCCCCTTTGGTCTCCTACGACTCTGAGTGGCTGGAGAAGGACGGAGGGAGGAGGAGGAATCCAAAAGAGGGGGCCCATTCTGCCTCTTGGACTCTGGACGGAGCTTTTGGAGGCGGCGCTAGCAGGGCGGGGAGGAGCAACGACGGAGGACTTCGTTGCAGCGTGCAGGGGCGCGTGAAGAGGACCAACAGCAAAAAACCTGGTCAGGGGCCTGAAGATCACCAGGATGAGGCCCGAAGATCACCCTGGTGATCCCGATCACCATTCTGAGCACCCCTGCCCAAGAGAGTCCAACATGTCATAAGACATTTCCTGTGCCTACTTACTATTATTTATTTATTTATTTATTTCAAATTATTCGATGCCACTCCCGTCAGGCTCGGGGCGACTTACCAGTGTTAAAAAGACCATAAAATACAGATAAAAACACGAGATTAAAACTATACAATTAAAATTATACAGTAGTGCACGGGCACCAGAAGTTACTCCCATGGCATACGGCTACATACGGTTACTGTATTTCACGACATAGTATTAACTACTGCATAATAGTCACGTCCCCATTTTGGGGTGTCAAAATTGTATTTTTGTTTTCCTCGCATAATAATCACAGTTGATGGGTGTGATGATTATGCAAGGGAACAACCCTTCATAGCTCAGCAGGGGAAGAGACAAGGCAGGTGAGCCCTCAGAGCTAGGGAGGCAGCCCTCTCAAAATCTGAGGGGAGAGACAGGTGGGCAGGTGAGCCTTCACCCACCCGCAGACTTGCCAATTGAAGGTGCAGGACCTCCCTCAGCTGGCAGCAGCTGAGGAAGGCCTCGCAGCTCTCTCTGGAGAGTGGCTTTGTGGTACAGTGTTTTCCTCGGCTGGTAGCTGCAAAAAAAAAAAGAATCCTCATGAAATAGTCACGCGCCCCATTTTTTTCTTGTAAACAAAGGGGAGAAGTGTGACTATTATGTAATGAAATATGGTTTTCTCTGTGTAAACAGTAAATAAAGCCACAGGGACTAAAATGAACTTTGTCGTAGAATAGCTTAATTTGTTATTCCTTCCCAATCAGTGCATCTTGGATTCCCACTCTTGGTCTCAAAATCCCAGTCTGGCTGAGTAATGCTGGCATTGTGATGAAGGGTAGCACTTACAAGTTCTATAAATCAGCATATTCCAAATTCTGCCTATAATACTTTTCAGCATCCACACTAATTTCAAGATCACTAAAGGTGGAATAATTCTTTAGGCAGTCATGTCTTGCACAAAATGGCTCATAAAGTAGTTTGTCTGTAGGAATCTGGTCTTCTGGCCTTTAATTCAATGTCAACAAACCGAAGGCTGCAGAGAAATCATGGTTTTGTCACCACCGCCCTTCCCTCTCCCTGTTATGGGCAAAATAGTCAAGGGTATGAGAAATTCCATTTCCCTTTTAACATTCCAGGTTTTATTTTATTCCAAGGGGCCCTGTCATTCTTGAAATAGTAGAAAACCTGACAGAGTGTTAAAGCAGGTGACCAAAATATGCCTTATAAATTAGTCAAGGGCAGCAGTATAATAAAGCCAAGGACAATATTAAGAAGTATTGGAATAGAGCCAAGCTGGACTATTGGACAACCTTGGTGCGGGTCAGTTGTGCTGTGTTTCTTTTTATGGCAAGCCCATGAACTTTTAACTTCATATGACTAATTCAACTAAAAGTGCTCATAGCTTTGAAAACTGGCATTTATTTCCTGACAAAGAACGAAAATCTGAAGCCTATTTAACACCATACGCGTTGACCACATTTCTAATTGTCGTGATGAAGATAAATGCAGACACTCACCGACGCGGAAGACTTTTGCCGTTGAAAAAAGAACGAACTCAATAATTGTCTTTTGCAGAGTTTATAAAAGAACATATATACATACAGAGTCCAAATGTTATTTTTGAGACACAAGCCTTGTATAACTCCAAACTTCTTCCAGCGAACTCCTCCAAACGCACCTCTCCAACAATCCAGCTCCACAACCACCTCCAACAACCCACACAAAGGAGTTGTATTTTGGTTCCTTTGTTCCCTCTACCGCTGCCCCACCCTGGCTGTAACTACACAATGTTGGTTTGGCTCATTCCCTGCTGCATTAATTCTTACATCATTTACATCACTTACTAATTACGCTATCTTTCCAGCTTAAAACAAAATGACAGAAATGACATTTGAGCAAACAAATCAGTCTATCAGTGCTAGCTCATCCATTGTGCACTTCACTTGATCACATTCACCCCCACCTTACTTACCCTTTTTGGACTTTTTCTAAAAGGAACTGCAACCTTATCAAATGCAATAAATATGAGCACAGGCTTCAAATTCTACTACACCTTTTCCTTCTGCAAAATTTCAGAAATATTTAGTGGAGTCCTAGGCATATCTGCTTGAAACCAATCACTAGGGATTTCAACGACACCTTATATATTCATGTATAAGTTAAGCTCATATATAAGTTATGGATAGGCTTTGAGGACAAAACTGTGGGTTTTGATATGAACCGTAGATTAGTCAAAGCTCATTCCTTGGAGAATGAGCCAGTGAAGCCTCAGATGGCCAAACACTTCTCTCTCCCAACACCTAAGCATTTCCCCATCCAGGAAAGCAAAAAGGCCGGAGTGACACAACAGTGGAGAGAGTGGAGGGGGTTGGTGCTTATTTTAAGTTCTTACAAGGTAAACTAAGTTCCTATCTTTTGCCATGCTACTCAGAGATAGGGATGCTTCCTTTATTATAAGAATTGAGGCACAGTACTTACATTGACCAATGAATAAGTTGAGCCAGTTTTTTATGTCAATTTTTTGGAATAAAATTTCCTAGATTTACATAGATACTGTAGTCCTTATTTGGGACAAGTGCAATCTTACATTATTTTGTTCTCATGAGCAGAACGGAATAATTCTAAAACAATATTTCCATACCAGACAAAGTAATTTTTGCACTTTCTAAATGGAAAAATCATTATTTTCCACACAATATTGTAGAACTCATCTTAACAAAAAGAATGCTAATGCAAATAAATAAACAAACAAATAGCAATTTTGAACTGAATGTCCCATATATTGACATGTCCTTTATACTCAAGAAATTGAAAAAAGAAGTATTCTTTACATTCAGAAAAGAATGCGAGATAGCACAGCGGTAGAACAGCTGTGCTTTAATCTGAAGGTTGCAAGTTCGATTCCCAAGCTGGCTTGGACAACTAGCTGTAAGCCTTGTCCACTGTTCACCCAGCAGTTCAAAAACAGCCCAGCTGTAAATAGATGAACTGGGAACCGCCAAAAGCGGGGGAGGATTCTTTTCAGTAAGGACTTTACAACACCTGAATAAATAAAGATCGGCTGTCGGAGGGTGGAATGCGGAGCAGTGGAGCAAAGGCCCTCCGTCATGAGGATGAAGCAACAGCGCCCCCTTGTGACATAATGACGCACCCTGTAACACAGCCAGAAGAAAATCCTTCAAAAAATTGAATGTGTTGTATTGTAACTGTATGTCTTCCGGCAGGGATTATCTGCCGTATGTGTGATGTAATCCGCTCTGAGTCCCCTTCGTGAGAAGAGCGGAATATAAATAAAGTGTATTATTATTATTATTAGTAGTAGTAGTAGTAGTAGTAGTAGTAAGTATGCTTGCAATTGCAGCACTATGTGCAGTATATATAAAGGAAAATACATAACTAACTTCTCTCCCCATTTGATTGTGAAATTTTTAAATGCAGCTATACCTCAGTTAACACAGTCTCTGACAAAGAATCTCCTTATAATGCCCCCAGGTCCTGCTTTTCCTCTTTGTCCTCTATTTAGCTGGAAGTTATTTTTAGCAGCGTTAGACACTAGGAAGATGGTAAAGGAAGGATGGAGAAACACAAACATTCTTTGTCAGTTTGCAGGAGTCTATCTTCAGTAAACAATGCAATGCATGAGTTAAAAGAAATGAGATTCTACTACTTACTGTGTGCACCTTCCTACAACAGGCGAAATAAACAGCAGCTGCCTCCAGAATTCCTTACTGAACATGTGTTAATAGCAAAACAGGGAGAAAGTATAGGGTATTGATGGTATTGAAATTTCAAAAATCGTATTTGGAAGATACTTTAAAGAAGTGTAGAGAAGGTTCAAAAAGCTTTTGTTTACTTCTGCAAGGAATGCCTGACATAATTGTTTACTTCACCTGCCCATACTATTATTTTGAATGGAAACTTTGCTGAAACAATTCAAGTACTCTTCCTTTTTGTAGTATAGGAACTGATTCCTATTCTTTACGTATTCATCACATAATTCCTGTAAGTTTTAAAGAAGAAAAAAATGGATGAATGGGTGAGTGGCCCACAATTTTCATACAGCTTTCAAGGCGGAGCAAGAATGTTTAACTTGGTTTTCTTTGTGTTCTCCAACTATCTAGTTACTAGACAACATTGACTCTCAATAGTCAATGTGGCAAAGCGGGAGGTAGGCTGTAGTTACTGCTAATCTGTTTCTGTTTCTGCCTGGGAAAGTCACCTGCCTATCTTGCTTTGTGGAAGTAACAGACAAGAAGTAAATACCAGCATGTACAAGCAAATAAAAAAAATTGGTTTTGCTTTGTGTCGCCTGTCTCTTTTCATCAAATGTTGGAACTCTTTCTTGATTTCTCCAACGGCTTAAATACACTGAGTGACCCAACGGTCCATTTTATCTCCCTCTGTGTGTGTGTGAGTGTGTGCATGCGCATGCCTGATAAGAGGGATTTGAAAAGGTCATTACTGCATGCTCAAGTTGCATAGAATGTGGCCCATTTAGAGTATTATTTTTGTTAAGGCAAGACTTGTGACTAAACATTCCTGCATTTATTAGAGAGATGTCAAAACATGTGCAAACCAGTTGATGGCAAGTGGCACCATGTGTGAATTTACCCACTGCAGAAGGCCCTTAAAGCTAGTCTTCTGGCAAACAGCAATGAAAGTCACTGAATCTAATTTGACAATAATGAGCACATGCAGCAATGTGTGACCTGCCAACCTCTGGCTTGCCTTTAACTAACAATAATAATAACAATCAGGTCAAGAGTGGCTGGCTACTCAGTGAGACAATGGAAATCTCAGGAGGTCCCAGTGAACTCTCAAGGAACAGAGCTCATTTCTTTGCCCTTCGCCCTAATGAAAAAGATAGTGTGCCTGAATGCGTTCACTTGCACATTGTTACAACCAAAACATGGGCTAATAGGAACGTTTTAATTAATAACAATTACCTGGATCGTCATTGCGATTCAGGCAATGTCTCTGAGCATGAAGGAGAAGCCTGACACTTTGCTTCCGTGTGCAGTTGCAAGAAATTTTCTGGGCAAAGTTAATGGAAAATGAACGGATGAGTGCCATCACATTTCAAATGCACTGCAAAATTATTGAAATGATGCCAATGTCACAGGAATGCACTTGGCACTACTTCAGGGATTATTACATCGAATTCTCTTTTCTTTTTCGTTCTTTGAATGCAAGGGTGAGAGAGATAAACTGGTTTAATGGGAATGGGGAGACACGATGTTGGTTTATCAGAACTCTGTCATCCCAAGCTGAGTTTTCTCTTCTGAAATTCTTCTAGTCTTCATGGTGTGTAGCTCTTGCTGTCACATGGTGATTCTGATTCGAATATGTTCATGTCATTTTCTCTTCTCTGTATATTGGTAAAGGGGGAGTGGGGTGGGGGGTAGAGGACAGTTTTATGAAATTCCAGTTGTCTAAAATAGTGCAAACTCCTGTCAGTCACAGATGGTTTACTGGCTGAGGCAGCCAGCAGGGGGTCTCAGCTAGAACCTCTCTCCCATAATTAGTGTCATCACAGTCAAATGCAATTTGTCTTTTGAAAATATAAGTAGAGGGCATGCTAATAGATGACATTTTTGCAAATAAAGTATCAACAAGACTATTTAGGCCTTGGGGCTATTAAGGAAGGACTAAAAATGTTTGGGAAGTGAGGATCAAAGCAAAAAATGCTTACCCTAAGAAGAGTGTGTATGTATGTGCATGTTTGTAAATATGTGTTAGCATTTTTAAAAAGTATTCTCAAAGCTGCAGGCAATGTATTAAATCAGGCTCTTATTTAACAATGAATAGCTGCATCAGTCATGCCCAACTCAACTGCACCCCAACTAATTGACCCGTATTGTTTTAATGTTTTAATGTTTTACTGTTTTACTGTATGGCTGCATGGCCACCACATGCCGCCGGTTTTATATGTTGTGACCCGCCCCGAGCCTGCAGGGAGGAGCGGAATACAAAACCAAATAATAAAATAAATAAATAAATAAATAAATAATGTATTCTGTACATATAAATGGTGGCACAGTGGGTTAAACTGCTGAGCTGCTGAACTTACTAACTGAAAGGTCACAGGTTCGAATCCGGGGAGTGGCATGAGCTACCGCTGTTAGCCCCAACTTCTGACAAACCCAGCAATTCAAAAACATGCAAATGCGAGTAGATCAATAGGTACTTCCAGCGGGAAGGTAACAGCTCTCCATGCAGTCATGCCGACCACATGACCTTGGAAGTGTCTATGGACAACACTGGTTCTTTGGCTTAGAAATTGAGATGAGCACCAACCCCCAGAGTTGGACATGACTGGACTTAATGTCAGGGGCTGGGCCGTAGCCAGGATTTTGATTCGGGGAGGGCTGAGTTTGATTCGGGAGGGGCTGAGTCTGAGTAACAGAGGGACTACCCTACCAAACCTTTTGTATTGTTATCCCAATAACCCCATGAATGTGGGATATAATGAGCATGGTGATCAGATCATGATATGAATAAACATAACAGTTTAAATAATGTACCAGTAAGACCTTCTCGTGGACTACCCTGAGAATTTCAGGGGGGGGGCTGAAGCCCCCCAAGCCCCCCGGCTACATGCCTGGTCAGGGGAAAACCTTTTTAAGCTAAGTGGTTTGGTTTATGTGCCACAAGTAAAGCATTTAAGCCATTGCTGAAACCTGGAATACTCATTGCAGCAGTGAAACTGCTCTCCTGTGTATACTTATTAGAAGCCTTCCTATGATTCAGCTCCCTGAATCTTTGATTTTGTATGTTCAATAAAACATTATTCTCATTCAGGTTGACCACATCCATTCAGAGTCACCTATTCAATAATTGACCAATATTTCCCAAACTAGAATGTCCATAGGTTTTTTATGAAGGAAAGGAGATTCCACCTGAGCATTAAGAAGAACGTCCTGGGTGTAAGAGCTGTTCAACAGTGGAACTCACTGCCTCAGAGTGTGGTGGAGTTCCCTTCTTTGGAGGCTTTTAGACACAGGCTGGATGATCATTTGTTGGGGGTGCTTTGATTGTGCTTCTCCTGCATGGCAGGGGGTTGAACTGGATGGACCATACTGTCTCTTCCAACTCTATAGTCTATATTCTATGCTGGCAACCTTTGGGCTTTTATATCTGCCTCCTGTGCCTTCTGTGATTTATCCATAATCAATGCTGGATAGCTTTAATTTTCAGCTTTTACTGCCTTGAGCTGAAGTGAAACTGACATCACGCATGAGTAGCTTGACTTCACTTCCTTCAATCTCAGGGGTGCAGAAGAATGCCAGAGCTAGTTTAGTGCAGGTATAACACTATTTTAACCTCCACAAAGGACTGGGAAGAATTACTGCAGGTTGGGAGAAGAGTTGCTCCCTGGGATGGAAAATACCTTCAAGGCTTATCTTCTTACAGCAGACTCCTACTTACAAATGCAGGGCTATTTTAATCCACCTGTTCTCCCCACCTTCCTATACCTGTTAACAATGCAACATCAAAGGAAAATTAGAGAGCAATTCATAGTAAGAATAACAGCAATATATCCTTACACATCTAGGTATTAGAGGTGTTACAGTATGGGTGTAATTCTTTATTAATTTCACTGCGAAAGGAACCTGCAAGTAATGTTAGCAAATTTCTTCATGCAATAAGGAAATATTTAAAAGTCAATTTTCAGAGACTATTTACAGTGTGGGACTTACTCTCTGCAATATAGGCATGTGTTATTTTTGCACCATAGACATCTGTTTCTGTGCAGAAATAATATTTTCTGCTAAAAATGCTGCTTCCTAGGCAGGAACTGCTCTAATGAACTTATTCAGTACAAAATTTAGACACGATATCTTTGCACAGAATTATTTTCTGCACAGGATGTACAATGTTGTTTCTCGTGAATGTTAGGAGCTAGATAGGGGGAGTGTTTCATGGCTCTGGAACTCCCTTCCTGGGGGGTACAGTTGGCCCCTTCCCTATTGGCCTTTCAGTCACAAATTAAATCCTTTCTACGGGACCAGGCCTTGAATAGGCAGTGGTCAGACAGCTCCAGCAATGTACCATCTTAGTAGGTATGTTAGATCTGGCAATATTTCCACATAGTTGAAAGGAATGGAGATTTCTAGGAGCTCAGTACAATTGTTTTTATGAAGAATCCCAGTGGCCTGAGGTTTAGGGACTTTTTTATATTATGCTTATTATAACTTTATTAATCTGTGTAATTTTGATATGTGCTGTGTTAAATGTTGTATGTGTTTTGTTGAATTTTTAATGCTATGTTATTATGCTGTTTTAGGCATGTATGCTGCTTTAAGTCCCACCCATGGGATAATAAATAAATAAATAAATGCATGAATTTTGCACAGAACTGTGAAGATTCTCTTTAGTCCACATTTCTCGCTATTGGGGTTTTTTGATATAAGGTGCAAAGGAAGAAGGTAGAAGACTACATGGAGGAGAAAAGAATATCAGAAATGGACACTAAACATGATTACACAGATATTAGGAAGACTCCTATGTGTGAACGAAAAGGGCTTGTCAACACTGACTATATATCCTGCATTGAGTGAAAACCTGCTTCTTGATGTTTATATGGTGTCCAAGGTCTTCCTGCCCTTTACATTGGGTAAGTTGGGTACAACTGTTTTAATCATGGCATAAGGAATGTCAGGGAATATTCCAGAGTTCGGGCAAAACTCCAGACCAGCCTTCCACTTCGGGCAGCATGACCAGATGGGATGTGAACCAGTCCAAAGTCCATATGGTCCACCAACATCATCCTCTCCCCTGCACTCATTGGCAGATCAATGTCACCATTGCTACTCAAGAAAGTCACAGACCTCTGGAAAAGCATCCAACCATTGCAAGCTCTTCATGCTGACATCAACAGAGGTGCCCATCTGATCAGGGAGAAGGAGGAGCTCTCCTGCGGATATACGTTGATGTGGCTGTGGCAATGGAGACAAGAAAGGCAAGGTGGCAATCTAGCTGGGCCAAATCTGTTTTGGCCCAGCTAGACAATGCAAAGCAGACAGCTCCAGACCAATAAATCCAGAGTACCAAAAGCTCAACGTGACAACACAAACTAACCGGGCCAACCAGGAAATCAATAGGAGGGGACCATATTGATTCCGCCCTAACACAGCCTATGCTGGACTGGCCCCACAATAACTGGCCATGTAGGCATTCCCAAAGTCTTTAAAACATAATAATGTCATTATGTTTTGTTAGCCCTCAACTTGAAGCATTTCTCATCACAACAGTTCTGCAATTCACAATTAAGGTGATCTATATGCATTTTTTCAGTCGTTCCCACCAAAGCCAAGACTTAACATCATGCCTATCACCTCCAAATATAGGTAGGTCTTAGATATGATAATGAAAATTCACACCACTATACAAAATCCTTGCCTGATCAGAACTCTGTGTAAATCTACCACTGCCAAAGCAAAATTCTCCTGCTCATTTTAACTTTTATGCTTGCCCAACAGCACATGATTCACAGAATAACATTTTTGTGGTTGACAGTAACCCAGCAATCATTCTTCTTTAATGTTCACTTCGTACCAAATGGCAGATTTAGTGGTTCTTTCCTTAGTTTCATGTCCTTCTGAAGAAACTCCTAATCAAGTCATTAACTTTCAAAAAAATCAATCCTACCCTTGAATTTTCTAGACTGCAATTTGTTCCTGTCATAAGAGATGGAACTCAACCCTCTACAAGACAATGTGAGGTAGCTGGGGAGCAGCAATGAGGTGCCTTTCCCTTGCTGCCCTTTGGCACGATTACAAGTACTACCTGTTCACAAAATCTATCAGTTACTATTATATGTGGTTTGTTTTATTCTCGGACAACAAAATTTCTCAGGCTCTCCTGTAAAAACAGCAATATATTTTGCAAGCTTGGATTTTATCATGACTTTGCATGAGCAAAAAGCCATTCTTTTATACTTTTTATTTTGAAGTGTCAGTGACTTTTCTATCTTTTCATAGTGATATTAGTATAACACAAGAATCGTTTTCATCTCTGTTTCATTGTTCACCAGAGTTGTTATTCAGAGCTGCTGCAGCCCTGTAATGCCAGTCACTCATCTTCACTGCTCTTGGCTCTTGAAGAGTCAGTCTCCCATGGCTTATTAAATCTGTATCCCTCGAAGTGAAGGCGGAATAAGCTTTCTCATAGTCAATGAATACTTTGTGTATTCTGCCAAACACAATGTTTGGAGAAAATGTTTGGAAGGATCATATTTTTTTTGCTTTGATCTAAAAACACACAAACAAACAAACAAAAAATGCACCCATCCAGGTATCAGGGAGCCATCCTCTCTCCTTTATTGTTTGACATCTACATGCGACCCCTTGCCAATTTGGTACGGAGCTTTGGTCCCACTGCTGACGATGGAGGCTCAGGTTTCCATTGTCAGCAGATCTGCCTTTTACCATCTGCGGCAGGCTAGGCGGCTGGCACCCTATCTCTCCGGAAATGACCTAACCACGGTAATCCAAGTGATGGTCATCTCGAGGTTGGACTGCTGTAACGCCCTCTACATTGGCCTTCCTTTGACAGTCATCCGGAAGCTCAAACTGGTGCAGAACGCAGCAGCACGACTCCTGGCTCGAGTGCCGGCCAGGGCTCATATTACTCCAACTCTGCAGCACCTGCACTGGTTACCAATGAAGCAATCAAGTGCTGGTTTTGTCCTTCAAGACCTTGTATGATCTGGGGCCAGTGTACCTGAGGGACCGTCTACTCCCATATGTTCCACAGAGATCTCTTCGTTCTGAAGATCTTAATCTTTTACAGCTTCCCTCCTTGCTAACTGTCCATGTGTTGTCTACTATGCAGAGAGCCTTTTCCGCGGTTGCTCCATACCTATGGAACAATTTACCACCTGAAGTACAAGCAGTTAACGAGCTACTGGCTTTCCGGAAAGCTTGTAAAACGGTGTTATTCTGGCAAGCATTCAACCTTTAACCCTCCTGGTCATAGCGGAATGTTGTTATACTGTCTGATTTTTTTTGTGATATGCTTTTATGCTTCCTGTTTAGTTCAATATGTTGTAAACTGTTCTGAGCCAACACGGAAAGGACGGTATACAAATCGAAATAATAAATAAATAAAATTTAATGCAGAAATGGGTGAAGTGTGGCCTTTCTTGCCAAGAGAGACTTATCCCAGACCCCGAGATTCCAGAGCTTAAAAAAGAGTCCTATGAATGACCCTCTGTGATGTCATGGGGGGGGGGGGAAGTCCAAGTGGTGTTCCAAGGGGCAGATACTGATGATATCACTACACATGATAAATTAAATGTTGACCATTGTTAAGCTGTGCATATTATTCAAATAAGAAACATCATGTCTAAATAATGATGAAACCATGTACATTACCATGTGGAAAAAATACTTAACTACAAACTAGACTTGAAACCAGAATATTATTTACTAAATATAATGGACTATGATATAAGAAACAATGATGATAGGAATTTTTTTACATGTCTACGGCAGCCAGGATTGAAATAGCGAAGAAGTGGAAAAATAAGGAACCCCCAAGCACAGAAGATTGGCTAATAAAATTAAGAGAGGTTATGGATCTGAATACTTTGAAAACCTTTATCCACGATCAAAATTTAAAAAAAGTAGCACCAATTGGAACCAAGTAAGATCTTATTTAAAAGAAATAAAGCTCAAAGAAAGAGATGGAAAGAAAGAAAATGACCCAAGGACTTAAGGAGAAAATTTGGCAACATAGAGTTTACTGAAGTGGAAGTGAAACTTACAAGAAACATTAAAGAACCCTGTGGACCTGACTGGAAGCTGACCCATATAGTCAAAGTCCTAGATCTACCCTCTATTTTAACACACTTGCTATCCGCTTACTTCTTTAAGCGTCTTCTTTTCCTTTTTCTCTCCTCTATACTTTCTCTCTCCCTCTGTCTCTTCTCTCTCCCACTTTCTATTCTCTGTCCCGTCTATAGTATTGTACCCCCCTCTCTCTCCCCTTCTGCACTACTCTACTAACTGCATAATCACAACCCTACTACTCTATCTCATTTTATTTTATGTAAGAAAAAAATGCTGAATAAAGATATTAAAATAAATAATGAGTAAACTGTATGTACACATACAAACATTTCTCCAAGGTAATGCTCTCGCCCTGAGGTTCTCCTTCTCACCATGAACACAGGGGAGGATTGAAGCCCTGAGTACTAGATTTTATATCACCCTCAACCCATTGTTTCACAAAAGATCAGTCACTTACACCAACTCCCAAACTTTTTAAAAGTGAGAGATTTTGCAATAGTTTCTAGCTAAAATACAGGCCACCAGCAGAGTTGCCAAACTGAAAAAGTTCATGATCAGAGTTTGATCTCATAAGATCACACATTTGAAAAATATTAATAAATGCACCAATATATTAGTTGCTGCTTTCCAAACACACAGAAAAAAAGGTGAGGTCATGCTGTTCTTGCAAAACAGAAACATTGCAATTTGTTTTTGCAGGGGTTTTTTCAAAACCACATAATGCTAATTTTATAATCAATCTTTTAGAAATATAAGACTTAGAAAATGAAATAGAAAGTAGGATATATTTGGTTTTAACAATTCAGTGGATTAAAGTCCCATCCATACAACATAACTTTCCTATCATGATACATACAGTTCAAGACCTAACTTGCTGCATAAGCGTGCATGGCACAAGAGGTAATGGCTCCCATATTAACAAGGCCGTTCATCTGCAGTAGGTTTGAGTCTGAACTTTGAAAGAACTCTGCTGTGTGCTGACACTATTTTGGGGATAGAGTTCAACACCTTGGCTAGTTCCATTAAGGTCTGGACTTATTTTATCATACAAGATTGATAAAAAAAAATCACAGCAAGATAACAGCTCTTTTGGTTGGGGTTGATTGCATGTCACCATATCTGTCCTAATGTGGTATTGCATTTCAGTCATAGTTGGATCATCTCCTTTCATTGCTGGGAAAAATTTGTAAATTAATCCAATATTGCTAATGTTCAGCACTACTTCTAGTACAGGGGTACTCACACTTTTTCAGCATGCGAGCTACTTATAAAACAACCAAGTCAAAATGATCTACCTACCCACTACAAAAATGTGAAACATATAACACAATATCTGCTTTGAGCTGGGTTTTCTGAGTCCACACTGCCATATAATCTGATTCAAAGCAGATAACATGGGATTTTATTCAACTGTGTGGAAAGGACCTCAGATAACCCAGGGCCGGTGCTCGCTTCGGTAGCACATATACTAATGTTCACCAGGACATCCTACGCGATCTACCAGTAGATCCCGATCTACCTAATGAGCACCCCTGTTCTAGTATAATAGTTTCCTTCCATTACAGTCTTGAAGTTGCAAACTGGAGGATGGTCTCACAAGAACACCAAAACTGCATGACTGCAAAGTTGTGATAAAATAGAACAAACAATAAGTATAAACTGAGTAGAGCAAAGGCAGTTAAGAAGTGAGGCTGTGCAGAAGACTGATAGTGGGAATCCATACCACTAAAACATCAGCATAGTACAATTGCAGCAAGGTGTAAACATTATCATTCCAATCATGCTATGTTTCCGTTAGCTTAAACAGCACCCTTACCACAGGCTGAGGAAACAAAGTGCTAAAAATCACACTCAATGACATGGAAACCATCAACTGCCACTCAGTTTGTGAATCTAGTTGCCAATAACTTGTTTTACTTTGGTATTTCTTTTTCTGACTATAAAGCTAACCTGGCAGAATCAGATACACAGGGTACATCTACAGTATAGAGATTGTGCAGTTGGACACCACTTTCATTGATGTGGTTCACTACTGTGAAATCACAGGATATGTAGTTTGGTGAGGCAACAGCACTGTTTTGCAAAGTAGGTCATGAGTTCGAGGCCTGCCCGGGTCGAGGTGGGTGCTCGACCTTAAGTGTCGCCTGCTGTTGACCTTTGCAGCCCGAAAGACAGTTGCATTTGTCAAGTAGGAGATAAAGGTACCACATTAGTGTGGGGAGGCAAATTTTGACTGATTTATGAGGCCATTAAAGAACTCCAGGAATCGCTGAGGAATGCGGAAGAAACAACAAAGGGACGCTGGAAAATGCTGAGAGATGAGTGCATCAGCTCCCCCTGGTGGCCAGAAGTTTGCCTCTGTTCGTATATATGTCGTATGTTCGTCTATATGTCATATGGTGAACTGCAGGGATTGTCTGCAAGTATGTGTACTGTAATCCGCTCTGAGTCTCCTTCGAGGTGAGAAGAGCGGAATATAAATAAAGTAAATAAATAAAGTAAAAAAATAAGATTAAAGACCTTGCAAGTTTACTGTGTACATCATATAATTCTAGTTACTAATATAAGAGAAAGGCCCTAAAGATCAGTAGTAGAGTCATGCTTTACATTTTGAGAATAACAGGTTTCATCTTTGCTCCTTAGAGATAGGAACAGCTATCAGACCTTGGGGACTGGTCCCATTCAGTATAGACTCTTATAGATCTTAAGTAATGCCAAATTAGATGAACAAATAAACTTCATTTGTACAACGTAGCTTTCTATAGTCTGTATCCCTAGAAACATTATTGAAAAACTGTATACTAACTCAACCAAGGGAATCCCCTTTCCATCAGTCTAGGCTTAATCATCTTTAGTTCATTATTTTCTTTGGTAGCATCTTTGTGATATAATGACAAGGATTCTTTAAAAAGTAAAGCTGAACCTAGAATACGCTCCTCAATTTGTTGAGTTAGTGTTCATCCATCATGCCGTGGTAACAGTATCAATGGTTTAACTAAGTACTTAATCTAGTGGCAATAAATCAATAAGTTGCATGGCATGCAAAATGACAGTAAATCACTAGTTATCTGTTACACTCTATGTGTTTTGAATACTAATTCTACTCTTTGTACTTTAAAGCCAGGCTTAAAGAGATGGTGCACAGTCCTATTGAGCCAGAAGCTGAAGAAAGGCTTGCTGAAAGATCACCAGTAACTATTCACAATCAAAACACATTATGAAATTTAAACAAAAAACAAGGTGGAACTCGATTTAAGAGGTTCCATATTGAGGAAAATGATTGCCACTATGCATGAACCTGAAATAGATGTATGCTTTGGATTTTACTCTGGCATGGGCACAGCCAGAGGGTGGTAGAACACTCCTTCTGTGCTCCATTGGACTGGACAATCCCACTTGCATCTATTGTAAAGCTATCACTAGTCTCCAAAGACAAGAAGCATACCTTGCTCACCTGTCCTCCTAATCTGTCAATCCGTCTGCTGCCTAACCAACTGCCAATAAAATTATGTTACTGCCACTGCCGGCAGCAACAACAGGCAAAAATACCCTGGCCTTTTGCTCAGTTGTTTTTCACTCCCCTCCCCTACCCACCTATTAAACCATCAGGGTTGCTCCAACAGTAAAAAGCCAATTTCTTCCTGATTCTTGTGGGTCTCCAAAGAAGGTAAGAGTAACGAGGAAACTGTCTGTATCAATCACAGGCAATTTTCTAAACCCTTCCTTGGAGGCACAGAAGACCAGAAAACAGCTTGCCTTTTTATTTCTTCAGCAGTCCCTATACTTTAAAGGGCGGTCTGATGATTTCTAGCTGCGGTGTTTGACTAGTGAATAGAGAGAGAAAGAGAGTAAGTATCTTTTTTTGTGGTTAAGATGGCAGCTTTATGAAATGGGCAAGCAAGAAAGAATGGGGAGGGGGGAAATTTCAGATTTCTTTTTTATGTCAGGAGCGACTTGAGAAACTGCAAGTTGCTTCTGGTGTGAGGGAATTGGCCATCTGCAAGAATGTTGCCCAGGGGATGCCAGGATGTTTTTGATGTTTCAGTTTTACCATTGAACATCAGTAGCAAATTGAGGCAGCCATTGGAGAGGGAGAGGGAATTTGGAGAAAACTAGCAGATATTGTGGGCCACAGAAACTCGTATTGTCGAGCCGACTACTTACTAGTCTCACGTCTAATTTAACTGGTAACTTGGAGGATATTAAAGGACGGAGGGAAAATGCCTATGAGAGCTATTTGAATCGGATTGTGCGGTGGGACCAGCTTCCCACCCTGGATGGTGAGGCACTTTGCCCGTCATCATCAGTAAAAAGCCTGGGGGTTGTTTTTGACCTTTTGCTGTCTATGGAGGCCCAGGTCTCCACTGTCAGCAAAACCTCCTTTTTCCACCTGTGACAGGCTAGGCGGCTGGCCCCCTACTTATCTAGAGACGACCTAGCCACAGTTATCCACGTCACGGTCATCTCAAGGATAGACTACTGTAATGCCCTTTACATTGGCCTGCCCTTGTCCGTGATCTGGAAGCTTAACCTCGTCCAGAACGCCGCTGCTTGACTCCTCGCTGGAGTGCCGGCGAGGAGCCACATAACTCCCATCTTACAGCAGCTTCATTGGCTCCCAGTCGAGCACCGGATCACTTCCAAGGTGATGGTGTTAACCTTCAAGGCCTTATATGGTCTGGGGCCGATGTATCTGAGGGACCGTCTCACCCCCTATCCACCCCAGAGATCACTCCGCTCTGAAGACCTGAATCTCCTCGAGGTGCCTGGTGTCAAGACCATCCATCTGGCCTCGACCCGACGTAGGGCCTTCTCTGTGGTGACTCCAATTATCTGGAATACTCTGCCAGCTGAAGTGTGTGCCCTGCAAGACCTCCTTGCCTTTCGCAGGGCCTGTAAAACCTATTTCTTCAAACTGGAATTTAGTTGTTGATTTTTGTAATCCTGCAGAGTTAGTTTTAGTTTAAATTTAGAATAGTTTATCTGATGTTTTTATCTGTTTAATGCTTGTGATTGTGAGCCGCTTCGAGCCCTTGGGGAGTGGCGGCATACAAGAATGATTAATAAATAAATAAATAAATCTATGCCCAAACTGTCACATCCTCCATGACTTATCCTTGGCAGCAGTAGGCCAAAACAAAATATGTTGCAATGGCTGTGTGCATAAAGGCAAGACAAGGAGCATCAGCCATGTAGCATGTTCCTGATTTAGGTATCTATATCTTTGGCTGGCAACTTAGAGTAATTCTCAAGTAACACAGTGTGAGTCATTAATGTGCCAGGAGAAAACTGGGGAGGTCCAAAGTAAAATCACAACTCACTCTTCTGGTCACTGGATGATCTTGGGCCAGGCACAATTTCTTAGCTCATCTACAGGGTTGTGGTAAATGTAAACAAATGGGAGTAGGGGACAAATACTACTTAGAGCTCCTTGGAGTAAGCCCATGCAATTGTTACTAAGAACAGCAACAATGTGTTGGCAAAAGCTTTCATGGCCAGAATCACTGGGTTGTTGTGAGCTTTTTGGGCTGTTGGATGTGAGGCAAAATGTCAGGAGAGAATGCTACTGGAGCATGGCCATGCAGCACATAAAACTTACAGAAACACAATAACAGTAACAATCAATCTAAAGGAAGATGTTCGCGTGCTGTCAGAAAAGTTCCTTCCAACTGGATGCCCTGGAGACATCATCACACTTTCTACAATGGAGTCTCAATGCCTCCATCAGCTCATGAAGGAAATGTCTGAAGAGAAGTAAGGCCTCATGAACATGGAAACTCTCCACATCAGGAAGATCTCCAACTTGCTTTAATGGGACAGTTTCCAAGCAAATAGAGAATTTTGCTCTTCAAACATGCCATTTTCCATGTAAAGACTGTAACGGCACATTGATGGCAGGGATATTTTTTTTATTTTATTCTTATTTTAATTAAGTGTGGGCAGTAATGATTGATAGTGTTAAGGCCTCATATCAAGGATCTGGTCTTTCTGTCTCCTTCTCATTTAAAGCCTGTATTAAGATTCTCATAAAATCTTTCATCGCCTTCATGAAGCATCAGTTATAGCTCCAGTCATGACTACTATCAGTATGCAAAGTGCCAGAGAAGATTTTTTTTAAAGAAATGAACTGCAGCCCAATTATATCAGATAAATCAAATCTTTATCCTCTTTCCCTGTGTTACCATCACCTTAGCAGTTCATTTGTACTATCAGCACAGCACGTTCGCCTGTGAGGGCCACCCTCCCTTTCCTGGCTCTTTTCGCCACCCCCATTTTTCATTTTTGCATACAATATTCCAAAACCTCTTCAGAGGGAGTGAGATAAAAGAATGTCATTAGAAGAAAAGTGGTATTATGCAGGCAGTATCAAAAGACCTTGTATAGTACTTTTGTGCTGGCTCACAGAGAATTTTTGCTAGCATATTTGGATTTATATATGCAGCCACATAATAAAGCTAAGTGCTACCATTCCAAAGCCTAGCTTTAAGTTTCAAGTGCTTCCCCTTCACCCCGGTGACTCTTTCTTACATCTTCCATTCACCTTTTGTATGCACTGATTTATGTTGTTGTTGGGTTTTTTTTGTGGTTTCTACCATCTGTTATTTCCTTGCTCACACAAGTACTTCCTTCTTAATCTGTTTAAATTTGCAATTATAGGGAAGTAACAATATACAACTAATAGTTAAGGAGTGGCTGGTTAATGAAAAGCTCTCCCTACATTTGTTTCTGAAGGAGGCCATTTGGTTTGAATTCTGCTGTTTTCTGAGCCTAATCTTGCATACCCCTCACTCCCAGATAATATCGGCTACTGAAAGTCTTCTTGGGAAAACAGAATGGTGATCCTGTTCTTAGCACACCAGAGCTGAAAGGGTAGGCAAAGAGTCTACATCAGAGGTGCCCACACTTTTTCAGCACGCGAGCTACTTATGATAAAACCAAGTCAGAAAGATCTACCGAGAGAGAAGCAGGGTGGAGCACGGGGAGGGGCCTGGTGCGGCCTGGCTCCCCCCCTCCCTGCTCTGGCTACAGCGCTACCACAGCTTCTCCAGGCTAGAGGAGGGTATGCCAAGCCAGTAGTGGCATAGCTAGCCACTACTGGCTTGGCATACCCTCCTCAAGGCTGAAGAAGCTGTGGTAGCGCTGTAACTAGAGTGGGGAGGGGGTGGAGCCAGGCCATGCCAGGCCCCACCCCCTCCCCAGCTACAGCGCTACCACAGCTTCTTCAGCCTTGAGGAGGGTATGCCAAGCCAGTAGTGGCATAGCTAGCCACTACTGGCTTGGCCATACCCTCCTCAAGCCTGGAGAAGCTGTGGTAGCGCTGAAGCCGGGGAGGGGGCGGGGCTTGGTGCGGCATGGCTCCGCCCCCTCAGAAGCACCCCATCCAGCTGGGATCGACCTCCTAAGGTCCCGGGATCGACCAGTCGATCGCGAGCCACCTAATGAGCACCCCTGGTCTACATCCTGTCTGAAATCCTGTGGCTGCCTCCTGCAGGATTCTGAGGTTTGTAGTTTTGGGGAGGCGCCTTAAAAATGCTCAGTGCCTGCTCCCAGGGTGCTACCAAACAGCACAAAATCATAGGTTTTTGAAGAGGGGCAAAAATCCCCGGGATTTCAGAGCAGGTCCCCATACAAACTTGCCAGTCCCGGGATTTCTTCCCCTGCTATCATCTCTGGCCTCCCTTCTGTGTCTCAGGAGAGCATGTGCTTAAATGCCCCCTTGTAATAAAATGAGGTCTTCAAATATGATCCATCTCCTTCTTTCTCTCCCCGCCTTTCCATTAAAAAAAAGAAAAAGAAAACACCAGCGGGAGTGAGGAGGAGGGGAGTTGTTTCACTTTCTTTGCCCCCCCCTTCCCAAATCTGACTTGCAGATTATTATTTAATTACATCATAGGTGCATGCACGCCTCCTCTCCTCTTCCCTCTCCTCCTTATCTCCTTAAAGCCTTCTCTGTCTTCCAGCACTCCCACCTCTTCTTCAACACAAACATAGTTATTAAAGTTCTGTTAAATGTTGTACAGTGTAAAAATAAAGAGTTGCAGAGAGTTCTAATTCCTCTCTGTTTGTGCTTCTTTGAAATCAGCTGTTTGTAGGTTTGACAGCCCAAAACAGCTGATCAGTTGTTCGAGCTTTTTAAAAGTGGACATCAGCTGAAGCAGTCTCCACTGGGGGGAGGTAAAGAAAACATGAGTTTTTTGGGCTGCAGGGTCACACACACATATATAATGATGATGATAACAATAATAACAATAATAGCAATAATTTTATTTATTTATTATTTGGAGGGCTTGGAGCGGCTCACAACAATAAATAAAACACACCATAAAACAGAGAGATTATCAAATTAATTAAAACAAAAGCTAAGGTTTGAAGGCCAGCCGGAACAAATATGTCTTACAAGCCCTGCGAAATGTCGACAGGTCTCGCAGGGCCTGAGCTTCAGTCGGCAAAGTATTCCAAAGGAATGGCACCACAATAGAGAAAGCTCTACGCCTCGTAGATGTTAGACGGGTGGTCTTAAAGCTGGGGACTTCCAGTAGATTAAGATCTTCAGAGCGAAGTGATCTCTGGGGCTGATAGGGGGTAATAACTAGGCATGGTTTCGAACCCAAAAAATCGCGATTCTAAAATCAAATGGGGGGTATTTTTATTAGTAAAAGAAAGACTTACAAAAAATTTCCAAAATAATTACTAACGAAATTTGTTAGTAGTTCGTATGCCAGCACATGCGCATTCAGATGGTTTTGGCCTACAACTCCCAGAAATCCTAACAGCTGGTAAATTGGCTGGGATTTCTGGGAGTTGTAGGCCAAAACTTGAATAAATCACACTGAATTCTAGATGGGACTCTCCAAATAGGAAGGAGGGAGGGAGGGAGGGGGTATTCTATTCTTGGAAGCAGCAAAAAAAAGGAGGAGGAGCCCCCCCTCGCTCCTCGCTGCCTCTCTCTCACCCCAATCCTGAGGGAGCAAGGGCCCAAGTTTGCCCAGGCTGAGAGGAAAAGGAAGAGGCCTGAGGCTGTGAGGAATGGTGGGAGTTGAAGTCCAAAACACCTGGAGGGCTGAAGTTGGCCCCTCATGAAGCCTCTTCAAGGCTTTAGATCCTGGCAGGCAGAAGGGGCAGGGAGAGCCATCCACTCCTCCTGCCCTGCCAGGATCTAAAGCATCAAAGAGTATTTGGGGGGGGGGGGATTTGCTGCAGAATCCCGGGCTCATAGAGAAGATTCTGCAGCAAATCCCCCCCAGAATATGTATGTGTGCACCCAGGCAGCAAACGCTGTGCCGGGGTTTTGGCTTTTCCGGGCTCAAAGAGAAGAGCCTTTTGCAGTTTGCACCGCTTGAGGAGGGACTACAGTCAGAATACTTCGGTTTGAATTTTACCTCTTCTTATTCCCATTGTTATTACTGCTGTATTATTGCATGTGCATGGAATGTAGGTATATGACCAGTTGGATTACTTAGAATATTAGGCACTTACAGTAGCATTCATTCTATTATACATTAGGTTGGTTTCTCACCCCAATACTCTTTGATGCATTAGATCCTTGCACGCAGGAGAGGCAGGAAGCCTGGAAAAAATGTAAACAGAGAGGATTACTCAGAAGTAACTCTGCAAAGGAGGGCACTTCATCCAAAGTGCCCTCCTTGCAGATTTACTTCTGAGTAAACCTCTCTGTTTACATTTTTTCCAGGCTTCCAGCCGAAAGAAGGAGCGAGTTTAGGGCTTGCCTTGTCATAATACTTATTGGCAAGGGAGGCGGGAGGGTGGTGAGAGAGAAGGAGGGTGCCCCCCCTTACGACCTAATAACGACACTTAAGAAAATCCTGGTCCCCGAAGTTCTATAAAGAATGTCCACTTCCTGGTTGGCGTTCCAGATGCGGAAATACTCAAAAGTAGCATTTCTTATGAATTTCTTACGAATCATTTCATTTTCATAACTTTTTTCTCATGCCTAGTAATAACAATAATAATAGGATTTTATTTATTTATTATTCGATCTTGTATGCCGCCACTCCCCGAGGGCTCGGAGCGGCTCACAACATGAAGAGAAACAACTAGAAAAGCTGACACAATATGAGGATTTAAAGAACTGCAAAGACTCTGGCACAAGCCAGTAAAGGTAGCCCCAGTGGTGATCAGCACACTGGGTGCAGTGCCTAAAGACCTTGGGCTGTACTTAAACACAATCGGTACTGACAAAATTACCATCTGCCAGCTGCAGAAGGCCACCTTACTAGGATCTGTGAGCATTATTGGGAAGTGTCACACAGTCCTCCAATACTTGGGAAGTGTCCGACGTGTGATCCAATACAACAGCCAGCAGAGTGATCTTGTTTGCTGTGGACTCATCTTGTTGTGTTTCAAATAATAATAACATGAACAACTTTATTTTTGCATCCCGCCTCCATCTCCCAAAAGGGACTCGGGGTGGCTTACATGGGGACAAGCTCAATTAACATAGTTTAAATTATAGTACAATAAAGTTAATAAAACAACATCATAAAACAATATAAAACAGGTAGCATCACAGCACAGTATAAAAAACAACCATTGAGCAAAAGACCAATAGCCTGTTATAGTAAACAGTTTCTGGTCTCGGGGAGGTGGGCTGGTGCAAATTAGTTTGTAAGGACAGGGCTGGTGGATAAAATGGAAAAGCCAGATGACAAAATTAGAAATAGAGAGAAATATGAAGTAAAAGAAAGATGCACTTCTTTTGGACAGAAACAGCATAAATGGGGACCTTTTTATTCTGAAGTTTCCCTCCTATGTTGCGATTCCTCCCTTGTTTTCAGGAACATCATTTGGCCACCCACTATTTTGAACAGGGACCTCCTAGAATAAAGGTATTGTGTGGATGGGCCTCCAGCCTGCCATGCTCACTTTCTAGCTTATGAAAACTAACTGGCTTTAAATGGAGCGTTATCTTTCCCTCTGTAGTTAGATTATTGTACATTCTTTCTGAATATAATTTGTCGAACATAGTTTTTTTTAGTTTAACTTAATTTTTGTTTTTAGTTTTAATCTATGCTTGTTTGTCCAGAGATTCAAATAAAGTAAAACAACACAGTGGGCGCGCATATATATATATATATATATATATATATATATATATATATGCGCCCACTGTGTTGTTTTACTTTATTTGAATCTCTGGACAAACAAGCATATATATATATATATATATATATATATATATATATATATATATATATATGCAGGGTGTGTTGTTTTGTCAGGAAAAAGATACATGTGGCTGGCAAGTAACTTTCCAAGCTAGTCTCGTGTGGTTAAGATTTCTTCTGGAAATGCCCCCATGTGTGCAGAAGTATATTACACTGTTTTAAGCTGCTATCTTTGCAAATATTGATCTAAATGTCTGCAAAAGATCCTTGTTCTTGAATTATGCGGGAGAAATCTAGCATCTTACATTGGCAAAATATTGGGTGCATGTAGTCCTATGTTGCCTTTTTCATTGACAATCATTGTTAGTTAATTTTTGTTGGTTCATTTCCTTTCCCACTTAACTGCCAACATTGTGAAAAAATATGAGATCGGTTGAAATTGGTAAGACTTCCAAAATTACTTGTCAGTCACTTTTGTCAGTCACAGAAATCAGATCCCATCTCCCAGAAATGCCATTATCAACTATCAAAGTTGGCTCTTCTCTGTTGATTATATTAGATAGTGTCAATTAAATCAAATTTAGTGACTGTCGAAACATTAAACTACTGCTTTGGAAATGGGAACTCAAGAGCAATTCACAGATGATATCAAATTGGAAGTGGAAGCAGTGAACACTCCAGAGCACAGGAAAAAGGTTTCAAAATGACCTTGACAGATTGAAGGGATGAGACAAAACTTCTTTTTTTTTAAAAAAATATGATTTTTCAACAGGGATAAAGAAAAAGTGCAGTGGATCCTTTGATATCCACTAGGAGTCTTTCCAGGACCCTTCATGGGAATTCGTCGCAGTATCCCTTTCATAAAATTATGAAAAGGCTTTGGGTTTTTTTAATCCCCCCCCCGCCAATATTTTCAAGAAATGGTTGAATCCATAGAAGCAGAAATCATGGATACAGAGAGCTGACAGTTCAGTGAAACCCAGCCTGAAAGCAGGACATGTGAAAAATATCATTGTAGAGCACACAGTTAAACACAAGTCAGCAGTGTGATGCAGGAGCTAAATAAATAAATAAATAAATAAATAAATAAATAAATAAATAAATAAATAAATAAATAAATAAAGAAATTCTGGCCTGCATCAACAGTATAGTATCCAGATCAAGCAAAACAGAAGTGCCAATGTATTCAGATTTGATTGGACCTCACATGAAATAGTGTGTCCATTTCTAGGTATCACAGTTCAAGGATGCTGACAAGCTGAAACATATCCAGAGAATTCAAACAATATTATCAAATTTCTGGAAACTAATCTTTATGAAGGAGGTCTGAATGAACTGGATGTGTTTAGCTTGGAGAAGAAAAGGCTAAGAAGTAACATATTAGTAATCGGCAAGTCTCTGAGGGAATGTCATATGGAAGATGGTTCATACTACAAGAAATGGGCCTCCTCTTAGAAAGAACCTTTTGCTGCAAGAACTGTTCAACATTGGAATGGACTGCCTCAAAACATGATCAACTCTCCATTTTGTAGGTCTTTAAACAGAGGTCAGATGAGCACCTGAAAGTTGTGTACACCTCAGGCCCGGATTACCCATAAGGCCACCCTAGGCCATGGCCTAGGGCGGCAGCCATGGGGGGGGGGTAGCAGATCCGGACCCCCCCCAAATTCAAAAAATGGTGGAAGCGCCATCCATGGCCACCCCCCTTTGCTCTGCTCCCCTCAGCCCCAAAGGCTCTGCCCCCACCCCCGGATCCACCCCACCCATGGCTCCGCCCCCGCCTACTCACCAGTGAGGGAAGAAAGCCCCACCCTCGGAGCCGATGCTGCGGGGAGCCGTCATGCTGGCCTCAGAAGTGGTCGCTTCTGAGGCCAGCATGGTGGCTTTAGAAGGGAGAGAGGAGCTGTGGGGAGGCCCCACCCTTCGGGCCACTGCCACGCATGTGCAGCATTGGCTCCGGGGGTGGGGCTTTCCTTCCTCCTCCTCCTCGTGCTGGTGAGGAGGTGGGGGCGGAGCTGGGGGCGGAGCTGGGGCAGAGCCTTTGGCCTAGGGCGGCAAAAGGCCATGATCCGGGCCTGGTACACCTGCATAGCTCTAGAGCAGTGTTTCTTAAACTGTGCTCCTCCAGATGGTTAAGATTTCAGCTCCCAGAAATCCCAGCCAGGTAACCACCTCTTAGGAATCATGGGAGCTGAAGTCCAAAACATCTGGAGGAGCACAGTTTGAAAAACTTTGCTTTAGAGGATCCCTGTGATCCTTTCAAACTCTCACAATCTATGATTCTATGAATTAAGTCTTTTCCATGGATAGCTCAACAACAGAGTGGTCACAGAACAACACGGACTACCTGATGCTCTAAGCTTAGCAGCATAGCTCCACATTTCTGTAGTACCCTGACTAGATTTCACAAGACATCTACTTTTAAATGTATTTGGGACCTCATCTCATGCAGGTCCTTGATGGGATGGAAGGTGGGGGGATCCATAGGGCAGCAGAGCAAATCGTGGGGCAGCAGGCCAAATCCATCACCCAGTACAGACATCGCCCGCTTGCCTGTCACATGCTGGAAAGTGGACCTTTCCGCCTTGCTCCCGCGCTGTCCCCATGATGTATAATCTGAGCCCATGTAGTTTCCCATATTCAGAATTCCTCTTCACAAAACACTTTGCTGATGCAGCCACCATAGAGTCCCACCAGAGGTACATCATGTGATGGGCTCCATATTGGCTGCAATGGTGAAGTGTTCTAGGACAAGTAATATTACTAATATAATGAGGTCCAAAGTGAGTCATGTGCTAGAGATCTCTGACATCTCTATGACTGACCAAAACATTTAGCTAAGGTAAAATATTACTTACATCCATCAAACACATCCAGAAATACAGAATAAACTTTCTAAAACATTGAAACGAATCAGGTAAACATATTTTCTCAAACCTAGCAGTGCAAAAATAACAAAATAAATAACAATTTGTTATTCTTTTATAAAACATTAATCCTACAGCCTGAGGCAGCTATGATTCCTCTCACATAGCTGAATTAAATCTCACATTAACTGCTTTGAACTGGAGTATATGGCAGTGTGGACTCAGATAATCCAGTTCAAAACAGATATTGTGAGATTTTCTGCCTTGATAATCTGAGCTATATGGCTGTATGGAAGGGCCCTATGTCACCCTGTCTAATTCTGAAGGATGACCTGATGTACCCAAACTGAAAAGAGTAATGAGAACCATTTTTTCACTTTCTGTATCTTCTTGTCTCTATGCAAACAACAAGTGTGGGCTCAACTTGTGACCCCCCTGGAGTTGAATTTGGCCCTCAGTGCTTCCAATCCAACAGTCCTAGTGCATTTTATGCATTTTAAAAAGGTTCAGTCATGCCAGTTTCATATCTCATTCTCTTTGAAGGCTCTTCAGCAATATCCACTTGTCTCGGTCAGAGGAAATCAGACTTTTAAATTTCTGCAGAGAATCACTTCATTAATGGCTAATTAGTAAATATATTTGCTATCATCAAATTATTTTCTACTTCTCCTAATCTAGCGTATCTGAAAAACAACAATGATTTTTAAAAGTAGAGAGTATTTTATAATACATCTCCTTTTCTCATCTGTTTTCAATTTATTTGTTATTCATAGTAGAGCAGAGACATTACTGAAGATCCTTTCATGTTTAGTATGATTTGCCACAGTTTGGTGCAACAGGGCCTACGATAAAATTAAACTACTTCGATGAAGCACCTGTTCCACAGATTAAATAGTTTATTTCGTGTGTATGAACCTGTAGAATGATCCCACTATCGGAATCAATGGCCTCCATGTACCAGCCACTGACAGAAATGTGGCAGGTAGCAGAGTTGAATCACACTGTGAGAGCTGGTCACATGAGCCCTAAGGCAGTGTTTCCCAACCAGTGTGCCATGGCACACTAGTGTGCCGTGAGCGATCATCAGGTGTGTCGTGGGAGATTGGAACCTCCAATACCCTTTCTTCCCCCTCCTGCCGAACACTTTTTCTTCTCCACTCGGGCTCCCTTCTTCCCAGCCTCGCTCTGTTCGCTTTGCCTCGCTTTGCTCACACTGCCACTTCTGCAGGAGGGGGAGGGAGGAAGACGTGACCCATGTGGGCACTACTGCGCAGACTCGCCGCACGTCTTCCTCCCTCCCCTCAACAGTGCTTTCTGGATATAGGTGAACTACAACTCTAAAACTCAAGGTCAATGCCCACCAAACTCTTATAGTATTTACTCTTGGTTATGGGAGTTCTCTGTGGGAAGTTTGATTCCATTCCATCATTGGTGGAGTTCAGAATGCTTTTTGATTGCGGGTGAACTATAATTCCCAGCTGTTGGGCAAGACCTTCGAGTGTGTCTTTCTGCCATTCCTGCCAGGATATCTATGTTGTGTTCATCGAAACAGGCCCAGGTTTCACACTGAGTGTATAAATACATTTTAAAACATATTAACTATATGTATTACTGTGCTAGAGTGTCATTTTGGGTCATTTTGGTTGGTGGTGTACCCCAGGATTTTGTAAATGTAAAAAATGTGCTGCGGTTCATAAAAGGTTGGGAAACACTGCTCTAAGGAACTGTCAGTACAGACCATGAAGCAGCCCTAAAGCTGGGGTAGTTTCAAGGAGCTTCTGTGTGTAATACGCTACCACTCAGTATCAGTCCACCATCTTCTCTTGCCATTGATCTTCTTTTCTTCACATTGTTTCTGATGAGTACCTCAGAAAATCTACAGTACATGGTTACGTTTCCAGAACTATAATTTTAAGGTTCAGAGCAAAATTTTCAGGTTTCTGTGGGCAGAAGTTAAAGACTTTTATTATTTTATTTATTTGAATTTCTTGGCCGCCACTCCTGGGTGGCTCGGGGCAACTCACAAATCGAACGAATCGCAGCACATTATACAGATTAAAACAATTTAAAACCACAACATTTAGTAGTAAAATCAACATATACCGCTAGACTAACTCAGGTTACAAAAGCCTGCTGGAACAGCCAGGTCTTACAGGCCTTCCGAAATGCCATGAGGTTGCGGAGTGACCTAATCTCCAGCGGTAAGGAGTTCCAAAGCTGGCACTTTTTGGTTCTGCTATCTATCTAGTATCTATCTAACTAACTATCTAACTATCTATCTAATAAAAGTAAAAATGTTTGTTTGTATGTTTGTTTGATTGTATCTATGTTTGTAGGTGATTTTCAAGAATAGCTCCCACTTCCAGAGAGCACTGTGACTTGAACGGATGATAGATCTAGACCAAACTTGAGAAACCCCCACCCCCGCGCCTTAATGACCAATGGAAAATTTTGGAGGGGCTTGGGGGGGGGGGGGTTGAACCTGGTCCTTGGGAATTGTAGCTCACTCACATTCAAAGACCCCGGAGAGCCTGGCAATCCTGCTGGTGTACCGTGCGCCTAGCGCACCAGCAGAGAGCCTGGCGCGGCTGCTGGAGACTGTGTCGGAGTGGGCATTGAGGTTTTCCAGACTTATTGTTCTGGGTGACTTCAATGTCCACGCCGACACAGCCTCCGTTCCATCTGCAGCCGCGGACCTAATTTCGACCATGGCGACATTAGGCCTCTCCCTGTGTAATTCGGGACCCACACACTCGGCCGGACATACCCTCGATTTGGTGTTCAGCGCAGGGGTTCAAGTGGACCTAGCCTCTGTAATAGAGGTTCCATGGTCGGACCACTGTGCTCTAAGTATCCAGGTTGAGCAACCGCCTCCCCCATGCAAGGGCGCCGAACAGATTTTTGTTCGCCCAAAGAGACTTATGGAACCCGAAAGGTTCCTGAATGCTCTGAGGGATCTGGAGTCTATCAGCGTCTCAGTCGATGAGCTAGTTCAGGCCTGGAACACCTCACTAGCTAGAGCTCTCGACGAGATTGCCCCTAGGCACCCTCTCCGACCCCGCAATCATCGGTCCCCCTGGTATACAGGGGACCTTAGGATCATGAAGCGGGAGAGGAGATGGCTAGAGCGCGCGTGGCGGAAACTCCGTGACGGAGCCTCATTATCAGCTCATAAGCTAATTAAAGAGACTTATGAGCATGCTGTCAAGGCAGCCAAAAATGAATACTTCTCTGCCTTGATAGCGTCTGCTAGCTCACGCCCGGATCAACTGTTTAAGGTAATTCGATCTTTGACGACGGTCCCTACCGTCCCAAAAAATAGTGATCAGGCCCTTACTGCCGGTGCTTTTCAGAGCTTTTTCACAGACAAGATACTGAGCCTACGCCGGGACCTTCCGGCCACAGTTGATACAGTAAGAGAGCTAGAGACTCCGTGGCCCTCCGCCGGGCCCACCCTCGACCGGTTTCGGCCACTGGACGCAGATGCTGTTGATAAGATAGTGACTGCAGTCCGCCCTACCACCTGCTCCCTCGACCCGTGCCCCTCCTGGCTTGTTAGATCTTGCCTGGAGGGGTTACGTGGGCCTCTGTTGAATATCATAAACAGCTCCCTTGAGCAAGGAGTTTTTCCAGAGTGCTTAAAAGAGGCAGTGGTAGCTCCATTACTGAAGAAACCATCATTGGACCCTGCGGTTCCCTCCAACTACCGCCCAGTGTCGAACCTTTCGTACCTGGGCAAGGTGGTTGAGAGGGCAGTAATGGAGCAGCTGCAGTCCTTCTTAGATGATACAACATGGTTAGACCCCTTCCAGTCCGGCTTCCGTTCGGGGCATGGGACGGAGACGGTCCTGGTCTCCATCACAGACCAACTCCGCTGCCAGCTCGACCAAGGCGGGTCTGCGCTGCTCGTGTTATTGGACCTCACGGCAGCGTTTGACACGGTCGACCACAATCTTTTGATCCACCACCTGGCCATGGCTGGAGTGAGGGGGACTGTCCTTAAATGGCTGACCTCCTTCCTCCGCCAGCGGTCTCAGCGTGTGAGGAGGGGCGGGGGCTGCTTTTTCCACCTCCGCCAGGCAAGGAGGCTGGCCCCCTATCTCTCCCGGAGCGACCTAGCCACGGTGATCCAAGCCACGGTCATCTCGAGGCTAGACTACTGTAACGCGCTTTACGTTGGCCTGCCTATGTCGTCGATCCGGAAGCTCAAGCTGGTGCAGAACACTGCCGCCTGGCTCCTGTCTGGGGCTCTAGCAGGTTGCCGTATAACACCAATCTTGCAGGATCTGCACTGGCTGCCTATTGAGCACCGGGTCGCCTTCAAAGTGCTGGTTCTTACCTTTAAGGCCATACACGGCCTGGGGCCAGCATATCTGAGGGACCGTCTCACTCCATACTGCCCATCGAGATCACTACGGTCCGAGGAGGCCAACCTCCTGGTAGTACCATCAGTAAAGTTGGCGCATTTGACATCCACCCGCCGGAGGGTGTTCTCCGGTATAGCCCCCACGCTATGGAACGCCCTCCCGGCCGAAGCCAGCGCCTTGAGGGACCTACGCCCGTTCAGACGGGCCTGCAAAACTCATCTGTTTAGGCAGGCCTTCGGTGAGTAGGCCAGTGTGTATATTCATTGGGCTGCTATATCTGCTGCTGCTCTATTGTTTTTAATTTGTTATTGTTAATGTTCTTAACTGTGTTCTTAACTGCTTTTATGTTTTAACCCTTTGGTGTTGTGCCACTGGCTCTTGTGAGCCGCCGCGAGCCCCCGGGAGTCGGTGGCGTAGAAGCCTCAATAAATAAATAAATAAATCAATAAATCAATAAATAAATAAATAAAGAGCATTCTCAAACCCACCAACAATGGATCTGGAGCAAACTTGACACATAGGCTAATCACTGCCAAATTTAAATACTGGCAGGATTTGGAGAGAGTTGATCTTGCATGTTGGGAGTTAAAGCTCACCCATCCAGAGAGTAGTCTCAACCCAACTGATGATGGATCTGGATCAAACTTGGCACAAATACCCAACATGGCCAACTTTGAATAGTGGAGGAGTTTAGGGGGGAATGATTCACGATGTTGGAAGCATCATAATTTTATCTACCAGTCTGATGATGATAAATCAAAGAAACATGAGACTGCCCCAGGGGTGAAATTAAAACTGAATTGATTTTAAAAGACATTAGAGATCACAGATTACATGGCACTGAAATTTAAAAGGGCAATGCACTATCCCAATAACTTACTCAAACTTGCAAGAAAAACAGCAAATTGAAAAATACAAGCTTCCTTAAACAAATGTCTTCTACACTGTTGAATGAAAAGGTGTCATAATAATCAGGGTCCCTAACATACATCATTCACAAACATACATCCTTTATTCCTCAAGCCTGGTCAAAGATTTCAGGAGTTTCAAAAAGCCCTTGCATCCTTGTCACTGCATAATCCCTAAACGATGTAGCTAGAAGCATCAGAAAAAGTTTTGGTAGCTTTGGTGGAAACTGGATAGGACAGCGTGACCCTGTTGGTTCTGCTAGATTTTTCAGTGGCATTCAATACCACTGGCCATGGTGCCCTTCTAGGTCACCTCTCTAAGATGAGATTTGTGGGCATTATTCTATAGTGGCTCCAATCCTTTTTTGAAGGAATTTTCTTAGAGGGTGATCCTGGAGGGATCTTGTTTGACATCTTGGCCAATGGTATGCGATGTCCCCAGTGCTTCATTTTTCTCCCCACTGTTTGTTATCTCCATGAATCTACTGGGATAAATTGTTCAGAGTTTGGGGTTTGATATCAACAATATGCTGATAACACTCAATTTTATCTCTCTTTTTCCATCTAACCCCAAGGAAGCTATGTTAAATCAGTGTCCTCAAATCAGCGACTAGATACTTAGACAGGGCTATATGGATTATATCCTCCTGAAATCTCTGGTTTCACAGCTTGAGTGTACTTCTGTACTAAGCCCCTAAGCCTTGAAGCCCAGAATTCAGTGATGCTCAGGAGCGTATTTGTATAATTAAAACTCGTGCACCAGCTGCACCTATTCCTTGAGATATCAGATCTCACTATGTGACATATGTCTTGATTACAGTATTGCGGCAATATGTGAGATTGTCTTCAAGAACTGTTAAAAAAATTTCAGCAGGTCTTGAACGCTTCAGCCAGAATGCTAACTGGAGCTGGTTACAAGGAATACAGAACTGTCTTGCTGAAACAGTTTCACTGGTACTGATCCTGTTCTGTTTATGATTAATCAAGCTCCATGTATCTTAGCTCCAGATTATCTGAAAGCCTATATAGGAGTCCCCTCACTATCACAGGTACATTTGATGAAGACTTGGAAATAAGCCTTGTTGGTGGCTATTCCCAATGATGGAATTCCCTTCCAAGGAGAACAAGATCCCTCCCCCTCTACACACACACACACACACACAACTTTGGCTCTCTTTAAATCAGCAAATACTTTGCTATTTAACCAGCTCTTTGATCTATTAGTGGTTTAGGTAGAAAGATGTGCAATGAGTGTACTATTTGCCTGATATACTCCCAAAATTGTGCCCATTAGAACAGAAAATTTCTGAACTACAAACCTCTTCGATCACACAACTGACAAATCATATAAGTTGTGGTCTTCCTGTCTCCTGTGCCTTAAGTGACCAAGTAAGAAAGAGTGCTATACAAAGAATTTTCGACATAGAAGCACAAAAAGATACAGCCCCCCTCAGTAAGTCTACCAACCTAAAATGGCTGAATCAATATAAACGTATCTTTCAAATTGCTAACTATCTAAAAATGCAAATACCAAAACATTTTAGGGAGGTATTCACTCGAGTTAGATTTGATCAGCTTGAGACAATGGCCAGATATGGGAGATTTAGCAGCATCCTTTATAATGAATGAAGTTGTATCTGCGAGGCACCTGAAATTGAGGATATAGCACACATATTATTTGATTGTAAATTGTATCAGAAGGTGAGAGACTTCTACCTTGGTCCATATATCAAATGGACAATGTATTGGGAATCTCACATCAGAACAACATATTTTATGTGTGGCCAAGACCCAAAAATAACGTAAAACAGCTCTGTATTTAAGCAAAACAATACGTCTGAGAACCACATATGTGGGGCTGATCGGGGTCAATTGTAGCAGTGATAAGGAAATACGTGTATGGAGCTTGTACTGTAATATTTTAATTAGATTTATTGATTAATACTTTAAAAAATATCCCTTTGTACAACATTTAACTACTTTATTGTAACTAATATTATAAGCTGCCTTGAGTTGCATTTTAGGATCTGCAGGTAGTCCCTGCATTACAAATGGTAAACTTGCAAATTACTCATAGTTAAGAATGGGGGGTGAGATGACAGGAAGTGAGAGAAATCTATCCCTAGGAAGGGAAATTCACTCCCGAAAGAGTTTTCATAGGGGAAAAGCTGTCTCCACTGAAGCTTTATCACAAATCCTTGATTCCACAAGTCTTTTTTTTCAAAATCCACTTATCACAGAGACAGAAAGTGAGGTGAAATCTTCTGAACAGGGCGTAAACAGAGAAACAAATCCCACAGAGGTGTTAACCCTTCCATATGCTATCCAGAAATAAAATATACATATATTTTTCTGGAGTTATGCTTTTTAAAAGTACCTGTTCCAACTTACATACAAATTGAACTTACAAACAAACCTACAGAATCTTGTTCATAACTTGGGGACTGCCTTTACTTAGAAGAAAGCCAGGTTTTATATCAAGTAAATAAATAAAGATGCTATATTCATGTAATTCCAATAGGAGGGAACATCTATTCTTTTGAATCTTCTGGCTTTACCTTTTAGACTCATAAAGGACTACCTGGACCTTCCAGGTGTATCAAAGAAAATCAAGATCCTTGGTTTTCATACAAGGTGATGGAAATTTGAACTTATCCCTTTAAAATATTGAATACTAAATTAGGCTGAGTTATATACAATTGGTCCTCTACATTAATGGGTTTGGCATTCACAGTTTTGATTATTTGTGGGTTTGTTGCCTGTTCCTGTTCTGTTCCCTGTGGCTTCAAAAGTGCTCTGAGTCACAAACTCCCACCCTCTGTCTTCTGCATCATAGATTGTAAGGTGCAGTTAACTACAGTCATAGCCACTGCTCCCTGCATACTCCAAACTTGAGGCACTGATGATCTCAGTTTCCATCTCTTCCCCTGCTCCCCAAGTTTGCTGCTTTGTAGACTCTCTGTGTGTGTTAAGGAGATATTTGTGGGTTTCCATTTCCATGATGGTTTCATGTCCATATCCCCTCCCCCAAATGTGGAAGGCCAACTATATAAGGTGCAATTGTTATCATATATATATATATATATATATATATATATATATATGCACACACATATATATACACTGTATATATATGTACATTCATACATGCATACACACACACAGGTTAGGTCATAAATAGGGTTTGTAAACCTAGAGAAGAATATAGGACATTTCTCTAAAATACTTCCAGGGCATTGATACTTTGGCACCAGACCTTAACTAATAGGATAAAACCAGACCTTAAGAAAGAATACATGCGTTTTAGGCTTGCTTTCTATTTCAGATAGATGGGTAGTAATTTGGAGCATTACATTGCCCCTTACATTTCTCATTACTGTTTCATTTATTTTTTTCCCTGTCAGAAAATCTTAGAATTGCTGAGAGAATGGCATAAAACTTAAAACATTCTTCCCAGAGTACTTCTAAAAATGCCTAACAGTAACTTATTTGGAACTAGAAAATGATACTTTTTGAACAAAAAGTGATGTTAATTCCTAGTTGCTACATTTCTGTTATGTTCTCATTGCAAAAAAAAAGCAAGCAAGCAAATCCCACATATAAAGAACACCCTTCATTGCAGAAGGCCGTTGCTTTCAACTCATTACTTCCAATCTCTGGATGAAAGTATATCTGTAGAGGAGACAGCAACAGACACACTGCCAGCTGAGACTGTGATAGAGAGCATGACGTTGAAGAACGTGTCACCCTATGAGTTTTCTCGAATATCTGTGCCTTGAATATCTGTTAAGGGATTTGAAGTTTCTGAAATTTTACACAAGCCTGTTGCTGTTTTGGACCAAAAGAAGTATGGATTTTGCCAACTCTAGAAAGTACTTCAAGTAGTCAAGAGCCTACACTTGAAGTAGGCTCTTGACTGCAAAAACTTATGCCACAGTAAACATGCTAAGTCCAGGTGGTGACAGAAGGTTTCTCATTAGTGTTGATACAGAAATGGCATAACATAGAGATAGCAACTGTCACTTGCCAATGGTTTATTTGAGGTTTTAGGAAAACACATATGTCCAGGTTAAGGTGAGTGGACTTTGGAAATATGGCAATGGTAGAACATTGTTGTTAAAGTGTGAAGTGAAATAAAGATTAGGTCTTTGAGCAGCATGGGTCTATGGATCTTTAGCCAGACAGAAGCTTCACTCCATTCAATGAGAAGTCCTCATGGAGACTCTGCACAGTGAGTATGTGTTTTCAAGTCACCTGTCACCCTAAGGTGGCCCCAAACATTTCTTAAGGTTTTCTTAGCCAAGAAATATTCAGAGGCGATTTTGTCAGGTACTTTCTTTAAGATATAGCCCACAGGACCTGGTATTCATTGGCAGTCTCCCATCAAAGAGCTAAGAATGCTTAATTCTCAAAATCAGGCAGGATCAGAGGATCACAACCTCTTACAGATTTCGTCCCTCTGAAACATCCATTTGTCTTCAACAAGACAAAGAGCTTTCTCTGTGGTTGCACCGAGTCTATGGAATTCTTTGCCATCTAAAGTCCGAGCAACCACTGACTTGCTGGCCTTTCGGAAAGCATGTAAAACAGCCCTTTTCCATCAGGCATTTAGTTGAGTACACACTGCTGAGTACACACTGTTAATCTGTGTTAATCATTTATGATTTTATTGTATACCTGGGTTGTTTTAAATTGTTATTGGTTGATATACTGTAAACCATCCTGAGCCAATTTCAGAAGGACGGTATACAAATTGAAACAATAAATAAATAAATATTTATGTTCTGCTTAACTTCATGGGTTTGAGCAGCAGCCATTTATATCTTGATTTTCATGAAAATCATTTTAAAAATACTCAATGCACAAATAAATACACACAGAGATAGCTGTAACACTTGCTCTTCTTGGGCCCTGGGATGTCGTATGAAGAAGCCCTTCTTTAAATAACTACAGACAACCCATGTCTTGGGGGGAGTTTTATTTGACTTTGTTTTGAGGGCTGCGGTTTCCTTTGTCATGCAGCAAAAATGGACTTGGTGTAGAATATGTAAGTGCAAGTGACTGAGCTGTGTTGCCTACAAAGACCTTCCTGGGCCAGTCAAGAAAGGAAAACAATGAGGCTGAACAGTAAGCAAGCTCAAAAGCCCTTTCCACCAGATGAGCCAAAGAGATACAAGATGACAACTACAAAGTATGCAGTCTGTATAGTGAAGGTTAAATATGGGCTCCCATTGCCATTATTTATCCCCTGAAACAGCTGGGAAACTTCTGAAGTAGTTAATATATCACTGGAGTAGAGGAAGCGAGACTGACTGTATAAACATACCTCAGGGCTTGCTACTGTTCTCATTAACTGCCTGTCTCAGTGAAGGCCTGCTATTAGATAGACTCCTGCTGCATTCATACTGATTGAACACTGCAGGTAGGGCAAAGAATTAGAGTGAAGCATGCCTGTAAAGACTGCTCACGGAAGATCAGGGGAGGGTGGGAGAGAAGGAAGCAATAGAGCCAAGAGAGGGTCTTCCAGCTCATATGGCCCACAGTGTATGTCAGCCACAGAATTGCTAAATTAGCCTGTCACTGCCTATTTCTTGCAGACACAAAAAGGTCACACGGATTTCCAAGATTACACTGAAAAAGTGCACTCATCTGTCCGTCTGTCTGATCTTGAACCAGTGGAGGTCAGCAAAACACACACTAGTGATAAAGAGGCATTTCATTCCAGTAGCTCCACAGCTGAACCTTTGGAAAACCTCAAAGGTTTCTTTTTAAAGAAACAAACAAATAAATGTAGAAAAGAGAAAACACCAGAAAGGAGAAACAATTTGGGCAGAATTCTGCAGCTTTGAAGCTTTTTTGGTTTCAAGGAAAACTCCTGTACCCTCTAATCCATGTCTAGAATGGCAGAAATATTCATGCCGCTGAAACTATAGAACCACCTATTTTTAGAGGTAATCTGCATATTAACCCTTAGGATCTTTTTCAAGTATAGAAAGGTAACAACTGGAGTTTGATACATTTTTTTATTTCTCATTTAAATTGTATAACTGGGTAACAATAACAAAATGTCCTAGAAATCATCAGTATTGAAGTAGCGTGCATATGCATACAATGAAAGTCATTTATGTGATGATAACCTAAGCATGTGATTCCATTACCCCTTGTTCAGCAGCCCAAGTATTTTCCCCCCTTAGGTCAACTTGAAGGTGCAGGTACATGTGACTCCTGCAATTATATCTACAATATTGCTATTCCCCAGACTGGATTCATCTGGGTTGCACTGGAAAACCTTTCTTCAGAAAAGTCTACAAGATCTATACCATTTCAGAGAGGTAACTCTGTTTGACATCTGTAGCATAATAGAGAAATAGATTAAAAACAAATTAATCCGTCCTTGTTGGCACCTTGGCATTTAACACATGCACTGAAGCATAGGTTTTCAGGAGAAAGGGGTGAGGTGGGGATTGATATTAATTTCATCAAATACATGACCTCATCTTGTTTTGTGTTTATTTGTATTACCAAGCAGCAAAAATCTGGTTGTGAATTTTAATGAGAACTTTTCAAAACTTACAAAAGTTTCCAAATTTAATAAACTGGATGAACAGATCTTGACTTTAAAGAAACGAATGAGTGAAAAAGTGGAACTGATAGATTTGCCAGTTCAAAGAAGAGCTTTGATATGAATGCTTAGTTCTCCAAAGTGATCTACAATTATACCTACACTGCCGAATTAGGCTTGTTATTTTTCTCCCCTGGGAGGCTCCTCATTTTTAACAGCTACAAGATAGGGAGGTATAACATAGTTCCCTCTGTAGTGGGAAAAGCTGTATCGGTCAAATTGCTCCAGTGCAGTTGGTTGAGGGAAGCATTTGAGTCATTCATTGCATATATGTTGCTTGCTTTTAACTTTTAGTCTTCTTTTGTACTTTTTTCATTACTCAGTATATGTTCACCTAACCACTTAGATAATGCCTTTCTTCTTTTTTTTCTGAGCATTGTTATGTCATTTCCAATTTACAGCACACCCTAAGTGATCCTACCATGAGGTTTTCTTGGAAAGTTTTGTTTAGAAAGGAATTGCCTTTGTATTCCTCTAAAGTTGAGAGACTGTGATTTGCCCAATATCACCCAAAGGGTTTCCCTGGCAAAGTAGAGATTTGAACCCTTGTCTCCAGTGCCACAGTCTATCATTCACATCACTACGTTGTGCAAGCTCTCTTAAACTGTACTACACATTATAAAATTGTAATAGTGGACAAACAATGGAACTCTCTGCCTTCGAGTGTGGTTGAAGCTCTTTCTTTGGATTGCCATCTGTCAGGAATACTTTGATTGTACTTTTCCTGCATGGCGGGGGTTGGACTAGGTGGTAGGGTTGGGCTTTCGGAAAAAGAAAATAAACTAGTTCGTATTAGATCTGTTCAAAATGCTAATTTTGAGCTTTTCCACACTTCCCCCGCCAAACCGGAAGTGGACTTTGTTTAACGCACTTCCTGGGCCCAAATTTTCATTATTATTGTAATTATTTCGTATGCTCCCCTAACAGGAAAATTATCCCCTCCAAAATAGCTTTCAAGACATTACTCACAGTCAGATCGGGGCCTTTCCATGCTCGGTGCCTAATTTAACTGAAAGGCCTTCCTGTACTTCACCACAGAACCGCACACCCCACTCAAACCCTGCCAGCAACATACCTCCCTACCCATGATCACTAACCAACACAAACACACGACCCCAACAAAGAAACAACGCACTCTGCCCCCCTTCCCACGCACATGGCCAGCAAAACGCAGCAACCCCATCCCACAAACTTTGCCACATAAGCCCACGCCGCAATCAAAATCTGCCCGCAACACAACGTCCCTCCCTTCCCACCATCCCTAACCAACAGTGCCCTGCCTCGAACCCACAAACTTTCCTGCCCTGAACCCACAAACTTCCCTGCCCACAAAAATAAACACAATACTCCCTCACCCCTTCCCACCACCCCAAAACAACAAAGAAACAACATACCCTGCCCCCCTTCCCACGCACGTTGCTGCTGCAGCACCCTTCCCCGAACCCACAAACTTCCCTGCCCCGAACCCACAAACTTCCCTGCCCACAACACAATCTTCCTACCTTCCCACCATCCCTAACCAAAATAAACACAATACACCCTCACCCCTTCCCACCACCCCAAAACAACAACAAAACCCACAAACTTTCCTTACCTTTTACACGAAACATCCCTCACACGCTCACCCGATGCCACCTTCCCTCCAGCCATTCCAAACTACATTTCTCAATACCCTTTGCAGCAGAACACGGCCACCGCGCATGCGTGCTGTCAAAAATTCAAAAATACACCCGCGAATCAAAAAAAGGCTACCTGGCAAAAATTCAAAAAAGGCTATCCTTATGGCTCCCAGGACCTCCCACCCCTTTCCCTTGCTATTTCTCTGTGAGGAGACTTAGGGATAGCACTGCTTGCATGTTCCTCCGTCTCACACAGAGTGACGAACCACAGCTCACAGAGACAACTACCCTTACCGAACCTCACTACCCTCAACAATTCCCCATCGGAAACCTTCTCTCCTTCTTCCTTGCAATACTTTGGTAAGTACCTATTGCTCTACTCACATTTCCATGCTTTGAAACTGATAGGTTGGCAGAAGCTGGGGCTAATACTGGGAGCTCACCACACTACTACTAATCAATACTATTTAAACTAGGCAGACATTCTTAGAGCACCAGACTATGCCACAGCAATGCGTGGCCGCAGGTACAGCTAGTTCCTTATATTTTCCGGCAAGGAGGCCTTGGCCTTTTATTATAATAAATACTATTAATAATAATATTAATTCCTTATATTTCCCTGCAAGGAAACCCAGGCATATAATAATAATAATATATTAATAATATTAATTCATTATATTTCACTCCAAGGAGGCCCAGGCATTTTATAATAATAATAATAATAATAATCCCTTATATTTCCCTCCGAGCAGGCCCAGGCATTTTTTAATAATAATAATAATAATTCCTTATATTTCCCTCCGAGCAGGCCCAGGCATTTTATTATAATAATAATAATAATAGGTCCCAGTGAATTGCACTCCAGAGAAGAAGGGAAATGTTGCCCCTTGATTTGCCTGTGCTTAAAACAGTGTCAGTCCTGCTCCCCTGCTTTGGGGAACTTAGACCTAATTACGAAATTCGTAATTACTTACAAAACAGTTAAGCATTTTTTTGAAAAATTTTTGTAAGTCATTACGTTAAGCATAAAAAAATCACACCACCCCATTGGTTGTTAGAACCGCGATTTTTGGGTTCTAAACCAACCCTTCTAGATGGCCCATGTGATCTCTTCAAACTCTACGATTCTATGAAATGACACTACAACATGGCACTAAACCACTACGAAATACTGGTTCTCAGTACCTTACCACACTTTATACATGGACTTCATCAGATGGGCAGGGGTGAGGGGACGGGGAAAAGCAGAGGGAACAATCTTACCCAGTTCCCTACAGTCTTTCTCCATTTTCTGGGATGGCCAGCCTTCCCATGTCTTTTCTTTATCTTTTCCCTGCTTTCTCCTGCTTTCTTATGTTTGGAATCAGGTAACACCTGACCCCTGAAGATGAACTTCTGGCTCAATTTCCATGTACTTCAAAAATTGAGTCCTACCAGAAGTGCCCTTATGTCATGTAATGGCCTGCTGTGGGCCTTCATTTCCAAAGCACGTGGAAACAGACCAGAAATCTATCTTATGAATTTCTCCTTGAAGCTCAATCTTTACACTCTTTTGTTTGATGTTAACTGTCTTACTCCATGACTAGCTATTGCTCTTTCCAAAGTAGCCTTTCTAATTTCTCTCACAGTTATGTTACATTTCTTTTTTTTAAATGGTGAAGGGAACACTAAGCTACTCTGTGGTTGCCACTCTGGCCTGGCAACAAAGATGTAAAAAAATGTTACCTATTATTCATTAACACATGCAAGTAATGTTTTTCCACCCTTTTGAGAGTCCCCACTTTTTGCATTTTTTGCATTCACCATAAAAATATGGATAATAAATGGAATCTTACTTGGAACTAAGCATGAGAAGGTGAAGAAGAGAAACGAGTGGGAAAAGCTGCCTAATACTTTTCAGACATTATTTGACTCATAACTTCCTTAAAGCAGAAAAGTTAAAGAAAGAAAGATGGTGGATTCAAAACACAAATCCAATAAAGTTAGGAAGAATAATTAATTTCAGGAAAAGTAGGGAAAAAACTAAGCAATCTCTCAAGACATAGCCTCTCTTCACTCTGATTGGCAGTTTATCTAGTCTTAAGTATCCTATGCTAATAGTTCCCCTTCCTATGACAATTGCAATAAGTTTAGCTTTTAATGTGTTACATTGTATTTGCCTTGCACATTAGGTACTGATTTTATCTTTTATCTTGTATATACTACTACTGCTATTGGAGCTTTTATTTGAAATGACCTGATGGTTACTCAATAAATGTGACTGACTGACTAGTCTGCTTTGGGCTAAAAAAAAAACCCCCAACAAGCCATGGCTGAATGATAGGCTTGTTTGATCAAGGGAAAAAATGGTTCAAAACTCGTTTTGGATGTAGGGAGCATTGGCGATTCGATTCCGAAATGATTTCTGAAATTTTCCGGAAAAAATCGGAATTTTCTTAAATTTCCGAAATTGCCGAATTGCTTTGTTAATGGCGGGTGCGATCGCGCAATGCACGAAAACCTGATAATGGGACAGGCAAAACTTGGGGGATTCGTTAAATTAATTTACTACATTTGATTTCTAGTTTCCAAAAGGACAACACGTAACTTCAGATAGACAAAGGGGCCTCCAAACTTTTGTGTGTTTTCCCAAGGAAATTATTAGCAGATTAAATGAGATTTCTAGTTTCCAAAAGAATATGTAACCCCAGACAGAGAAAGGAGGGCTGTGCAAACTGTTATGGGTTGGTTCCCCAAGGAAAAGATTAGATTAGGAGACTTCTAGTTTCCAAAAGTACAACGTGTAACCCCAAGCAGACAAAGGGCCCTCCAAACTTTTGTGTGTTTTTTCAAGGGAATTATTAGCATATAATGGCATTTCTTGTTTTCCAAAGCACAGAAGTCAAACCCCAGGAGAGGAAAGGGTTTTAAAACTTGTATTCACTGCTTCAGGAAGGGAATTATTAGCAGAAAATGGGCTTTCCAAAATCTAAAGGGACTTTCTGGGATCCCAAAATCCAAACTGTAATCCAAGGGGGATGGAGGTGTTTTGAAAGTTTAATTAACTGCTTCTAAAAAGGAAATTGGCAGTGGCAGGCAAGAGAAGAACACTTCTCCCAGCTGCCCTGCCCTTCTTCCCTCCCCACACACAAGCAAGCTTCGCAGGCAAGGGGCCTGCTAACAGCCATTCTCCCCAATTTGTTTTCTTCCCTAACCAGAAGATTCCAACTGGACGAAACCATGCCTACTGAATGACTTATAGGATTCTGAGTGAAGCTTGAGCCTAAGCTATGATTAGCCTGTGGCCATGGAGACATTCAAGCATGCCTTCTTTGGGGAGATAAGAAGGAATCTTGTCAATTCAGCAACTACTTGTCTGTCCTTTGTGTCCTGTGTATGGACAACAATGATTTAGAGTGTCATTTTGTGTCATTTTGGTTGGTGGTGTACCCCAGGATTTTGTAAATGTAAAAAATGTGCCGCAGCTCAAAAAAGCTTGAAAAACACTGGTCTAGATGTCCAGTCAGAGTTTATACAGAACACTTTCTACTGTTTCTTTTTTTATAGTAGATCATATGGGATTTTTTTTACATTTCTGTTCTCTTTGGGCCCACCACTACACACATTTCCTACCCATTTTTTCCTTTAAAGTTCTCTGTAACCACTTTTCTTCATAGAAATCAATGGCTTTCCTCACTTGCTGAACTTTTCTCACTTGCTGAACAACAACTTTCTTTTTGTTCCAAATAATCACATTTCAGTCAAGTGTGTGTAAAATGCACCGGGGGGGGGGCCGGGGGGGACGGACGGACGGGACAATAAGCAGTAGCAGTGCTAATTACTTCTTACACAGAAAAATACATACTTACTTACATGTTCATTGTTGTTATTATGTGCCTCCAAGTTTCTCACTTATGCAATCCTAAAGCAAATCTATCATGAGATTTTATTGACAGGATTTGTATATAGGAGGCTTGCCTTTGCCTTCCTCCAAAAAATTGTGACTTGACCAAGGCCAGCCACTGGGTTTCTATGGCCAGCAGGGATTCAAACTCCGGTCTCCAGAGTCCTAGGTGAAAGCTTAAACAACTACTACATGCAGGTGAGATCAAACAAGAGAGAAGTATTCGTCTTGAATGTTTATGCACATCTAACATGGATGTGATTCACACATATAGAGAACAATGTGTGTAAAGCTGTCCTTAGAATAGAAAGACTACATTCATAAATGCATGATAAACCATTTCTTGCATGGACTGGCTTGTCTTTGTCTCATTAGAGCAAGATATGTCAATACACTTTTTCTTATCAAGGATGAGAAAATTTGTGGATCTACTTTACATTCAGATCTATTACTGCTTTGCAACTTTAAGAAACACTACAATGCAACTTCAAAAAAAGGAAAGAGAGAGAGAGAGAGAGAGAAAGGGAGAAGAAAAGAAACTTTACAATTCTGGACTGTCAAACAGCTGTCATTGAAACAAAAATATACTAATAATTATGCCTTGTAAGTGAAAAAAACTGATTTTACTGTTCAGAGATGTTATTCTCTTTTAGATGAAAAAATGTAGCATCTGCCACTGAAAGAATGTACCAATTATTGAAGCATATAATGAATTCACTTGGGGATCATAAGATTGCTTTATTTATTTGCAGTTAACTGCAAAGATAAACAAATTTCTCAAGATGCCAATTTTAAAAGATTCAATGTAGTAGAAAAGCAACTGTCAATGGAACTGGATACACTATTAACTGCATGGGAAAACACTGAAGTCATAGGTCCAAACCAAAGAGAGCACAACACATAGCCAAAACACAGAATAAGGACAAAATCCAGAACATGAAAAGCACGTGTGTGTGTGTGTGTGTGTGTGTGTGTGTGTGAGTGTGTGTGGTATTGTCTCTATCAAATAGACAATATATGGGCAAAGGATTTAACTATTTGCTAATTTTCTTCTTGAAGGAAGCAATAAGCTGCAAGAAAGTCTTCCCTTTGCAAGTCAAGACCTACTCAGCACAAAAGTAGTATCTTGTATTTTTGTGCAGAAAACAGCATTCAATAATCTATGCACAATGTGACATTTCTTGCACAAAACTTCCATGGTCAGTTTTTGTCCAGAATAAATATTAGTATTGCTTTACACTGTCCTAAATATACTGCATACCACCTTGAGATTGTTAAGTGTCAGGTGGGATATAATTATTCAAATAAACAAATATGAAACACTCCTCCATGTGAAAATCAAAGAACTCTAGATTTTCATGCATTTCCAGTCCCATCCATCTAACCACCTTCCTAAAGACCATAATTTTTCTTGTTTGGCCCTGTCCACTCAGCTGAATAAAATCCCCCATTTGAACTGGAATATGTGGCAGGGTGGACTCAGATAAACCAGTTCAAAGCAGATATTGTGGGATTTTCTGCCTTGATATTCTGGATTATATGGCTGTGTGGAAGGGCCCTTTGTCTACTCATGCTCTGTAATCTGGAGTAACTGCCATGCCTGAGAAAGCTGAGCACTCACTTGGTAGTATTTCAGTTTAAACCATATGCTGAAATATGTAGGGTAGGCAAACATTGGCTGGCTTTGCTTTGGCGAAGATCAATGGATGGTTAATAGATTTTTTAAGAAACTCATTAGAAATATGATACAGGCTACAGTATATTCTCAGCTTCTGTTTGTTTCAGTATTTTACATTGCTGTTAGAATTGTGTATATAGGACAATACAAATGATCTTGCAGTACAATCTTATCCACATTTATTTGAATATAAGCTCACACCTAAATTGTGGAATTTACACCTTTCTTAAGTAGATACAAGACCATGGCATTTTTCTAATGCTTGAGGTTCTATTTAATTTGAAGGCATAAATAGTATAGAAAGCCAACACAATGTATTTGTTTGAGTGTTGAGCTATGACTCTAGAGTCACAAAAACAAGAGGCAACACCGTAGTGAATGAACTAGAAGAACTAGTCAGGCAAAACAATGAATACAATAGACAGAAGTATATCAAATAGTAATCTATTTCCTGCTGATGGGATGGTCCGTCCTCCACACAGTTTGGACAACTCTTGACGATTAATCACTCCTGAGGACGCCTATGCTTTGCCTCTGAAGAAGTCTTTATGACGAAACGGCCCTCCGCCGGCCTTGGAGTGAGTTCCCGCCGTCAGGCAACCTCCTCTGCTGTTTTCACTCTTCTAGTGAACAGCGGACCCCTGCTTTACATTCACGGCATTTGCCAGTTTATTTTACATTCCTTGGACGCCCCTAGAGCCTCTTCGAACTACTTTTACCAGCATCCTCAGCGGGCCGCCACTGAGCGTCTCCCGCGCATGCGCATTGCACTATTTGGCCTGCTGCGCGTCCCGACAGGACTACGACGCCCAGCAACACTAGCGGCATGCCACTGCGTATGTCCGCTCATGCGCCTTGTGATTTTGGGCTTCACTGAGTGTCTCCTGTCGTGCATTGCCTCTTCACGCTTGACACGGAACACCCTGGGATCCTCCCACCACAACCTACAGCTCATTGATACTCATCATGGTACCTTTGTGAAAGATTTTAAACTGTAGCGTTTCCATTACCAGGAAGGATTTATTTTTTCTTTCTTGGCTCATGGCTTCTCCATTGCTTCTTAATATGTATGTTTTGTTTATACTGCTATGATGCATGCTATTTACTGAATGCCTATTGATTATATCTCGGTGTACCCGCATAGTGGCTCATCCACTTGTATCCCATTGTGGTATTTGATATATTTACCTTTTGATTCTCAATAGATTACTATTTGATATACTTCTGTCTATTGTATTCATTGTTTTGCCTGACTAGTTCTATGACTCTAGAGCCCAGGTTTGGAATCTGTGCACAACTACTAAGCAAGTTGCATTGTCTCATCCCCCAAGAGGCAAAGGCAGAATTCTGGCCAAGAAAACCCCATGATAAGTTCACCTTGGAGCTGCTGAAATTATAAACTAATTAAAAAGAACAACAACAGCTTAAGTAGTGGGCTGTGGTGAGTTTTGTGGGCTGTATGGCCATGTTCCAGCAGCAGTCTTGCCTTTGTGTAGTACTTGTAGACCAAAAATAACAACAAAAACTTAAAATTGTTGCTAAGTTTAATAAAACATTTGCATTCTAAAACAGTTAATTTGTGTTAATTCTATGTAATGTAACTATATGAACATAATATTGTAAGTAAACTTCTGGTTTGTAAGGTAACTCTTTTATTCACCTCTACCTTCTACCTCCCCCCCCCCCAATTGATTGGTGGGGGGGCACCAAATACTGTTTGCTTACACTTGAAAACTATCTAGGATCGGCCCTGAGTGTAGGGCTACTAGGCCTACCTCCTTCAGGGTCCAAATAAGGAAGGAGTCTCATAACTTAACTAGCACAAGACCATATTTGTCCTAAATCCAGCACTGGTTAGTAGGATAAGATTTCATAGATTAAGCCTACTTCCAGAGATATAGAATTAGTCTGTGAAAACTTATGCCAACAACGTAGTTCTCTGTTTGTCTCTAAGTTGCTACAAAATCAATTTGCATTCTGATAATTCATACTAACACAACACTATCTTTGAATTCTGCCTAGGAAATGGTTACTAACATTCAACATAGTGAACATAACATAGAGAAAGTAAATGAAAGAAGAGAAGGGAGAGACAGGCATGCTGAAGTCTGTTAAGAGTCTTGCCTTTTACAGAAATTACAGGATAATCTTGTTTTGAATTGCCAGATCCTTTTGCATACACCAATGTGTTAATTGCATTTCTATCCTTATATAAATGGCACTTTGGCACTGCTGAAAAGAGATGAGGAATGAACATGAATGCCAGAAGTGTGCTAACTGGTTTATAAAACGACTAAATCATAGCTAGATGTTTGTCCCAAGGAGCTTATATTGTTAAGACTATAAAGAGCACTTTGTTTTATGGAAAGAAACATTTCTAGAGGGATGTTGGCGATATTATGTAGGGCTGTGCTTCCTCAGGGATTGGAGGCAATTTGCTTTATGGAATGGATGGAAGGCCTTTGAACAATGTAATTTACTCTGTCTATTTTTACTTCCTCTTGTTTAAAGGAATAGGCATTTTGTAAAATAATGGGAAAATGTTCTAAAATACCAAATAAATAGCGGGAGAGCATGACAAAACAGAAAGGCTATGCTGAGGCCCCAGCTTTAATAGAGTTGAGTCATAACATAAAAGTTTAGACATGTCTAATTGTCAGCACACCACTACCAGAAATCTCACATCTTGCTTTCCAAGTACCACTAGCCATGGTTACAGGAATCAACATCACCAAAATTAGCCCACAATCCTTTGGAAGCAAATTGAAACTGAATTTAGACGAGACAGAGGTACTCCTGGCCAGTCGCAAGACCAAACAGGGTATAGGGTCACAGCCTGTGTTGGACGGAGTTACACTCCCCCTGAAGACACAGGTTCACAGCTTGGGAGTTCTCCTGGACTCATCACTGAGCCTGGAGCCCCAGGTTTTGGAGGGCAGTTTTCACAAAATTAAAAATTGTGTACCGGTTGCACCTGTACCTTGGGAAGTCAGATTTTGCCACTGTAGTTCACACTCTGGTCACATCCAGAATAGACTACTGTAATTCACTCTATGTGGAAAACAGTTAAGAAACTTCAAGTGGTCCAATGGGCATACAGGGAGCATACAACCTGTTATGTGAGTTCCACTGACTGCCAGTTTGCTACTGAGCACAGTTCAAAGTGCTGGCGTTAGCCTATAAAACCCTAAAAGGTTATGTCCCAGCTTACCTGTCCAAACATATATCTCACCCAGAGGTTAAGATCATCTGGGGAGGCCCTGCTCTCAATCCCACCTCCTTTGCAGGTGCAATTGGTGGGGTCGAGAGACAGGGCCTTCTCAGTGGTGGCCCCTTGGCTGTGGAACTCCATCTCCAGTGACATCAGATCAGCCCCCTCCCTCCTGGCCTTCAGAAAGAAAGAGAAATCATGGCTTTGGAATCAAGCCTTTGGAGAATAATTGTAGTACAATTACTGGAATGGTAATAGATTACGATTGTGGATGGTGTGGTTTTAATAGTAGATGTAATGATTTAAAATATTTTAATGTGTATTAATTTTAAATTCAATTTAAATGTTTGTTTTAATTGTATGTTGTTCTTAAGGCATTAATAGTTGCCTATATGTAAGCCGGCTTGAGTCCCCTTCAGGGTTTATATATAGTAAATAAATAAATAAATGTACAAATCATAAGAGGAGCCAAATGCTTACTTCACTCATCTTATACATATGTCAGGAATGTTAAATGGAAACTTCACTTTTAACCTTCACAGGCAAAGGGTGAAAAAGCATATGAGTGTAAGAGCCTCATCTAAGGGCCTCCATGACAAAAAAGAGGGGCAGTGGAGTGAATCTGTCGCACTATGCGCAGATCCCTCTTGGCGACACTTTCCCCATCACATGGGGAAAGTGTCATCTCACGGAAGTCACCCATGTTCTGGGGATGTGCCCAAAGAGGTTTCTACCCCAGTAGGGGGTGAAGCCTCCACTGGAAGTCACACAACGTGGTGTGATGTCCAACCTGGGGCTCCAACCTGAAGATGATGTGGAAGTGTCCTAGCAAACTGATTTAGGTAAGTATGTTGAGGTCCTAAGGTTAATTGCTACTTGGTTTTTGTGTAAATTTGGCATTCATGTCAATTGACTCCATGCAGGAGTTTCAGTCTTTCCTTCCAGTTTTACCCTTCAGCCTAATGGGTAATAGCAAACCAAGTTTTAGTTAAGATATTATATGATTTCTCATAGGATTAATTTATTTTATTTTATTTTTCAATTTTATATATCGCTCCATTCCTATAGACTCGGGGCGGTTTACATAGATAAAAGCATAACAATTTCAATAAAACAATTTAACACTATTTAATTAAAACACTATAAAACTACTGAACAACTGTTCAGCTGGTTACAATACCAGAACACTAAAGATACAGGACAGTCAGTTGGGACCATTAATGTTGAATACTTGTCGGAACAGCGTTGTTTTACAGGCTCTTCTAAATACCGATATTTCTGTAAGAGCCCAAATGCTATCCGGCAGAGAGTTCCACAGTGTCGGAGCTACAATAGAGAAAGCTCTTTGCCTCGTAGAGGACAGGTGGTAAGTTTTGACCGAGGGAACCATTAATAGGTTTTGATCTCCAGACCGCAATGATCTCTGGGGAATGTATGGGGAGAGACGGTCCCTCAAGTACACAGGCCCCAGACCATGTATGGCCTTAGAGGTTAATACCAACACTTTGAACACAATCCGGTACTTATTTGGGACAAACCTGTCATTCCTTAAAGCCAAAGAATAAAGTACAGGCAGTCCCTGAGTTACAAATATCTGACTTACAAATGGCTCATAGTAAGAATGGGGGTGAGACAACAAAAGTGAGAAAAATTAATCTCTTGGAAGGGAACTTCACACCTGAAAGAGTTTTCATGAGGAGGAAAGGTGTCTCCACTGAAGCTTTATCGACAATCCATTTTTCATAACAAACCATTTTTTTTTCAAAATCATATATAAATGGCTGGAGTTACACTTAAAAATGTACTTGTTCCAATTTACATACAAATTCAACTTAAGAACAAAACTGCCGAACTTATCTTGTTCATAACTTGGGGTCTTCCTTTGTAGTGGTTTGAGTGCTGGGCTCTGGAAATTGGGTTTCAAATCCCAGCTCAGCCATGGAATCCCACTGGGTGACCCTAGGCAAATCACATTATCCCAGAGAAAAACAAAATCAGACAAATCTGCCAAGAAAGCCCAATGATAGGGTCATTTCGGGCTGCCATAAGTTGGAAAATGACATGAACCTCAGCAATAAGACTACAGGTGCCAACAGATTATGAATGGAGGTGGCAATTGAGTGTAGGATAGAATGGACCAAGATAAGAATTTCCAACTATATTAGCATATCTCTTATATTTACTTCATACCGGGACCATTTCACTATGAGCAATTACAGGCTTCACTAGCTGCAAGGAAATCATATATGGGGCCAGCCCCTGCTGGAATCTTCAGAAGTAATTTCCCATGAACTGGAAGCATGCATATAAAAATCCTTATTCGAGATTGCAGGGGGAAATAACTCAAATCCCACTGCATTTTTTAAAAGTTAAAGCTACTTATTAAGAATAAAACCTACACTAATAAAAGGTTTGTCAGACAAGTCACATGAATTATGACTTTAACATCTAAAAAAGAGGCCATTTTTTTACCTTTCCCGAGCTTTCAGGAAACAAAACAGATGTCCAGTGGGAAAGGAAAAATTGGTTAGCATCAACCAGAGCTCTAATTTTCATCTTACTGTTTACAATAGCAACCGCTATACAATTACCTTATGATATCTTGGGCCATTTTACATTATGCAATTATAGCACTCCGATTCCACTTTAACGGCAATCCTGTGATTGTTCATTGAGGGAAGGGTTTATTACAATCATCAGCAAGACAAATACTTTGGTGCCTCTGGCCAAATTACAAACCCACTATTCCACTGGATGTAGCCATGGCTTTTGAAATGGAATCATAGTGTTACAAATGTGTGTAAGGGCAGGGCTTGAATGTCATTAAATGACAAACAGGAAGGGAGGAAGAAATGCAAATACAGTATATCTGCCCCAAGAATCCAGCATCACATAATCTGATTGAGGATCTGATTGAGGTTGTAATCTGAAAGAGAAACTTTGCCATCACCCGTTTTGCAAATTAATGCTGAATGTATAACGGGACAGGTCTCGAAGAGAATCGACAACGCAGAAAGAACCGCAACTTGGAAACAACATCACCCAAGGAGACTTTCTGCTGTGCTTTCTGCAACCAAACTTGCCTATCTCAGATTGGCCTTTTTAGTCATCAATGCGCTTGTAAAAAGCATGGGATGAGTCCTTCCTAAGTATCTTCGTTCGCGAAGTAATGCCGAGATAGCGGGATTGTGAGTGTTATCAAATCCATGCACTCGTCAGTATTTCTGTATACCAGAAGTTCCCTAAGCTCCAAACAAGGGCTGCATTGACTTAGCCATGTAACTCCAGCATCAAAATAGAAAGGGTACTTGTAAAAAAGAGTACAAATATTAAATACAATCAGAAGGGTGTAGTTCACCTATGCGGCTTAGCCATATTTGCTGCATTCAGTCCATCCCATTTAATTGCAAACTTTTGGTTGGTGCCTAAATGATCTTTTCTGAACTCCCCCAACCGACTATCCCTCAGCCAAGCCCTCCATGTCATGTTCTATCTAATTTACTGGTATAGAAAATTTACTGGGTAGAAAAAAGCTAAAGTTGTGGTTCTGGGATCAGGCCTTCGGGCAGCTGGTGTAAATTGTACCTTTGGATTTGACTGGATTGACACTTTGGACTTGACTGGACTGACAATGTGTTCCACTTGATGGCTTTAATTAATTATTGTTGTATAAAGTGGTTTTTAATGTAATGTTTTTTTAATGTTTTTAATGCTTTTTAATGATGTTGATTATATGGTGTATTTTTATATTGTATTGTGGTGTTGTGGCCTGTAGTGCTGCAAATGTAAGCCGTGCTGAGTCCCCCTGCGGGGATGAGAAGCTGCGGGGTACAAATACCATAAATAAATAATAATAATAAATAGTATTATTTATATATTGGGAGTTTCTCCACAGTGAAATCGAAGTTTGTTTCTGTCAGAGGTGAGGAGCTGTCATGAATCACTGTGAAGTTATATTTTATACCCTTACCTTATTTTAAAAAAACAAAAAACCAGAAAATAGAAAAAAAAACACCAGAGAAGTGGAAATCATACCACTGATGTGATATTTTAAAGAAGAAGGGGAAACAGTGTCTTTTTCCACTCTGGAAAAGGTAACTGGGGGAATAAGAGTAAATGGCGATGTGGTTTTATGCTAGATTTTTATGTATTTTAATATGTTGTTGTAGTTGTTTTTAAATTGTATAGCATTGAATTTTGCTGTAATGCCGGTCTGAGTTCCTCGATAGAGGTGAGAAGGCCGGGGTACAAAAGTTTTAAATAAATAATTAATAAATAAAATTTCAGAAGAAAACAATAGCAGAAAGTGTGACAGAACACCACTCTGAACACCTTTATGACCTTTCCTTAAATGTCTAACTTTTTGAACCTTTTTTTGTTTTGCTTTTTTGTTGAATGGGAGTTGTATGTAGTTTCATCTTGGTCCTATAGTTTGTTTTGATTCAACAAAGTGGTGGCGTGCCATCCCTGATGGCAGTCCAGACATGAAACCTTCGTCTCCCAATTTCTCTTCCTAGCTTCCTATTATGTTCACTGGAACATGCTGGACAGGTGCCAGGTGCAGTTTGCAAGTCCTATTGTATTAAGTGTATTTGAACAGTGGTTTAACTAAATTGATTTCGAAGCAAGTTAGAAATCATCTCCAGAATACAGAGGCCTTTTCTATCATCCTATCAGTCACAGTCCAAACCATGTTATTCCAAGATGACAGTGTGATATAGCACAGAATGAATAGAATATATATTTTTCTATCATTTCCTGTTTTTTCTTCTTCTTCCTATCCCCCACAAAGCCTTTTAAGCAAATATCTGGTAGAGGAAAAATAGGTTACTCTTCTGGAATGTTTTAATATGTATAGCAGAGCTACTCCAAGAGAAGTTTCTGATGGAATTGACCTTTTCTGCCCCTTTCCCTGCCTTCATTTTGGAAACTTTTGCCACCAGTCAGATACGCAGCATTTATGTTTTGTGACTGACAATTATCTCATAATGAAAAACAAGTCACAATTAATAAAGCTCAAAACTAATACCTGCTAAATTCATTTAATGATTTAATGAGCTAGGGAAGACTGTTATGGGGAAAATGGAATTTTAGGAGAGAAGGGATTCAATTTCCAATTAAAAATTTAAAATCATTCTTGAGTCTTCACTGAGACTAAAAACAGGAGATGGGGAGCTTCTTCAAATTCTTCTCTCATCCCTCTTACCTTTACAATGAACTATATCAGGAGGCCTGCATTGCCTCTCAGAGCTACACCATTTGATTTGATTTGATTTTTTTGGAAAGGTGGGAACAGATGGTGGAAAGGAAACCCAACTCATAAGAAATTATGAGAGCAAAAAGGCTGTGCAAAAATTCTTCTTCATATCTGGTTTCCTTTATGCGTAGGTTAAGCAATAATGCTTAGAACCTTTGAATGATACATGGGGACGAGAGACAGGGCCTTTTCAGTGGTGGCTCCTCGGCTTCGGAATGCCCTCCCTAGTGACATCAGATCGGCCCCCTCCCTCCTGACATTTCGCAAGAAAGTCAAGACCTGGCTGTTTGAGCAGGCATTTGCTGATGAAATATAATGGTTTAATTAGATATATGGAATGACGACGATGTGACGGAAAGTGATTTCAACGTGACGCTGAGATTGTAATTGTATGTTTTAATTGCTAATTGTTGTGTTATATGGTTATTGTTTGTTTTGTTTTTCTCGTGTTTTGATTGGAGGGCAGAGATTGCTTTGTGTAAACCGCCCCGAGTCGCCTTCGGGCTGAGAGGGGCGGTATAGAAATGTAATAAATAAATAAATAAATGTCTGAAGTGTAACTTGGTATTGGTCAGAAAACATTTTACCATGATGGCAAGAAGAAAGCCATTCCATTGTTCTTTCCTAACTCAGGGCTTTATCATACTAAGTCACTATGTCTTGGCAATTGTGTGAGGATGGATAGCGGCAATATACCAGGATGCTCAACTCTTGCTATTACACTTCTTGGCATTCATGCAACTGTACCATTTCATAAATCTGTGGCCTTGCTTTCACTTACCCTCATCATCCTGGCCTTCAGAAGTACCCCTACTTTATAATTTTATTTATTTTTAAAAGCAACTTTGCAATTCTAGTAAAAGTTATTCAAAAATCACATAAATGAAATGTTATGTTTAGTTTTTGCTTAGTTTTAGGCTTGACATGCAAGAACAGTCTTTTAGATCTATTCGAATAGAAAGAGATGAACTCTCAATGTTCACTTCCCTTAGTGATGGGGTGAAGTGGGACTTTAGCCAAGCACCCAGGTGAACTACCAGTTTCTGCTATTTCACATTTTCTCTCTCTGGTGGTCTGTGGAGCAGGGTTTTTTATTAGATAATAGGTATCTTGTCTAATGCCAGGATTCACACATTACTGTATATGACAGTGATGCTCAAACAGCTGGCATCAATAAAAGTTGTGGCATTTTTAAAATTCCAATAATGTATTGTTTTTGGCTCCTTCCCCCTCTGGTCCCAATTAACCTCTGGAGTCACAATACAGATACCTTCCAAATTGTTATAGGCTGACTGCTATATTTGGGATTTATCTTGGAAAATATGAAGCCCTGAAGCCTGTATATTGGAAGAAAGAATGGCAACAATTGTACTCTGTGACAAGTATCTTTGTAAAGATAATAGCATTTAATGAAGCCAGTTCTGGGCTTTCAGCCATCTAACTATAAACAAGAAGAAATAAATGCCAACAATAAGGGAAAGTTCTATACATTGCAGACAAAATAGAAACATGGACAGGTAGATTTTAACCTTGTAGTCGAATCAGTAAATAGCTAAAGATGTATATCAGATTGGTGGCCTATGCAAAGACCAGGAAAATCTACTTTGGAATTGGTTGATGGGTGACCTTGAATAAATGTACAGTTGCAAGTCTTATGTAATTGGTTGTGGGCAGAACACCAGTAATATACAGTATGTAGCTGACTTGTGATAACAAAAGATCAGTTCACAGTCACTCTGATAAGTGAATTAGAGAAGGAGAGATCTGAGATGCTACATAAACCAACAATAGAATTGAAAAGGCGCATGATCCATCCACATCTTCCACCACTCAAACTATGATGTTTCTAACAACCACCTAATAACCTGCTCCTAAGACAAATATAATACTTGATATCACTCTGTAGTGAACTACCTGTTGTGAAAAATATATGACAAATGCTTGTTTTGATATATAAGGATTTGAAGAGACGCCTGTGGAATTGTATGATTTTTCCTATGGATACCTGTTTAGATATATAGATTTAATGTTGTGAAGATTGTTTAATTCCTTATCAATGTAAGTCTATATGGCTGCCTCTCAATATTTTCCCTCTAAATCAGTGGTTCCCAAACTTTTTTGGCCTACCGCCCCCTTTCCAGAATAATCTTTACTCACCGGCCCCTTAGAAATTTTTTTTTTAAATTAATAGCAATTAAACAGAAAGATATATATATTTATGCAGTGGTTCTCAACCTTTCTAATGCCATGACCCCTAAATTAGGTTCCTCATGTTGCGGTGACCCCCAACCATATTTTCATTGCTACTTCATAAATCACTTTGCTACTCGCCGTGCCGCCAGCAGAGAGGGCTCTGAGGGGACCGGCAGCCGTGGCCTGAGAGGACGAAGAAGCAAGGCCTGCTCTCCCCGCGGAAGCCCCGGGCTCTCCTGCTCCCTCCGCTGCCTCCGCCGCTGCCGGGGAAGGCTACACTTTCTTCCGCGTAGTGGGGAGGCTCTGCCAGAGGATGCGGAGGCCTTTGCACTGCAGCCCTCGCACTGCACTGCATGTGGGGGTCAAATCGAAGAGGAGGGGCCAAAGTAGAGGGCCGCATGACCTCTCCTAAATGGCCAATCATTCACTCCCCCCCTAAAGAGGTTCACTGCCCCCCAAATTCCCCTGAGCCTCCCTCTGCCCTGTTGGATCGCCTCACTGCCCACCAGGGGGCGGTACCGCCCACTTTGAGAATCAGTGCTCTAAATTAATGTGATATTCCATTATGATGCAAGATATTTGATTCTTCACATAGAACAGTTAATCACGTGCCTAGACTAAGATCTTCAGAATCCACAAGGGGAAAGGAAATGTTTGTTGCTGTTTTGACAATATAAATAAATGGCTTGATTTATTTTGCAAAGCAACGTGTTTATTTCTATTGCTACATTTACTGAAGCAGAATGTTGATGCTATGCCTGCATTTTTGGAAAATTCTATTGTCTAGGAATGGAGGAACAAGGGAAATATTTTTTCATGAATTCTGGAAGCTCTCTTTGGAAAGTACTGGTGAGTGCTGATTTAAACATTAGTCCCAGTTCTAGAAATTTGGTTGCTTCATACCTCTGGAAATACTGACTCATTTACATACTGAAGGAAACATGTGACTGCCACTTAGAAAAGCAATTCTGTTTTTCTTTCTCTTTTTTTGTTCTTCTTATAAATTGTGGTGGAGATTTCAGTCATGCAAGGTATATAAAAAGCACAAATGATCTCATAAAGGCCCTGCACAATTTCCTCTTTCTAATATATTTTCAAATTGATTATTTTCTTTTTAAGAAAAAGCTTCTTTGTCTTACCTGAATCAAATGTAAATATATAACAATAAAATAGGCATTAGTATCCTTGTCAAATATTGCAATCATATCTCCTTTTCAGGTGAAACACATGCAATCTGCCCTGAGGCTCAAGTAAGCAAGGCCACAATTGCCTATAATGTTTGGCAGAAAAGACAAGAGAAATTTATCTAAGGTGACACAATCTGTATTGCACTGGCAAAATCGCACAACGGAGCCACTCTGAATATTTTAGATAATACCTTGCTGTAATTGATAGCATTAAAACCGTCTGTCTCCTTCACTATTCTAGGACAATGATAAAAAAGAATAAGAAAAGATAGCAAACCAGCGTTTCTACATCCATCTTGAACCGCCTAGAGATTTTGTTTCATGAATGAAAGGCCCGTACCAATGGAAGAAATAAAGAAATAATTATGTTCCACCTAAACATACAACTGTGCTCAAAGCTTAATTCTCCTCCGTAATGGAGATAAGTTTGCATTTCATGAAAAATCCTGGTCCTTTCCCTAATTTCAAAAGCTCTTTACGACTAACACACGACCAATTAAATTCATGTTAGCTATCTTGGCTGTGAGAAGACATAGAATATAGTGGAAACCAGGGGCGACCTAAGGTCATTTAAAATGGTAAGCGAACATTATTTTGGCGCCCCCAAAAACATTATTTTGCCCCCCCCCGCGCATGCCCAGAAGCTCCTGTGCGCAGGCACAGAAGCCTGTAAACACAGCACTCCCTATTCGGCACGCCCCCCCTCCGCACATGCCCAGAAGCTCCTGTGCGCAGGCACAGAAGTGCAGAAGCGCCGGAGCGCACAAGGCCCAAAAGCAGAACATCGGCCGGACGCTGTATGGCGGGCGAGGGAATGTGCCCTTTACCCAGATGGCGCCCCATGCAGCGGCGTCCTTTGCCTACCGGTAGGACCTCCCCTGGTGGAAACAAAGAAAAATAAGGACTGGTTCATCTGTATTTAACTCCAGTTCTATCTACTTTTAACCCACTCACTGCCAGCATGCAACTCCCAATGGGTTTTCTAAAGAGAATACATCTTTCAACAGGAGAAAAGAGTGCCCAACTTGTTATATATGGAGAGGACCACCATGGGCACACACACAAGTATTCTTCCCATATGTTCCTACTGAAATCCCTGCATACAAAGCAACACCATGAGTACATGATTGGGCAGAAAATGGACAAGCTTGGCCAATTCAATATAAGGGAATGCCAGAGGAACACTAAATTCAGGGAAACATCAAGACTAAGTGTGTATATAAGCATAACTATGATTGGAAGATGTCATATTACACACCAAAGAAGCAAGATATGTCCAAAGAAGCAAGATATGTCCCCTAAAGAGCTTCTTTGACACATAATTAACAGTGGGTGCATCTACTAGGCATGAGAAAAAAGTTATGAAAATGATTCGTTTCGTAAGAAATTCGTAAGAAATGCTACTTTCGAGCGTTTGCGCACCTGGAACGCCAACCAGGAAGTGGACTTTCTTTTTAGAACCTCGGGGGCCAGGATTTTCTTAAGTGTCGTTATTAGCTCGTAAGGGGGCATAAGGGGGGCACCCTCCTTCTCTCTCACCACCCTCCCGCCTCCCTTGCCAATATTATGGCAAGGCAAGCCCTAAACTCGCTCCTTCCCTCAGCTGGAAGGAAGCCTGGAAAAAATGTAAACAGAGAGGATTACTCAGAAGTAAATCTGCAAAGGAGGGCACTTTGGATGAAGGGTCCTCCTTTGTGGATTTACTTCTGAGTAAACCTCTCTGTTTACATTTTTCCAGGCTTCCCTGCCTCTCCTGCCTGCCTGCCAGGATCTAAGGCATCAAAGAGTATTGGGGTGAGAAACCAACCTAATGTATAATAGAATGAATGCTACTGTAAGTGCCACTGCCTAATATTATAAGTAATCCAACTGGTCATACCTAATTCCATGCACATGCAATAATACAGCAGTAATAACAATGGGTATAAGAAAAGGTAAAATTCAAACCGAAGTATTCTGAGTGGTCCCTGCCTCATGCAAAGCGGGCTCATGCGGTGCAACGGAAATTAGCCCGGGGAAAGCCCAGCTTGGAGCACACACATACATATTCTTGGGAGGGGGATTTGTTGCAGAATCCCGGCCTCATAGAGAAGATTCTGCAGCAACCCCCAAAAGAATATGTATGTGTGTGCACCCAAGCAGAAAAAACGCTGTCTTTTCCGGGCTAATTTCCCGGGCTCACAAAGAAGAGCCCATTTGCACCGCATGAGGCAGGGACCACTCAGAACACTTCGGTTTGAATTTTACCTATTCTTATACCCATTGTTATTACTGCTGTATTATTGCATGTGCATAGAATGTAGGTATATGACCAGCCTGGGCAAACTTGGGCCCTCGCTCCTCGGGATCAGGGTGAGAGAGAGGCAGCGAGGAGCGGGGGCTCCTCCTCCTTTTCTTTTGCTGCTTCAAGAATAGAATACCCACTCCCTCCCTCCTTCCCTCCCTCCTTCCTATTTGGAGAGTCCCATCTAGAATTCAGTGTGATTTATTCAAGTTTTGGCCTACAACTCCCAGAAATCCCAGCCAATTTACCAGCTGTTAGGATTTCTGGGAGTTGTAAACAAAACCATCTGGAATGCACATGCTCTGGCATACAATTACTAACGGTTTCGTTAGTACTTAAGTTACATTTCCGAAATTTTTGGGAATTTTTTGTAAGTCTTTCTTTTACTAATCAACCCCCCATTTGATTTACGATTCACCATTTTAGGATTCTAAACCATGCCTAGCATCTACACTAGAGAATTAACTGCTATGACTCAATGCCAAGGAATAATGGAACTTCTCATTTTACAAACTTTCTCTGACAAATAATGCTAATCATTCACCAAAATACAACTCCCAGGATAATGCACCCATTATCAAAGGGACTAAAGGCATGATGAGGTTGACCGGTCATATAGGCAAGTGTGTCCACGATAAAAATATATTTGCACTGCCATAGAATTGTGTGTCTTGTGTACATCAGTAAACACGAGTAGTACTTATAATATTTAGGCACTTACTCTATAAGTTAGCATTCATTCTATTATACATTAGGTTGGTTTCTCACAGGATCTAAAGCATGCCAAGCCTTGATGCGCTTTAGATCCTGGCAGGGGAGGAGGAGTGGACGCTCTCCCTGCCCCTTCTGCCTGCCAGGATCTAAAGCCTTGAAGAGGCTTCATGACAGGCCAACTTCAGCCCTCCAGGTGTTTTGGACTTCAACTCCCACCATTCCTCACAGCCTCAGGCCTCTTCCTTTTCCTCTCAGCCTGGGCCAACTTGGGCCCTCGCTCCCTCAGGATCGGGGTGAGAGAGAGGCAGCGAGGAGCGAGGGGGGCGCTCCTCCTTTTTGCTGCTTCCAAAGAATAGAATAACCCCCCTCGCTCCTTCCCTCCCTCCTTGCTATTTGGAGAGTCCCATCTAGAATTCAGTGTGATTTATCCCAGTTTTGGCCTACAACTCCCAGAAATCCCAGCCAATGTACCAGCTGTTAGGATTTCTGGGAGTTGTAGGCAAAAACCATCTGAATGCGCATGCGCTGGCATACGAACTACTAACAAATTTCGTTAGTAATTACGTTACATTTTAGAAATTATTGGAAATTTTTTTGTAAGTCTTTCTATTACTAATCAGCCCCCCATTAGATTTTCGATTCCCTATTTTTGGGTTCTAAACCATGCCTAGTAAGGAGTGTACATCAAGCAATAATGATGCTGATTGTTCCAGATTGTATCATAACACAATGTAGGAAAGTCAAAGGAAAGTGAATATTTCTGCAAACCATTGCATCTTAGAACTGAGGTTTAAAGGAGATGTAGGTTAAGGTAATTATAGATCTATATTGGTGGGGCAAGATGTTCTCGGGTGAACCAGGGGCAGTTTGAGAAGTTTGAAATTAAAAGTAAGAGAGAGATTTCCATTTCTGTGAAAGCAGGAGCTGAGCAAAGCCATTGGGACTGTGGTGCAGCTGGCTGGGAGTCAGCTGCATAAGATCTCTGAGTCAACTGCATAAGATCTCTACTGATCAGAAGGTAATGAGTTCAAAGCCTGCCCGGGTCGGGGTGAGCTCTTGACCAAATTGTGTAGCTTGTTGCAACCTGAAAGACAGTTGCATCTGTCAAGTAAGAAATTTAGGTACCACTTTGTGAGAAGGCAAATTTAACTGATTTACAAGGCCATAAAAAATCTCCAGGAAATATGCAAAAGAATTAAAGAACGTGACAGCTCCCCCTGGTGGCCAGAAACTGGAATGTTAGATTGCCTCTGAGTGTCTGTCTATATATGTTGTGTGTCTATCGCATTAAATGTTTGCCTGTATATGTAGATTGTAATCTGCCCTGCAGGGTGAGAAGGGCAGAATATAAATGATGTAAATAAATAAATAAATAAATAGTTAATGGTAAAGGGGTTTTCCCCCCTCAAAAATGTGTGTGTGTTTGTGCATATATATATATATAGATAGATATAGATAGATAGATAGATAATCTGTACAGATCCACTTTCAAGAAACAACTTGATAATATACACAATGTTATACAGTTGATTCAACAATGCTCCACGAATTTGTGCTTATAAACAAGGAATCATTTGAATTAGAGCCCAACTGTGAATGCAGCCTGAAACAACCATGTGCAGTAACAACCCAAGTATTGTAAATAATGTATCATTTGAAAAATCACATAACTAATTTTACCGATAAGCATATTTAATATACAATGTGAGTCACCTAAAAGGAGGGAAATATCTATGGAAATAAAGATAAAAGTATGAAATACCCTTATGGCTTTTGTGAGTTCTATAATGGCAATATTGGATTATTGGGCAACATTTATATCAAATGACATGTGCATGAGACTGAACAATAGTTTTATGAGTTGCCTCTTTAGAGCTTTCTATTTCTGGACATTTTATATGATTCTGAATACCTCAGCTTTTCAAGGGGAACAAAAATATGCCAAGGTGCCTTTACTTCTAAAGGCAGTGACTCTCAGCTCGGCTAGCAGTCTACGGGGAGAAAAACCTTCATGATACATTTAGATAGCTGAGCTATTTCTCTTACCCTTGCCCCTTCGTTGTGTAAATGCACGTGACTGGAACAGCAAGATCCTGCTCCAGAGTTTAACACTTAATGCAATTGTGAAACTCGAGTCCTGAGGGGACAAAAGATGCAAGCAGCTTGCCCCGAGAGACCAAGAGTTTACAGTCATAAGGAAGCTCTCTCAGCTGTAGCTAATGCAACTTGGTTCAGGGAGCAAGTCCCTGGCTTCCTGCTAAAATAGTTTTTTCTATCAAGCAACAGACTACTATGTACTGCCACAAAATCTGACTGGGTCAGTCTCAGTTACAAAATGCTTTGTGTTACAAGGAAAGTCACTGCAGCTGTTTTTAAAGTTCTTTCAAATGAAATAACAAGCATCCAAATATATATTTCATATAAAAATATAGAGAATGCAGAAACGGTCATTTGGGTTGAACTACAAACAAGGTGAAGCAATCTTCTATACATCACCAATGATTCCACACTTGGTAAAGACGCTTTTTAAGACAACTGCTCTCCGAATCTCTGGACTAGGACACCCAATAAAAATGTTAGGACTTTTCCAATGTGTGAATTCTTGGACTCCAGTTTTCCTGGTTTCAAGTGGTAAAAATCTAGTACTTTGGTCAATAATTTGGGAATAGTAATAGCGATCTGAATCTACTAGCATGCCATGAAAGTGGATAACACTGATACGTTGATATTCATTACAAACTTCCTTTACCTGCAAGTCTGAAACCTGCAAGTCTGAAATATGACATACTTCAAAATCAGAAATTGTTCACAATTGAGATAATGGTTGAGATAATGACATATATTGCTTTCTGTTTATTCAAGGTACACAAAATATTATAAATATTACATAACATTACTTTCAGGCTTTATTTGTAAGTTATATATATTGACACCTCTCCGTTGGCGCCCCCTTGTTGTGGGGGAGAGGCTTGCATACCCTAATGAAGTTGTGAGCTATGCTGGCGGTGGCATAACAGGTCACAACCGAAGGGTCTGACAAAGAGCTTCAATGGGCAGGATGGGCTCTCTAGCCTTTTGGCAACCATCCTAGGAGAAGGAAAACTCTGATTTCAAACCCGGGCAGATGGTGCACGTTTAACCCTGTAAGGTCAACCATCTAGAGAAGGAAACTCAACTCAAACCTACGACCTGAGGACCTTGTTGCCACCGTCCCAGCTTGCTAGGCCCCGGCAGACAAACTTTTGGTTTAAAGCAGGGGTGCACAATTACCGGCCCTCCAGGTGTTTTGGACTTCAACTCCCAGAAATCCTAGCCAGTTTACTAGCTGTTAGGATTTCTGGGAGTTGAAGTCCAAAACACCTGGAGGACTGGTAATTGCCTACCCCTGGTTTAAAGGGTGAGTCCAGTTATGTGCACACTGCTCTCCACCAGAAAAATCCATTGCACAGGCTCGAAGGACACATCCAACCTCCGTAAATGAAATCATCAACGTGCTTGTAGAAAGCGCGGGATAAGTCGTTCCTAAGAATCTTCGTTCGCGAAGAAATGCCAGAGAGATATATGTTGACAGTTCATATCATATAACACCTTGTACACTTCACTAACAGAATGGTTTCTTCTTCTGATTCACCTATCCTGCTACATCCCCACTGCCTACCTACTACAGTACAATGGGGTCTGCATGCTGGCAGTAACATAGCATCAGAGAGTGGGATTTTTCTTCTCCTCTCCCTTGCTCTTCCCAAGGTGGTTGCACTGCATTTCTTTCATCTATATCTTCACTGATTTTTATATGCTAGAATTAAACAATATTGCCAAGAAAAACAATAAATGAACCAGAAGGTACACTGGTTCATTTATAGTGCAGGAAAATGCAGGAAGTAGTGCAGGAAAGGGGGTAATTTACAGAAGACTAATTGTGGGGCCATGAATGGGCAAACAGACACAATTGTTTTACTGAAGAGAGGTGTGATATTAAAGATTCTCATCTCAGTATGTAACCATTGTCTACACTGTGACATCTCCCTTGGGGAGATGGTGGTGGGGTATTTATTTATTTATTCAAATTTACTCGTCGCCACTTCCAGTTGGCACAGGGCAACTTGCAGGATAAAGCAAGAATTAAAACAGACGTATTAAAACCATGTCACAGGATTAAAAGAGATAGCAATAAAATACACATAGCATCAGGAGAAGCCGAACAGTTTAAGACCCAAAGGCCTGCTGGAACAGTAGGGTCTTGCAGGCCTTCCGGAAAGCTAACAGACTCTGAAGGGCATAGACTTTGGAGGGCAGCGCATTCCAGAGGATTGGAGCTATGATCGAGAAAGCCCTTCTCCTTGTTGCAGTCAAATGGTAAGCCCTGGAACTTGGGTCCACGAGGAGATTTTGCGTCTCTGAGCATAGGGATCTGGTGGGACAGTATGGGATAAGGCGGTCCCTTAAGTACACTGGCCCCAGACCATTCAAGGCCTTGAAGGTCAGAACCAGCACTTTGAAGGTAATCCGGCATTCCACAGGGAGCCAGTGCAGTTCACGCAGGATGGGTGTGATATGGCAGCTCGTCGGGACACCCGCGAGCAGCCAAGCTGCAGCGTTCTACACCAGCTTAAGTTTCCGGATTACCGACAGAGGAAGGCCAATGTAAAGAGCATTACAGTAGTCTAGCCTTGAGATGACCGTAGCTTGGACCACTGTGGCTAGGTCGTGTCGGGACAGATAGGGGGCCAGCTTCCTTGCCTGGCATAGATGAAAAACGCCACTCTGCTGACGGTGGAGATGTGAGCCTCCATCGACAGCTGAGGGTCAAAAGTAACACCAAGGCTCTTTACTGACAACGACGGACATAATGTCACGCCGTCCAGGGTCAGAAGCTGAAATTATTATTATTATTATTATATTATAATATTATTATATTATTATAATATAATAATAATATATTTAATATTATATTATTATAATATTATAATATTATAATAATATTATAATATTATTATAATATTGCAAAATAGGTTGGTGTGATAAAGTTCTAAAGTCTTTCTGGGCATGCCCAAGCTCTTCATGCTACCTCAAATTTGTTCTTCCTGTATTCCAGCTCACCTTGCTTTTCTAGGTCTCCCACTTGCAGACCTAGAAAAGCATATAAGTTCTTTGAGATCTGATATATATGTGCCTCAAGACCTAGCAAACCTAGGCCTATAATACCACTTAGGTGGTTTAGGAGCTGTGAATTTTGATTGTTTTCTTACCTGAAAATGCAAATTTCACAGGATACGTGTTTCCTCTTTCTTTTGTGTTTTCTCACAATTTTGAAGTTGATTGGTCTTGAGGTGAGAGACACATACTTTAAGGTTTTTTTTTATATAAAAAAATATAAGATTGCCATGATGCCATAAAGATGGTCTGGGTTCACATCACACAGGCCCATTCATCTAGAAGAAAACTAGCTGAAAATAGTCTGGTGATGGAGAGACTATACCTCAAGATTGGACATGCCACTCATCAGAATTCTGTAGAATTCATTAAGCCCCTCAGCTAAAAGAATTTAAGGCAGCAGGGTAGTAAACGGAGAACCTATAAAGCTACTATCAGCCCCAGAAAAATCAATTTTGAGCAAAAATGTTAGACCAATGGCATTACAAGCCAATCTCATATGTGCATAAAATTTTTATCCCATAATTGTATAATATATATGCCATAAGTAACTTGAAGACCCTCATTCCATATACCAAATAATCAAGTATTTACAGTATATTCCAAATATTTACAATGAACTTCTTTTCCACATGAGTAAGCGGTTCTCAACAAATTACATCCAGCCTGGTCTTAAATATTTCAAACAGAATTCCCATTTTTATCTCCCTCTGGCTTTCTCATCTCAAAATATGAAAACAAACCCATGGAGCCCATTCTGATAGCAGGCAAGACAGTTCCACAAATGAGCTGAGCAGTAGGTGCACAGCGTCCCAGAGACACGCACATATACCCACACACTAGCCCTCCTTATAGCCACTCCATTAGTACAGCCAGTCCTCCACCCAGGAGGGCAAGAATGTGTTTCTCTTGCTTTATTTTGCACATAGCAGGAGCCTGGTTGCAGCAGGGTTGTGAAGCACAATAGATTTCAAGCGTTTTCGGTACAGCTAATTGTAATTCTCCGAGGCCTTCTGTCCAAAAGAGAGCACAAAGAAAGTGCTTATGCAACCTATCATTAGCTCCATGGATCAATATCATTTAGGAAATACAAAACAACTTTAGTTGTTTAAAGACAGGAAGTACCAGGAGGTGTCCCCTCTTTGTGTTGACAGCAAATCCTAGTATTGATCTGTCTACAGTGTAACTGTGCAGAAATTTGGAGAAAGCAGAAGGACCTGCTGGGAATATAAATAGAGCCACTCTACCAGCTGGCTCTGTGTTTGGTTCCTGTAAAGCTGCCTTGGGTATGGCAGTATGTATCCAAACTAAATGATACATCCCTTTGCTGTTGGAAACACACACACACACACAAAGCAAGCTGCAAACAATTCACCCACAACATCTTTTCTCTGGTGTTTTCCAAGATTCTCCTCTTCCTAAATATTTTATGATGCATTCTCACAAATATTAACAATGCCTCTGCACTTCAGAATCAAATTTGAACGGGTAACCACATCTATACAATTCCGACAACATGACAATGAGATGCTGAATTTTATAGATACCTTATTATATTTCTGGATTTACAAAATAAGCAATAGTCCTTTGAAAGCATTTGAAAATATTTCTTAAGCATTGGTTGAGGCTCAATAATGCCTATGTCTACATGAGACACAAGCAATGGATTCAAACTATAGGAAATGGTATTCTACCTAAACATGAAGATGAACTTTCTGATAGTAATGGCTGTTTTACAATGGAATACATAGCCTCATATTGCACTGGAGTCTCTTTATCTAGAGTTATTAAATCTGAAGCTGGATGGCCATCTGTCAGGAGGACTTGGGTAGTGTGTTCCTTCAAGGCAAGCATTGGACTGGATGGCCTTGTGATCTCTTTCAATTATTTGATTCTATGAAAAGTTTGTTCATTGCATTATGCTGCACCTGTACAGATATGTTTTTCCAACCAGTTAACAATATTCTATTTGATTTGGGATTAAATGTTATTGTGGGGTTCCTTACATATGTCCAGTGTCACTGATTGTATAATAGTTGTATCGAAAGCCAAAATTTACTGCTTTTGGGATCATGTAAGAAGTTCTGCTGGCCAGGGCTGTTATTCCGTCTCCAATCTGGGTGTAAACAGTCACCCAGATTGGCTACAGAATAACATCCCTCCCCAGCAGATCTGGGGGAAACTCGGGTTTCCCCAGATCTGCTGGGGAGGGATGTTGTTATCCCGCATGGAAGCGAGAGGGAGGTGGGGGAAGAGGTGTCTTTACCCACTTTGCAAGTCGCTTTCATCCATCCCGCATCGCCTCCACTCCTCCTTGCCACCTTCGAACTAATGCGCATTAGCTGTAACCCGTGTTAGTTCCCAGCTGGCGAGGGGGAGGGGGGAGCATCCCCTCCACCCCTCCTTGCCACCATGGAACCAACGCGGGTCAACGATAACCCGCATTAGTTCCAAGTTGGTGAGGAGGAGGGGGGAGCATCCCCTCCACTCCTCCTTGCCAGCTGGGAACCAACACGCGTTAGCTTTAACGCTTGACCTCCCATGCCTTACCCCCGGATCTGAATGGGGCCATTCTCAGGTGAGGCAGTTTTCAGGTGGCAGAAGGAAAAGCCAGGGAACCCTTTCCAAAAATGGCGATTTTCTTACGACAAATGGTGGCGCCGGCTTCGATTTTGGTAATTCACTTCCAGGTTGCTTACAACCATAGGCAGCTACTTACTTAGATGGATAAAGAGTTGAATGCCACCCCACACATACATAATGCCGTTATCACACAAGAGTGACTATGCAAAGGATGAAATTGCTCCACATCTTTGAATTTCTAAAAGAGTGCTTGACTTTGAATACAAGGAAAGCCTTCTGGGATCAAACCATCAGTCTAACTGGTCCCATTTGGCAGCAGATGTACCTCAGAAGCATAGCCAGCCACAAAATCAGCTGATGGATGAGGTATAAGATGAAAAAATAATAAGAGCCAGAATAAAGGAACAAAGCTCTGATTACTCTACATCCCACCATCTCTACCTGGTGCTCCAAGTTGCAAACAAAGTTTTCCCCCTCACTTCCAATGCATCCACACAGCAGAGAGACTGGGATGAGAGACTGGACAGCTTATGTGACTTATTCCTGCTATTTATGGATTGTAACACACAGCCTCTCAACAAACTATTCCCACTTAGGCATCTGCTGTTGAGTCATGGATCATTCCCTTTTAGTATTTTTGTATCTGTTAAGAACTGTCTCTAAATTATATTGGAATCCATAATTTAATCATGGGGCACTTTCTTTTGTCTGTTAAGTCATTTTATTAGACTTCAAATAATAATAATATCGGATTAAAAATATAGTGGGGCTAGAAAACTCTTTTTTTTTACACACATTCTATATACCATGCATTTTATAAACTTCTATTATCCCCTTGAATACCTTAGTAAACTTGAAAGCCGCCACCCATACATACACATTGATTTGGGAGACATAGTAAATGCATTCTAATGACAGAAGTAATAAAACATAGCTGGATATTGTGAGACACAAAACATTTTGTTGTCGTCATGTATCTTCAATTGCTATGGCGAACCTATCACAATGTTTTCTTGTCAAGATTTATTTATTTGCCATTGGCTTCCTCTGAGAGTATGTGACTTGACTATGGTCAACCAGTGGGCTTAATAGAAGAATGATTCAAACTCTTTTATTCAGGGTCATAATCCCAGCACTACACCATGGTTTAGTGGTGGAGATTTTTTTTCATGGTGTGAATCCTAACCATAATCATATTGATCAAAGTCTCTGCCTACTGAAAATGGAGTAGTACGGCTGAAGATGAAATAGTATGGAAATAAGTTAAGCAAAACTACAAAGCTAAGCAGTGAAGGGAAGTTGCAAATGAGAATTTATGAGCCAAATTGGTACTAAGGTCAGTGAAGTTCTGGTTTGTCCAGGTATTGCAAGCCTTGATTCTCATCATCTTGTGAGCAGGACAACAAAAAATAAGAGAGAAGGAGGAAAATAAAGTTCAGGGCAATATGGATGTGAAAAAATGTCATTGGTAGGTATAATAGTGACTTTCGTTGGGCAGAAATGGCTTGTGGTACAGAAGTGTCCTTAAATCCCTGGGGCTACTGAAAGAGGTGTCTGTACTGTGACTTAAACTGAATATGAAACATGGAAAAGGTGCACTGACTCTAGGACATTTCATAAATACTAATCTACGTCAACAGTTTTCAATGCCAAGTGATAAATGCCATTTTAATATGAATTTAACTTTGCAGCTATTCTCCTGTCCATTTATATCTATTAGGTATGGTTAGGTTTGGTCGGAATCTTCATAATTCAGAATAAATAATTTGGAATAAATTCAGAAAGATTTCCTTTTTGAAGTGATTTTGAAGTTTTTAAGGAAACCGGAAGTCCCTTTGCCCTTCCAAAGCTTTTTCCGCCATTTCTCTTATGAATCAGTAAGTGAGTCGGAAATGATTCAGCTTTCTCCACTGTTTCTGTTCCCTGGCTTGATCGAAGTGTATAAAATCATGCATGGGATAGAAAAGGTGAATAAAGAAAAAATATTTTCTCTGTCACACAACACTAGGACTAGGGGGCACTCCCTGAAGCTCCAAGGTAGGAAAGTTAGGACTAATAAAGGGAAATATTTCTTCACCCAGAGGGTCATTGGGTTATGGAACTCACTTCCAGAGGAGGTTGTGACAGCTGTCAGCCTGGACAGCTTCAAGGCAGGATTAGACAGATTCATGGATACCAAGGGAATCAGTAGCTACTGAAATGGACATCCAAGTGCCACCTCTGTGTTGATGGAGGCAGGCAGGATTTTCCCGGGTACTGGTTGTGGGGGGTCAGGAGCAGGTGAGGGTTCTGCCCTCCTTTCTGCTAGAGATCCCTGTGTACAACTAGTGGGCCACTGTGTGACACAGAATGCTGGACTAGATGGGCTGAGGCCCGATTCAGCATGGCTCTTCTTATGTTCTTATGTTCTTATGTTCTGGCCTCGGTTCAAGCCAGAGAAGCCTTCTAAACCAGTGTGGATGGATTCCCTTTCTTTCTTTTCCCTCCCGTGTCAGCGAGAGAAGCAGTTTTAACCAGTGTGGATGGCATGGATCCACATCAGTTTAAACCAGTGTGCATGGATTCCTTTCCTTTCCCTCCGGCCTCCCGAGTCAGTCTTAAGTGAGAGAAGCAGTTTTAATCAGTGTGGATGGGATGGATCCGTGTCAGTTTAAACCAGTGTGGGTGGATTCTTTTCCTTTACCTCCCCCCTCCCGAGTCAGTCTTAAGCAAGAGAAGAGCTTTTAACCGATGTGGATGGGTTGGATCTGTGTCAGTTTAAATCAATGTGGATGGATTCCTTTCCTTTCATTTCTCTCCCGCGTCAGTTTAAACCAGTGTGGATGGGATGGATCCACATCAATTTAAACCAGTGTGGATGGATTCCTTTCCTTTCCCCCCACGTTAGTTTAAACCAGTGTGGATGGATTCCTTTCCTTTCCCTCCCCCCTCCTGCGTCAGTCTCAAGCAAAAGAAGCGGCTTTAACCAGTGTGAATGGGATAGATCCATATCAGTTTATACCAGTGTGAATGGATTACTTTCCTTTCTCTCCCCACCTCCCGAGTCAGTCTTAAGCAAGAGAAACAGTTTTAACCAGTGTCGATGGGATGGATCCGCATCAGTTTAAACCAGTGTGGATGGGTTGGATCAGTGTCAGTTTAAACCAGTGTGGATGGATTCCTTTCCTTTCTCTCCAACATCATTTTAAACCTGTGTGGATGGGATGAATCTGCATCAGTTTAAACCAGAGTGGATGGATTCCTTTCCCTCCCACGTCAGTTTAAACAAATGTGGATGGATTCCTTTCCTTTCCCTTCCACCTCCCTCATCAGTCTTAAGTGAGAGAAACAGTTTTAACCAGAGTGGATGGATTTCTTCCCTTTGCTTCCCCCACCCCTTCTGGAGTAAAACAACTATTTTCAAAGTAAAGACCATCCAATGAAACAGGAAATAACACTTTGAAACCATTAGCGAAGGATTCGGAAGTCTCAGAATTTTGGAAAAGTTCTGAACTTTTTTTCTTGTGAAAACCGGAATTGACTTTAGATCTGAACCACCAGCTCCCCCTATATCCAAAAGTAGTTTTGAACCATCTTTATCAACAAGCCTAATATCTACACACAATCTGAGAGAGAGAGAGAGAGAGAGAGAGAGAGAGAGAGAGAGAGAGAGAGAGAGAGGAGTGTACAACAATTTCTATGTATAATAGAGAAGAAGAAATGTAGACCTTTAAATTCTCACATTCTGGATCTCAAACACCTTTCCCCCCTCAGATAAAATGTATTACATTTTTCAGTGAGTGCCAACTGCATACAATGATAAAGCTAATAAAAATGACTTTAAGGGTGCATTAAATTTGGTTTTGGGAAGACTCTTATATTTGCAGCATAAATGCTAATAAAATTATAAATCTGCTATTAACATTTTATATTCCTACCAAGTGATCAAGATTTTTAAAAGGCACTTTAATGAGGGACATATGACAAACGACAAGAGTACTGAAACAAGAACTAGGCTGTTTGCAATTGGAAACACACACACACACACACACACACGGTCTTTTCAATGAAAACAACACCCCTGCAATAGTATTTCAAGGTGATAATGCTCAATATTTACTATAATGAATGGTGACATAACAATGTTTTTCATGCTTTAAGTGATTATCAGGAGATTCTACTCAATGGCCTATACTCTAAATATCATTGCTGGCTATTGAGCCTCAGATCAACTTCACCGTATAGTAGCCTAATCAAAGCTTTTCCTTGGCCAAGGTCACCCAGCAGGTCTCCGTGTTTGAGCAGGGATTTGAATTCTGATCTCCTGGCAAACTATTTCAACACCATAACTCCTACACCATACTTAACAGCATTTTCATGTCAGCATGAGCAATATAGCAAAGCCACTAATTATGATTATGAAATTTGTCTGTTGTGTTCAACATATTCTTTTCTCTAAAGTTAAAAAGAGTGAACATCTAATTGCAGCCTATAGGAGCAATCTCAAACAGCTAATTATTTCAGACAGTAATGCTTATCTCCAAATGAATTTAATCATGTACATGTAAGATATATTTCAGAGCTAGTGTGCCATAGTGGTTTGAGCATTGGACTACGACTAGGGTTTGAATTCCTGCTTGGCCATAAATACTCACTGGGTGAATTTGGAGGAGCCATACTCTCAGCTTCAGAAAATCCTGAGATATGTTTGCCTTAGAGTTGCCATAAACTGGAAGCAGCTTGAAGGGACACAAGATCTAAATATAATTCAGACTTTGTCATTTCACCAACCTTGGTATTAAATTTTCTCCACCCCCACTTCCCCTCTGTGTGTGGTGAGAAGAAACCTGCCTCCTTTTGGAAGTGTAGTAACATTTTTTTTAAAAAGCAACGTTTGGAAAACTTGTGTGCTCACTGCTACTTCCAGAATATGACAAGCATGCTGGTTGGGGGAGTGCTGAAAGTTGGTGAGGGGAATTTTTTCATATTATGAAATTATTTATTTATTTAAAACTTTTCTATCCCGATCTTCTCTACCTCCGTAGAGGGACTCAGACCAGCTAACAGCAAAGATTCAATGCCAAAATACAGTATAAAAGCATCATACAAACAATAAAACATTAAAATACAAATAGATTAAAATACATTTTGATTCCACTTCAACTGTCACAACTGACTGATTTAAAAATAAGTCAAGTCACCAGTGAAAACTACCAGGAAAATATCACTTAGGGGAAAGCGATAATTTTAGTATGGCTGGTCCAGATAGTCCCCAATATCTGCTTTGAGCTGGATTATCTGAGTCCACATTGCCATATAATACAGCTCAATGTGGATTTTATATAGCTGTGTCGAAGGAACATAGAAGGTTTTCTTATCCCTCCAAGTTGTTGAGACTACCAATTTAGCATTACTTAATACATGCATCCTCAAACTGCAGCCCTCCAGCCGTTTGTACCTCCAACTCTCAGAATTCCTGACCACTGAACAAGCTGGCTAGGGCTTCTAAGAGTTGGAGGCCCAAACAGCTGGAGGACCACAGTTTGAGGATACCTGACTTAACACAACCATCTTAGTCTTTTGCTAAAAAATGGAGTCCTTCTAGGAATCCTAACCTGACTAATTTTTCATCGTTGTCATGCAAGGGTGTATTGTCCCCCAGAAGGTGCTGGACTGCAAATCCTATTGGTTTCAGCCAGTATAATCAATGATTAAGGCTGAGGGGAATCTACATTCCAACAGCAAGTAAAAACTCTTAGGTCAGAGGTTCCCAGACAGAGGCCCATGGGCTGGATGTGACCCTCCAAGGTCATTTAACCAGCCCCCACCCTAAACTTTAGACTGAGGCTCACCCTATGTGTGAAACAACTTGAAGGCATACAACAGCAATCCTAATTAACTTGAACATCAAGAAAATCAAAGTGGTATTTAGCAGGCACCAGCCAATCCCTCTCCAATGCCAGAAATACAACTTAATGGTATAATGTTAGAAAATTTTGACCACTTCCGCTACCTTTTCACAAAAGTCAACATTGATACTGAAATAGAACACTGCCTGAGCTCTGCGAGTGCAACATTTTCTTGAATGAAGCAGAAAGTGTTTGAGGACCAGGGCATTCATAGGGATACCAAGATGCTTGATTATAAAGCTATTGTCCTCCTAACCCTGTTATGTGTCTGCAAAATGTGGACCATCTAAAGATGTCAAACTCAACTTCTGGAATAATGCTGAAAAATCCAACAAATCTCTTGGGAAGACAGATAGACAAATGTAATTGTTCTGGAAGAAGCAAAGACCTCTGGCATTAAAGCGATGATCCTTCGCCATCAACTTTGTTGGACTAGCTACATTGTCGAAATGCCTGATCACTTGTTTCCCAAAGCAGTTACTCTACTCTCAACTCAAGAATGGAAAATGGAAAGTAGGTAAACAGTAAAAGAGATTTAAAGATGGGCTTAAAGCCAACCTGTAAAACAGTGGCATACACACCGAGAAATGGGAAGTCCTGACCCTCAAGCATTCTAACTGGAGGTCAGCTGTTAGCAATAGTGCAGTGGAATTAGAAGAGATACAAATGGAAGGATACAGGGAGAAACATGTCAAAAAGAAGGCACATAAAGCCAACCCTTGTCAGGACCATCTTCTGCCTGAAAACTAATGTCCTCAATGGACCCTCCCCCCCAAACCAACAACCACCATGCAGGTCAAGAACAGGTCTCTACAGTCACCTATGGACCCACTGCCAAGACCCTATACATGGAAGGCAATCATACTTGGACACGAGGAATCGCCGTTGATGAAGAATTAACTTGACAATCTCATCAGCCAAAAGCAGGCCAATACTTCTCATTGACATCCTGGTAAGTTTATATTGGTTAAAATTGTTCTTCAGTTTAAATATTATATTGTTCTTTCATATTTTTTCACTACAAATAAGATTTTTTTCAAAGTATAGTCCAGCCCTGCAACAGTCTGAGGGACTGTGAACCAGCCCTCAGCTTTAAAAGTCAGAAGCTCCCCATCCTAAGTAGTCAGCACAGCCAATAGTAAGAACACTTGGAAAGTGAAGTTCACAAAACATCTGGGAAACACCCTGGACTGAGCCATGGAATTGGCAACCTTTTCAATTAGCAGATCTTCTGAATAATTAAAGCACTACTTGGATGGATTTCAATAATTCAGGAATAGATGCTGCACTTTTCATACAAGTCCAAAGCACTTCTTCGAAAGAGTTACTCTATTTAAAATAGAACAGTGTTTTACTCTGTTAACAGATTGAGCAATTTAGCAAATCCAGGGTAATATTTTAATACTGCCCATATTCTCTTGCTACACATATATGAATAACATTAAATCTTTTCAATTTTGACTGAGGAAATGTTGGAACTGGGGTATTTCAGAGATGTCTACATCCACCTAAAGTTTTCAATATTTCTGCTTTTGACTTTCAAGGTCAATCCTCCATTTCTGAGGAAGACATCTGCAAAAAACTTAAAGGTAAGATTAAAAGAAGAAGAACAGGGTGTCTTTTCATCTGATATGTCACAAAATTAAAAATATATCACTTTAAATTAGGAATGAAACATTAAATGTGATACTGGAAAATGCCGGGGAAAAGTCCAAAACAACAGAATCATTGTCTTGTTATTTTTCGAAACTACAGCATCTTCATCTGGAAAATCCCTTAAAGAAATTTTTAAAAGTATAGTTTCCAAACTCTGAAGAAGAAAAAATAAACCTGCAAAGTTACTGGAGAAATTCTATAAGGATTTTTTTTGGCTTTACCTGTTATGGGAAACTTTAAACACCTATGTTATAGTTTCCATAAGTAAGAATGCCACCTTTCCTAAAGTGTATCTCATGTAGATTTTACAAGCTGTTTTATTAGTTTTCCTACTTTAAAGACCAAATCCCAGAATTTTCAATACGTGCACCACATACCTTTCTCATATTGTTCCAGTATTTGGAACATTGGGTTCACAATGTATGCTGCATTGACAACTTGGCCATTCTCGGGAATTGGCAACCCAAAAGTTCACAACAGCGACCACAAAAAGTTATCTCTTTTATCAAGGTCATGACTTCATTTCATAGATACCACATGATTGAAATATAGGGTTGCTCTTTTTTGAAATTATGAAATATTAAGGAAAGAAAAAAAGGTCACCTAAGACTTCTGCCTTCACTTGTCAAAATATTTAATTACCTAGTATCAGTTGATTAGTTGATAATAAAGAGAAAAATTAATCAAATACAGCCTGTGTCATATTACCTTAAAATCCATAAAAATCAATGAGCTGTACGGCTTTATTCCTTCCAACAGATGAAAATCTCACTAAGTAGGATATTAAAAGATCCTTAGGAGAATATGGAAGAAATAAGTAGTTCACCAGCATTGCTCTTACATACTAAACTCCATTCAACATGCTTCCTTTCCAGTTTGAGAAATCTTAGGCCAACTGACATTTCACTAAGATTTGCTCATTGAAGACAGAATTCTGCCAAAGGTAACAACATCTGACCTATTACTGCTCCCAACTAAGGTACACATGCTACAGAATGAGATAGAAATAATATGGTTGATGTGAGCCTGGAAAGTTACATTTTTCATTACGGCTGGGGGGAAAACACAAACTCATTGTGGTTTTGCTTTGATACCGATGGGATGCATATAATAATATGAGAAAGTAACCTATTTTTCTCCAAATGTTTCATTTAATTGCTTCAGCACAAGACCATAGCAACTTCTTAAATTAAATAGTCTCAGAATCCCAAAGACCGCATTTAAGCCTTTCCCATTTAATACAAAAATGTAGCATAGCCTTTGTAATGTGAGAAGTGCAAAACACACACAATCTTACGTATTGTTCCAAAAATGTCACATTACTTGTAAAAAGCTCTCTGGTAATAATGATGTGGCAGATTTAAGGTTACTTCCAATCAGAATTAGAGATAGGAAGTAACCGGTGGTAGGTTTTTTTTTACTAGTTTACCAAATTCGTTGGTTTTTTTGAAGTCTCATGCTACATTAAGTTAATTTTTTTTTACATGTAATGGCCATACTTGCAAATTCAATACTTTTCAGTGGAGTGGGATCTGATATTTGATGTTGGTTGTTTCTGGGTGTACATGTGACCTTGGTTTGAACAACAACAACAGGAGGAAGGGGACATCTACTGTATATTATAGAATTAATGTAGTTTGACACCACTTTTACTGCCATGGTTCAATGCTATGGAATCCTGGAGATTGTACTTTGATGAGTTACACCTCTGTTTGGCACAGAAGGCTAAAGACAACAACTTCATAACACTGAGCATAACAGTTTAATATCCATTTGCCTATTTTCAACTCTGTCAACCCTTTCAGTTATTCACTATATGGCACAATGCGATGCAGAGCTAACCTTAAGAAATGGGGTCACAGAGTGGAGTCCATAACATGTGAATGTGGAGAAGAGCAAAGAGACCACCTACTACAAAGGAACGTGAGCCGTGGCATATGCACAACGGAGGACAGTCTCACAGAGACACCAGAAGTACTCCAAGTGGCCAGCTTATGGTCAAAGGACATTTAGCATTTAGCATAATGCCAAGATTTTTAAACTGTATTTTAAATGCATTTTAACTGTACCCTCAACTCACTTCTGACTATCTATCTATCTATCTATCTATCTATCTATCTATCTATCTATCTGGGCTGTTTGATCCACACACAAAAAGGTTCAAAACTTGCTTCGGATCTAGGGGGCGCTGGCGCTTCAAATCTAATTAGCATCAGAGTTTTTAGCAGTATTATCAGAATATATTTGGAAGTAATTCCGATATTCGGAAGGCTTCAAAAATGGTGCACACGCATTTAACCCCAACACACAGGTAGGGCATAAAGATGGGAAAGCCACTGTATGAATTCCAGACTGCTGGTTGCAGCCAAAAGGCTCCCAAGGTGGGGATGGAAAAAATGCTGTAACTGGCAAGTCCAGGATGCGGAATGCAGCTGAGATGGAAAAGCCACTGTAAAAGGCAAGCCCAGACTACGGATTACAGCATTTACTTCGCTGTCGGCTGCAATCCGCAGTCTGGGCTCGCTATCCAAGCACGCTTTGGAAGCCAGGAGCCGAGATTTGGAGGAGATTTCCTCATGATCATCAAGCCTCTCCCTCCGTTTGGGAGGGAGAGTCTTGGCGATCAGGAGGAAATCTCGGCCCTTGGCTTCCAAAGCGCACTTTGGAAACCAGGGGCCAAGATTAGGAGGAGATTTCCTCCTGATTTCCTCTATGAGGTGGCCGCTTGCAAACCAGCTGTATGCAACCAGCCAATGATGGAAGGCTCATGGAAAAGAGTGGAAATGACATCCGACCCTTTCCGATAATAGCGGACGGAGCTTCGATATGGTGACTCCACTTCCGGGTAACTTTAATTCTTCAAAAACAGTAAAAAAGTAACTTTTTCCAATTCATTCCGAGCTCAGATGAGATCCGACAAACCTACCCAGGCCTACTATCTATCTATCTATCTATCTATCTATCTATCTATCTATCTATCTCATTTTTGGTTACTTCCCACCAGAAATAGGTTGTAGCTTTTCTTTACAAATGAATTGTCACAATGGCACACTCTAACTACAAGTTGTCAAGTATGATCCTAGTACCCAACAGTTACAACAGACAAGTGGCTATGGGAAAACCATTTCCTCCAACTGTTCAATTTGGTATGAATAGTCACAATTAATCACCCAACGTTGCCAGCTGCTTTTAGGTGTCCCACTTCCACTTTTCCCTTTCCACTTTCCCCTTCTTGTCCTTAGCTCAGTTCAGTTCGTGCAAATTAAGCTCATTGTACAAACAAACTTTACACTCAGTTAAATTACAGGGGGAGGAGAGAAGGGGGAAATATTGCCCTTCCCTGTAGACTCAGGTAAAGCAAACCATTGCAACTCTTCCTAGATTTTCTTTTCTCCCTAATTAATAACCACCTTGACTTCATCTTTTTCTTGCTTGGCCACACATGTCCCAATTTCCATCTGTGAAATGTTAGAGGGCTTGGAAAACTCCATTAGTCATTTAAAGGATAGGTTAGGGTTTAGTTTGCATCACATTATACAATTGCAGAGCATTTAAAATCCACAATTCGAAACTTGGTTCTCCCTGGCTTTCTGCCCTTTTCCCTCCCCTTCTTTAAATTGATTTATTAATGTCCAGTATTGCTTTGCGGTTTTATCCTTTTAGCAATAATGGATGTAATATATCACAAAAACAAATTTTTAAGAGTACATCATTAGAGTGATGTAGCACTGGTAATAAACCCCCTTCACACTTGGATGAACTTAAATCAGTTTCTCTTTATTGATTTTTGGTCATAACATAATTTTTAAAGTTCAACTGAGTTAATAAAAAAGGCTTGCTCTAGTATTGTGTGTTGTTAAGTTTTCATGTCATTTTTTTAAAAAAGAAAAGGCTGTTAGAATACTATTGTATATGGATTTTCACATGCAACCTATGTGTGTCAATCTTGATGAGTCTCAGGTTTGTCACATATCTTTTCCCTCAGTCTGCATGTCTTGGCCAGTCTTTATTACCATGGGCTTTGGCAGATAATAGATTTGTACGAGTAAATTTCTGTCCCAGTCAGGTAGTCATTGTTCTTCTAAGGATAAGCTTCCCTCAGTTGAGCAACTCTGAACAAAATCACAAGAAACTGTATGTATACACTTATACACAGTTGTTACCAGAAGGCTAGACACCGAGTGATGAATTAACCCTAGCAACCTCAAGTAAAATGATTTTCAGAATTTGGAAAAATTTCTTTTCTGTGCTACAACTCCATAGATTCCATAGCCATCATGGCTAAAAGGGTAACTTGCCCGGGTTATGGTAATAGTATGAAATAGTTGTCATCTGCATTAGATTCCTTGGCCAACAATCACCAGTCTGTTTGGTTCACTGGTTTTGAAACTGAGGGGTATTGAAAGGGGCTATGATGATAAAACTATGGAACTTTAAGATATTGAATCCATGCATACATATATGTATTTATTTACTAGTTAATTGATGATCTTCCCTTTATCCAAGACAGAATGAAAATAAAGTGGTATTTCAGTCCATGACAGCTTGGTTGAGTCTTGACTGAAGGCTAGTGGTCTCCAGTGGTGACTCTCTATGTTAGTAGCCTCACCCGATCATACCTAAACAGGTATGGATGGGCAAGAACATCCAGGGAACATCATGATTCTGGGTAGAGCCATGCTCTGGAGGAATGCAACATCAAGTGTGCTGCAGAAAATGGGAGTAGATGTGAACAGTGATCTGAAGAACACCAGAAGAATTGGGTTCAATTTATCCCCTCAATAGGAATACTAACATTCTAGTAGCTGCCCAAAGGTTCTCGGTGCTGACACTGGTTTTGCCTGGAACTAGAGAAACTAGAGGATTGATTGTATTTTGGAAAGGTCATATGACTGATCAAATAAATAAATTATTATTATAGAGGATTGATTTAATGTAAGCAGAGCTTGGAGAAGTTACTTTTCTGGGATACAATGTCCAGAACACCTCAGTCAGCATGGTCCCTTTCTGAAACTAATCACACGCAAAGCAGGCAATTTGGACTCCAGATAACTGATTCATTATGCGTTCTGCACTCTTTTCACAGTATAGACTTTTAAGGCTTCCATTGATTTCTGTGAATATACTGAATGGGATAAAAATTTGAAATGTTACCAACTGTGCCTGATCTCCGCAGACATAAGTGATTCTGAATGGACTTTGTTGAATCAGTATCACAACTAATAGGCACTTACCTATGTCTGGTTTGTATGATCTCAGGAGGAGCAATTCTTGGGGATATAAATTGCATCATATACATTTTTTCAGTATAGAAAAGGAACAGGCTATGTTCTGACTAACATAGCTGTTGTCTAGAATGCCCAGAATTCAGAAATAATGAATTCCTTTCCACAATAATGGGAAAAAATAACTACATCCTATTAGAATTGTTACTCAACCAGATAATGCCATTCCCTTCACAATGAAATTGTACCTTTTAAGTTGAATTTGCTGGAGTGTGGCCTCTGAATAGTACTGTCTTGTTCTATGTGTTGTGCACTGTTATGTGCACTGAAGCAGCACAACAGGAAACTGTGCCTTTTCTACTGCTGACTACTGGCATTCCTTGCTGGCACCACTCCTCCAGTCTCTGCCTGACTCTTGCTCTCATCACTTTGAGGCAGAAAGTGATGCTTCTAGAGGGACGAGTGGCTGAGGAATGAGCCCTATGGCAACGATGCTTTCTAGGCTGCTTTTGCTCCCCCTTCTACCTCCAGGAAAAGCTCAACTGTTATCTCCTCTCACCCTGAGCTCAGAAAAGTTGTTTTTTATACTGTATTTCAGCTTTCAAATCCTGTGCTGCATGAGGATTCCGGAAGCCGTGAATCCTGAAAGGAGATTTGTTTAGGTTTAGTGGATCTATCTCCCACACCTTCGAATGACCGTCTAGAAAGGTGGCATTTTTGAAGGAGGGTAGAAATTTGGGGAAGGGAAAGGTCAAATGAGTAGAAAGCTAGAGAATCTGATAGAGTTGAGTTCTGGTGCAGGTAGTCCATTCATTTCAGTGGAACTCTGTACCTCAGAGTACAAATGTTAAAAATGTAGAACTTTAGATCTGTAGTATAATGTTGTATTGATTTCAGTAGGACTTGGGGCAAAGAGTAGTATAAATTTATGTAATCTCAGGGCAGAAGTTTATTTATTTATTATTTTCATTTCTACCCCACCCTTCTCCCACGAGGGGACTCAAGGTGGGGTAGAAATGTGGGGAAGAAGAAGGGACAGAAGTTATTCCCGATAGATTTTACTCTTGCATAAAAGAGATGTAGGATGTTTGGGATTACAAACAAGATTGGACTGTGGTATAAAACGTTAATCCCATATACATACCTCCCTGGGAAACATGCAAATTTGTAAATGTGTATTCTATATTGTGACTTGTATATTATATACAATGTTAATTCATTGCCAGAGGTTTAGCACAGCGGTAACAACAGCTGCTAGAAGATCTTATCAACCAAACATTATGGGTTTGAGACCTCGGGCTGGCTTGGGCAGCCAGCTGTGAGCCCTGCCTCTGTTTACCTAAGCAGTCAAAAACAAGCCTAGCTGTGAGTAGAGAAATTGGGAACCACTTGCGGAGGAGGACTTTTATAATGCCAATAAATAAGGAAGGCCGATTGCCAGAAGGTGGAAGGTCCTAACGGGTTGGCAAGATCTTCGTCCTAGGAGGATGAAGCAACAGCACCCCCCTGTGGCGCGATGGAGCAATGGAGCAACAGCACCCAGTGATACAACTGGAAGAACCAGGAAAGAACCTGTGGCTGGAAGATCCTCCTACTGTATATGTTGTATGTCTTGTATGTCAAATACAAAACGGCAGGGATTGTCTGCTTGTATGTGTACTGTAATCCGCCTTGAGTCCCCTTCGGGGTGAGAAGGGCACAATATAAATAAAGTGTATTATTATTATTGTTTTGATTAAGATTATCAATTCCATGAACATTTGCTAGAGTGATGCAGCACTGCTAAAATTGTGCAAAAATTTCTGCTACTAAATTCCCTTAAATTCATGGCTAGATGTTACTAACCCTACATGGTGCACTATATTAAATTTCTAATGGGAAGAGGGGGAGGAAATGTTGGGAAACATCAGTTTGGGACCACAACTCCAACTCCTTACACATATCCACAGGTCATATCAGCTTGCATTTTGGTACTGGGGCCCACAAAAGAAATATCTCCAGGGTTTGGTGTGATAGAACTATGTGTCAGAGGACAGTGAAGAAAAGTTCTGAGGCACTATAGTCTGAAAAGAGTGGCTTTGAATGCAATGCTGAGATTTTGACACAGCAAAATTAAAGCAGACTTTTGTTAGAACAATATTTGCTGAAATGTAAGCTAAAATACAAATAATTGTCGATTATGCAAGAATTGCAGTTCCCTGGATAATTTATCCTCACTGAAACTGGATCCCAAAGCAGATGGATATGTTAATTTTTCCTCATTAGTTTTGTGTACACACATTTTCCCGAATGCTGTGAAATAAGGACAATATGAGGTGCAGTTGTTACTATTCCTTGAAAAAAATAATCTGAAGTCTCCATGTGTTGAATCTTTAACTATTTATAATGAGTGAAAATGGAATTTGCAAGCCACAGCATGGTGCCATGAATGTTGCTGCTTGTAGAAAATTGTGTTTTCTTTTTTTAAAAAAATTAACTTTATTGAAAGTTTTTCATTAAAAATGTTTAAAAGGGAGAGAGAAAAACTATGTGTCTAAAAAGATAAGAATATAAGAAAAAAGAAAAAATATGAAAAGTAAAAGAAAAAATAGGGGAAGAAAGAAAAAGAATGGTAAAAGAGGAGAAATCGTTTTTTTAAAAAAGTATAGTTCTTGACTGCCGGGTATCTTTGAAGTTTCTGCCTTTTCCTTCCTTCCCTCTAGCTCTTTATTCTCCCACCTCCCTCTTCTTTCCCTTTTTCTGTCTTGGTATGTGTTTTCTTCTTCCTCATATAAATATTTGCTTTTGATTTCATTTTAAGTATTCTGTAACTTGGTTCCACAGTCAGTTTCTTTCCTGGGATTGCCTTTATTTTTTGGAGATTGGGCATGTGAGTTTATCCATATTTCTTATGTCCTGTAGTTTTATCACCCAGTCTTCTTCTTCTGGTGTTTTCAACCATACAATTATACCCTATTATCCAATAGTTATGTATTTTCTAACAGCAAGCTGGAAGAAGACAATGTTGATATATAATATACAGTTCCAGATCTCGAAAAATTAAGAGCTATTTTTCTCCAAGAAAAAAAAGATTTTTTTCATGCATGCTATACACATTTTCCATGCATGCTATACACATTTTCTACCATCCATTCCGCTTCATTTCTACCATCCATTCTGCTTCTTTCCCAGCCCCACATAGTACTTAGACACATAGCAGATCTTTTCTCAGTCATTATATATCATCTGGTCTACAAATTGAGAGGAAATCTGAAAGGTAAAGCCACATGTCTTACTCTGACTTAGTGTGAGGGCTAAAACTGTCATTGCAAAAAATTGAAGATTTTCTTTAATTTCCAATGATAGTTACTACCTTCTAAATATGGAAATAAATATGTTATTTATCTACTCCTCTTGGATAAGCCATTGTGAAATAGCTTTTTAAGAACTCCTCTGCTCCCAGCTGGTATCAGGGCATTCGGTTCTTGAGGTAGTTGGTAGGCATGGTTTAGAACCCAAAAATCGCGATTCTAAAATCAAATGGGGGGGGGGGTGATTAGTATATTAAAGACTTACAAAAATTTTTGCAAACAGTTCTAAAATGTAGCGTAAGTATTAACGAAATTCTAAATTTGTTCTAAAGTCTGAAAAGCAGGGAAACAGTTAAAAATCAAGGGGGGAACATTCCCCTTCACCTCTGCAGTGCAATTAAGTGGAGCTGTACATGTATAACATAAATATAAGAGGTAGTAGCTACTTGCTCTCAGGACAATTGTGAAAGTGAAGTACGATCCCCCCCCGTATTATTTCCCCTTTCCCTCCTTTCTTCCTTCTCTACCCTCTTCTTTCATTCCTTCCTTTGCTCTTTGGTTCCCCATCCCTTCTTTTCTCTTTCCTTCCTTCCCTCCCCCCTTCTCTACTTCTTCCTTTGTCTCCTTCCTTCCTTTGTTCACGTTTTATTTCCCTAATAGCAATTAAACAGAAAGATATATGTATAATATATAGACTTTCTGCTGTGCTTTCTGCAACTGAACTTGCCTATCTCAGATTGGCCTCTTTAGTCATCAGCGCGCTTGTAAAAAGCGTGGGATGAGTCCTTCCTGAATCTTCGTTCGTGAAGTAATGCCGAGAGAGAGATATGTATTAATGCAGTGGTTCCTCATGTTGTGGTGACCCCATCCATATTTTCGTTGCTACTTCATAATTTTATTTATTTATTTATTTTATTTATTTATTTCTTGGGACTTCTGTTACTCTTTTGTTTCTTGGGACTTCTGTTACTTTTCTGTTACTCTTATGAATTCTAATGCAAATATCTAATATGCAGGATGTATTTTCATTGTTACAAATTGACCACAGTTAAAGCATAGGGATTAATCACCAAAACAATATGTTTGGCGGGAGGATGGACAACGGATGATGGGATATGCAGTACCTTCGACCAATTCAGCTCTGACTTCCACAGCTGAGACCCCATGAATGACAGACCTGGACCAAAATTGGCACACAGAACCCCCATGACCCACAGAAAATACTGGAGGGGTTTGGGAGGCCTTGACAGTGATTTAGGGAGATAACTCTGAACCCAAACAATCCTGGATCATGACCAAACTTGGCATGAATACTCAATATGCCCAAATGTGAACGCAGATGGAGTTTGGGGAAAATAGACCTTGACATTTGGGAGTTGTAGTTGCTGGGATTTATAGTTCACCTTCAATCAAAGAGCATTCTGAACTCCACCAATGACAGAATTGGGCCAAACTGGGACCTGGGCGAGGGCGGGGGGAAAGAGGAGGGGCGAAGGAGGAGGCAATCAGCTGATTGCCTCCTCCTTTGCCCCTCTTCCCCCCCGCGCCGGGCGCCTCGCCACCCCTCACCTCTCTCGCCCCGATCCATGGATCGAGGCTAGAGAGAGGCAGAGAGGCGCGCGGGGGCCTTTCTACTCCTCTCTCGCCAGCCTGCCATTGGCGAGAGAGGAGGAGGAGGCCCTCACTCACCCCCCTCGCCTCTCTAGCCCCGATGCATGGATCGAGGCTAGAGAGAGGCAGAGAGGGGCACGGGGGCCTTTCTCCTCCTCTCTCGCCAGCCTGTCATTGGCGAGAGAGGAGGAGGAGGCCCTCGCTCACCCCCCTCGCCTCTCTCTAGCCCCGATGCATGGATCGAGGCTAGAGAGAGGCAGAGAGGCGCGGGGCCTTTCTCCTCCTCTCTCTCGCCAGCCTGCCATTGGCGAGAGAGGAGGAGGCCTCGCCACACCCCCCTCCTCTCTCTAGCCCCGATGCATGGATCGAGGCTAGAGAGAGGCAGAGAGGGGCGGGGGCCTTTCTCCTCCTCTCTCACCAGCCTGCCATTGGCGAGAGAGGAGGAGGAGGCCCTCGCTCACCCCCGCCTCTCTAGCCCCGATCCTGAGGGAGCGAGGGCCCAAGTTTGCCCAGGCTGAGAGGAAAAGGAAGAGGCCTGAGGCTGTGAGGAATGGTGGGAGTTGAAGTCCAAAACACGTACCTGGAGGGCTGAAGCTGGCCCCTGCGATGGGGCATGGCAGCAGAGCAACGGGGAAGAGAAGGAGGGGGGGAAGCCTGGAGGACTACACTTTCCAGAATGCATTGCCTAGCCTACCTAGCAGCAGCGTCACTTCCAGTTCCCCATAGAAATGCGGGAAAAAGAAGAAGCTGAATGAAGGCGGGAAGGAAATGGGGGGGAGAAGACAGGGAGAAGTGAGTAGTACAATAATTAATTAATTAATACTTAAGAATTTCTTACGATCATAACGCAAATTGTTGGCCTCAAGGACCGTAAAAGGAAGTCTACTTCCTGGTTCACGGCAGCGATACGTAAAACCTCAAAAGTCCCATTACATACGAATCTCTTACGAATCCTTTTAATTTCCGTTTCATTTTTCTCATGTAGTTGGACTACATGGCCCACGATTTCTGGAAGAAATTGTCTTTCTATGCATCATTCACTGCCAGAAACTCAGCATTGGCTGCCTGGCTACAGGTACACAAAACATCAGCTTATCCTAGGAATCATAGTTTGTGGACAAACCAGTGACAGATATTAGGAAACGGGCTAAGTGAAACTGTTGAAAGATACACATAGTTGGGCCCATTTCGGAGAGCTTGCAAGACAGCTCTGTTTAGGCAAGCCTTCAACCTTGCTGGCCCTTGAGTTAGCGCTCCTTGGAATGTAGTTGATATTGTTATGTAGATTGTTAGATGTTGTATGTTTTTAGATTTTTAGATTTTATTGCTGTTGTATTAAACTGCGTTTATGCCATATGTTTTATGTGAACCGCGCCGAGCCCGCCGGAAGGAGCGGTATATAAGAGCGAATAATAAATAAATAAATAAATAAATAAATACCATCCAACCATCCTGCTTTACCAAAGACAACCCCAGTAAATCTTTGCTGTCTCACTATTTCAGCTGCTTTAAAATATCCCAGTTTCTCTCTCCTCTTCCCACTTTCTTACTTCAGTTGTGGCAAAGTGAGTTCACAGTGCAAAATTAGAGAAACTGGGATATTTCCATCCTATCAACTTGGATGTGGGGAGAGGAAGGGGCAGACTCCTGCCATTCCCAGTAGACACAGGAAAAAGCAAACTGCTGCAGCCTCACTTCGCTTGAGTGTTCTTCCCCATTCATACTTTTTCTCATCTTGACCTCACTCTGAGGTTGCATGGCCATATGTATGGTGATTTTTATCTGTTAAATTTTGGAAGATACTCATATCTAACTGATGTGTATAAACACTACACCTTGGCTTAGGTTTCTTCTAGCAACATAAATTCCAAGAATATAATGGCTGTACCTAAATGAAGTATGCACTGGATTCAGTCTTTGCTAAGTTTCACAGATTTCCATAACACCCAATGACATTCATTTTACCTTTTATATTTTGAATATCCTGCTCTGTTAGAACCGGCCCTTTCAATTCCCTTCAGTTTCAAAAAAAGTGAACCATACAAAATGGTGACTGTTGGCTATCGGCTAAGGAATCCAAATCTTGTTCCTCTGTCATATTACACTGAAGTTTATTCACTGACTTCTGTGAAGATTATAGTAGTAGTCAATGTTTTAGGATTAGAAACACAGAGCACCTTTGTGCCACCGAACTAGCTGCATTGCTTTAGTCAAAGTACCTTGTGTGAGGCAGCCACAAAAACACAAGATAGCACGAAAAAAGTCTTTGTGCATTACCTTTAATTTCTAATACTCGTAACAATGCCTATTTGCAACAAAACTTTGTTCTTAGCTTCTCAACTAGTAGAAATATCTTATATTGTTAATGCAATCAAAACAAATAATGCCAATGCAAAATGGCATATTTTGAATGTTGGGAACGGACGGGCAAAATTTCCTTTCAACTACACATAAATGTTAGCATTGGGATAATCTCCCAAATCTTAAGCAGCAAATGGGAGAAAATTGCCACAGAGATATCAGCTCATAACCTATAATCTTACAACATATGTAGAATGGAAAATTAGAGCCAGCCAAAATTATCAATTGTGTCAGTAAAAACAGCTTTTCATACAAAATGACACATTTCTGATTGTGAAAGCTGCCTTTTAAAAAATTCAAAACCACCAGGAATCAGAAAAATTCTTTTACATTATGCACAACAGAACCCACCCACCCACCCCCCTAAAAAAACTGAAACAAGAGCTTTGCTACTTGCACTTACTTTTTATAGAATAATGTAATCTTTAGAGGAATATATTATAAAAAGCAGATGTTAAAGTTAAAATCATAATCACTCTTAACAGAGAGCAAGCCTCATTAAACACTTCTGACAACCTCATCACATGGAGGCGAAATTACCGGTTCACCGTCCCCTTTAAGACAGAGCCCACTGGCTCCCATTATGTGACACTCTGCAACTTCCAGAGGCTTCCTGTGTTTCCTTCAATCAATGGGGGAAATCTGGGCAGTGGATGCTACCCCCCATGAGAAGGAAACATGGGAGGGTCAAGCAATGCAAGGCAGGGGCCATGGATTCCCCATGCCCCCGGACGTGTACCGCTGGAATCACCATGATCCATGGCAATCCTGACGGAATATGTGAGGTCATTAGTAAATAATATGTATAGGGCTACACTATAAATCGGGGATCCTCAAACTTTTTAAACAGAGGGTCAGGTTATAACTGCTATAAACTGTTGGAGGGCCAGATGATAATTTGGAGAGAAAAAAGAATGAATGCCTATGCACATTGAACATATCTTATTTGTAGTGCAAAAAAAACCCAACTTAAAAACAATACAATAATTAAAATGAAGAACTAATATAAACTTATTAGTATTTCAATGGGAAGTGTGGGCCTGCTTTTGGCTGATGAGATAAGGTTGTTGTTGTTGTTGTTGTTGTTGTTGTGTGCTTTCAAGTCATTCCAGACTTAGGTTGACCCTGAGGGAGGGCTGAGTAAATGACCTTGGAGGACCATATCCGGCCCTTGGGCCTTAGTTTGGGGCCCAAGATTTGGGGACCCCTGCTGTAAATAGTCTAGCCAATCACACAGTTAGTGATAACTTCCAATGGAATATTACAACAAGCCAACAATGTCACTTAACCATTTTTTTTAAAAAAAAACCCTCACATTAAACTTGTTGTAAGACCCAATAGATGGCACAGTATTTTTTTGTACAAGTTGAGCATTTCTTACAGGAAATTCCAAAGTCCAACATTCTCAATATGGGTAGCTGAGATAGTAACACATGTGCTTTCTGATACACAAAAAAATTCTGCTTTCAGTGTACCTAAAGTTTGTCTCATGCACAAAATTAATACAAATATTGTATACAACATTATCTTCAGGTTATATGTATAAGTATATGTGAAACATAAATGAATTCAATGGTTAGACTTAGATCCCCCATGTTGTTTAACATCTACATGAAGCTGTTAGGAGAGATAATCCAGTTTTGGAGTTTGATATCATCTGTACACAGATGACATGCAACTCTATCACTCCTTTCCACCTGCTACTAAGGAGGCTGTTCAGGTCCTGAAATGGTGCTTGGCCACTGTGATGGTCTGGATAAGGGTGAACAAATTGAATCCTGACAAGACAGAGGTCCTCCTGGTCAGTCAAAAGGCCCAAAAGGACATAGGGTTACAGCCTGTGCTGGACTGGGTTACACTTCCTCCAAAGGTTCAAAGCTTTTGAGTTCTTCTGGACTCATTGCTGAGCCTGGAACCCCAGGTTTCAGTGGTGGCCAGGGGGGCTTTTGCACAATTAAAGCTTGGCCATGGTGGTCCATGCTCCTGTACATCAAGAATAGACTACTGCAACACATTCTATGTGGGGTTGCCTTTGAAAACTGCTCAGAAGCTTCAAGTGGTCCAATGAGCCTCAGCCAGATTTCTCACCGGAGCGGCAAACAAGAAGCACACAACCCCCCATTACAACAGCTCCACTGACTATCAGCCTGCTATCAAGCACAATTCAAAGTGCTGGCTTTAGCCTATCAAGCCCCAGATGGTTCTGGCCCAGTTTACTTGTCTGAAAATATCTCCCTCTGTGAACCATCATGGAGGTTAAGATCTTCAGGAGAGGCCCTGCTCTCGGTCCCACCTCCTTTGCAAGTGCCAATGGCAGGGACAAGAGACAAGGCCTTCTCAGTGGTGGCTCCTTGGCCCTTGAATTCTCTCCCCACTATGATTAGATCAGCACCGTCCCTCTTTTCCTTCAGAAAGAAAACAAAGACATGGTTGTGAGATCAAGCCTTTGGACAGTAAAGTAATGCAGTCTAAGAAATATTGCGTAATTATTTCTTACACTGCATTCCTTTGTGCAATGGACAATTTGGAATGGCTATGGTTTACGATTTTGGATCATGTGATTTTAATGTTTAACCAGGGATATTTTAATGCTATGTTTTAATGTTTAAATGTTGCTTATATCTTATGTCTAATGGTCTTAATTGATTTTAATTCATAGTTATATGTTATTGTTTATTGATATTGTGATTTTTTACATATATGTCTGGCATTGAATTTTGCCATTAGTATATTGTAAACCACTTTGAGGCTGCCCCCTTTCCAAGGGTGAGAAAAATGGTATATAAATACAGTAAAAAAATAAATAAATAAAGTGTCATTAACAAGACATCTCATTATGTATATGCAAGTATGCCAACATTTGAAAACATGTAAATAATGCAGCCCATGAGATATTGTTAGATTGTCACAGATGATCTACATTATCTGCTTTGAAACTGGATTATATTAGTCTACACTGCAACATAATCTAGCTCAAAGCAGATAATCTGAATTTTATATGGCAGTGTAGAAGGGGCCCCAATGACAAGCAATGCTGGGAGTTGCAGTTCAGCCACATCTGGATGGCCACTTGATTCTCACTTCTGATCTATGTCAACAGCCAACAAGGTGGTTTCACTGACATCAAATCCCACTCCCCACTGTAGCCCACCCCCCACTGTTGCAGCTCTGGAAAGGTAGAGAACCTTTCAGAATGGGTTTCAAAGTACACCAGACAAGTGTGGAGGAAAGGAATGGGAAGCTGGCTATTTGTGTTTACCTTTGGGCACTGCAGAACATTGAATGTAGGCCTACGCACCAAATTCTCATTTATTGGCTCACAGAAATTGTCCAGTTAACAGCAGAATTGTGTTTTTAATCCTGATTATTCAATAGCTGTTATCAATCTCAATTGCCAGTTTTCCATGGAGATAAGACTTGAATCTTTCATGCTAGTTGTTCAACTCAATTCACCTATTGTTGTTCCTGCTACTTCTTCTATTCCACTTAACTTCAATTCACCTTCTGATTTATGGTGACTCCATGAACTTCATGGGGTTTTCTTTGGCAAGGAATAATCAAAAATAGTTTTGCCAGTACCCACAATTTGTTGACAGTTGTTCATAAAAGTATTAACTAGGATTGACCCTGATTAATTTCCAAGATCATAAGAGATCTAGTACCTTTAAGCTGTTTAGGCTTTTTGTTCGTTTAGAGCAGTGGTTCCCAAAGTGGTGGGTGGTGGGGTGATCCAAGGGAGAGTTGGGAGGCTCAGGAAAATTTGGGGGGGCGCTGAAGCCCTGTAAGGGGGCAGTGGCGTGAGCCAGGCTTGCCACTTGCAGGGTCGCACGCTTCCAAGGACGTCCCCGTTGGAAGAAAGAGACCGATACACAGGACTGCACCATGGGCGGGGTTGACGAGAGGAAGGAGGTGCGCACTGCGGTTTCCATGGCAACACCTGCCCGGGGATTCCAACTCACAGGGACACAGTCGCAAGCGCGCAATTCCTGGGCAGGCGTTGCCGTTTGATCCAGATATGTCATTTATGGGGATCTTAGTGGTCTGTGGAAGTCAGAGCTGAATTGGCTGAAGGTACTACAAATCCCATCATCCGTTGCTCACACTCCCCCAAACAAGAGAGAATAAATGGCCTCAACAACAACAGCTGCAGCACTACCATAAAAATGATGTTTTTATTTTGAGAATCAAGGAATTCCAAGTTACAAGAAAAGTTGCAAACTCTGGGGTATAAAAAGGTTAACTAAAATATCCTTTGCTAAAAATAAATGCTAGGTCAAGCCTCAGCATTTTCTAGCTTATTCTTCTGGCCAGAGAACAGCAGTTATCTGATATCTAGACAATTTGAAAGGAAAGGTGTCACTCTTAACATCTGGGAGCTTTTAAGACGTGTACATAAAATTCCTGGCAGCCTGATCCAGGCCGACCTAGATGGTGACACAAAATGATGACTCTAAGAGTGAATGGTTTTTCAAGCATACACAGGCTGCTTTTCCTCCTAATGTCCTTTGGCTGTTATTCATTGGAAATTGAGTGACAGAAGACTTTTGGAGGTAGAAATGTGCTCTCCAGCATTGAGTTAATGTTTGCCAATACACTAAACTGGATTCTCATAACAATGATGAACCAACAGCATTTTTACTTGGGTCAAGAGATTGGCTAACTGGAAAATACTAGCTAGCACTGTAAGGAAACAAGGTCATTGTAGCCTTTGTTGCCAGAAGTAAAAATGATACAGTCAAGGTTGCAGGCATAAATAAAGCTGAAACAATTATATCATATTGTTGGCTCTGCAGAAATGGACAGAAAAGAAGGGAAGACTACAACATTAGACTGTTTTAAAAAAGGAAGGGAGGAAGGAAGGAACGGGGGGGAGAGAGAGAGAGAGAGAGAGAGAGAGAGAGAGAGAGATTTAAGAATTTGGTTATTAAATCTTGCTTGCAATTGGCTCTAAGGGAACAATTAAAGACCAGGGCTGAATGGAGTGAGAAGCAACCCCAGGTGGTCGACAGGCTGTTCTTTAAGGAAAAGTAACGAAAGGTGGCATTGATGAATAGCTGATCTTGTCATGGCTTGAATAAGATGCAAAACTATAATAAAGGAATTTTTTTGCCTCCCTCAAAAAGCTGGTGGACATTGTGGGACTGCAAGACAATTCACTATAAACCTGTCAAGGGCCCGTGGTTTGGTAGTTTGAGATTTTAAGATTAACCTTGCGGTGAATTTGAAATGCACCTCCTTCTACCATGGAAAAAATAATGTAAGTTTATACGTCTTTAGTCAAGAGGAAACCAAACATATTTTGCCAATTACATGCAATAGGATGTGACAGACATTCTCATGAATTTTTCATTCTGTCTTTGGACTAAGTAAGTGAATAGTGTAAAAAATTCCCATACATTCAGTTGTTTGTGTTTTCTTTCATTCAATATTACCCCAAGCCCGGATTAACTCTTTTTGGCGCCCTAAGACACACATTGGAAGCAACGCCCCCGGGCCGATGCTGAGCATGTGCCTCAGAAGCCCTAGGGGCAGGGCTTCCCTCCGCGTCTTCCTCCTCACGCCGGGTGCCCCTCCTTCCTTGAGTGAAGGAAGGAGGGGCCAGCGCGAGCAAGGAAGAGGCGGAGGGAAGCCGCGTCAGAGGCCCTAGGGCCGGGGCTTCCCTCTGCATCTTCCTCCTCATGCCGGGCACCCCTCCTTCCTTGAGTGAAGGAAGGAGGGGCTGGCGTGAGCGAGGAAGAGGCGGAGGGAAGCCGTGTCAGAGGCTCTAGGGGATCTGCCCCCCCCCATGGCTGCACCCCTAGACCATGGCCTAGTGTGGCCTTATGGATAATTCAGGCCTGTATTACCCCCACCCATCTCTCTTGTGACCTTATCAGTTGGGCTAAAATGCACCTGTACTTCCGGGTGGGCTCCATCCCAAAAGGAGAGATCAAATTGTGTATGTCACAGCGAAACAGGAACCTTCCCATGTTGCCTTACCAGCAAGGGGGAGGGGGCGGGAAGCAGGGTGGCAATGTTTCCTCCCATGGAATGGAGGTCACAGAAAGCGGTGTAATGCAAGATGTGGAGCAATGGGGTTTCCACACACCCTGCCAGGACCCCATGGATTCACCATGGAGGAAAATCCATGGGCCTTTATGATGAGGTTCCCCCACCCCCTCTCACACGCACATATGGTCTGTCTATCTAACATGTAAATAAGACTGAACATTATAAGCTGGCAAAAAGCTGATAAAGATGTTTCAAATATTCTAGACTGACAGGAAATAGAAAATAGACAAGAACAATGCCCCATCAAGCTAACAAGCTGCTTGAAAATGGAATATGACTTGAGATGCATTTGGGACAAATTTAGCTATTATCTTAATATTGTCCATGCTGCATTTATAAAATGGTTAGTAAGATGTGATAACTTGTAACTTTTTGGGTAATTGTAACATGTCAAAAGGTAAAGGTTGTCTCCTGACATTAAGTCCAGTCATGTCTGACTCTGGGGTGTGGTGCTCATCTCCATTTCTCAGCCGAAGAGCCAGCGTTGTCCAGACACCTCCAAGGTCATGTGGCCGGCATGACTGCATGGAATGCCGTTACCTGCCCGCTGGAGCGGTACCTATTGGTCTACTCACATTTGCATGCTTTCAAACTGCTAGGTTGGCAGAAGCTGGGGCTGACAGCGGAAACTCACGGCATTCCCCAGAATCGAACCTGTGACTTTTCGGTCAACAAGCTCAGCAGCTCAACGCTTTAACCCACTGCGCCACTGGGGGCTCCTTGTAACATGTTACCATCATGAAATATACAACTTTGAAATTGGGTTGCAGGCAATTTGGCAATTAGTTTTCTGAGGCCTTTGGATCAGCTGGGGGAGAAAAAGCCCAAGATGATCTTTTCACTACAGGGATGGGAAACTTCAGCCACTTTTCATGTTAGTCCATAGCAATCTTCAAAGAGTTTGTATGACAATCTTGAATCTCATATGATCCTTTCTCTAGGTCAGATGTGGACCCACCCTGATGTTTGTGATTCATAGCTAGCACCAGCATAATCAGGTGGTAAGGGATAATGGGATCTGTAGTCCTGGAAGGGCAGTGCCACCTACCACTGCCCTAGGTGCAGCCCTGGTCCAAAGACTCTGCCAGCTCCTCTCTTAGTACTTCCCTTTTGTATCTCTTCTTGCAGCATTTTAATGTCTCCAACAGATAATTCCTGTTCCGTTGTCAGACTGAAGCACTGTAAAGCATTGTCAGGTTTCCAAAAGATTAAACTTCCCAACATAGAGCTGACCTACCTCAGTGAAAAATAGCAAGAGGCAGTATGTGTGCTATTGAAATCGACGGAATCCCTTGCATTTAAAAAGGAAGATTTGCTGCTGATTGGATTATAATGTGAGAAATCTCAGGTATTAATGATAAACCACATTATTGTGCGTACAGATGAATGTATGGTCATGGGGCACATTAGTTACTAACTTTTAAATGGAGATTATTTTTCCTAATGAAAAAGCAGAAATAATCCCTTCTAGACGTGCTTCATTTTAAATCCCTAGTGCTGACATACTGTGAAACATTTGCAGTTTGTAATGTATTCTTGGTGGATCTATCATATTAACCTTACCTTCCTCAAAAAGAGAGGGAGAGAGGAAGAGAGAGAGGAGGTTTTTTTCCTGTATCTAAAACCTGAGCTTGGGAACCTACAGAGGAATCAAGGAAACACCAATTATAGCATCAGTGGAAGTGGTAGCATAAGTCAATTAGTGGAATGAATAGAATTTGGGGGAAAGTGCTTCTGTTCTAGAACTCTATTATATCAGACATCAATCTAGTCTGGAGCTGACTTCTGAGAGTGAAAATGTAAAAGCTGAGAACAGAATGAGAGAAATGTATCTGATGGTAAAGATATCCATTTATAGTTCTGCCAAATAGATAATTCTGTGAAACAATTTCTGCCTTCCTCGCAATTCTCCAAAACAAGGCATAGATGTAAAGAGGCATACTTCCCTCCAACCATTAGAGGGGAAGTCACCCAAATGAGCTTTGTGACTGCACCAGACTGTAGTCTTGTTCTCATCAGTCCATCCAACATTTTTCCACTATATATACTTAAAAATCATTAAATAGGCAAATTGAATGCATTGTTAAGTCTAAACTAATGGTCTTAACAGTTTTCATCCATCAATGAAGATGTATTAACTTACATAAAGTTTTTTGTATCTTCATTGTCCATTCAATAATAAGCAATTCTGAAAAACAATTTGCATTGTGACTAGGACAGCTCACAACGGAAAGCTTTCTCCACCATGATGCTATGGCATAATGGGAGAAAAACGTCCAGGATGTGTTTGTGTATACATGTAGATGCTATCATTATCTCAACACTTTTGACAGCCCTTACACAGGCCCGGATTAACTGTTTGTGGCACCGTAGGCCACACTCTGGAAGCGCCGCCCCCGCCCCAGGGGCGAGGCCACTTGCGGGGGCGCTTGCGGGGGGCCCCTTCCTCCTCACTGAAGGAAGGAGAGGCGGGGCCGACGCGAGCGAGGAGGGGGCGACAGGACTTCCCTCCGCCTCCTCCTTGCTCACGTCGGCATCGGCTCCGCCCCTCCTTCCTTCAGTGAAGGAAGGAGGGCCGTGGCCAACGCGAGCAAGGAGGGGGTGGCGGGACTTCCCTCTGCCTCCTCCTCGCTCGCGTTGGCGTCGGCCCCTCCCCTCCTTTCTTCACTGAAGGAAGGAGGGGCAGGGCCAACGTGAGCAAGGAGGGGGCGGCGGGAAGCCACGTCAGAGGCCCTAGGGCCTATGGCACTCCGCACGCAAGCGCACCCAAAGATCAAACTTTTTATAATTTTTTTTTAATTTTGGGGGGTCCGGACCTGCCGCCCCTCCATGGCTGCCACCCTAGGCCATGGCCTAGAGTGGCCTTGTGGGTAATCCGGGCCGGCTCTTACATCTTCAGGTAGCAAGTCCAGTAACATGTTTTTGAGAGATCAGTCTTTCCAGAAACCACATTCTGGTATGAAATATCTCGCATGAGGAATAATGCCTTATGAACATGTATGGTGACTATTTATGGCATGGACCTGATACTACAATGGAGTAGGATTCTCCCACTCTAATGATCTAAATTGTATCCGCTGATTTGGACAATTTCCATTCCAGCCAGGCAAATTTGGTTTAAGCAACCATTCGTATTCTGCATACAACCTCCAAATACCAATACCATCTGCTGATCATCTCGGCTTTGCTCTGGAGGATGTGGAACATACTTGACCATGTGACATCCTCCACCCAACAGGACTCATACTTAGTGCTTGAATGTAAAGGTTACTCCCTCCTCCTATTTTGCACAATTTGTTCTTCTTGTTCTTGCTCTTGGGAAAGTTTCTATTGTGCAGCAACAAGTTTTCTGCAAAGAAAACATTTTTGTTACATAAAAGCAATATTTCCGGACAGAAATACACAATAAACTTCAGTTTTGTACGAACATGTTTTCTGTATGGAAACTGCTGATTTATGTGAACAAAACCCACATGCATTTTTGAGCCAAGTGACTATCTTGGAAAGCTGCGGTTTTTGAAAACTGACCAAATGATTTGTTCTTGTACAGTGTAAAACTGCAATTGAACCTTTGCACAGGAAAACTCAGCATGACAGAAGCAGAAAAGGATGCCAATTTAGTTATATTAGTAAAAAGAAATACTTTTAAAATGGCCTCCAAAGGGATAACAACAGTAGTGTAGCAACATCATCCAGTGAGCCCCAATAGAAGAACGCATTATCCAGATGCAACTGTGATTTAGATGTCTTGTACAGGAAGGTTCTCAATTTGTGAGATATTGTCAAGCAAAGTGTGAGAAGCAGCATAACTTTCTGAAGCTGGTGCAGCTGCCACCACCTCGGCTCCAGAGAAAGTCACCTACTCCAACAAAGAAGCTCAACAGACTATTTTGGAGGTAAACTGCTCCTCATCTCTGTCCAAACTGAAGGCATAAAAGCAAAACACAATTACATCTAAAGGTTGGTAAAACTTTGAAACATTGTTTTGTTGGACTAAAACTCCCATGCCACGGCCAGATTGGTTTCGGGATTCTAGGAATTATATCTGAAAAGGTAAGTTTTGCGTGTTTATACTCATCTATAAAAAAAAGGATTGTTGTATTATCTGTGGTGGCCATACAGGAAATACTGTTGAACATTTGCTATTTGTACTAGACTGATGTATGCAAAGTCAAGGAAAGTGACAACAAAGCCTACAAAAAATGGAGTAAATGGATTGCCCAAGAGAAGACAGAGAGTTGTCTCACATAGTTAAATTAGTAGCATATCAAACCTCTGTGCCACAGAGACAATTGATGTTTGAGACTTGGTGATCTGTAGCAACCTACCATACATATTGAATGCTCACTCCATTTCTAACACTAATGTGGATTACTTGAATTTGTTATGAGAAAACTATTTTCACCCTTTTAATATTGATATTTTAAAATAAAGTAGGATTTTCTCATCTGTTAGGAAAAACAAAACCTTGATGGTCCTTGCTGTGTACCAAACTATTAGAGGCCAAGATAAGCAAAGTCTTATTTTCAGTTCCTTCTTCCTGATTGTTGGAATTTCCTTCCTGTGAATGCAATAAACATGAGCACCTCCTGAACTATGCCTACATGCAATAACACCTTACAACTTGTCTAAATGTTGGGAATTTCTACCTGTACATGGGGGAGTTTTACAATAGTTTCATGTTATACATTTGATTGGACAGACAAAGAACCTCTTCACATGGGGCATTTTTGCCCCGTTTTGCTGCTTTTTTGCAGCAAGGATGGGGCTACTATGCACTATCACATGACACATGGCAGATCCAATCCACATTACTTCTACAGTGGAGGGGAAGCTCTGAAAGGGGCTTCCTCTTCTTCTACGGGAAGGAAAGTGTATTTTAGACACCCAGACTTTCCTCCCCCTTTCCCCATATGATGAGGGAAAAGGCAGTGAGGCAATGTGCTAATTCACCCTTTTCCCCATCTGATGGGGTAAGGAGGAAGGGCGCACTGAGTGCCACGAGCCATCTCTTCCTTTTCGCCAGAAATTGCTGACACAATGGCATAGTCCAAAAGGGCTGTGTGAATAGGTCAAAATATTTCAACCCAACAGCCATCTGTTTTGATGTTTTTAACTTATGTACTTTATTGTTTGTGTTGATGATTTATTTATGATTTACTGGTGTAACACTTGAAAAATTCTGGATAACATATTATATTGTCTAATCTTTCTTTGTATAGTGAAATTTTAGAACACAATTTTCTTACAATAATTGAAGTATGTATGGTACTGCCCAGGTCTACACATAATAAAAAGGGATACCTTGGGATTTCATTTTTCTATTCCAGTTTGTAAAGCTTCAGTAACCTATGGGTTAAATAGCATGTCAAGATGTGCCCATAATGCTCTAGAATCATGGAAGTTACAGTTTTGCAAGATTCTTAGTCTCATTTGCCAAAGAATGTCGGTGTCTCTCCAAATGACTTTTAGTTATAATATAAAATAGAACCATGAATCAGTAGGGACCAGTGACTAGAACAATGAAGAAAATGCATTTATACTATGAAAATTAATCAATAGGAAAGTTCAAAAGTGCAGACAGAAAGAAGGTAGGTAACATGGTTCAGCATTGGCATTCAGTCAGGGTTTAAATCGATAAAAGAAGGTTTATTTTTTGATGGACATTTATACTTTATTATGTTATAAAGTATTTATTTACCCTAGGCTTTAAGGATGGAGTTCCTATGTAGTTTGAAGCTCAAGTATTAGTGACAGAAAACAGTTTTACTGTTGAGTCTAGAAGTTAATATTCGGGTACCATGATATTTAAAACAGTTGTGGACTCTACCATTCTGACCAAATTATCAGAGTGGAACCAATCCTATGAGGTAAAGATATAACAGAGGTTTATGGAGTATTAGTTTGAGTATTGCACTCTGTGGAAACCACTGGATTGTGGAGAACAAGATATGATTCCCTGCTCAGTCATGGAAGCCTACCAGGTGATCTTGGGCAAGCCACACATTCTTCCCCTCAAAAAACCCTATGATACCACACATTAAAAACAGCTTCAAAGTAAACAACAACAACAATAAGAAATAAAATTATGTAGGTTGAGGAGAAAACAGATAGGAGTAGTGTTCCATAAACCTAGATTCATCCACTGAAGTAAAATGATGGAAGACTCAAGACAAGAGATGTAAATGTAAGTCTTCACACAAAACATCCTGCCACTGAGCCACTATTCTTTCAATTGCATACAAATATTTCAACAAATGTCATGAATTCGTAGTGATTTTAAAAATCAGAATAACATATATGTGCTCCTTTTGTACCTGGTGTATAATGTCAACTCCAGCAGTAGAATACTGGAGGTTGAATCTAGTCTAGACTTGAAACTTTCACCAATGTTTAGATTCTGATTTTGCAGCTTGGAGTACCCTAGATTATGTCTTATTTTCAGCACTGTTCTCCTTCAATTTCCCCCCAAAGGAAGACAAGGCTAACTGGGCTCCAAAAAGACTAAGGTTCATATATTCACTGGATGTGTGTGGATTTCATTCCTCTAACTCATCCCTCTTTATTTCCAGCCTTTGTGTTGTTTGTTATGACATAATTCAGTGCAGCCAGCCTTGCTGCCAAGTTGTGAACCTCCCCAGTAAATAGTATGCTGACAGCTCACTGTCTGCCAGCTGGAATCAAATGTCTCATAAAATATAAGGGCACTCCTAAACTGTTTATTGCTTTGGCCATTGCTGGCATGAAGCAGAAGAGCACAAAGATGTGTGTGAATGGCCACTGTAAACAAGGTAATTATCACCCGTCTGCACTTCTGCACTTTCTATATTTCATCTCTCTCTGAACTTGTTGCTTACAATTCCCTACTTTCCCCACCATATGTGTAACCCAGTATAACCCTTGCTGTAGCTGACAAAGTAGACTTCTATCAGTGTCTATAAAAGCTTATGATATAATAAATGTGTTGTCTGTAAAGGTGACTCAGGATTATTTTGTTGCATCATGGACCCAGCTCCCAATGATGTGGCAGATGTACAGCTCAGCTATGCCAAATTGTCTGTGAGAGCTGCTCAACATATCTGATGGGATATGTTTCAGTCAGCTTTCCATATTCACAGGTTTTGCAACCACAATTCAGCTACTTATGGCTTGAAAATATTGTTAAGACTCCAAAAAGTAATCTTGATTTTCACACATGGATTATAATTTTAGTATGGTGTTGTCTATAATGGTATTGAGCATCCACTGACTTTGGTATCCATGGGAGTTCCAGGTTCCAAACTCGGCAGATACCAACCAAGAGCCCACTGTATGTTCAAATTGACAGAAAGATGAGTTCAGCAGAGTTACTCCCAGATAAATGGATGTAAGTATGGAACCTGGAATTGAGTTTACCAGATTCTCTTGTGTGAACTGAGCATAAGATTTACAGTAGTTATTTCTTGACGAAAGTGTCCTGTCTCTGCTGAAAAGATCTTGAACAATATTGGCCTCAAACATACCCATAGAACACATCAATCAATCGATTCTCTTTTTTCTTTGTCTGGATATTTTTAATACCTTGAACAGAACTTGCATTTTTTCCATCTCATTGGTTTTCATTGTTCCCAACTCTCCCATTCAGCATCCCATGGTTGGATTTGGTCCGTCCCATTTGGAATCACCAGAATGCAATCTATATTGTAGGTATTTTGAACTATACCATCAATCCCAGCCAGCATGGTCAATGGTTAAAGATTTTAAGAATAATAGAAGAGAACATCTGTTGCACTCTAGCACTGAAACACCTTTTCACCCAGCACCACACCAGATTCCAGTAATACTATCTAGAAATGTTTATAAGGAAAGCAGATACAAAGAGAAAAGGGGCATTTCCAAAAGGGTGAGTTGAACAGAAAATACAAAATAGCAGTAATCCAAAAATGGCAAATTAAATTAAGTCAAGAGAACCAAAATCCACAGCAGTTATTCAAACATGAATCCATAAACCAGAAAACAGGAGCTTCTTCCAAGGCAAACCCTTATAGAGACAAAGACAGGAAACAGAACAGGAAACTTGATTTGCGAACTTGAGAGCAGAGACAGGAAAATCATCCTTTATCAACATTGTCTCCTCTGAGAGGCTTGAAGTCAGACTACTTAGTTTAAGTTCAGGTACCCATGACATCATGCTAAACACACTTGGACTTCAAGATCTTCTCATGAATTCTGTGAGAATATCTAGTTTGTCTGTTTTTTACTCCATCTGTTCTCTAATCTAGTTTCCCGGGAACACTCTGCATCAGACCAAGGATTTTCACTTTCCCCTACTGCCTGAGAACGAGCACATCCACAACATTGCCTTTTCTGCCTCAGCCTCATCTTTTTGTAATTCTCTCCAATCACACACAGACTCATCATTTAGAAGCCTATCAGCCCTTCATCTTCTGACACAGTCTCTGATGCTTGCTGTGCTACAACAACATCTAGAAAACACCACATGATTTTATAGTACAAAATCCAGTCAATGGCTAAACAAAAACTAAACTAACTAAACTAACTAAAAATGCAAGTGCACGTTATAATGATAATATACACTATAACATCTGACATGTCTGCTAGGAATAGGATTATAGGAATAAGGTTTATAGCAGGCGTGCTCATTAGGTAGATTGCGATCTACTGGTAGATCACGTAGGGCATCCTGGTAGATCGCAAGCAGGGCGGAAGGAAGGCTCAGTCCTGCCCCGCAGGCTCCCAACGCCGCCCAAGTGCTTCTGGCCCTGGGTTATCTGAAGTCCTTTTCACACAGTTGAATAAAATCCCATGTTAGCTGCTTTGAATCAGATTGTATGGCAGTGTGGACTCAGAAAACCCAGTTCAAAGCAGATATTGTGTTATATGTTTCACATTTTTGTAGTGGGTAGGTAGATCAATTTGACTTGGTTGTTTTATAAGTAACTCGCATGCTGAAAAAGCGTGAGCACCCCTGGTTTATAGTGTCATGGTAACATGCTAGTACGAAATCAACTTAATTTAATTCTGAGAATCTTATAATATCCCACTAAATAGCAAAATCTTATATGTGTTTTCAATAAATTTTCTACCTTTGAAGACAGCAGGGTTTTGTTTTGTTTAATTGGAACACTGTTCAGTGAGTTCAACACCACTGCCAACTGTAGTTTGGCATCTACCATGTCCAAGAAAATGATATGCAAATGATGTTAATTACATGCAATTAAAATATCTGAATAAGCTAGCGGCAGCCCTCTAGCATGCCATCCATTTCCCAGGCAACCCTCAGTGAGATGCCGGACTTTGCCATAGCCAGTGCAGAAACATCCCCTTACCATGTGCAAAAAGAGCCTTCCAAGGCAAGAGTGTTTGCTACAGCAAAACAAATCTAGACCTGAAAGAATATGGCAATGTTCCACACTGTAGTCTGATTGCATTAGGCTTTGCATGGCAAAAGAAATAAATATTTAGACAGAGAAGATGATACCCTGAACACATCTAAGTGTCAGTTATGATAAGTGACAACTAGAGAGAGAAAATCTCCCTCCCTTCTGGCCATTCCCTCTCTTGGCTCATATGAAACCCACCATGTCTCATCCAGATGGTGTGTTGAGAGCTCTCTCTCATTTTTTTCATGTTCTTAGAAAGCTTAAACTCCACAACAAACCTACCATGTGATTTTATGTCTCTTTCCCTTGATTCATTTATCAATGCCAATGGATCTATTACAGACCTTGCAATCTTTCTTGCAATCTTTAAACACACATGCACGGAGTAAAGAATTAAGACTTTTGTGATGGCATGCCAACAAGTAATAAAAGGAACTCAAATGCTTAGGCCTAGGACATTTTACAATTAAATGAAGTATACTTTTAAATTATAAGATAAAGTCCCTTATCTTTTCTTTTTATATGCCTGAGGTGTGAGAGAGTTCTTTGACACACTTGCATATGTTCACACATATGTATGTATTTATTTATTTATAGTATCAGGAGTGAACCAAGGATACAGTTGTAATGTATTTTTTAAAAACACACAAAGTTTAGAAACTTGGCATTATATTAAATATCCTTTGACCAGCAGCTGGCCACTTGGAGTGCCTCTGGTGTTGCTATGAGGAAGTCCTCCATTGTGCATGTGGCAGGGCTCAGACTGCATTGCAGTAGGTGGTTTGTGGTTTGCTCTTCTACACACTCGCATGTCATAGACTCCACTTTATGGCCCCATTTCTTAAGGTTGGCTCTGCATGTCATGGTGCCAAAGTTCAGTCTGTTCAGGGCTGTTCAGTGGTGTAGGGCTCAGGATGTCTGCACCCTACACCACTGAAGAAATTACACTGTTTAGCTGGTTTCGCATCACCTGACATCCACTGGGAAGTAGCAGCCAATAATGAAAGGACTAAGGCAATGACATCTCCAGTCCATCCTCTGTTCAGATATCACCCAGCATGCCAATTACTTGAATTAAGAAATAGTTTTCTAAGATCTACAGAGATACTCGTAGGAACACCTTAGCAAGTGAGAGTCCAAAAGTGGCAGGCTGAAACCTGGAACCTCAATTCATAGCAGATACCAAATGAGAGACTCCTAGGCACACATGATTTGAATGATTTGGAAGGCATTGAACACTTATTATTTAATCAAGTTGTATTGTGTTTTAATTTATTTAAGTTTATTACAGGAGTTATAAGAGAGTGATTAGTGTCTATTTGTTTGTGGGGTGGGGGTGACTAATAAATAAACAGATCTATCTATCAATTAGTCCCAAAGGTGCTACTGGATCCCTTATTGTCTTTTAAATGATTTTTTAAAAAAAAACTAAATGTAGCCTTTCAAGGCACAGTTCATAATGAGTCCAAGTACGTGCTGTGATAATATGTCCTATTTCAGGATATTTCTCAAAAGCATTGTATTGAGCTTTTAAATGGATTGACATGGACTCTCCTGGAGCACTGTGACTGTCCAGTAGGGTTGCCAACTGTCCCTTATTCTAAGTGACGCCCTGTATTTTGGCCCCAAATTTTTTGTCCCTTATTTTCAGCTCCTGTCCCAGTACATACACTCACATACTTCCTTCTTCCTCCTTCTCCATCGTGCTATCCCTTTCGGCTCCTCCAGTTTCCTCTCGCCTCTCTGGGAATTGTAGTCCAAGGCTGCCTCCTCTTGATTGAGAGGCGCGTGCGACCCTTTTGGGTGGGACACCATTTCCCAAGAGCCCTCACTTCCGGGGGGGGAGGAGAAGGAGGAGGAAAAGGAAGCTTGAGAAGGGGGCCTGCTGGTCTTCATGGTGCCACCGGTGAGCCGTCTGAGGGAGCTGCAGGCACGGCACAGGGAGATGCGGGCCCGCATGGAGCTGCTGATCATTGAGACTCAGAGCCAGGTCTCCCGCGCCCTCACCCACTTCAACTGTGGGGCCACCTTCACTGTCGACTGCTGGGAGAGGAAGGAAGGTGACCCCCTGCCAGGCACACAAATCACAGCCACACCGGGGCTGAGGGGCGGGTGGGGGTCTCTGGAGGGCTTTTGAGCCTGACAGGCATCTGGAGGGCTTGGGTTGTGCCTTCTTGCAGAATGGCCCAAGTAGATGATATTGCCCTGAATGCATGTGAAGGAGGCTTCTGTTAGACCCCAGTCTAAAGATCAGTCAACAGTGTGATGCCACAATTGAAAAGGCCAAGGCTGCATCAAAAGGAGTATAGTTAGGTTTGCCTAACGTTTGATTTTCAAGTTTTTATGAAATGTCCCTTATTTTTGTGAAAAATCCCGTATTTTTTGGTAAATTTCCCTTATTTCTTATATCAAAAAGTGGCAACCCTACTGTCCAGCAGCAAGAGTAACACAGGCCTAATTTATTTTTCCTCTGCTGATGACCACAGGGAAAAGAGATAGTGCCAGTGGCCCATGTGAAAATTGTACTGGTTTGTATTGGATCCATTTATGCTGTTAATACTGTGGCCAAAGCATGAACACTCCCTAAGCACTCCCTAACTTCCCTGAGCATGGGGCTGAACTGGTTCAACCACTGACTTCCAAGATTAATTTCCTTGAAAGTATCACTTTCCCCTTGAAAATACTGCATGTTATTATGCCTTAACGTTATTCCACTGTATCTTCTTAAGAGATTTTTTTCTAAAGCTGTGTCATTGTCAGAAATAACAAGATTAGAAGCTTAAACAGAAACACAGACACTCAGGTCCAATGCACCAGCAACAGTAATAATGTCTTGTATAACTCACTATGTTTCAGTCTTCTTGGCAATGGATCAAGAATGCTTACTGTTCAGGTATTATTTTGCTTGGAATGATTCAGTGAAAAAACAAGCAATCAAATTGATGAGTAGGGAAAGGGAGGCTGGTAAATTCAAATATAAATGTTCTAAAATGAAACATTACCATATTCAATACATATTGAATAGCAAATTATAGAAGTGTGAGACTTCTTTAAAAAAAGAAATACACAGCATTTTTTGTTTCATGGTCAAGACATTTTTTTTCCTGAAAAGACCTATTGCTCCACTATTTATTTACATGCAATAGAAAAGAGATCCTATAGATATGCATTCATCCACTAGTCAGAGGAGGTACTTATCCTCTATTAGGCCAAAACTAACAAAATGAAGTTCCACTTAGGCAGAAAAAATGAAATGCAAAGATACAGAATGGGGGACACGTGGCTCGATAGCAGTATGTGTGAAAAAGATCTTAGGGTTCTCATGGACAACAAGTTAAACATGAGCTAACAATGTCATGTGATGGCAAAAAAAAAAACCCCAATGGGATTTTGGTCTGCATAAATAGGAGTATAGTGTCTAGATCAGGGGTGGAAAATTATTTTTTCCAAGGGGCCACACAAGAGCCAAAAATATTATGGAGGGCCGCACCTAGAGGCGGAACTACATTCTAATCTACATAATTTAATTATTTACTTATTTACGATATTTGCTATATATTACACATCATTAATATTAACATATTAATATATCAAGAAATATTCATATATTATTAGTATTAATATAATTATTATATTATAGTATATATAGAGAGACATTATAATATATTGAAATTATAATATAATATAACATTATATTATATTATTTATTATATTATATTATTATTATAAAATTATTATAAAATAATAATAAAAACCACTAAAATAAAATAAAATTCAAGAAGACAAGGTGCGAACCAAGATGGAATGGCCCAAAGGACCCAGTCCAGAGGATGGCAAAGCAGAACCAATCACCGCTGCAGCAGAGGAAAGCAGAGCAGCAGGCCATCGGAGGCTGCAGGCCTCCAACCGCTCTCGCCCCCAGCTGTTCCCCAGCTGATCGCCCTGCTATAGAGTGCCTGCCATCCCTGGAGGCGATCCAGGCCTGCAGGGGGAGCAGTTGGCAATCTGAGGTGGCAGATCGCCCGGGTGACCCGGAAGACGATCAAGTCTTCCGGGTCGCCAGGGCGATCAGCCGCCATAGGTCGCTGAATGCTCCCGCTGCAGGCAGGATCGCCTCCAGGGATGGCAGGCACTCCAAAGCCGCCACTCCTCCTGCTTGTCTGCTGACACAGACCCCACAGAGCCCACGATGGGATGGCGGCGGCGGCACCCCTTTCTCTTGGTCCCGCCCCTGACGCCCTTCTCCCCGGGCCAGACAGAATCGGCTGCCGGGCCACATCTGGCCCGTGGGCCGTAGGTTGTCCACCCCTCGTTTAGATCCTGGGAAGTCATGCTACCCCTCTATTCTGCCTTGCTCAGACCACATCTGGAATACTGTGCCCAGTTTTGGGCACCACAATTGAAGGGAGGTGTTAACAAGCTAGAATGTGTCCAGAGGAGAGCAACTAAAATGATCAAGGGTCTGGAGAACAAGCCCTATGAGGAGTGGCTTAAATAGCTGGGCATGTTTAGCCTGAAGAGAAGAAGGCTGAGAAGAGACATGATAGCCATGTATAAATATGTGAGGGTAAGTCATAGAGAGGAAGGAGCAAGCTTGTTTTCTGCTGCCCTGGAGACTAGGATGTGGAACAATGGCTTCAAACTACAGGAAAGGAGATTCCACCTGAACATTAGGAAAAACTTCCTGACTGTGAGAGCTGTTCAGCAGTGGAACTCTCTGCCTGGAGTGTGGTGGAGGCTCCTTCTTTGGAAGCTTCTAAGCAGAGACTGGATGACCATCTGTCAGGGGTGCTTTGAATGCGATTTTCCTGCCTCTTGGCAGGGGGTTGGACTGGATGGCTCAACAGGGTCTCTTCCAACTCAATGATTCTATTATTCTATTATTCTAATGTCAATAACCTCTCTAACCTTGTACACTTAGGGAGGCTTTTACTTTATGTTTAGTGGACATTTGAATTGCCTTTATACTTCACTTTGGAAAGGTTTTCCATTGGTGATAAAGATGCCTTGAAACATATAGAGACTATTAACAAAGTACTCCAAAACCCTTTCAATCTGTTCCAGTATAGATCACAAAGATCACTGTAATCAGATTTTGAGAAAATGACATTTTTAAAGTATAACTGTCTTAAATGGTTATGCTCCCAATGGATTCTGAGAAATGTAATATTTCCAAGTCCTCGGTCTCTCACCAAAGTCATCTAAAGCAGTGTTTCCCAACCAGTGTACCGGGGCACAGTAGTGTGCCGTGAGTGATCATCAGGTGTGCCGTGGGAAATTGGAACCTCCAATACCCTTACTTATTAAAGGAGCGCCGCTACGTCACAGTACAAAATGCACAATTAATCATACATAATAATACGCAAAAAACACATTCAAAGTACCCAATCCTGCTGGAGAAAATCAAAAGTCTTACATAAGGTAGTTTGGCGTGGTCGCCACAGAGAGCGGAGGAGTTGCGAACCAGGAAGTAGCGAGTTCACGGAGCGCTCCTCTACGGAAAACTCACGATATTTGATTAAATCACGGAAGTGAGTGCAAAAAACGTGTATCCTCATGATGTTATCCAATGTCAGTTCCGGGATCCACACAATAGCACAGTCAGTTTGCAGACAATTTAAAAAAGCAGCACCCTAATCATAGCAACAAGGTAGAAAATCACGTAGATAATCACATATATTCAAACCGCGAGAGGCTGAAGGTAGATGTGGCGATGGAATCGAAAGCTGGCATGGGCAAACTTGGACCTTCCAGGTGTTTTGGACTCCAACTCCCACCATTCCTAGCAGCATCAGGCCCTTTTCCTTTCCCCCCTCAGCCACTTAAGCAGGAAAGGGCCTCAGGCTGTTAGGAATTGTGGGAGTTGAAGTCCAAAGCACACAGAGGGCCAAAGTTTTCTCATGACTGACAGCTGTTGAGCAAGACCTTCGTGTGCATCTTTCTGCCATTCCTGCCAGGATATCTATGTTGTGTTCATTGAAACAGGCCCAGGTTTCACATTGAGTGTATAAATATATTTTAAAACATATTAACTATATGTATTACTGTGTTAGAGTGTCATTTTGTGTCATTTTGGTTGGTGGTGTGCCCCAGGATTTTGTAAATGTAAAAAGTGTGCCGCGGCTCAAAAAAGATTAAAAAACACTGATCTAAAGAACCCTCCTTGATAACACATTGGTTTCATTTCCAAATTCTTTTTTAAATTTTGAATGTGATTCTTTTCTCTATTATATAGAAGAGATGCTCATATCATATTCTACTCATGATATAGGTACAAACATAATAAATAAATTCAAATGCAACTGCAAATGAGCACATCGTACTTCTAGTAAAAAAGAGGTTAAAATTAAAGTAAAAGCATATTCATGTTAATAAGATCACTGTGGCAAAGAACATAGCTGCAAATTACTTTGTTATAAGAGCACCAATTAATTGGATTAATTTTTCATTTAAAAAACAGCTTGCAGAGGACTATAAAGATTGACACATGACCTGGACTTTTTTTTGCAAGAGATTAAATTGTTCCTTCTGTGTATGTGAGATAGAGAAAGAAAGGAAAAAGACATCACTCTCTTTTTCTATCTCATTTCTTTCAATGTTCTGATGAGAAAAGGTGAAGATCTCTCCAGATATTACACACACACTACAATCCGAAATAAGCCTCTCTTCATTTCCCCCCGCTTTGAATTATCATAATCTTGTGCTATGTGTGGCATCATGTGTTCTAGACAAATTATTGGTTGACCACTTTATGGAGCCATTCACAACACATGGCATGGCATGGCATATACGTAGAAGGGACACATTGCTTCAAATTAAAGGCTTCATCTCATAGAAGAATTCCCATTTAGCCTGCTCCCAGACATGCTACACATCCATGTACATGGACTATTACAGTAATTCATATGTGTATTTATCCTATCTGCCATTTAATCTGATTGTCTGTGGCAAGCGAGGCGGCTGGCGTCCAACCTCTCTGGTAATGACCTAGCCACGGTAATCCAGGCAATGGTAATCTCGAGGCTAGACTACTGTGACACTGGTCTTCCTTTGTCAGTTATCTGGAAGCTCAAGCTGGTGCAGAATGCTGCAGCGAGACTCCTGGCTGGAGTACCGGCCAGGGCCCATATCACCCCAACTCTGCAGCATCTGCACAGGTTACCAATTGAGCACCAGGTCATCTTCAAAGTGTTGGTATTGACCTTTAAGGCCTTGCATGGTCTGGGGCTGGTGTACTTAAGGGACCGTCTACTCCCATATGTTCCCCAGAAATCCCTCTGTTCAGAGGACCTCAATCTTCTACAGATTCCGCCCTTACGGACTATCCGTCTGTCATCAACCAGACAGAGAGCTTTTTCTGTGGCTGCACCTTGTTTGTGGAATAGCCTACCACCGGAAGTACGTTCAATTGGTGAGCTGACGGCTTTCCGGAGAGCACGTAAAACTGCTTTGTTCCGGCAAGCATTTAGCTTATAAATATCCTGGGAGGGTGGAATTGTCCTACATGGAATTGTTTCAATTCATCTGTATCTATGCTGTTGTGTGGTATTGTTTTAAATGTTATGTTTTATGCCTTTGTTGGTAGTTTGATATACTGTAAACTGTCCTGAGCCAGCTGGGAAGGACTGTATACAAATCGAAATAATAAAATAAATAAATAAATAAATATAGGGTGTGAGAATCTCAATTTTTCTAAGATTCTCCTACCCATAAAAATTATGAAGCATTTTATTTTTCCCCTTTAACTTAATTCTCCACCAACTATGTGCATGTATTCATACAGTATATCCATTCTCATTTTTAAAAAACCTGTATAACAACAACCACATCTTGGAAATACCCTGTAAGATGTGCCAACTGGTTCACTGAACAAATCTTGCCAAGATAAGGTTCATCTTAAGGTCTTCTTGCATCAAAAACAGTGAGAAGGCATATAATAATAATAATAATAATGGTGCCCCCTTGAAGCTTCTTCTGTTCTTACACAGCAGTGGTTCCCAACCTGTGGTCTGTGGTTGCTGATGTGGTCTATCCAATGCAATGTTCTTAACCAGCACCCCAAATAACCAAACTGAATCTAAGGTTGACCAAAAACTGATTTGTTGCCCTTTTGGTACTAATGTTGGAGTGTGGTCCCTGATCAGAGTGGTCCCTGGTCAAAAAAAGGTTGGGAACTACTTTTATACAGCAACAGTTTTACAATGAGTGGAATAGTTTTATCATCAAATGTTAGATTGAATTTAGTTATTCAAAGAACAAGAAATAATTTTGTGCTACCTTGTGAGTTGTTTTATTGATATCTGTTGCCAAGTGAGTCTTTAAAAGACAGTCTATACTTTGAGGCTGCAACCTTAGCCACTGGGTTATGCTAATTTGTGTGTAAGCAGTTCCAAATCAAATAAAAAGTATCTACCTCCATATAGGAATGAAAAGTCTATCAAAAATATTAGAAAATAGTCAAAAATATATTTTTGTGAGTGATGGAAATCTCTAACAAAGGGAATCTGGGAACTAATAAGAAACTGTTTTCTGGAAAGAAAAATAATATCATTCATATCTACACACACACACAACTACTGAATATTCTGTACGAAGAACATAAATATTCAAAGAGAAAATATTTTTTGTGTAAAAAAAACCCTCACATATGAAATTCCAAATTGAAAAATCTTCAAATACTACAATTTTTTAAAAAATCTCTTGCAACAGAAAGATAGTTCCTAAAATTATTCATTGCTCTCTCTGTGAATTAAATTAGTGAGGAATTACACCCTGTTACTAGGTTCCATCATGCTGATTTTAGGGGGGGGGGTTACATTTCCATTTCCAGACACAGACAGAAGCACCTTGGGTGGAATCATTCACTAGTTTGCCAACAAAACATAAAGGGATTTCCTAGGGAAAGGGTTTACTGCCCTTGCTTCTTACCAATTGTTTTTCTATCTTTGTTGAAATTTTCTACCACTGATCACAGAAATGGATTTGACATCCACTGATCCCCTATAATAAATGTATGTGTCGACCTATCACAGCCAATGTCAGCAGGCCTTCTTTGTGAGTATGTTTGACTGGCCCACTTAAATAAATCTGCCCCTGGAAGAAAAAGATTTGGCCACATATAAACAATATTCTTGCATTGCAGTATCAACACCCTTGGAAATAAATCTCTGTTGCTTAAAAGACTTTTTAAAAACAAAAACACTGCTGGAATGGTATGTCAGAAAATCAGCAATAAAAAATTCATAACCACCCCTCCAGGCGAGAAGAACTGCTGCTTATTGTATTTACTGAGCTGCAGCTCAGGAGGCCTAGAGGCTGGAATTCACACGGATCCACTCATAAAATAAACTAGATCAGCGCTGTTCAGATTAGGGCAAAAAGCATACCAAAAACAGACTCTGCCTACCCCCAGCCTGCAGCATAAAGACAAAAGCCTTGGCTCATGTGTGTGTGTTTAAAATGCAATTTCTTAAGCAATAAACAATTTACTCTTTCTTGCTATGCTGTTTTCTTTCTCCCCACCTGTTCTCTTTTGCTAAATTTTGCTGGCTCAATCTGCTCTTCTGAGGAATCAACAATTTGAGCTGAACCCTCAGGGTAGCAATATTCTATTCCAAATAGTAGTATCTCAGAATATCTTGTGAAACACTGATTCTTCATAAAATCACATTTTTCCCTTTATTTAGCAACAAAGGGAAATGGTAACAGCTTTCAGTTGATTGACAATCTGGATAATTCATTTTTCTTCTTTAAAGAGATATTTAACAACAACAACCAACATCCAACAACAACAACAACAACAATTAAGAAAACAGAGGATTCAATATCACTACTCTGGTCATGCAATTAGTACCACCCTATAAAAAGGAAATACTATTATTTACTGAGTAATAAAAACATAGAGGCAACAATCTGAAGATCAAGCAATGATTTGTGCCAGATAGATCTTTGCATATGTAATAAACAGCCATATGAAAAAAATTAGCAGTTAGAGCTGTCTTCAGGTTTTAAGCATACCTTAATAAAACAGAAAATGAAAACTTCTGTTTTACAGTCAGAAGCTTGAAATAAAGATATGCACATGTATTTAAAATGGAAGTGATAGGTTATACTTCTATAAAGATTGGACATCAATGTCTAGATTACATATCTGAACAATATTATATTTCAGAAGAGTCACCACTTTAGGAGAGAAAGGGAAACAACCTTGCAGAGTGTTGCGACTCAGACCGGAACGTGCCCCAAACACAGACCAAACACACACACACAGGCGGCTTTAAAAACTACTTTTATTTAGAATAAGAGAGTCCAAAAAGGTAAAGGTATGAAGCAAAAGCAAGTCCCAAGGTAAAACTAGAAAGATTTTCCAAAACGGAGTAAATCCCAAGGAAAGCAATCCAAAACGAAGGCAGGCCGCTCCGGCGGCTGTAAACAGGAACTTAGAGTCTAGGCCGACCGAAACAACGGTCAACAAGGTACTTGGAGCACCAGGGCAAACCCGCCCCAGCAATGTCTTGGAACTCAGAGACTTGATGTAAAGATACGTTCACTCCAAACGTAGCTTCCAATCTATTGGATTTTTCCCAGAGTCAGTCTTAAAAGCAAATCTATCTTCTGTGAGTCCATTGAATCCCATGTTTTACATTCCAATCTCTCTGCCTTGAACGGATATTCGCCCTTCGATCAAAACTACCCTGCTCGTTAGTCGCACCAGGTGGACTATTATCTTGGTGGGAAAGTTCCTCCCTAATTCCCTCGGCCCCAGCTGGCAAAGGAGAAGGGCTCCTGTGAGAGTCAAGGTCGAAAGAATTCTCACTTGCAGTTTCAAAGCTTACTTCCATAGAATCTTCATTAACCCTTTCCTCAGGCCAATTCCCATGCAACCAAGCATTATCCCATGATAGGTCTGCATCCATAGATGTGTCCTCCTCAGGCCATTCATCCTCTTCATCCTGGGCCTGATCCTCTGGCACCATGGGTACCTGACTTGGCCCACTAGGCTGGGGGGTCACACAAGTAGGAGGTGAGGCCACACTAGGAGGCGGGGGGGGGTCACACTAAGAGGCTGGGATACCACACAGAGAGAATATGCATGTTCAGAGCCTTCATTAAGGGCCTAATCACAAAGGCCATGTAACACATTTATTTACTATATTTCTACCCCGCCCTTATCACCCCCCCCCCGGGGGGGGACTCAGGACTCACATCCCTCTTTATCTGGCTTTGCCAAGAAAGGAGGGAGGCAGAAGGGCAAATCCATCACCGTGTGCACAGCTGCATCTTAGCGGCAACTAAGAAGTGTCACTCTCCCAGCAAGGCCCTGTGCTGGCTCCATTAAAGCCAGCACAATATGGAAAGCTTCCTGTGTTGTGAGAAAAGTGTCCAGTGATGCTTTCACCCTGGTTGGGATGGGGCATTTACTGGAAGTCACACAATGTTGTGTGATGGCCAACAGTCCAATTCAGTCCATTAGACAGGCTGAAAACAAGCTAGGACGCAAACTTCCACCCATGTGATGAGGTCGTATGTTTCAGTCCTTCCATCAAGAAAAGGTATAGCTTAGACTTATCCATGATATACTATCTACAAGCAGGGTGAGTATTTTTAATTAAAAACCTACAGGCTTGTTCATTCTTGTTCCCACCATTCTGAGCAATCATTAACCCATCTCTAACATTCCATTTTTGGGCAAAGTTCTGGAGCTGTGGAGACTTCCCAGCTTCAGGGATTTAGGATGAGACAAATCACCTAGATTAATTTCAGTCTGGCTTCAGGCTTGTTTATACATAGGATGGAGAATATTTTAGTCACCTTAGTAAATGACATATAGAGGAAACTGGATAAGTTAAGGGGTTCGGTGTCAGAAATATGCTGATGATACACAACTCAATCTCCTTTATTTGGATGCCTTCAAATAGAAGCTGGACAGCTACCTAGTGTGGATGCTTAAACTGGAGACCATGTCTTGAGCACAGGGTTGGATTCAGTGGCCCATGATGCCTCTTTTAGCTCTATGATTCTGTAACTTGATGACTCCAATTTCCTTCCAGATGACACTAGAATGGTCATCTCACTGCTCTCAGGCAGACAAAATCTATTTTGTTTAAGCAGACTTTTACTATGTTGTCACTCACGGTAAGGCTTCTTACTAGGTTTTTGCTTTCTGGAAAGAAAATCTTTACTATGGCAATTTAATAATGTCTAGTATTTGATTGTTGGTTTTTAATAGATTTTTTGTGAGCCATCTGAAGTCCCACTTTGGAATAAGGTTGGTCTACAAATGGAATGAATAAATACATAAATGCATGATGTATAGGAGTAAGCTGTGTCATAAAATTTATGTTAGTTATTCTAATGTTAGTTGCAATTATAAGAACTATAGATCATTTTTGAGAACAATATCAAATTCTTCTTAGACAAATTTCCTTTCTGCGAACTCTCTGGCAAGGTCCTTTAGCTTTAAGGACCTTTCTGTAGGGTTGAGTTAGAATTTTGAGCAAAGTTTTCAAGACAGGTTCAATTGGTTTATATTTTCTCTGTATTCATTCACCCATTCCTAGCTATGATAGGAATGAAATAAACTCAACACACTATTTTATCTTACAAGTCACTGGAGCTATAAATTGCCTTTAAATCCGAGGTCTAGCCTATGCTTCACACCACATTCAGTTTTCTTGTTGTGTTGCAAACGATGAGTGGAAAATTCTCCTGCAGCTCAGTTTTTAATTTAGAAGCATGAATATCTTAAATAAAGCAATGGACCACAACGTATCTAATGTTAAGTAGTTGTTTCTCATGTTGACTTTACTGAATCTCACCATGTGTCAGTGCTTCCTTCCAGCACCCTCACTAGCAGAAAAAAGTCATATATGCTGGATTAAGGATAGAATCAGTCCACCAAAGGACAAATTCAATGTGATCTTGATTGTCTAGGCTTCACCCTATAACCTATCTAGAGTCACATTATGAAGTGAATATTTACATTCTTCCAAATGAAATTCCAATCATCATGTTCTTCTCAGGATGAACCAATTTCTGATTCAACTTCACATATATATGAGTTCAGATACTTCTCGGTTCAACACTTATGGAGTTCTACAGTTCAACTCTGTTCTCCCTTCTCTGATATCTATTGCTATCATGGAGATTCTTTGCACTGTTGAAGGAAGTAAAGCAAACACTTTCATCCTTGCTAAGAAAGAATGGCTAGACACATTGACTGTCCATCTTTTTTGAAAATAAATAAATAAATTCCTGCAAGATTATTTGCAAAAAGTATATTTTCACAAAATGATATTACTTTGGCTAATAACCATTTTTATGCAAAAACATTTTCTTGAAAGTATTGGTTTGTTCACAAAATATTTTTACACAAATTTCCCCAATCACATAAATAATTTTAAAAAATCATAAAGGAATGTAAAACCTCTCATTATCTTGCCAAAGACAAGACAAAATTTTAAATATGTCATTCCTGCATATGAGAATGAAATAAGCCAACTTTTCTTTTTGTGGTGCTCCTCAGAGTAGTCGCATCAAATAAGTAAATAACAGTGCTCAGGGGCTTCAAAGCCACAACACACGGGGGAGGAGAAATGCACGCTAGTTGTTAATCTTTCCCATTATCCTCTCTCGCAAAGAGAAGAATTTTTACTAAATAGAGGCCTTTCGTTTGTTCCCACCCCCCTTTGCAATAATTACACGATCAGGAAAGACCTGGCGAATTTATTTCGCACTGTGAGACTCAAAGATTTTTTTGCTTCTTCCACTGATGACCCCACTCCTCAACCTAAATTCAAATCCCGCAGTACTTTTGTCCCTCCGAACCCATCCAACAATATCAGAGTGTTTGAATCTATGATTCTTAACGAAACCAAAAAAATAGACCATAAAACTGATCGGAGATGGGCTAATCTTGCTCCCTCGGATATCTCTATACTACAAAAAATGGGGAATAACAACCAGATCACCATCAAAGGAGCGGTCAAAGGTGGAGCCGTCGTGATTCTTGATACCGCTTCTTACAATGTGGAGGTCATGCGCCAGTTGAATAATTCTCAATACTATCGCAAGCTCAAATCGGATCCAACGAAAACTTATGCAGCAACGATTACCAACGTTGTCCAAGAAGGCATCATTGAGGGCTACATAGATCATATCACAGGCAAATTCCTCATGGTTGATCATCCCAAAATACCTACCCTATATTGTTTACCAAAAATTCATAAAGATATACATAATCCTCCGGGCCGCCCAATCGTCGCCGGCTGCGGAGGAATCTTGGAACCTCTGGCCCAACTCCTTGACTACTATTTACAACCCATCGTCTGGAAAACTCCAGCATTTCTCAGAGACACCACTCATTTTATTTCTAAAATAGAAAATTTTCAGTTGGAACCTGGGGATTATTTATTAACTCTTGATGTGGTCTCTTTGTACACCAATATCCCCATACCAGACCTGTGCGATGTGGTGGAAAATAGCTTTTATAATTCGGAGTCTGTGGAACGGCCGCATACCGGCTTTCTTATGTCTTTATTTGATTTGGTCAGTGATTACAACTATTTCAAGTTCCTAGATGAGTATTATCTTCAGATCCACGGGATTTCAATGGGCCTCAGTTGCGCCCCTGTCTGGCTAATATTTTTATGTCACATCTTGAAGATCGTTTTGTGTTCCCTCGAACTCATAACCGCTTTTCATCTCGGATTAAACTATATAGTCGGTTCATAGATGATTTGTTTGTGATTCTACACCATGAGACTGACATTGCAGAATTTTTGACATGGATGGACTCCTGGCATCCCGCACTGACCTTCACTGCAACTGTTAACAAAGAATCTGTTAATTTTCTATACATCACGGTCGTCAATGTGGATCATCATTTAAAAATCCGGGATTACCGTAAAACAGTGAAAAAGAACAATTATCTTCATTTTTCGAGTCATCACACTCATTCCTTGCGCTACAATCTCCCATTTTCCCAATTCCTCCGTATTAAAAGGAACTCTTCTTTCATGGATGATTATACACGAGCAGCCAATAGACTCACCGCTGACTTCATTGACAGAGGTTATCCCCCTACGATTGTACACAAAGCCAGGGCCCGAGCTGAAACTCGACCCAGATCATCTTTATTTGCGACCAGACAACGAAATCAATCTCAACGTATAGTATGGCCATTGACTTACACGCCCCATTCCAAGACCTTGGCCAATGTAGTCAAACAATTCTGGCCTCTGGTCAAAGACATTCCCGGCCTGTCTGAATTTCCTCTGATAGCTCATAAACGTACCCGCAATATAAAGGATTTTGTGGTACACTCCCATGGACATAGACCTCCCATTAGGAGTATTATGAGTCTAGGTTCTAAACCTTGCAGTCATTGCTCAGTGTGTAATAACATTTCACAAGAAAAAGAGATTTATAGTATATCCAAAAACAGAACCTTCAAGATCAGGGATTATGGGACATGCGCTTCGAAATCCGTCATTTACGGGATTTCCTGTGATTGTTCTCTTGTTTACATGGGGATGACCTCGAGGGAGGTCCGCACCCGTTTTATCGAACATAGAAGTAAACTGAACGAAGCATCTGAAGATTCGGCTTTTTATAAACACTGCAAAGAGAAAAAACACACTGCAGCCTCTTTAAAATTGAGGATCCTTGAACAAGTTAAACCTTTATCTCATCAAAATCCGAATGATTGTTTACGCTCAGCTGAAATTAAATGGACACTCCTTCTCAAATCAGAGTGGCCTAATGAGTTAAATGACGTCATCTCCCTCAGCTCATTAATTTGAACCCTTTCTAATGATATATATATCCCCCCGTTACTTCAGTCTCCTACCTTTGGGCCACCCGAATGATTGCTATAAGCCTGGGTTATGATGTATTACTACTTGGTATGTATACTCTATATTGCCTAACATTATTGTATTATTATTTGGGGCATTACCCTTTTTTCATGATGATGTTAATTTTCAGATAATGGACGCTCTTATTGATTCGCCTTGAGAAAACCGGATTATACGGTGAAACGGATTCTAAGGCCTCTCCATCGAGCATTGCTACTCCGTCGGCCTGTTATTCGTTGGAAAGAGTTTCATTCCACTCTTCCTTATCCTGCACAGGTCCTTTGGACCAGGAAGATTGATTTTGATTTTCCTTGCATTCCCTTTGGATCATTGGCATCGGACGCCGTTATTATTTGACATTCCCCATCGGGGGTCTATTTGGAACTTTACAAATACTCACCGTTGTGAGTCTAATCCGCCCATGGAGGCCTACTATGGATTTATTTTGTGAACGATTTAATTGCTGAGATATCACCCCTGTGTGGGAATTGAATATTGCACCCATTTGGGTAATGTATGTTCTTCTTTGAGAATGCGTATATAATGAACAATATAGATATTTTGCATATTTCAAATATTAGTTGATTTATTCTATTACCTTTCGTGGGTTTTGTGTGTTGTAGTCGCATCAAATGCCATCATTGCCACCATCATTCAGTACTAACCCAATTATTTTTTTTAAATGGTCAGACCATTTTGGGCTTTTTGCCAATTCTACATCAACTCACTTTCCAGCTCTGAGCCTTTTATAATAACTTATTTAAAACTAGTAGCCATGGCTCAGAACACATTGAGCAACGGTCTTCATACAGACCTGTTAGAAATGCTACATTATTCAGTAATTTTACTCTCCTAAGTAGTACCAAAATGCAAGGTGTGGGCTATAACATTACTCTTTATTCTCCATTCTAAAAAATATGGATGTGAAATTAAGGCCAAATTAAAAGTTAAAGAATAGAAGAATGGCCCAGCTTTCTGGCACTAATTGACACTCGATGCATATCTCTCTCTGTGTATCTGTCTCTGTCTCTCTCTCTCTCCATCTGTGTAAATCATATAGATTATATGTAGAGTGAAAAATAGCTGTGAGACATGTGGTAAGTTCAGACTGAAGAGCAAAGATCTGTGCATAGGAGGAAGGATAAAAAAGCAGAAAAAGAATGTATCCACACAATGAAGTTACTGATATTAATCTCAAAACTTCTATCTGTCCTGTGAAAAATGCAAATTATGTGGAAAAATTCACCCACCCCTAGTTTAACCATGTCAATATGTAAAAGTTTATGCTTATTTGATTGATATGCTGAGTAGATTCAACACTGTTTGTAGAAACCAAGGCTATATGATAAAAAAAAGATCACTCAGAATTTCAGCTAAACATTTATTCAGGCATCATTCCTGTTATTTGCAAGGAAGGAAAACATATTGATGCTAAGGGTAACATGACAGAGAGAAAAGCACTGCTATTTTCTCCAATCATTTATTTTGTAGACATGAGTTTTGACAACAATATTTTGATTGCATTTATATGTATGAAACAGCCCCCCCCCCCAAATATAGCTTTCAGAGTAATAAAGGAACAGGGTGAAACTTGGGGAAAGAAGTACAAAAGCAACACAGATTGCAAACAGAAGAATTCACTTGTTCCTAATGGAAAATGTTTCTCTCTCCAACTCTGTCATGGACTTGTAGGAACAATCCTCTTAAACAAGGACCACAAAGTCCAAACCAGCTCTCCCTTGCTGGAATTGGCAGAAATTTGGATCCAAAAGAGCCTGGGGTTACCCAAGAGATGGATGAGGACCTACTTCCTCAAGACGGAAGAGCTGAGCAGAAGAGATAGAAGCAAAAACACGTCTAAGCTCTCAAGAAATAAAAGCCTGTGACGAAAGACTCCTTAACAGCAAAATAAACATCATTTTGAGGGATCCTACTGAAAATCTTTAACATAGTTCAGAAAACATGTTGGCCTGAGGTTGCAGATATTACTGAGAAGAGAGTAGTTGCTGGCAATCCTGAAAGTATTAAGACTCCTATCCTGGCTGTTTGCCTGGTGTGTTGATGCTGGATTGCTATGGGATTTTGGCTTTGGATTGGCTTGGACTTGATCTTCCTGTCCAGGGGCGGACCTACCTATTCCGGGGGGGTAAGCGACAAAAATATTTCCCCCCCCCAGTGGCTCCCGAGCATGAGTCACGCTCCAGAGCCCAGTGCGCATGCGCAAATCTCCGCGCATGCGTACTGGCTCCAAAGCACGCCTCCCACTTTGGAGCCAGTGCGCGGTCGGCGGGGCGGCGGGGTGGGTCCGGCGCGGAGGTGCCCCTCCCAGGTGACGACGCCCCTCCCAGGTGGCGACGCCCTATGCGGCTGTGTAGTTGGCGTAACGCTTCCACCGACCCTGTTCCTGTCTGTCTGGCCCCTGACTTTGGATTCTTTTTGCCTGTTCTTTCTGCTTGATATGTACATTTTTTTACTGATGCTGATTTTGGATGGTTAGATTAAACTGCTGTGTGCCTGAAATCAGGACACTGGCTAACTAAAGTAGGGGGGAAGAGTGGGTTTTTAAAATAATAGCAATTCCAGTGTGTGGGCTATTTTTCATTTCTTTTTGCTCTCCTGCTAGAGATTCAATAAGCAAAAGGCTTTTGTTTTACATTTTGCTCTTTTGAAACCCATGGTGAAAGTGGAAATTAGCTTTTTGTTACAGGTACAAAACAAAAAGGAAAAGGAAAAAAGAATGATACCCAGTCAGTGACTATCACATTTGATTAAATGTTATACAGTGCCCTGCTGGGATGTGATTGTGTATATGAACCTATTTCTTTGAACACAATCCTATTTGAAAAGTTAGGTCATGATGTTGTTTTTCTTTTCTCCCTCTGAGAAACATGGAGAACAAGATTGGAAAGGAAGATATATACTTGAAGGTCTCTTAGTGAACAAACAATCTTACATATTGACTCTTTCTGGCAATGGTCCATTTTTTTAACCTGAAAAACTAGACAATTAAAATGATTATTTTATTATTGGTAGATGTCTATAAAATATTAATGTACTTCTAAAACATCAAAGTTGTTTAATTGTATATATAGATATATAGAAATCAATTTATTTCAAAGCATTTTGGCAGTATCACTCTAACATATCACAACCATTCACCATGAAGTATGGCTGCATCTACAACATAGAATATCTGCAGTTTGACCCCACATTAACTGCAATGGCTCAGTGCTGTGGAATGTGGGAATTGTAGTTTTATAAGTCTTTTGCCTTTTCTTCCCAAGAGTTCTGGTGCCTCTACAGACTACAGATTTGAGTATTAAATAGCACTGAATAGGCTTGTTTGATTAAAAAAAAGTTCAAAACTCATTTCAGATGTAGGGGGGCGCTGGTGGTTGGGATCTAAAGTCAATTCCGATTTTCACAGAAAAAAATTTCAAAACTTTTCAAAATTTCCAAGACTTCCAAATCCTTCGTTAATGGTTTCAAAGTGTTATTTCATGTTTCATTGGGTGGTCTTTACTTTGAAAGTAGTTGTTTTATCCAGAAAAGGGGGGGGCAAGGGAAGAAATCCATCCACTCTAGTTAAAACCGCTTCTCTTGGTTAAGACTGAAGTGGGAGAGAAAGAAAAGGAATCCACCCACACTGGTTTAAACTGACACGGATCCATCCTATCCACACTGGTTTAAACTGATGCAGGAGAGAAAGGAAAGGAATCCATCCACACTGGTTTAAACTGACATTTTCCTGCTGTTTTCTCCCTTCCCTTCTCTTTCCTTATCTCTCTTCCTTTCCCCTTTCCTTTCCTCCTCCAAATCACAGCCTGTTCAGGAAAACATGGGGGGGGGGGTCATTTTACTAGGTTCCCCGGGTATGTTGTTCCCTTGAAAAGCGGTGGCGTGGCACCTTTCCCACCCAAGCTGCCTAGTCCCTTCCTGTTCACAAGGGCAATGGCTGCTGTGCCAAAATCCCGCCCCTCCCGAGGTGGTTTCCCCTCATTGGCTGGAGGCAAGCACCCCAGCATGCAAGCTGCTGCTTGCCTCCAACTGCTGGGTCTTTTCCGAATCACTTCCTGAATCAGAACAAAGATGGCAACAGTGGCTTCGAAAGGGCAAGGATACTTCTGGGTTCCCAAGTCGCTTCAAAGTCGCTTCAAAAAGGAATTTGATCCGAATTTAATCCGAATTACGAAGATTCCGACTGGACCTAACCATGCCTGGCACTGAGCTATGGCAGTTATAGTGGTGTCAAACTGTATTCATTCTACAATATAGATTAACCCTATGTCTCTCTAGAAATTCCAACTATATCTGTCCTAAGAAAGGCATGAATTTTACACTCATGCATCTTAGCTACAATAAAAGCAGCCAATTGCTGTCCGAAAGGATGAGGGGAGAGTGTGAGAGAGGGAACAAACTGTTTCCCCTGCTATTTTTTAACCTTGGTAGAATGAACACCACACGTATTTGCCAGGATGACCATTTCAATACATGTTTGCATTATGATTATGTTTAGTCTGCAAGCATCACTGTGTTCAGTAGTACCTACTCCCAAAAAACATGTATTGCATTGAAGCTTCAAGCCTATCCAACTCACATTTGATAAATATCTGATACTTGATGAACATAGGAACATGAGGGAAAACATGAACTAAAGGTTTTTACCTTAAAGAAACTTTTATAAAATCATGTACAGATGGTATTTACTTCCGTCTAAATGATCTAAGATGTATAAAGACACCAAAGATGTGTGTTGGAAGTGTGAAAGACACCAAGATACTTTCTTACCATATGTGGTATTTTTTGAAAAACAAAACAAACCTAAAGTGGATCTAGATCTGACTCTATTTTTATGGGATGACCAAATGAAAGAACTGAAAGTTAAAACTTCAAGGTATATGGTTCTGAAAAATACTCTATGCTTTAAAAATAAAGAATTTAGAGAAAGGGAGAAAACTCTAAAAAAAAATTGAAATGACAGAAATGAACAAATTAATTAATATGATAAAAGGAAAGTCCATAGAAAATTTTTCAAAAGATTGGGAACCTTTTGTGAATTTTTTTATTTTAAAAGAAAGATAACATGAAGACACTTGTGAGATTTGAAAGGTGAATTTAAAAATTGGTAATTACATGGTACGAAGTAAGATTTTAAATATCACATAATAATAAGATGACTAATTATTATCCAAAAATTTCTTTTGGCTGGTAGATAAGTCAATTTTAACTTTTAAAAATTTTTATTCTTGTAGTAAGGAGAACAAGGTAAATAAATCGTATTTTAAATTGGAGAAGTGGGTATAACAATATAAGTTTTATATAACATGTTAAGACTGCATTCAATATATATTGTATACTGCATTTGAGATTGTATAATACTATGCTGGAGTTTATTTATTCTACACATATGAATAGGAAAAATGTCAAGCCTGCTATATTGTGGTTCAGCCAGAGCCTGAAGATGAGGGGATTGTTCAGTCATAGGTTGTGAGAACTGATGGGCTTTCCGGTGTGGGAAATGAGGGGATTATAGATCATGATTCTGTCTGGGAAAATGGGTCTGTGTCTGGTGAGAGAGAAATAGCTTCAGAGAAGAGAGGAGATGGAGATGCTGTGGCATCAGAAGATAGGGAGAACTTTTTCCTTAGTTTTTCCTTGGCAATGGAAGATAAGGAGTTAGAAGAGAGAGATATTTCACATGGGAAAACAACTAAAGTCAGTTGGAGTTGAAGGCTTGATCTCTGGGAGAAGGGAGCGAGGTCGCAGAGACTTCATGAGAAATCCTTGAAACAACAGAGCAGATGTCGAAGACATGACCTCATAGCTTTGTGGTCCTAAAATTAATTAATATTTTTTTATTAAAAGGGTTATAGCAGGCGATGCCACATTACTGTTTACACCTTGGTCTTGTTCCATGTTCAAGTCTATGTTTAAGTTCCTTGGGAAAGTTTTGTGCTCATATTCATGATTCGAAAGAAGTTTCTGTGTTCCTGATTATGGATTTATGCTCATGTTTTGATTCCTGATTTTCCATGTACCTTGTTACTTTTGAACAGAACTCTGATGAAATCTGATGTATGGAGTGTTGCCTTTTATTAGCCTTTTTCCTATTGCTTTTGGGGACATTGCTTTTTTGTATTAGTTTTTGCCTTTTTATATTTGTTTTCATCAATAAACTGTTTAATTAGTAATACTGGACTCTTGTGTGGTGCAAAGGTGAATCCAGGCCAGAGTGTAACATGCTCATCAATCCCAGGTTCAGCCGCTGTCCTACTTCTGGAAACTGATGTTCAAAGTAGAGAGTGTCTACTATCCAGAGAATGTCTCCATCTGCAGGGGAACTCAAAGGAAACACCTCCAGACTGCAGAGGCACTCATCTTCAGACTAATAACTCTTTGTGTACAAAGAGCAATGGAAGGGGCAGTGTCAGGGTGCTTCCTTGTCCTTTGTGTGTTGACACAACAGACTTCAAAAATGCCATCTGAACAATGCTGGAGGCTAGCCAGGTAAACATGGCTGAAGTGCAGATCTCAGGAGTTCTGGCTACCTTTCACTGCTAGAACTCTATTAGCAGGTTTCCAAGAGTAGCAAATACACATTGATATATGGCTCAACAGCCATAATGGATAGGTCACCATTTACTAATAAGCCAATGTCTGAGCACATATACAGCTCTGTATATGCAAGGAAGTATGCAGTATCCCTCACTGTATTGCAAATTTTAAAATTTATGTTTCGGAAAATATTACAGAATCCATATGCCCAAAAACTGAAAAATGTATTTAATGTTTTTATACCTCATCAACTCAACTATAGCAACTATACTAAAACCTGCAATATATGTTTTCCTGTGTGGAGTAGGACTAGGAGTGGGGAGATCTAGATCAAATCCCCAATGAATGTCAAGCAAGCCATGAAGCTCAGTAGGTGATGTTGTGATTTTTTTCCTATCCTAACTGACCTTAATAGATTTCTTGAGAAAGTCACTGTTCTTTCTCTGATAAAGAAGCCAGTGGCTTCACAAAATGAAAGGGCATCCTTGATTCCAAAGGGGTCTTTTGTCTTGGTTTTCACATGGCCAAAAAGGTGGGAGTGACTCTTTCCTGCAGGAGATCCTCAGTTGATTAATAGAAACAATATCTAAGACACAATTAGGGTGTTACTGCAACACTATCCCTTTTCTAATTTTAACATTTTTTGTCTGATGAGGAAGGCAATATAGAGCTTAGAAAGCTTGCATCATGTGTTTTGAGCCCTTTGGTGCGTTTGTGGATTCTGGATTTTGTTTTGTTTGATGCATAGACAACATGGCTACCATGAAATATGTTTACAGGATGTTTGTGATGATAAAGTGGGGAAAATATAATGTACATAGCTTGAGCTGTTGGAAGCAAGGAAAGAAGGGAGGGAAGAAGACAAGAAGACAAAGAGAATTGAGGCTATATTTTTAAAATGCTATTGTACTGGAATACCCTGTTCTCTACATGTCACAGCACCAGGTTTTTAGAAGAAAACTTGTTGATGAATTAGGCTTTTGATAATCTTAAGTCTTACATCAAACTGGTCTTGAAATGTGAAAGAAAGAGCTGGGTGGACAAAAGGAATCAAATGTTTTGGGTAACCCAATCAAAATGTTAATACAAATTTAAAAAATCAGAATATCAAAAATCACATCTGATTGAAAGGTTAACAGTATTAGATTGTGAGAGTGGGGAGGGAGTCTTCTATGGTATTACCAGATGATTCATCCAGGCATGTGTGTTGTTCTGTTTATGTAAAGAGCAACAATATTCGTTTACATAAGATCCCCAAATTATATTGCCTCACGGTGAATCAAAAATCATTTTCATATAATTATAGAATCGTAAAATCATAGAGATGGAGGAGACCACAAGTGCCAACCAGGCCAACCCCTTGCCATGCTGAACAGGAAGTTTTGGGATGATATTTCGGATGCTTGCAAAGTTAGTAACTTTGACACTTCCTTTAGCCATGCTCTCCTGTAGCCTTCCAAGCCTTCCCCAACGTTGGGAAATATACACAGTCTTCACTTCTAGGAGTCTGGTTGGTTAGAACCATACCATACTTGAGTGGGCCCATGACCTAACCAATGTACCTAATAAAGTCTATAGCAGTGGTTCTAAACCTGTGGGTTCCCAGGTGTTTTGGCCTACAACTCCCAGAAATCCCAGTCAGTTAACCAGCTGTTAGTATTTCTGGGAGTTGAAGGCCAAAACATCTGGGGACCCACAGGTTGAGAACCACTGGTCTATAGCAATGAGTTCCACTGGCATTGGCCAACCATGCGTTCCTCATTGCTCTTTCCATTTTTCATGTCTATAGAGCTGTAACGGGATGAATCAAAGAAATGTTCAGATCTAGTTGACTGTGGGTAACCACCCTGTTTTGTCTTTTACAATGAATGCAACACCTGCTGCCAAATCTCAGATGCCCCAGTGGACTTTGATAGGCCCTGTGGTAATTTTCCATAAGAATCCATTTAATGTTCAGGCTACTGTGCTCATCTACACCTAGGCTTTATTTTAATGACGTTATACTGCTGTTTAGCAGCACACACATGTAAGCTCAACAAAACTCTTAATTTGCAGCCATGCACGATTCTCTTTGATTATCCATTCCCTAGCACAATGAAATCCAGCTGATGCACAGCCAAGCTGAGGCTTTCGAATCCATTTGCTGAGACGAAGAGGAGGGCGTACAGACTTCATTTCCAAAATTCTTGTTTATTAGATTCTACTGCCAGTCACATTAATCCCAACACAAATGTCAAAGCGAGAAAGAAAAAGTAGCTTAATTAAAAGAATAATGAGGACGGGCAGTCAGTCAGTAATATCGCACCTGCTTGGCTAGGGAAGATCCGAGATTCAAAACTAAGCATATCTGGGTACCACAGGAAAAGACTCCTGGCTGAAACCACAGAAAGCTGCTGCAGGCAGCACTGAACCAATGGCCTGACTTTTTATTAAGACAATTATTTGCACATGCAGTTTACACAGAACAATATATGGTCATCATTTTTATCAAAGTTGGGCAACTTGTGGGCAACAGATCAGCAGTGATCGGCTGTTTCAATATCGGGAATAAAGTGAATCTAATCTTGGTGTTGTTTCAGACTTGAAAGCAGCTATCCAAGGTGCTGAATTAGATTCTGAAAGAACATCTGGATTGGATACATAGCAGATAAAAGATGTAAATATTCAACTATTTCATCCCTGTGAGTAAAGAATAATTTCTACAGGTGATTCCTCACTTTAGAGAAAACAAATACACCTGCATGGGTTTATTTTCTGTTATTCATATGTCATGATATATTACAGGAAATTGGCCTGCATAGAAATATACAGGGTTTTAAAAATGGGAATTGTGAAGTTTACACACAGAGACACTACATTGTTCCCAGACAATCTTATATGTTTTAGTGTTTTTCTGATATGAAACTATTTTACTTTGGGAAGTCTGACCAGGCTACGGTCGTCCACGCTCTGGTCACATCCGGAATAGATTACTGCAACGCACTCTACGTGGGGCTGCCTTTGAAGACAGTTTGGAAATTACAACTAGTCCAACGGACAGCAGCCAGATTACTAACTAGAGCTACATACAGGGAGCATACCACCCCCCTGTTGTGTCAGCTCCACTGGCCGCCTGTCCAATTCCGAGCTCAATTCAAAGTGCTGGTTTTGAACTTTAAAGCTCTATACGGTTCTGGCCCAGCTTACTTGTCTGAACGCATCAGCCTCTATGCCCCACCTCATAATTTAAGATCATCCAGGGAGGCCCTGCTCTCGCTCCCGCCAACTTCTCAAACACGGTTGGTGGGGACGAGAGAGAGGGCCTTCTCGGTGGTGGCTCCCCGTCTGTGGAACGTGCTTCCAAGCGACATACGATCAACCCCATCCCTCCTAGCATTCAGGAAAAAAGTGAAATCTTGGCTGTGGGACCAGGCGTTTGCACATTAGCACAATGCAGCACTTTGGACTGGATTTGTAATGGCAAGTTGATGGATATGGCTCAATGCTCCTGTTATGGATGAAATACTGTCTTAAGAGAATGTGTATGATGTATTAATGTTAATTGTATTTTAATGCTGTATGTTTTTGGTTTTATATTGTATTTTATTATGTTGGCATCGAATTGTGCCTTTTGTTAGGCTGCTCTGAGTTCCCCCTCGGGGGTAGAGAAGAATGGAGTAGAAATGTTGGAAATAAATAAAATAAATAAATAAAAAATGTCTTCTTAAATATACAAAAACCCATTATTGTCATGCAAAAGAATTTTACATGTGTTTCTTCACAGAACAATTTCCTGAAAACTTCAGGATGTACAAAGACTAGTTGAAAGCTGTGCAAAGTTGTCATTACTGTTCTATTCTTCCCAACTGAGTTTCTGGAAATGCATTATCCAGAAAGAAAACAAAAACTGGTAAATATTCTTTGCATCTCTACTCCCTATATATTTTTTGAACTGCAACTCCCATAAATCTGAGCCAAGGTGCCCAATCATAAGAAATTACAGGTGCTGAGACCAAACAATTTTTTGACCCTTCATTTAAATTGTGACCCCTTGTGGCACCCTTCATTAAAGTGTTTTAATCCTCTCCCAGTGTATATGCAATTTTATTACATGAGTGTGGAAAAAGAAATAGGCAATCCTATCAGTGGTCCATGTTAAATCTCTAGTATTCTCAAATACATACAACATCATAACAATTCACAGTTCCAAACATTTTTAAAGTCAAACATTGATCACTTCTGTGAAGGAAATATAGCTTCAATATGCCATATGCAGAAAGAGCATGCTAGAAGTAGACTGCTGGTCAGCCATGTGTTGATATTTGCATTTCCTTTTTGGAATGAAGAGAATTGGATATATTTTCCTGCAGCCACACCTTTTTCCTCAAATGCTGTCATGTGGCACAGGAGGAAAAGAAAACATAATTCAGTTGGCTTATCCAGAGGGCAATGAATTGAAAACAGACAGATGGCTCAGCCAGTAGGTTTCTGGTTGATTGCCCAGGGACGGGCAAACCAAAGAAAAATAAAGATGAAGCCACTGAGAATCTGTATCATACATTAATGTGTGATGAACCAAACAGACCTCCTGTTTCTTAGTGGTGATTCACATGAGCATAAAAACATATTGTCAGCTTCCCTATTCATTTGTTCAGATGCTTATGATATTATTGGTCACTATTTCTAGTAATTATATCCCTCTGTGAATTGTAATATTGGTTGTATGGAGTGATTTATACATGCCTGAATCAGCTGTGAAATTGGGCATATCAGCTACATTTATAACCCATCTTTCCTCCATGGCTCTTCTCCCACCCATGTTATCACAGCAGGTGTGGAGTAAATAAGATTGAGATAAGTTTATTGAATGAATAAGAGACCAGAACCTGAATTGCCCACATCCTAATCTAATACTCTGATCCAGTGTTTTTCAACTTTTTTTGAGCCGCGGCACATTTTTTACATTTACAAAATCCTGGGGCACACCACCAACCAAAATGACACAAAACGACACTCTAACACAGTAATACATATAGTTAATATGTTTTTAAATGTATTTATACACTCAGTGTGAAACCTGGGCCTGTTTCGATGAACACAACATAGATATCCTGGCAGGAATGGCAGAAAGACACACACGAAGGTCTTGCTCAACAGCTGTCAGTCATGGGAAAACTTCGGCCCTCTGGGTGCTTTGGACTTCAACTCCCACCATTCCTAACAGCCCAAGGCCCTTTCCTGCTTAAGTGGCTGAGGGGGGAAGGAAAAGGGCCTGAGGCTGCTAGGAATGGTGGGAGTTGGAATCCAAAACACCTGGAAGGTCCAAGTTTGCCCATGCCAGCTTTCGATTCCATCGTCACAACTATCTTCAGCCTCTGGCAGTTTGAATATCTACGTGATTTTCTACCTTGTCGCTACGATTATGGTGCTGCTTCTTTAAATTGTCCGCAAACCGACTGTGTTAACTGTGATTTCATCAAATATCGCGAGTTTTCCGTAGAGGAGCGCTCCGTGAATTCCCTACTTCCTGGTTCGCAACTCCTCCACTCTCTGTGGCGACCACGCCAAACTACCTTATGTAAGACTTTTGATTTTCTCTAGCAGGATTGGGTACTTTGAATGTGTTTTTTGCGTATGATTATGTATGATTAATTGTGCATTTTGTACTGTGACGTAGCGGCGCTCCTTTAATAAGTAAGGGTGTTGGAGGTTCCAATTTCCCACGGCACACCTGATGATCGCTCACGGCACACTAGTGTGCCCCGGCACACTGGTTGGGAAACACTGCTCTGATCCATACACCATCCTAGGATACTAGGTTGGAAGAAATAAATTTAATCTCAGTGGAATTCCATGTCACTTCCCAAGTGAAGCTGTGTTGACCAGGGGAAGAAAAATATGGAAAGGCTGATATATTGTTTGCGGAGTTAATTTGGAAGAAGGGTGCAGTAATTTCATTTTTTTTTCAAATGCAAAAGAAGGGATTCACAGGAGCCTTCTGGGTTGGCTCCTACCTTTGCCACAGTCTCAAAAAGTGCCGTACCCTATCTTTCAGCCTCATCTGCAATATGGGAAAAATAATGCTGACTTATTTTACATAGGGTTTATAACAAGGCAGCATTAGCAAAGCACTCTGAACAAGCTATACTGTTATAACTGGTAATTCATTAATTATGATTATAATTATCTATCCCATAAACAGACTGCAATCTTAGAGCCCATTAGCACCTCCCAGGCTGCAAATGTATTTAAATGCAAAAAAAGAAAAAAAATCAATGAAATAAGCTTACCATGGTGTTCATTACCTCCAACAGGGAAAAGTGAATCATGCAGCCTCTACTGAACTGAAATTTCCCTTTTGCATGCTCTGTTACAGTAAGCACTGCAGTAGCACATACAGAGGACTCTAATAGTCATGGGGCTAATCAGTCCAAGCAGACTTTCCAAGTGCTTTTGCTGCAATCGCAATTTTATTTTGAAATGCTATCTTTTAAAAAAGAGAGAGAACACCATCTTCTTCCAAAATTGTAATTTCTCCCTCAGAGTAACTCAAATGCCTGGGTGGTTTCTCCCCCCCATTTCAGTCTATTTGCCTTTTAATGTTTAAGCTTTAAGCATTCCTTTCATTTGAGCCTGAAAAGTAGAAGACAGAAGGGCAAGAGTTTTTTTTTCCCTGCAGGAAATGCCTGCTTACTGCCTTCTCCCACTTGCCTTTCATAAGGGGAACAGAGCAAGGGAAATATGCAGCAAAGACTAAAGAGGTCAACATTATCTCAGGTGCTCTTGAGTAGTGGAGAGATAAGCCTTGATCTGAAAAGGGGAAAGCAGTTCTTTCTCTACTGAAAACGAACACAAGCAAAGAGTGACAAAGTGACAACAGAGCCCTATCACCAACCTGCTCGCTTGCCATACCGAAATCCAGAGGAAATTTTAATTTCAAAGGAAGCCAGTTCATTCTCATATCCTGTCCCCATCATGGCAAAGAAATAAATAGATTTCTGCTGGGGAAAAGTTCTGCTACTCATGGTGTTAAAAGTAGAAATCCCACACAGAAAACACTATGAGACAAAATTTCCAATTTTTTTTTGTCCTGGTTTGAAAATGTGATTCCTGTTTAATTGCACTGTACTTACTTTGAAAGTAGTTGATCAACTCCAGAAACTTCATTTTTGTGGCTGCCACAAACCATGGTGAATTGGTTGAGACTCTTATCAGATATTCATTGAAAAACTAGAGCAAAAGGAGCTGCAGTTTAATAAATTCTTTCCATGTTTTTATGATAGAAACAAGTAGGAAATGATATTTATAACCCATGAACAAAAATCATGTTACATGGTGTAATCTGGTTTGGCTGGGACAGTGACAAATATGGCCTGCAATTCTAGGGGATTCTGTGAATTATGTTAAAAAAAAGTAACTGTTGTAAACTCTGCCCTGTCATGCGCATCCATTTAGTTATAATGCCAACTGTTCCATCCTTGTCAGTCACATAGGGCCTGATTCTGACAAAGTAGCACAGTTGACAACTGGGGATGCATGCAATGCAATGGACCATCAAGTGAATCTGCTATAACTCACTGTAATTGTTCTTTTAAAGAAAAAAATCAATCTACAATGTTTATGTGAGTACAAGGGACTTGTACAAGGGACTTGTAAGTATGGTGGATATCATCAAACCTGCATATTAGGGTGCAGCACGCAAACACTATGGTCAAAAGATGACATTTTGCCACTTGAGGCAAAGTAGTCATCACCTATCTCTTCTGGGAGGCCTACCCAGTAGGCATGTGTGTGAAATTTGTCCTTACCACTTCTTCCATTTATTTCGTGTCTTCCGTTTATTTGGAAGCATAAAATAGGAAGCCCCCTCCCCACACAAAATCAGTTCAACACAAAAACCTGCTTTCATGTGAAGCTGAAATTACAAACTTTTCTTTCTCCCCCTCCCTCCCTTGCACCCACAATGCCCCGCATTTACTCATGGGAGTCACTGTTGGGCAGCCCCACATCCAGACGTCAGCATCAGGGTGGACGGAACCATGCCTCTCCCTCATTTCCAGCTGTGTGTGTGTGTGTGTGTGTGTGTGGTGGAGTGTGTGACTGTGCAGGCACTGACAGGCATGCAGGCATTGACAGACATGTAAAAGGACTCTGACTTATTACTTCAGGTAGGGTGGACCATTCCTATTTGATCCCACCGCTGCCACCAAAATGTAATGACTTAGGCACTCTTTTATTATTATTAGGGCAAGGCCAAAACCCGTCCCACCAGCATATGATATTCTGAGGATTCTTTAATAGGGAAACTGGCTACCACCAACTTTAAAAGGAACTTTCAGTTTGTGTTTTATCAGAGGTTTAAAGTAAGTTGGAATGTGTTGAATTCACACTCAGGTGAATAACACTGAGATTCTTCCAAAAATGTTGCTGCCACCAATCTGGGAACTCTGTTTCCCTAAACTGCTATGGAACTTCTTCACAGAGGCACTCTTGAGACAAAGTTGTTTATTTGCGTACATTTCAAAAATACAGGCACTTAAGCATAATGGTTGCAAGGATGAGATGAAGCTTATGGTTACTTTAAAACGGTTCAATACTTGGTTCCAATAACAACTCTTCACTTCCTCAGGAAACTAGCAGATTTCCCTCTGACTAGAATTCTTACTACACCAAACAGTCCTTTTCCCTTGGATCTGTTTATCTCTATACTAGCTATTCTTCTTAATAACTAACCACTTTTGATTCTCTAACTTCTCTTCTAACTCTCCCAAAACCTAACTTTCTTCTTCAACACCCAGAACCTGACTAACTGCCAGATCTTAAAACACACTCCTAAAGGCAATTTTTGTCTGCACTTCAACTAAGCTCCACCCACTTTCTCTCAGCCAATCACACAGGTTCTGCCTCCTCTAGGAAATGACTATCCTGAGATGCCTCCATGCACCTTCTCACAAAATGACTGCCAAAATATTTGGGTCTACTTCCTGAGCTTTTCCCTGGCCTACAGTTAGGCAATTCATCACACACATGCTTTCCGGCCTGCCTGTGCCCTTGTCATACACAAAAATTAAACTTGCATCTTATATTTAATCTTTGTTTTGGGTATTTTAATATGTATTTTGTGGAAATAAGTGAATTTTAAAGAATGTTTTAGTTGAATGAGTGTTTTAGTAATGTTACAACCTGTCTTGAAAAGAGAGGAGAAGCAAGCAAGAAATAAAAAATATTATTATTCATGGAAGGTGATTGGAGTGGCATTAACTTTTCTGCCAACATTGGTGATGGAATATCATCTTTCACTGCACATAAGGACTGTTCACCTGGTAACTTGAAGTGCTCCAGGACAAAGGTGCCATAATAAATAAGCACCTGACCTTGATGGTCACATAACCACTACAAATGGGAACATCTAGAGATCATTTCATCCAGGCGGGGGTTTGTGGATGTAGGGTTTTTTTTCTTGGAAGATTTTGCATTACAGACTTTGATTTAAAAAAAGGACAGGGAACAAGCTGCAATTTCCATTTTCTTTACAGACTAGACAGAAAATAAAATGTACCGTACATTACAAAAAGAGCAGCCAAAGACAGAATAGATGATCTGATTCAATTTGAATGTTCCTAATGGTTCATTCACCAAAGTATACTATCACCAAAGGGCTAGATTAATTTGCTTTAGGAAGGTTATTATAAAGTGAAGTGATGTCAATAGTTACCAAGACGCTATCATCCTTAGGAAGGTTACTAGCAAGACCTCTTATTTCAAGCCACTAAACTTAAGTTATTTCCAATATTTCCTAATCCACTCTCCTCTCCTTTTGTCTTACTATAAAAAAGAATGGTGGGGAAACATGAAAGATGCAATTTCTTTAAGCATTCAGGCATAGCAAAATTTATTTATTTTATTTATTTACTTTATTTATATTCCGCTTTTCTCACCCCGAAGGGGACTCAGAGCCGATTACAGGTACACATACTTAGCAGACAATCCCTGCCGTTTTCACATACACACATATAGACAAACAGGGGCGAACTCTGGCTACCAGGGGGAGCTTATGCACTCCTCATCTCTCAGCGTTCCCAGCATCCCTTGTTGTTCCTTCTGCATTCTTCAGCATTCCTGGAGTTCTTTAATGGCCTCATAATTCAGTCAAAATTTGCCTCCCCACTTAATGTGGTACCTTTATCTCCAAAATATAGGTAATATGTACATTAAATTATATTATAGACAAAAAGATGGAAATATAGATCTAGAAGTATATAATAGGAAACAAGCTAACCAAAATGGTTGTAATCATGTATAAGGAGCTATATGTGGAACAGACCATTGCAATAGCTAGTGCACCTTCCTTTCATACAGAATGGCTCATGTTTAGTTCAAGTGCAGTGTATCTTGTCATGATTGTCTCTCTCTAAAAGGAGACTCCTTGATGCCTCACCTCACAGCATGTGTCTACAGTCTAGATTTTTCCCAGTAGGCTCCTCTCTGCTGGGCTCATCCAGTTCTCCTAGCTCATCACACCATTTGCCATCAGCTACACCCCTTGACTGTATCCCCCCTCCACACATACACATTTTCTCCTTTCCAACCAGCATGCCATCAAGCTTACAAGGTGATTTCTAAAGAAAAGCATCCTGGCATCTTGCAGTGCTTTCCCTACATTCCTGGCCTTCCATCTTCCTGCAGAGATCTTTGATCCTTTCTACATCTATTTATTCTTCTTTGGAGCACTTTTCTTCACAAGTCTTAACCCTTGCTTTACCTGCTACTAAATACAGAGCACCCATTTGTCCTCAGGTAAAGATCGGTGACTTCTCTGTACCTGGGAGCACTGCAGAAAGATGAAAGTGGGATTGCAGCTGCAAAATCTTTGTGGTAGATTGGTCATTTATATCTGTATTTTTTCAGAATTAGGCTTGCTATTTCTGCTGTTGAAGCGTAGAGGGAGAAAGTATTCCATAGATCTTGGAATCTAGCACAGTTTGCTGAGCTGGCTATGATTTTTTGGGGGGGTGGGGTGGTTTTATTGGAAGAACTTGGATCACAGACTATATTGTGTTGTTGAATGAGTTTAGTGTGGCAAAGAAGGACATTTCAAGTTAATTTAGATCTATAATTGAATTTTGCAATTGATTTAGAATTTGGGATCCAGTCTGGATTTTTTTTCTGATTGGCACTTGTATTTGATATGTGGTGTCAGAGTAGTGGAATAAATTATTGCTTATTTGAGGTGTATCCTTGAGCTGTGATAATCCCTCTTGCTAGAGAAAAATGGCTGAGGTTCTGGACATGGAAGCAGACTATTGTTTTTAATGCCTGCTAGAGCAAAGGGACTGGAAAATTGCCTGTGGTGAAGACACATTGTGTCGTCGGCGTTGGCGTCCCCCCCCCCCCCCCTTTTTCTCCTTCCAGGCCAGGAATGATAAATGGCTGTGTGCACAATCAAATATTTGTGGCGTTAGCAGCTACTATTTAAAATGTAACTTCAACTCCCAAAAATCCTAGCAAGCTTACCAGCTGTTAGGAATGTGGGAGCTGAAGTCCAAAAACCCTGGAGGACCAAAGGCTGAGAACTGCTGAATTAGAGCTTTCAAAGTACCACTTATTATTATTATTATTACTATTATAACTTTATTTAAACCCCACCACCATCTCCCAGGAGGGACTCGGGGCGGCTTACATGAGGCCAAGCCCAACAACACAGCAATAAAAAAACAACATAGCAGCAAATAAAACAATACAATCAATAAAACACATAAACAGTAAGTACACAAAGTTTAAAACAGTAGTGGCCAGGACAAATGTCATATATTAAGATTTTTTAAATTAAATAAATACTGGACGTGGACGGAGAATAAGATGTATCTAGCAGAAGGATTTTTGTGTAATGTGGAGATATCAACTCATGTCCTGGACCCTATGCTTAGCTCTAGTTCTCACTATGAGGATCTTCACTGTAAGTTTGTAAGAAAAGACCCTATGGATCTTTAAATGTTGAACATGCCCAGTTTGTCCTTTTTCTAAGGAGAGAACAAGCTCTGGAAAAGCTTAAACCCTATGAAATAATGGGAGATTCTGCTTTTTCACTGGGCAGTTGACCTTGAAGTCTGAACAAAAGAAGAAAAAATATTCAGACACCAAGAGAGGCAAAATGACTAATCCAAGCTCTCGTCCTGAGATATAGCATGAAGTTGCAGGCAAGATCTTCTCAGGAAATGCTTCTCTGAGAAACCCATAACATAAATAATGCAAGAAAATTAGAAGTATCTGAGAACTTTGAAGGTTATAAATTGCACAAGAACTCTGGCCAGTCATTAGAAACCATAGCCAAACTTGGGATACTTTTTTTCAGGGTTCCTGTTTCAGAAATCTGACTGATTTAGAATTATTGGATAATGTCCTGCTTTGTTTATAGCTAAATCTTGGATTCTGGTAGTGATTATTGGCCGAACTCTTGACCTAACATTAGTATGCACCATTTCCTAATAAATCTTCCTGACCTCTTGATAATGACCTTGGGTTTCCTCCCCACTATGCTTTTATGTCTATCAGCTAAAGTCTTCATAGTAATTAAAGTTATACCAGAATACTCAGATACCTGTGTACTACAACTCTCAGCATTCCTTATCACTGACTGCACTGACTAAAGATAATAAAGGATGAAGCCATTTATGATTTGGAGGGCAACACTTTGCCCATCCCTGATTTAGAATACTAAAATGTTGAACTGCACTGAGACATCTTGTAAAGAAAATTGGCTACATAGCTTTTTCCCGCACCACAGCTTTCTCCGTTAAACCATTTAAAGGTGCCTTTAAATGCTCTCACCTTGGCAACACATTTTATTTACAGCATCATTTTGATTAAGTCACAATATGATCAACACAAGGTAAATAGTTGTCAGACTTTGAGATGAAACTAAAAAATAAACATTACTGGTAGTCAACAGCACAAGCCCTATCATGTTTAAATCGCTCTTTCCACGTCTGCAAACTCAATTCTAATTTTAAAGATCAAATTGTCAAATTCAATCTATTTAATGGTTGTAAATCAAAGAACGACCTGACAAGCTCAACATTCCCAATGAGGTTTGCATTCTTCAAACAGCCACCATCTTTCTCACACAGCACACCAAGCAGCTTTTGTAGTGAAAGGAAATATTGAAAATGAGGGGGTGTGGTATGGTTCACAAATTGTAAGCCTATACAATTGTAAATGCCACTGAAAATCAATGATAATCAAGGAGATTAATTGTACGTAGAATTACATTAAGCACAAGTCATATCTGGGCTACATCCAAAGGAGGATATTTGGCTTCAGCCTCTACTTGTATTCCATGCATTTTCTTCTGTAATATATTTTCCTCAGGAGATAGCATGTGGAAGAATGGTGGAAACAACACCTATAGAACACTTACAATTTTATCAACCTCAACAAGAAAGATACTGTAACATATTAAGCCGAGCCAATGGGGAAAATGTCAATGTCACTAGATTTTTTTTTCATTTTTGTATAAAAGGAGAAAGTTTCCAATATGATGTTTTGGCTTGATTGCTTCTTTGTTTTCAGTAGAGAGACAACGTGGTGTAGTGATGTGAGAATTTGACAAAGATCTTGAGAAAGTTTGAATCTCCACCCATTGAGTGTCTTTGGAACATGTCACACGCCCAAGATAAAAGGTAATTTCAATCCTCTGAACAAATATAGCCAAGAAAATCCTGTGAATCCTTTGTCCCCAAAAAACCCAGCAAGAAGCAATAGTGAAAAATGTTGGTTGTGAGCTTGTCTACATTGGCCAAGACAGACAAAGGAAGGAAGGAAGGAAGGAAGGAAGGAAGGAAGGAAAAGGAAGAAGGAAGGAAGGAAGGAAGGAAAGAAGGAAAGAAGGAAAGAAGGAAAGAAGGAAAGAAGGAAAGAAGGAAAGAAGGAAAGAAAGAAAGAAAGAAAGAAAGAAAGAAGCCAGCCAGCAGCCAGGCAGGCAGGCTGGCTGGATGTTCCTGCAGTGGCTTTGATTAATATCCTGTTTCTTTGTTTGTTAAAATGTATTTATTTTATTTTACTTTAAATCAACTCTTTTCAGCTTTGGGAGGGTCAAGGAATACTCTGGAGTTTTCTGGAAATTCTAGAAGGTCTCACAACTTCAGGGTCATCTGTACAATAGAATTCAGAATGGGCACTGGTGCCATCACTCTTTTTCTGCATTCACCATTCCTAGCCAGCCATAGAGCTATCACCGAGTTCCTGGCTACTATGGGCACCTCTCCTGGCACCAGAATGTGGCAACCACACAACCAGCGGGAAGGAGTGGTGTAATTTTCCCTTCTTCTTTTAGTTTGGACAGGCACCTCATTCTGATGTCAGCAGAGACACCTGTGACAACGAGAAGTTTGGGCGGAGTTCCATGGTTGGCTAGGAGTGGCAAAAAAATGGAGGATGTGACTTACCTCATCAAAGTGTTTGTCTAGAGTTGCTCTTGGGCATATTTACACCAGACTAAAATTACATGCTGCTTTTTTCTTTTCAGGAGCAACTTGAGAAATTGCAAGTCACTTCTGGTGTGAAAGAATTGGCCGTCTGCACAGACCTTGCCCAAGGAACGCCCGGATGTTTTGATGTTTGGCCATCCTTATGGGAGGCTTCCCTCATGTCTCCACATGGGCAGCTGGAGTTGACAGAGGGAGCACCACCCGCTATCCTCAGATTCAAACCTCTGACCTGTTGGTCAGCAGTCCTGTCGGCACAAGAGTTTAACCCATTACACCACCGAGGATCCCTGTGAAACAAGAACATCTTGCTGTTCTTGTAGGACTGCCTGGTCACATGAATAATTGGTGGGCTAATGAAGAGGCATGTGTGGAATTCTACTACATCCTCCCTTTAAAAAGTACACTTGTCATAGCAACACTTATTTTGTTTCCAATTGAATTATTACGATTACGATTATGATTATGATTATACAAGTAGTTGCTGTTGTCATCGTCATTATCACTTGGCTCAGTTCTTGTTGTATCTCTATACATTTTTGAGTTGCAATCAACACATGTGTAGTCACGTTGGAACTTTGGCCAGGTGAACTCTATTATCTGATGGGAATGTGCATGTATATTTCAACAAATATATTATTCAGAAGGATGAATGGTACTTTAGTACAGTATGCTTCCATGTAAGCAGGGTGCAAAACAGACAGATGGGTCAACCATATGCATTCAGCTTCACTGTTAATTTTCCAGTTCACTTTAGTGTGCATTTGATAAATGTAGACTAACTTTTAAAAACCAATTTTAGCATTGAAGTATTGCAAGAATAATTATTTTTGGGCTGTAGACTCCGGTATTTCTTTTTCTCATTTCTGAAATCAAGCCATTAATAGCTTCACCATAACCTCTTCTACTTTTGCATAACTGGTTGGAATAATTTGGGCTGTAATCATAAGCAAACAAGTACTATAACAAACCAGCAGCTCTATGTAAAGTACCACCCAAAATTCAATTATTCTACTTTCCTCTCATCGAGCCATTTGTCTTTGTTACCAGCCTTAGAAATGACCAGAGGCCTGATGCATTTTTCAGGAGAAGCATGGGCTGGCAAATAAGGCCTGCCATTCTGCCATCCTTCATAAAGCCACTGTAGGGAGAATGAAGGGCAAATGAGACTGAAAATCATAGCAAAGTAGTATTGTTGCTTCCTCCCTTTCATAAAAAATGCTATTTTGGGAGGGAAAGTACCTGATTTATGCAAAATGGGTCCTGTAGCCAGTCAAACCCAAACACATGATGACTAAACAGAGACTGTCATGTAGACACATCATGAGAAGACAAGACTCACAAGGGAAGATAATAATGCTTGGTAAGATATAAAGTAGTAGGACAAGTGGAAGAGCCAATTGATTGATTCAATTAATTGAGGCTGAGCAAGCCTGATGTCATAAGGTGACTTGGTGGCCTCTCATTCACAGGATCAGCACATTTATTTATTTATTTATTTATTTATTTATTTATTTATTTATTTATTTATTTATTTATTTAAAACTTTTATACCCCGGGCTTCTCACCTCCGAAGAGGGACTCATACCGGCAAACAGCAAGTATTCAATGCTAACATTTAAAACCTAAAAGCATCATAAATTTACAATTAAATTTACAATAAAATACAATACAATACAATACATACATTTAAAAAGCCTTTTGCCAAAGTAAAATCAAGTCCAACTTAACCCATATATTTGGTCTGTATCAAGTGGTTAGTGACTTTAGTCGCTTCGCAATCTCCTTCATTCTGCGAAGGCCTCATTGCACAGCCATGTTTTCACCCGTTTCCTAAAAGTCAGGAGGGAGGGGGCGGATCTAATTTCATTTGGGATGTAATTCAACAGCTGGGGGGCCACCACAGAAAAGGCCCTGTCTTTCGTCCCCACTAGACGTGCCTGCGAAGGTGGGTGGGACCGAGAGCAGGGCCTCTCCAGACGATCTTAGCACTCTTGACGGTTCATAGGGGAGAATACGTTCGGACAGGGAAACTGGGACGGAACCGTATAGGGTTTTGTAGGTCAACACCAGCCCTTTGAATTGTGCTCGGAAGCTAATTGGCAGCCAGTGGAGCTGGCGCAACAGGGAAGTTGTGCGCTCCCTGTACCCCGCTCCCATTAGTAGTCTGGCTGCTGCACACTGGACTAATTGCAGCTTCCGGGCAGTCTTCATAGGCAACCCCACGTAGAGAGCGTTACAGTAGTCTATACGGGATGTAACCAGAGCGTAACTAGGATGTAACAAGATGTTGACTAAACAACAGTTAACACCTGCAAACAACTGCACACATTTGGCGGTAATAGAGTTCAACTCCCCAAATAAAAAAAATGGTGTAGTGGTTCGGATACTGTATTAGGCAGATCCCAGAATAAAGCAAATCTCTGTCTGTACACAAGCTTTGCATGCAAACATTCGATCAGTGGTGATATGTGTTATGAACCTTGTGAACTGCACATACATCTGTCCCATGCCAACATTCCCTAAACACTGTACATCTTTAGCTATTATGATTCTTGGGCATATTTAGCTTCTGAATCATTCAGGGATATGCTAATGTTCTAGTTCCTGCTGGTCAATCGCTTTCACTTGCAGCAGAAACAGCTGAACAAGGCACAGAGCATGAACCTGGCAGAAGCTTTTGTCCTCCCCAACAAACCAGACAAGCAATCCACATTTAAAACAATGCTTTCTCTGGGAACCAAAGCCAAAATGCCATGTTTTGGATTGTATATTGAACACACCATTGATAAATCAAAAATGTTTGTTTAGCTGCTCTTGCCTCAAGGAGAGTGATCAGCCAGCAGGCACCAGGACATGGCTTGTCAAAGACAAGGGTAGTTTTTTTCCTGGAACAACCCTGGCTTGTTACGATGGAACAGGCTGTTTGACTGAGTGACATAAAACCACAATTTCAGGCATCCCAGATCAATGATAACTATAGTTCAGTATTGTGTGAACAGGATCTGAAACCATCATTAAAGGAATCTATGGATGAAAGTGGCATTTAGACACAAGATAGTAGACCAATCCTGAAACATTCACTATGCTACCAGTCTTTAAATCAATGTAGGAAATTTAGGGATATTCTGAGTTAAATAGAGAAACATTTTCTAATTTGAAATACTAGGAATCTAAATACTGTTGACATTTGCCTCTCTTATCATTCAGTGTTTCAAAAGGCCATCTACACTAGATTTTGGAATTCTTTACAGAACGACAGTATTTAAAAATCAGATTTTAAATTTATTTTCATTTTCAATGGAAATATTTTAAAAAAACATCTGTCAAGATTATAGAGAAGCATCTTCATGACCTCATAGGCTCTGTCCAATCAGCTCTCCCACATAATTTACATCTGCAGCTAATATGAGAAGAATGAAAATGTTTCCCTTCTCCCAATGCTGGATCCTAAAGATGAATAAGGATCCAATCTCATAACCATATTATAGCTCTGTTATTCCATTTTAACTGTCATAGCAACGTTATGTGGGATTCTGCGATTTATAGTTTAGAGATGTCTGAGGGTAGATCTACATCGCCCTATATCCCAGGATCTGATCCCAGATTATCTGCTTATCAAAGATTATCTGACAATGTAGACTCATATAATCCAATTTAAAGTAGATAATCTGCGATCAGATCCTGTGAGGGTATCCCTCCCTCAACTGCAAGTCCCAGGATTCCATAAAATGTTTCCATGGAAGTTAAACTAGCAAAATAGAGTGGTAACAGTGTGGTGTGATAGAGCCCAAAAAGTACCTTCCATCTATGCTGATAAAGGCTCCATCTACACTGCCATAAAATCCAGTTCAATATGCATTTTAATAATAGTGTTTGTTGTTATTGTTCATTCGTTCAGTCACTTGCAACTCTTAGTGACGTCATGGACCATCCCACGCCAAAGCTCCCTGTCGGCCGTCAATACCCCCAGCCAGGCATGTAGCCGGGGGGGGGGGGGGGGTTAGGGGGCTTCAGGTTCCCCCCCCCCCGAAATTCTCAGGGTGGTCCGCGAGAAGGCCTTACTGGTACATTATTTAAACTGTTATGTTTATTCATATCATGATCTGATCACCATGCTCATTATATCCCACATTCATGGGGTTATTGGGATAACAATACAAAAGGTTTGCTATGGTAGACCCTCTTCCACCCAGTCTCAGCCCCCCCCCCCCCATCAAAATCCTGGCTACGGCCCTGCCCCCAGCTCCTTCAGAGTCATGCTAGTCACTTCACATCTTGCCCTTGGTCAGCCCCTCTTCCTTTTTCCTTCCATTTTCCCTAGCATCCATACCAAGATATCAAGAAATTAGCTGGGGTTGCTTTGAGACAAACTGCACCCTATGAGTACAAGCAAGAATCAGCAATTTACATGATGTGAAAATCTCTCGGATTTGGCTTTAATTTTGTTTTTACTCTTTCTTTAATTCCTTAGCAAAGCTAGATCATAAGCTGGCTGATGACTTTGTAAATGCAAACGGCCAATGTTGTGGAACCGACAATCTAATGACAGAGTGTTTAGTGTTCCCTAAAGCGAGAGACAGATGAAGAGAAACGGTGAACCGGCAACCTTAGCATAATTAAGACAAGCATGAGTGCTTGCTGTACTTCCATTACATTAATCTCACATCAGTGGCACCTGGCTAAAATTTATGAGATATGTAAAAAGTCCCTTTCTGACTGACCTTGATAAGACAGGGTTATCTATCACATTGGGGTGGGGGTGGCACAGGAATGTTACATGAAATGGGGGCAGATGAGAAATGATATTGCAAGGTGCAGAGGGACCACTGGACCAAGAGCTTGTTTACAAGATCAGGGATATACAAGGTTGTTTCACAGGTTGATTCAGAGCTCTGTTCCTCAGACAATGTTTCTTATATAGGAAGGGAACCCACTTCTAATTTGGGCACCCATTCAAGCCACTGTACTCTCACAGATAATTCTTAAATTCGCCTATCTTACAGTTTCACTTTGTTTCCAAGATCCTTTGAAAGATACACGCTCAATAACATGTATATATCATTTCACAGGAGCAAATAATAGCTTAATGCCAGGAAACATCCCTTGTCTGCAGTAAGTTAAAGGTGCTTCAGGTTACTTTTGAAAACACACAAAGATCTAGGAAAATAGCAATACTTACCTTCAACTTTCCCCACCTGAGACCCCGAAGAACCACTGTCTGCGAGAAGAAGCAGACACTGGCTAGATGAACTATTCTTAGACTCTATATCTCACAATAACAATTTGTGTATTTATTTAAAATATTTATGGATTCCCTGCAAGCCAAGATCTTGAGTTGATTTTTACCTGTGTGTATGTGTAATCGTAAAAATTAAAATATGTAAAACAAATGCAAACTTAATCAGATCTAGCTTTCAGTCACTGGGACGTGCTGGAGAGAATAGTAAATGTAAAGGTTTTCCCTTGACATTAAGTCCAGTCATACTCGATTTTGCGGGCTGGTGCTGGAGAGAATAAGATGTTGTAAAAAGGGAAAAGGAGAAGATGACACTGTCACTCCCCATACCTTGTGAAGAAATTGTTCCAAAAAGCTGGTAGAGAGATTATCCTGTTTCTCTGCTGCTAGGTGAGAAACTAAAGGTTGTAACCAGGCCAAAAACCTTAGTGATATAAAGTGAAAGAACTGACAGCACTTTCTGGTAATTTTGGGTCCTTTCACACTGCACAGCTACAGTGCTATGACTCCACATTAACTGACATGGCAATGACCTGGGAGTTGCACTGGAGGGCAAGGCCTTTTGAAATTCCCAGCCAGACTATTCTTCTCTGTTGCTTCTGACCAACCTACAGACCTTATGAAGCAGCCATGGCAGTTGAGATGGAATCGTAATGCTATAAGGGTGTCGTATGAAAGGGCTCAAGGTACCATGTTGTTTAGAACTGTATGTCTTAGCAACAAAACCCTGAACAAAGCTTAGTAGGTAATGGGCAGTCAGTTCCTTCAACCTCAGCGTAATATGTCTGCTGCCAAGCATACAACACCACGTTAAACTCAAAGGCAGACTGACAAATACTAGATATAGAAAATAATAGAAAACGTAAGAGGTTATTCATGCCAGAACCACCTATCTATCATCTATCTATCTATCTATCTATCTATCTATCTATCTATCTATCTAATAAAAGTCAGTGTTTGCGGCCAAGTGGTGGGAGGAATATGTGGCAGCGTTTCGATTGGCTGCCACTCCGGGATTATTTGCATAAATGGTTCTGACTGGCCAGCCACCTAACATTCCAACACAGCACAGAGAGGAAAAGAAAGGGCCTGAGGCAGGCATAAATGGCTGGAGTTGAAGTTAGCCAGTTGACAGTTTTTTTTGAATGTTCAGTACCTTCACCCAATACACTTCTAAGGTGACTCAGAGGGAAAGCAAAAGACCTCAGACAGTCAGCCACTGCGGCCCACAGCAATGACGGATCAGGACCAAACATGGCAAACAAGGGACCAATGGCCCACTTCACAACCTGGTGTCATTTAGGGCAGGATGGGCCACAAATGATGGGATTTGCAGTACCTATACATCATTCACTTCCCAAACAACACTGCAGCCCCTATAAATCACAGACCAGGCCCAAAATTGACAACAAGGCTTCTTTAACTTGATTTTCCTGACTAGGCCTCAGCTCATGGGATATTGTTAGGCTTCCTCAACTTTATTTTCCTGACTAGGCCCCCAACAATGACAGAACAAGACCAAATTTGGCACACAGACCCCCCCCCCCAAGATGCACCCTACATCCTGGTGCAGTTTGAGGAAGGATGGACCATGGATGATGAGACTTGCAGTACTTTAATTCACTTCCTTAGAGGACTGTGGCCCACACCAATGATGAACTATGGCACACAATGCCTTCCTCAAATAACCCAGGCACCACCGGGTCCCCAAGCTAGTAGATAATAAAGAAAAGAGAGGAGGAAGAACTGTTGACACCAAGTGAATATAAATTCTTGTGGAGGACTCTCTGGCACAAAATTAGAAGCACTTCCATAATGAAATTGCATCCCTACATCATTATATTTTTGCTATTACTGGAAAGACAGTATCAGCCACTTTAATCTCTCCCACCCAGATTCACCTTATCCCTGAAATAGAGGTGAAACAAAACATCCAGATGTGAGGTCAATGGAACGTTTGGAAGATGGTCTATGCTAAGTATGGTCCTTATTTATATATATTTATTTCAAACATTTGTACCTCGTCCTTCTCAACCCCTGAGGGGGGCTCAGGGCAGCTTACAATGGCAGCAATTTGACGCCAGCAATAAACAAACGCATTACAATAAAACTTAAAAGAAATAGGCTATCCGGATAAGATTCTTAATCAAGCGTATAAGAGTTGATACTCCTCGCTCGTCCCTCTTCATTAAACACCAAAAGAACCCGAATAACCATTTGTTCTGGCCTTTAACATATACCTCTCACTCGAAAAAAATAGAAGAAACTATTAAGAAATTTTGGCCTATCATAAATTCTATTCCAGGTCTGGAACAATACCCTATGGTGGCATACAAAAAAACAACGAATCTAAAACAACTCCTAGTACACGGGGAACACCGGATTAAACCTACCTCATCTATCCCTTTACATACCAGCCCATGCAGACATTGTTCTATTTGTAAACATATAGATACTTAATCCTTCATTATTAGTCCTTATAATCACAAGAAATTGTATTTGAAATCATGTGCCACGTGTGGATCTAAAAACTTAATTTATTGCTTAAAATGCGGCTGCGGGAAACTCTATCTGGGGGGAAAAGGAAGAGACTTACGAATACACGTGCAGGAACACCGTTCCCGTTTTAGAACCCACAATGAGAGCTCTATACTATATCAACAATTTAAACAACATCATAACTGTGAGGACTTCACTGTGAGAGTTTTGGAAAAAATTGAACCAACCCCGCATATGGATGTAAAAAAAGTTTGCTAACTTTGGAAAAACAATGGATTCTTAATTTATGAACAGAAACCCCGCAAGGGTTAAATGAAAAGCTTTCTCTTAATGAGCTCCTCCTTTAATTATCCACCTGTAACTGTTATATATACGTTGTCAGTGTTTTGAGCTTTGTCCGGTGATCTTATTGAATGCAGTGGCTGCGTCCACATATCATGTTTATTATCAAGGATTACTGGTATGTATAGATTGAATATTATTGCAAATATGCTGTTTACTCGGTATGCTTTTCGAAGGTGGTCCCTTTGATTCTGAGTCTCTCCACCATAATAATTATCTTTTAAATTTATATTACACTAATTAATACTCAGTCAGTCAGTAGCCTTTATTTCGGTCAACAAACCATCGGCCAAGTCAGGTGAAAGTAGAACAATGGAAAACAACATTTAAGAAATTAATACTGTTATATATAGGTGGGGATCCACTCTTTCTTTATATATTAACTTGTTATTACTATAACCATACTAAAGATGTTATATTTATGATATTTACAGACCGGACCCTATGCAATTGATTTTCCATACTTAAGTGTCCACGGTCCCGAGGAAGCTGGATTTATAGCGAAACGGATTGCGCTTTGAATATATTGTTTGTCCGTCGACCATAGAAGCGTCTTCTAAGACGCTACCACACTGAATGGATTACAAATATTTCTTTGGGAATACCCCACATTATTGATTTATATAGTCGACTCTCGGACCTTTTGCTTTTAAAATAAGGATATACCTTAAGGATTTGAATCATCACTATTATTGCAGAGCCCCACAAAGGATACAAACATGTTTTGATGCTTAATACATTGTTTGAAACCAAAAAAGAATATATTATTTGAAAACATTACGTATTCGACTCCCTTCTTTTTGGCATTATTAATCATATAACCAAATCCGAGTTTAATTCAATGACCAACCACCCAGTCCAATGCCTGTCCATAGTCAAATCTTAAAAGCATTTTAGTTGCTATCAAACCTGTTGCCCAAAAGCTTGGCCCCAAAACAATATTTTGAGCTTCTTCCTAAAGAACTTGGGTTCTTTTAGCTTTCAAACCAAATTGAAATATAGCATCAGAATAGGATATAAAACTGTTTTAGTTTGCCATAATGAAAAAATACCCTCATGCCATTGTTTTCTTTATGTTTGCAACTGAAGCAAAATTCTACTTTAATAAAAGGGAAAATGAAATGGAGAAATTGACATACAGAACCTTGTTTCCCCATCCCCTTCTCTCAACCTCTCTTACAGATTGGGACTAATGTTTGTGCTTGGTATCTTTCTCACCTTATCTTATGCATATGGGCAATATCACACAAAGCAGTATTTGTGAGATTTCATCCTGTAGTCTGACACGTATAGATGTGATGTAAGTGGACCTCTGAGAGATAAATATCTGAAATGGTCTGCTCAATCTATCTCTGTCAACACATTCACAGATATTGCCCACATGCTGAATTCATCACTCTGACATGATAGGAACAATTTATTATGGAAACTCAAATGCAGCAAGGGGATATTCTTACATGTTAACCTTTTGCTATTGACTTTTCAGGATATGACTTGTTATCACACTGGAAGAACCATATGAAAAACTGTAGAACATCCACTTTATATTCCAAAGCTATACCAACAGAAGGACTAAGTGACAACAACAGGTAACACCCCCCCCCCCGGCCCCTCTTCACATGTATTCTTTATATCAAAATTTAAAGTGGATGGAACAGTGAATGCTGTATTCTGGATCCAAGCATGAAAACAGGGCATTCACTATTACCCATAGTTTCATGGATCTGCAAGAAGTCCTGGAACCTATCCCCATAGATACAGGCTTGTATTATATTTTTTAAAGTGGCCAATTAAAAAAATACATACCTTTTGGCACAAACTTTTACCTAATACATTCATTTTTCTGAGTTTCCCATATTTGTACTTTGTTTAGGTTAAGATTTTTCCCTGACATTAAGTCCAGTCATATCTGACTCTAGGGGATGGTGCTCATCTCCATTTCTAAGCTTAGGAGCTGATACTGTCCGTAGACACCTCCAAGGTCATGTGGCCGGAATGACTGCATGGAGCACTGTTACCCTCCCACCAGAGTGGTACCTATTGATCTACTCACATGTGTACGTTTTTGAACTGCTAGGTTGGCAGAAACTGGGGCTAATCGCGGGAGTTTATGCCGCTCCCTGGATTCGACCCGCAACCTTTCAGTCAACAAATTCAGCAGCTTGGTTAACCCACTGCACCACTGGGGGCTTCGTGACTTTTGTTATTTCCAATAAAAGATTTTTTTCAAGCATTTCTCCACATATATGGATTTTTCTATGTAAAATGTGCTTGGAAAACTATGTTGCAAAAGTAGAAAAAAGTGTTCACAACAAAGTACAGCTGTGTTTCTGTTTATATTCAGAAAGTGTCATTTAGGTAGGTTCACATTTAAAGCAAAGCTTTTTGAGAACATTCACTATTGGTGTAGAAAGTAAACACTGCTTGACTTTTAAGTTATGCAATTGGCATGATAGATCATTTCAACAATAAAAAATCCCATTTATGGACGTCCACGCTCTGGTCACATCCCGAATAGATTACTGCAACGCACTCTACGTGGGGCTGCCTTTGAAGACAGTTCGAAATTGCAAATTAGTCCAGCGGGCGGCAGCCAGATTGCTAACCAGCTACATACAGGAGCATACCACCCCTGTTGTGTCAGCTCCACTGGCTGCCGGTCCAATTCGGGCTCAATTCAAAGTGCTGGTTTTGACCTTTAAAGCTCTATACGGTTCTGGCCCAGCCTACTTGTCCGAACGCATCAGCCGCTATGTCCCACCTCCTAAGATCATCCGGAGAGGCCCTGCTCTCGCTCCCGCCTACGTCTCAGATGAGGCTGGTGGGGAAGGATAGGGCCTTCTCGGTGGTGGCTCCCCGCCTGTGGAATGCGCTTCCTATTGGTGTGATCCACCACATCCCTCCTGGCCTTCAGGAAAAAAGTAAAATCCTGGCTGTGGGACCAGGCATTTGTACACCAGCACAAGGCAGCATTTTAGATTGGTTTTTAATGGAAGTGGGTGATTATGGCCAATGTTTTTATGGACTGAACATTGTTTTAATCCAGAGTGAATGTGTATGGTGCTAATGTAGTTGTATTTTAATGTATTTTTAATGTATTTTAATTGTTGAAGGGTTTTGGGGTTTTATATTGTGATTATGTGGGCATCGAATTGTGCCGTACTGTAAGCCGCTCTGAGTCCCCCCTTGGGGGTTGAGAAGAGCGGGGTAAAATCCCGAAATAAATAATAAATAAATAAAGATCATTTATAATTATTTGTTCTGAGGACCAAAGAAGGAAACAAACAAAAAAGACAAGAAAAAATTCCAACCATCAAGGAATTCTGTTGAGAAGAATAATAGATCAGTGATAATTTGTGCTATTTTTCTCCTAGTATTTAAGTATTCTAAAATGTTGCTGAGGACGTATACAGCAGAGAAAAATAGATGGACTGAGATTGTGTGTTTAGGGCTTAGCTACGGATGCATCTACACAGTCTGACACCCCTTTAATTGGGATTTAAAGTTTGGTGAGGCACAAGTATTATTTGGCAGGAAGCTAAAGACCCTGTATAACTATTCCATAGAATTGAGCCAAGACAATTAAACTGGTGTCGAAGTGCATTAATTCTACAGTTTAGATGCACTCTTAGCTAAGCTACTTAACCAATTACTTAAGTAAGGGCCAGTTCAGAGCAGTAATTCTCTGGACTTGATCTGGAAACAGATAAGAACTCCAAACCTGAATGCAGGGGGTGATGGCAGTGGCATGTGTAGATAATGGACTGGTCTGAACTGGATTTAGTTATTTTGTCAACACTATACCCAAAATATGGGGCTGCTCTGGAGTTTTACCCAAATTCTGGGACATTCCTTTACTTTCCTTACAGCAGCACTAAAAAATTTAACCCAGTTTACACTGCAACGAGGATCAGGAGACCTTGAAAGTTATGTGGACATCCAGGATCAACTTCTCAGTCACTGTAAACCATTCAGCTTGTATAGACTAGCCTAGAGTCACACTATCATAGTTATTCTTCATCTTCTGAACTGTGTCTTGATAGGGAACATATTTTTGTGTTTAAAGAAGATCCCTCAAATTCCTATCAAATCTTGATGGCCATGGCAGATGAACAGCCTATAAAGAAGCATTCAAATATTGATCTCACGATGGTGCCTTTATCAGAGTTTAAAAATATATAAAACCTCAATTGCCAAATTCATTAGATACTGCAGCAGACAGGACCTACAAGACCAGAGTCTTCAAGAACTGACAGAGTGACTTGGAGGTCTCTCATTCATAAAATTGTCATTAGAAAGCAATTAACAATCACATCTAGCTGTAATTTCCTGCCTTATAAGTGGTAAGCATTAGGAGCTTCTTTAAAAATATGGTGGCAACACTAACTACATAGTTGTATACATAGAAACTTGAAGCTACATATAAAGATTACATCCCCAAAAGCCCTTTTCCTTTCCTCGTAATCGGATTTTGTTGCACTAAACTGCAAATCTGTATCTTTTATTCTCTGCTCGTCCCTCCCATTTGGAGACAATACAGGCAGTCCCCAAGGTACAAACATCTGACTTATGAATGACTTATACATGACTCATAGTTAAGAATAGGGGTGAGACAATAGGAAGTGAGAGAAATCTACCCCTATGAAAGGAATTTCACTCCTTATTGTCATGGGGGAAAGATGTCTCCACTGAAGCTTTATCTTCAATCCTTGTTTCCACAACAAACCAAATATTTCAAAATCCATTTCAGACAGGGACAGAAAGTGAGGTGAAATCTTCTAAACAGAGGCACAGACAGCAAAACAAACCACAGGGATGTTAACCCTTCCTTATGCTATCCAATAGGCATGGTTAGGTTCAGTCGGAATCTTTGTAATTCTGAATAAATTAGGAAAGATTTGCTTTTTGAAGCGATTTCGAAGTTTTTAAGGAAACCGGAAGTCCCTTTGCCCTTCCGAAGCTTTCCCCCCCATTTCTGTTAAGAAGCAGTAAGTGAGTCAGAAATGATTCAATTCAACGTTTTTCTGCTTCTCTTCCCTGGCCTCGGCTCAAGCCTAGGAAGCTGTGTTAATAAAGCAGCCTGGGTGAATGTCCCCCCTTCCTTTCCCCTCCCATTCTGCCTGGATCCTGGAAAGCCGTGTTAAAGAAGCAGCCTGAGTGAATGTCCCCCCTTCCTTTCTCTTTCTCTCCGTTCTCCTCTCCTTCTTCCTACTCTTTTCCTCCTCTTCCTCTGCTTAAGTGGCTGAGGGGGAAAAGGAAAGGGCCAGAGGATGTTAGGAATGGTGGTAGTTGAAGCCCAAAAAAGCTGGAAGGAATACCTGATCTGCTCTCAGACCATGTAATGCATCTTGAAATTGAATTATGTATATACTCAGTGATGTAAACTTCTATCATGTAGTTTAGCTGCCTTCTATGAGTCTCCATAATGCATAATGCAGTAAGTCCACAGTTTGAATCCGGTTTAGCAGTTTGAATCTGGTTTTGCATTTTGAGGCACCGGCAGGAAGGTAATGCCGCTCTATAAAGTCATGCTGGTGATATGACCTTGGAGGTGTCTATGGACAACATGTCTCTTTGGCTTAGAAATGTAGATGAACATCACTCCCCAGAGTAAGACAGGACTAGACTGAATGTCAAGGGGAAACCTTTACCTCTACTTTGATAATCTGAATTACGTGACAGGAGGAGGATTGCCTCCTCCTCCACATTAACAGCCAAGGCAGGCCTGGAGTGTAAGAGCCTCTCGGTCAGGAGTGGAAGAGCCCCTGAAGTTTCCCCAGTGCCAGTGCTGTTTCTTCCAACTGCACATGCATGTCTGCCATTAACGAAACTATTTCAGAAGTCTCGGAAGTTTCAAAAAGTTTTGAACATTCTTTTCTATGAAAATCGGAATTTATTTCCAAACCAAACCACCAGCGCCCCCCTACATCCAAAACAAGTTTTGAACCATTTTTTAAAAATCAAACAAGCCTACTATCTAACTCAAGTTGAATTTGTATCTATCTTGTTTGTAACTTGGGGACTGCCTGTATTGTCTCCTTTTGTTTCAAAGTCCCAACCAACATCTGAAAAAGATGAGTTTCAAACTAAAGATTTGGAGGAGGAAAAAAAGAAAAATTGAGAGTGTTGTTGCACTATAATGCATAGTATATCAAAGGACAATGCCAGCAAGCAAATTGCTACAAAAAAGGCCTATTGACACTTTAAAGAAGGTTATCAAAGTTGCTGCTCAACTTACTCTAATCAACAGGTTCAGTTAAGATTATAAGACCATCTCTTGGGACATGTCTGTCAGACCTTCTAATTTAAATATCCGTCTTCATGGTTTCTTTTCATCCTCACACAAAGGCATCCTTCTTCTCTTTCCTTCATGCTCCCTCTCTTTCTTTTTGCATTCTCCTTTCTCTGGAGCTTGCCTCTGAACTCTCAGTCTAATTAGCTCTTGATAGATCTGCTGCCCCATTTCCACAAACATTTAATTCTGCCGTCAGTCCTATTTACATTGGAGAATGTTGCACTGTCTTTTACAAAGCTAATTTTGTTTGAGTAAATGTAAATCCCATTAAGCAGACACTGTGTACCTATTAGATTGCGACACATAAACACAAAACCCTCTTTATTTACAGAAGCTAGCATAAGGCCCATTTCATAAAATATATTTTGGGCACTGCAAATTTGAGGGCTTGAACAAATTATGCAGAATGATTTCAGCAGAGAAACAGCTGTTGAAGTTGACTAACTTTCCAATGTGATCCATGAGGTTTTATATGCAACAAGCAAGATTGTAATTTGATTATTTCCATCAAAATTTGTTTTAACATATTTCCTGGAAAATGCTATGGAATATCAAAGTAAAAGCAATGGTTAATAACTATGTGTGTGTGAGCGTGGGGAGGGGGGCATGGTGATAATCTTTTCAAAGAGGAAACCTAAATAAAAAGAGTGGCAAAATTGTCACTTTACATGGATTGATTGTATTAACAGTTATTTATTTATTTATTTATTTATTTATTTATTTAGCTTCTAGACTGCCTCTCTCAGCCCGAAGACGACTCGAGGCAGTGTACAAATGGCAAGAACTGCCCAAGACAAACATATCAACAATTATCCATACAATTCCATCATATGCAATTTAGCACTTAATGTTAAAAACACAATATCAGCGTCTCATTATTAAATCGGTATCCAATTGCATCATCGTCATTCCGTAGGTCTCAATTTGGTAATCATACTACATCTGCAAATGCTCGGTCAAATAGCCAGGTCTTGACTTTCTTGCAGAATGTCAAGAGGGAGGGGGCTGATCTGATGTCATAAGGAAGGTCGTTCCAAAGCCAAGGAGCCACTACTGAAAAGGCCCTGTCTCTCGTCCCCACCAATTGCACCTGCAAAGCAGGTGGGACCGAGAGCAGGGCCTCTCCGGATGATCTTAAGCATCTTGAAGGTTCGTAGGTGGAGATGCGTACGGACATGTAAGTTGGACCAGAACCGTTAAGGGCTTTAAAGGCTAAAGCCAGCACTTTGAATTGTGTCCGGTAGCAAACTGGTAGCCAGTGGAGCTGGCGCAACAGAGGTGTTGTGCGCTCCCTGAGTGCCGCTCCTGTTATCAATCTGGCTGCTGTCCGTTGGACCAGTTGAAGCTTCCGAACAGTCTTCAAGGGCAGTCCCACGTAGAGGGTGTTGCAGTAATCTATACGGGATGTAACCAGAGTGTTGACTACCGTGGCCAAGTCAGACTTCCCAAGGTACGGGTGCAGTTGGCGCACAAGTTTTAACTGTGCAAATGCTCCCCTGGTCACCACCAAAACCTGGGGTTCCAGGCTCAGCGATGAATATAAACAGTTGGGTTTATATTTCTATTCTAGAATGGATTCCTTGTCAAAATCACAATCAGATGACTGTGGCTTTCTAAATAAGAACCCGAACACATCAATGATGCAGAATGAATGGGTAGCATTTTCAAATGAGTTGCTTCAAACCACAGTTGAATTTGTTGGTATTTTTAAAAATATTGCCACATTAAAAAGCTCTCCAGAAAGCTAGAACAGGACAAGAGCTACATTGCATCCTTTTCTTCGATGTGATATTGCTCTAAATAAAAGGCATCATTTAAAAAATAACTTTCCTTCGCCTACAATTTGAAGGTATACAAATTACCCCTTAACATACTGAATATTTCCCTCCCTCTCCCTCCTCCCCCTCTCTCTGTACATCTAAAGGCAGGTAAGAAAGGGACAAGGTAGTCTTTCAGAAACACGTTTCACTTTATTTACTCCGGAGACTGTTATTTACAAGCTTGACCTTTTGTTGGGTTGGGTATATAATGTCACGTTGCTTCTTAAGTCTGTCTACAGTGAAAAAGAATTTTTTTGTAACTCCTGGAAGCAATCAATAAGTGTTTCAAGTCTCACTTGAAAAGAACACCCCCACCCGGTGCCCCAGAAACTTCATCCTTTATAAACAAGTTGCTCAATAGCTATTTCAGTTGGCCATTAACAGGCCAAATCATTGGCAAATTGCTGCGAAAGTGCTGCTAGATCAGACCTGAAAAAGGGTCACAATTCTCACACTGAAAGCCAGCTTGTTTGAAGCAGGAATGGGAATGTGCAATGGGACCCCTACCGAGGTGTAGCTACACAACTTTTCAGGCTGGCCCAATCTTCAAATGCCATTTTTGGTTTTTGGTTTTGTTAGCTAAAGTGTTAGTTATTAATTAAATTCATTATAGATAAGTGACACTAAAATGATTTTTCAATAACTATGAGTGCATCTATATTGCACAATGCATGCATTTTGACATCAATTCAACTACCAAAGCTCAATGCTATGGAATCACGGGAGATGCAGTTTTACAAAGTCTTTAGTATTCTCTGCCAAAGAAGGCCAATGTCTCATTAAACTACAACTCCCATGAGTCTATAGTATTGAGCCATGGCAGTTAAAATGGTATCAAACTGCATTAATCCTACAGTGTAGATGCACATCAAGATTGACTGTATTAATTAAATTCATCATAAAACACACTAACTAAATTTTCTTTATCTCTACTTTTACTCCTTTCTCCGACTTTAGTGATTGGCAGTTCAAGGCCATTTCCTCCAGTCTTCTCCTCCCACCTTCCAAGCAATCAATCCTAGCAGTCTACACAGCTTGACACATATGCATAATGAGTTTGCCCTCTGCAAACACTGAAATATATTGTATGGCTTTGTGAAGCCTACCTGATTATTCACATAAAGTTTATTAAAGAAGAGGACTCACAAACATTGTAGATTACTATTATTATTATTATTATCATTATTGTTGTTGAAGTAGTCATCATTGAAATTGCTATTTTCTTTGCCAATAACTGTCCAATTCGACAATATCATCATTAGACCTTACCAAAACCCATTCATTTATATTCACAGCACCTAGCTGGGTGGGAGGAGGGAACAGAAACTCTCTGTTAACACACTAGTGGCCACAGCACTTTGCAAAGAAACACCAGAATAATTTCCTTTCATTCTTGGACATAAAAAGTGTGGGAAACAGCCTTAGACAATGCACTCCTTGTCGTGCTTATTCTTTGGCCTAGGATGGTTTCAGCAACAAGGAGAATTCCTCATTTGGCACTAAAAGGATTATTGAGAATCTAGCCCTGAAAAAATCCCTCTACTACAGCATGTGGACCCAAATAAGAGGTTTCCAAATAATCAGTAAGAGAGTTATTAAGAGATTAAACTATTTCTCAGTGGACCAAAAATTAGCTCACTGATTAATTCATTTTGAAGAAATGAATCTTCATTTATATTATTGTCATACACCAGAATAAAGAAATTCACAAGTATTCTCCCTGCTGGGATTAGAGGAAGTTTGCACGTTTATTAATTTTCTTTTCTTTTCTTTATATTTCAGTAAGTCTTGTGGAAAAAAAACACATTTGCCCTAAAAGATTTACATTTTTCACACAAAACAGTGTGCTTTCAAGAATGCACACCATCTTCTTTGCTGTAGCATTAAAGAAACAAATGGAAATTCTCGCAAAAACATCCCAAATTGTGAACACTATTGCAGTCATTGAGTTTTTGAAGAAGGGAGAAACTAGGCACTCTTCTCCATTTGGGATAAGGTCAATTGTGATCTTAGGATCCTGGGAATAATTGAGCCTTTGAGTGAACTCAGAAGAAGCCTTAAGCACTCTGGCCATGATACTATGTACTTGAAATCATACTGGGAGAACTGTAATGGCTCACACAAAATGATTTAGCATGCATGTACAGTGCTGGGGTTACATTCCAGGACCTCCCGCAAGAAGTGAAAAACCACAATGTAGAGACGCTCTATTTATTTTAATATTTATACATTATTTTTAGTAGTTATACACTATTTTAAGTATTTATAAACTTAAAGTGAAGGAAAGGAAGGAAGAGCCTTCCAAGGCTGGAGGGAGGTAGGGAAAGTGTCTTGGACTGTGGCGGCGGCAAAACCCCACAAAACAGCAAAAATACCATGATATATATTTTAAATTATTATTTTTTAAAATCCGTGAAACAGCGAGTCCGCAATAAGCGAACCACAAAGTAGCGAGGGAACACTGTAAACCAAAATGCATGCAATGTCAGACTAGACCTTCCATGACCTTAAGTTCCAGGTGAATATTATTTTCCAACAGGTGCAAAAAATCACACAAGGTGGAAATGATAAATTTCCTTGCTACTCCATAATTTTGGCATTCAACATATATTTAAATTATAACATTCCAAAGATTGAACTTTAAAGAAAGTAGTTCTGCTTTACTCATGGAACAGCAAGGTTATAATTTAATCTCTCATCTTCCAGATTGCTGATTTAATTTCCACCCAAAATATATCAATAGAAAAGACACTTTCAAAGGATGTTTTTTGCTTTGCAATGTTAAAATCATAGCCTTTAGAAGTAAGGATGACATATGACCTGACTTTTATTATTATCGCAAGGCAATACCATGTATAGAGGATTCATATTGCTGTCAAGTTATAATTTTCACTTGGCAACTATAATTTAACCAAGTAGGAACTAATTACTGGATGTGAGATGTACCTAGAGCAATATTAGTGCAGGGGTATACATTTTGGAAAGACTGCAGGATTTAAATCAAAACTGGGAGGGGGGTAGGGCATTAAACTTGAAACTTTGTACAATTTTCCTACATGTATTTTTGTGCAAAAGAGAAAAAGTAAAACAATAACAGAATAAAAATGGTTTTGCATTCTATATTTTGCACAAAATACAAAGTAGGCCTATCTACCCACAAGATATATTTCCCATTCATTTTTAATAAAACTATTTTCTAAATTAAAGTTCCAAAGTAAGAATAATGGTTGAAAATGGCACCGAAACCCATGTGCTTTCATATAGCAGAGAGAAAATTGTATAATTTTTTAAAACATAGAAATGAAATCCTTAACATCCCTAACAAGTAATGAGTGAGAACCTTCCCAAGTTATGCAGTAGATGGGGTCACCTATGGTGTCAAGGAGATGGTTTGGGGATGTGGCAGTACAGAGGAATCCATCTGTCCAGGCTAATGTACCATCTGTGGGTTGAAAAATACAGCCGGTTTTGTTGGCAGAGCATGAACATGTGTCCCTTGATCAAGCTATAAATCATGAGCAAGCCTTGTGGGTTGTCAATTTAAAGTCTCACATATTGAATAATCCCTAGATCTCCATGACTTCAAAGCCCTTGAGGGTGACACTTAGTGGTAATATTTCAGGGGTTATCTATTAGTATTTATAATCAGCATCATTATGCGGTTTGGGTCATCTGGAAGGAAGTGATGGGCACTAAAACACTGTCATGTAATGAAAATAACACAATAGACTTATATGATGGTAAACTCTTTCAAATGGAGAATTCCTAGTCAATTTTTCAACTCTTTCATCAATATTAATTTTGTATGGGGGAGAAAAGAGATAATATTATCCTTAGGAATATTCCAAGTACTATCGAGATACAAATGTATTGCCTCAGTGATAATTGAGCTGTTATAACTTTAGGAGCTTCTCATGAACAATTGTGATTATTCCAAATACAAAAAGATGAAAAACAATTATGCAAAATAATAAAATTAACACAAGTATCAAAATATTAAATTCTTCTATTTAAATATTTAACTGTTCCAACATTCCACATTGGGAATGTATGCACACATAAAAATATACTGGTATCCTGCAAATTCGTTATTGAAGTATGTGCTATATTCATGGTTTATGTGACTATTAATTGTTGAGCAGACACTTTAAGATCCAGCTAGACAGGAAAACAATATAATATTAATGGGGAATAAAGGGAAGAAAAATAATTTCCTTTCTTTGATTGACATTTTCCTATGAAAATATCAATATTTCACCTTCTGACATTTACAGGCAGAGGAAGTGTGTCTTGCCTCAGAAGCCCACAGTTTCCCAAGACTCCCAATGTATTTTGATGAGGGAAAAGGTGCAAAAATCCATGTGTACATTTTTAATAATGACAATATGTGCAAACACACTTTGTTCAATAAAAAGAAGTCAGAAAAATGCTTACATTAGTAAAAATTCACAGATTAATAAATGAGATTGCCTGTAGGATTCCGAGTAAAGCAACAAAATTAAGTCAATTGATTCCATAACCCTAGCCAAATCCAAGATCTATTCTAATCAACATTTCCAGTGAAACTGAAAAGTCTTCTTTTAACTGTGTGTACAACTGCCATATGTTATATTCAGGTCCCATCCCGAAACTTTTTGACAGCAAATGTGTCAGAAAGTAGCTGAAAATATATTTGTTTCATAAACATGCTATAATCTACATTACTGGACTTTGGGATCAGATGCAGAACTCCTCAATCTCTGCACGGTAAGAAACAGCAGCTCAAGAATGCTGTCAACATTTCTGTCTAACACATGCTCACTCACAAGCTTTCTATTGACGAAGTCTTGTCAGAAGCACAGGAGGGAGAGTGTAGCATTACATGAATCTGTTCTATGTGCAATAAATGTCAAGTTCACTAAGTGGGAAAATGGACTTGCGGGTTTCAGAAATTCTTTAGATGTTTCTGAAGCACCTAAGCAGCTAAGAAGAGCCAGAATTTAATTCCATGGGTTGCTTGAAATAAATAGTTTAAATACATTCCATGGGCATGTATATGATTCTTGAGGGAAAAATTGTGGCAATAGTCACTAGACTTTGTTGACCAGCAACATTTCCTGTTCCCACTCCAACTGTATTGTGTTCAGTGGGGAAGTTGATAAATTACACAAGCCAAGGTCTTTGATTAAGAAGCCATGGAAAAATGAGTACTGAACTTAATGTTTCACAAAATTAGAGCTCAGAGTTGTCAGATTTCAGTGCCTGGTCCTGATTCTCCAGGTTTCATGGGTTCTATGTGGGAGAAAAGAATACACATTCAGCCTTGGGGGGGTCAACTCCAGGAAAGTTGTGTGCAAGTTTCCAATTCAGAGAATAAAGTGTCAACTTGCTATGATTTGCAGGACTTAATAAATCTGTTGCTGCAATTTACAGACTTACACACCAGGAGGGTCCACATCAGGCCTACACGATCTGTCACAGACATGATTGGAGGGAAGAGAAAGAGGGTCTTCTCAGTGATTGCCCCTTGGCTATGGAACTCCCTTCCTGGAGAGATTAGATCAGCCTCCTCCCTCCTGTTTTTCAGAAGGATGGTAAAAACTGTGCAGTAAGACCAAGCTTTTGGGTAGTGCAATAAAGCAGCAATAGGAATCCTTACCATGCCAACTAGATTCGATGTGGATGATACAGATGGTTTAAGCAGTGCATTTTAATGGTGAGACAAATGTTTTTAATGTTTATGTATGCATATAATTTGGTGCCCCTTTGTTGTGGGGGAGAGGCTTGCGTACCCTAATGAAGTTGTGAGCTATGCTGGCGGTGGCATAATAGTCACCGGTAGGGCCTCCTATGCCAGACAGGTCACAACCAAAGGGTCTGACAAAGAGCGTCAAAGGGCAGGATGGGCTCTTTAGCCTTTTGACAACCATCCTAGGAGAGGGGGAGCCAGGAAGACAGATTTCCACCATGTCTCCCGGGTCATCGGTGGAGTGTCCCTCCCCCCAGCACCAACTGACACTCTGAACCCAGAGTGAAGAGGGGGAGCCAGGAAGAGAGATTTCCACCATGTCTCCTGGGTCATCGGTGGAGTGCCCCTCCCCCCAGCACCAACTGACACTCTGAACCCAGAGTGAAGAGGGGGAGCCAGGAAGACAGATTTCCACCATGTCTCCTGGGTCATCGGTGGAGAGCCCCTCCCCCCAGCAACAATGCTACATCTGCCTGTGACCTCAGGAGAAGAAGGAAGGAATCCTGCTGCTTCTCCCCCTCCCCTGCCCCCAAGCCAGCTGAGAGGAGAAAGGGGGAGTGAGGAAGAGACTTTAAAAACACCTGTCTCCTGGTTGTTGCTTATTGTTTCTGTTGTGATTTTATATTGTATTTAATGTTTTTATGTGCATTACTTGCTGCATGTAAACCGTCTTGAGTCGCCAAAAGGCTGAGAAAGGCGGTATACAAATACAGTAAACAAACAAATAAATAAATAAATAAGGAAAACTCTGGTGTCAAACCCGGGCAGATGGTGCTCGTTTAACCCTGTAAGGTCAACCATCTAAGAGAAAGAAACTCAAATCAAACCTACGACCCGAGGACCTTGCTGCCACCGTCCTAAGCTTGCAAGGCCCTGGCAGACGAACCTTTGGTTTAAAGGGTGAGGCCAGTTCTGTGTACGCTGTGCTCCACCAGTAAGGTCCATTGCACAGGCTCGAAGGACACATCCAGCCTCCGAATCATCAACGTGCTTGTAGAAAGCGTGGAATGAGTCCTTCCTGAATATTCGTTCACGAAGAAAAGCCAAGAAGCAGCATATAATTTATTTATGTCCCGGCACTGAATGATTGCCATTTGTATGTTGTGCTTTTCCATAACTCCATTCCAGGGTGATAAGGGTGGAATATAAATGCTTTAAATAATAAGTGGGTTAAAGCACTGAGCTGCTAAGCTTGTTGACTGAAAGGTTGCAGGTTCGAATCCAGGGAGTGGTTTGAGCTTCCGCTGTCAGCCCCAGCTTCTGCCCACCTAGCAGTTTGAAAACATGCAAATGTGAGTAGATCAATATTTACCGCTCCTGCGGGAAGGTAACGGCACTCCATGCAATCATGCTGGCCACATGATCTTGGAGGTGTCTATGGACAACTGCCAGCTCTTTGGCTTAGAAATGGAGTGAGCACCACACCCCAGAGACAAACACAACTGGACTTAATGTCAGGGGAAAACGTTTACCTTTACCTTAAATAATAATAATACCTGCAGCTCTCAGAATTTCTGACCATTGGACAAAGTGGCAAATGCTTCTGGGAATTGGAGTCCCAAATCCGGGGGGGGGGGGGGGGATTAAACAATTTGAGAATGCCTGGTCTATGTTACCTACTTAGCTTCCTCCTTTCTTCCCAGATAGTAGGATGTGATGGCACACCATCCATTCTGTTGTGCATCCACCTTCTGGCTAGATTAAATGTTTTTTTAATTCCATCTACCTAATACCGCAAGAACCTTCCCATTTTGCATTTATCTACCTTTAAAGCTAAGATCTCTGCCTGATTTTTTTTCTCTCCCCACCCCCCAATGTATGCTTGTAAACTGATAATGATATTACCAGGACCTGTCACCCTAATTGTCAGGTCTTAGTCTGGAAATCTCAGGGCTCAGAACAATCTTCAACAATTAGAGCTTGAGAGAAAAACTATTCATAACACACATCTTGGCATTTTATGTTGTTATTTCCCCAAAGGAGAAAAAGAGACAATTAATAGATGCTCATACCTCTATACATTGGAGAGCAATGTGTAAATAGATCCCTTCCTCCCATGCTATTTTCAGTTCAATATTGGAAAACACCCCGAGAATCCATAATCTCTATAACAATACTGCAAAACAAACCTCAATCCCACAGTTTTGATTTCAGTGGTCCCTTCGCATTCAGTGTTGGATTTCAATATACAGTCCTGTTTGAATATTAATGAGCTTGGGTGCATGTTTCACATATAAGATGAAACAGTTTGGGTTGCATTTGTATTCAAGGCTTATCTATACAACTTCAACATTAACTAACTATAAGTATGAACCACTTCATCTCTCTTCATAAAAGAAGAATTCCCATTCAAAAACGTCTGCTGACATTCTAATACGCTCGCAGCCTTCGCCCTTGATCAGAGAAGCACTTTAAGAATATAAAAGAACATCTCCCCATAGACGACCTAAAGTAATGTAATTACTTCAGAATTTGGGAATGAAGCCCTGGAACAATATTATCTTTGCTTCAGCATCAGAAAACCAATGAAGAATGGAGTGGGTGGTGAACAATGAGGACTGGATGCCAATAGAAAAGGCTAGAAAGAAAAGAAGTAAGGCCTTCCTGAATTCTGGTTCCCTCTAATAAAACAATTAAGAATGCTTTACTTTTTGGGTTGACCATATCCAAACATATCTGCTTACTGCAATACAACATTGAGTTTTTGGTCCACAAGACTGTGGTAGAAATAAGAAGTATACAACAACTGCTAAATACGAGGGCAGGTCAATAAGTCAGTGACTTTTTGAATGAAACACAGGTTTTTGGATAAAAAATCGTTTTATTTTTCAATGTAGTCTCCTTTGAGCTCCATACACTTTGTCCAATGTTTCTCCAATTTTTTTATCCCTTCCAAAAAATAAGATTTGTCGAGGTCATCAAAATAGGTATTTGTTAGATGATTTCATCGTTGGAGTCAAATTTCTTTCCGCCGAGCCATTTCTTCAGGTTTGGAAACAAGAAATAGTCACTCGGGGCTAAATCCGGAGAATAGGGCAGATGAGGGAGCAATTTGTATCCCAATTCATGGATTGTTGCCATGGCAATTGCACATGTGTGCATCCTTGCATTGTCCTGGTACAAAAGAATTTTTTCTTGGCCAAATGCGGTCGGGTTTTTTTCCAAATCCTCATTAAATCAACCCAATAAGTTAGCATAATATTCGCCATTGATTGTTTTACCCTTTTGAAGGTAGTCAATGTGGACTATACCACATGCATCCCAAAAAATGGTCGCCATGACTTTATTGGCTGACAAACCCACCTTGGCCTTCTTTGGCGTTGATTCAACCCGAGAAACCTGAACTGGGCGTCCAGAACATTCGGCATCTTCCATGCTTGTACGGCCACAACAAAATTCAGTAAACCACTTTTTACCATTGAAATTGATGGTGCAGAGTCCCCATAGTATTTATCAAGCTTAGCCTTGGTTTGAGTGATGGGTTTTTTCCGCAAAAAATATAGCTTAATGAGCACACAAAATTCACTGTTTTTCCATTTTCTCCTCAAGTCATGCAGTAGTCTGCTATCAATGGCTGTCAAACACAAACTAAATGACGCAGCTAGTTCAAATTTTGACAGGAGTCAACTGACAGATGCCTGTTGATGGGAGAAGTGTTGCCCTTTCAGTTAAGAGGTGAGAAATTCAAAAAGTCACTGACTTATTGACCCGCCCTCGTATTACTATGTTAGAGGAACATATTGTCTATACTAGCATGATTACTTTCTTTTCCAAACTGTGTGTCAGGACACAGTAGTGTGTCAGCTGTAGTCCCTAGGTGTGTCACATGAAAAATGCTCCCCCACCCCAGGGCCCCTACACAGGCTGGTGCTGTTCAAGTATAACATAACATAATAACATAATTTTAACATTTGTTAATCGCCCTCCATCCAAGATGCTCCGGGCGATTTACAGCATCAGAACAACAACATGTACATAGAACACAGGGGAAAGAACAGAAGGGTGGGGAGGGGAGGGAGGGAATAGGAAAGTGTCAGCGGCGATGTCCTTAAGGTACCACTCTGCCATCGAAAGGAGGCAGACAGGGACGTCCCAGAACAATCACCGGTGTCAAGGCCCCGGTGAGGGCCGGAACCCGCGAGCTCCCATATGGGAGTCCGATCTGAGAGTCCCGGCCTGGCCGCGCAGTGTCCTTCATGTCTTTTCCGCTAGTCCGGTGGGGCCCTCGGAGCTTCAGCTGTTTGTAGCGGGAGCTCAAAACGTTCTGGTGGAGAACGTCTTTAGGGCCGTCACCGTTCTGGGCTGGTAAGCAAGGGAATCGGTTCTAGGGACTTGGTCCCTTCGGCTAATCCAGCAGGAGGCTGGTCCCGGCCTCCATTTCATGGCCTGTGGGGCAGCTCAGGCGCCTTCCTTCCTCTTCCAGTGGCGCGTCCTTCTCTTCCGGGGGCCTCGTTGCACTCTGGTCGGGTCAGCATCGGGAGCGGAGTCCTCCAGAGGTGGGATTTCCGGGGGTTGACCACTTCCAGGTGGCGTTTCTTCCTGAGGCCCCAGCACATGGGCTGGCTGGGCGTCTCCAAGGACACGCGCCATGTTGGGTCTTGCTTCCTCGAGGAGGCTCCCCCAACTTCTCCCCGGGCGCCGTCAGCGGCGGCAGGCATCGGGGGGGGGGCAACACAGCCGAAATGTCAAGCTCGGGCAGCGACGCATCCGCTAACACCGGTGGGACCCCAGGGCTCACCGATCAGCGCTCAGGGCCTCCGGGTGGCTCCTCCACTGAAGGTAAATGACCAACCTGGGCTAGGTCATCTCCTGCATCGGGGCTAGTTTTCTCCCAGTTCTCCCGGTTCCTCCCCAGGTTCTCGTCAGGGGGAGACCGCTGGCGTGCCAGGTCAAAGACGGTTTCAGGGTTGGTTGAGGGGTCTTCAGCTGAAGGGGCAGGCTTCTCCCGGTCCACCTCCACGGTACTGGTGGGAAAGTCCCACGACTGATCCCACATGAAGTCCTGGCCTGTGGGGGGGGGGACTCGCGGAGGGTCATCTAGGCTGATGGGCTCCTGGTTCAGAATTGGGAATTGCACAGTAGGAATCCCCATGGTCTCCAGAAGACCACCAAATTTGTCCCCAAATTCCTTAACGTGGTCCATGAGCTTAGCATATTCCTCCAGCAGCTCAGCATATATGTGGGGGTCAAGTTGGTCAGCGGGAGGGCCCTGGTCCGCTTGCTGTGGCTTCGGAGGGGAGCTGCTTCTTTGGGCCCCCTGTGACCCGAGGGTCTGGGGCCTCCTGTTGGCTGTTCCGCCATCAGGGGGGTCAGTAGGGATGATCTTCTGGTAGACAATCTCCTGCCGAACATCCTCAGGAAGCGAGCACCGGAGGCCGTCACCGGTCGGACAACCCATCCGTTCCTAGACATCTTGGGCGTCCTCCGTGATAACCCGGTTGCTTTCCCCAGCCAAATTTGTTTGCTCAGTGTCCATGGGTCTCCCAAAACGACCCCTGGGTTTGGCAGTCAACCGTCATCTCCCCAATGAGAGACTGACAGGACCAGCCGGCCATGACCGGAAAAACAGAGAGACTCTGCTGGAGCTCACCCACAGGGAGCTCCACAGCAGACACCATCTTGTTCTGTGTTATAGGTAGAATCATAAAATAATATTCGAGTTTGAAGAGACCACATGGGCGTTCAACCTCCTTCCATGCAAAGAAAGCGCAATAAAAGATACTCTTGTAAATTTTGTAATTATTGAATGAGTTGCAGTAAATGTGACTACAATTGATATGTTTCAAATTAAGAAAAGAAAATATTTTGACAACAGATGTTGGTGAAGAACCATATGGAGTGGCTACAGAGGAAACTACACCAGAATCAACTGTAGTACATAAGAACATGCTATAATCTACATTTCTGCACTTTGGGATCAGATACAGAATTCCTCAATCTCTGTGCTGTAATAAAAAGCATATCAAGAATGCTGTCAACATTGTGTAAAGGAAAATGTCAAACCTTGTCTAGACAGTAAAAGCTATATCACACACACACTGACAGGAACCTCAACTTAAGAGCATTCCAACGTGAGAGCATTTTGAGTTAAGAGTTCTTGATTGGCCTCGGTTTCACTTTGACATAAGAGCAGAATTTTGAGTTGAGAGTTTGCACCAGAGAGAGTACAGGGCTTTAGGGCTTCAAAGGAGCGGCCTCCATGCCTGGTGCTCTTGTTTACTTTGGGAAATTGCTGTCAGTTTTACTCTTGTCCGCTTCAAGGAACTTTGGATTGGTTGATTTTTTGTTTGTTTTTATTCCTGGTATGTTTGGCTTTATAAAGAGACAGGGGGAGGGAGGCTAGAATGAGTACAGTATGATGAAGGCAATACTTCCGCCTCTTCGCTTTCTGCTTTGGACCCTCTGCTGTCATTGGAGGCTGAGGTCTCCAGTGTCAGCAGAACTGCGTTTTCCCACCTTCGTCAGGTGAGGCGTCTGGCTCCTATCAGTCCCGGAATGACCTGGCCACGGTAATCCAAGCCACAGTCATCTCACGACTTGACTACTGTAATGCTCTTTACATTGGCCTGCCCTTGACTCTGATCTGGAAACTTAAACTAGTGCAGAAAACCGCGGCCCGACTTCTCACAGAGGAGCCTGCGAGCTGTCACATAACACCTATACTCCGGGATCTGCACTGGTTACCAATTGAATTCCGGATTACTTTCAAGGTGTTAGTTCTTACTTTCAAGGCCATACATGGTCTGGGGCCAGTGTATCTAAGGGATCACCTAGTCCCATACAATCCCCCAAGACCACTACGATCAGAGGATCAGAACCTCTTGGACATCCCCAGCATAAGATCCTTCCGCCTAACAAAAACTCAGCGGAGGGCTTTTTCAATCATTGCCCCGGTGTTGTAGAATGCTTTGCTGCCGGAGACTCATGCTCTGCATAATCTGAACACTTTCCGCAGAGCATGCAAGACTCATCTATTCAAGCAGGCTTTTGATTAAAGTTATGAACTTTTAAACTCTTTTAAAGTTCTTTTAAAGTTCTTGCTCTTGTACAATGTTTTATTCACCTATCTTATGTGTAAACCGCCCCAAGCCTCCGGGAGTGGCGGTCAAAAGTCGAAATAAATAAATAATTTGTACTTCCTTGCCACAACTTTGTGCTTCTACCATTGTCCCACAACTACATACTTCTACCATTGTGCCATACCTTTGTGCTTCTACTATTTTAAAGTTGATCTTTCTTTTTTATTGTTCTATGTGAATGTGTATGTTTTGCCTTGCTCTTACACTGGCAAAAATGTGGTTGGAATTGTTGTTTTTTGGCGGAGCGGGGAGGTTGGAATGGATTAATACAATTTCGATGGGAAATTTGTTTTGAGATAAAAGTTTTTTGAGTTAAGAGCATAATCACAGAATAAATTAAACTCTTAAGTCAAGGTATCGCTGTACATTATTTATGTGGTTTCATTTATCCACAACTGATTAATGCTAGGCATTTTTGAGATTCTCCAGTGCAACCCTAAGGTATCTTGGTCCAAAAGCCCTTCTTTTCAATAGTTATTTGAATTTTCCCATCTCCATGCAGGCCTCTCCTGGAATACTGTGTCCAGTCGTATGCACCACAATAAAAAAATTGATAATAACAAACTGGGACATGTTCAGAGAAGAGTGGCCAAAATAGTAAAATGTTTGGAAGCCATGCCCAATCAGGAGAAGCTAAGAGAGTGGGGTATGTTTCACCTAGAGAAGAGAAGGCTAAGAGGTGACATGATAGCCATATTTAAGTATTTGAAAGGATGTCATGTTAAGGGTGGAGCAGGCTTGTCTTTTTCTGCTCTACAAAGCAATGGATTCAGCCTGCAAGAAAAGAGACCACAAAAATGCCTTGGTGTATGTTAGAGTCTCCTACTTTTGGGGGGGGGGGGGGTTGAACAGAGACTGAATAGCCATTTGTCAGGAGTGGTTTGATTATTCCTGCATAGCAGAATGAGGTTGGATTGGGTAGTCTTTGTGGTTCTAACTCTATTATTCTTCGGTTCTATGCACAGTCTGGGGACTTATCCACCTTGGAGAAAGGAATTGTATTGTATCCAGATCTGTCACAGAAAAGGTTGCCTGATACTGTATGATTCACCTTTTAAAATTATTTGGTTGGGGATGGCAGTTGCATGCTGAACACAATTATGCCATCATTCTGGGTTTGGTTTAGGGTTCAAGTTTTCCTTCTACCATTTTATTACTCATACCACTGGTTCCTAAACCTACAGCTAGTAGGGTGGGGACTGAACCGGTTCCAAAGGAACCATGCAAGTGCAATATGCAGTTCTTCAAAGTGATCAATTGAGGCCAAGTTGAGAAGAGTCATTACATCAGCAAATTAGTTCACCCAAGCAATAGGCACAAACCACAGGTTAATTTGAACTGTTCAAATATAATCACTTTTAAAAGGAAAAGATTCATTACTTTTGTCATGTTTGCTGGTCTGCTGCATGGCTGCTGGATAGTTTGTCAATAAACAAATTACATCTAACATTCTACCCTTGTGCTGAACGGCTCTCCTGTGAATATATCTTATTTGTTATTCATTGTGCCAACAAACAAATATATATTACATTTTCTCAAATGCTTTCTCCCCACATTTCCCATTTAAACTACTTCAGCCAAAAAATTGCTGAACAACTGAATCAGATTTAAAATAAAACAAAATACTCTTGCTACATCTTTTGTTATACATTCATCTTTCAGGGAACAAATCAGAAAGCAGTTGTTATTTTGTTTTTTAAAACGAAGCAGTACTAGCTGTCAGGTTAGTTACTTTGCTACGATGGCTGTTTCAGAAAAAAGCTATTCTGTGCTGGTTCCTCCTTTTATGGATTTGTCATAAAAAGGAATTGTGGAATTTGTTGTGTGTAAGTCGCCCGGAGCACTAACGTGGAGGGCGACTCAGAAATAATAAAGTCAGTCAGTCAGTCAGTCAGTCAGTCAGTCAGTCAGTACATTGCCACTGATAAAAGTCTTCTTTCTAAGCCATCTTTCATATAGAACCTTGTGTTGCTGCTTGTCCTGCCCTGTAAACTGCATAGTTTAACCCACCCCACCCCTAGGACCCCATCACACTGAGGTCCCCAATATGGGAGACAGTGGGGGATACACCACAAATCATGACAAATCCTGCAGGGACCAATGAGGGGTCCCGTTGTCCTGCACCCTGCAGCTTATATCATGAGGGGAAGTGTAGATGCATGGCTTGCTCTCTTTGTTTTCTATGCAACACATGTTGCCAGGGGTGATCCTACAGGTAGGCCAAGGAAGCGGCCGCATGGGGTGCCATCTGGGAAGGGGTGAATTCCCCCGCCCACCGGGCGCCGCCGCCAGACAGCATCCTGGCTCTGCCGATGTTCCTCAGGCATCGCCGCGGCTGCCTGCTTTTGGGGCCCGGCCTTGTGCGCTCCGACGCCGCTTCTGGGCATGCGCAGAGGTTTTCGCGCAGGCACAGTTGCTCCAGAGCTGAAGTTGAGTGCAGGAGCAACTGCGCATGCGCGAAACCTCCATGCATGCCCAGTAGCTCCTGTGCGCAGAAGCCTGTAAGCAAAGCACTCCCTATTGGGCAGGCAGGGAGTGCTTCCCCTCTCCCTTTGTCTCCGCCCTGCCGCCAAATACGGTGACCCAATTGGGCAGGCAGGGGGCGGAGACAAAGGGAGAGGGGAGGGGAGCTAAAGGGGTATTGGCGACGTATTGCCTCCTGACAGCCGCCAGTGGAAGTAGCCGCTGCATGCTGAGGCGAACTCCCTCACCAGGCCCAATCACATGTGACCCTATCACACCCGCCCACATCCTCCTGTGCATGCCGGCCGGGAGCATCAAGAAGAGACAGGCGCAATTGCGCAGGCAAATAGTAATATATAATATTTTGTTTTACTTTATTTTGGGTTATTTGAGTTTTATAAGAGTAATGAAAATATTTAGTAGAGGATAATTTTATTTAAATAAATAATTTTATTTATTATTTTATAATAATAATAATATAATAGAATGTTATATTATATTATAATGTCAATATATTATAATATAATTATATTGTAATGTAGTATAATATAATTATGATATAATATAGTATGAGTATGTACTATAATATATTGTGTATACATTGATACAATATAATACTACTAATGGTATTGTGATATTATAATTGTATATTTGTTTTACATGGGGGCGCCAAAATAATGTTTGGGGGGCGCCAAAATAATGTTCGCTTACCATATAAAATTACCTTAGACCGCCCCTGCATGTTGCCGACACTGCCTCCTGCAGTGCTTAGACTTCTCTTCAGGCACGGAGCCCTGCTGAAAGTAGCTCAACATCATGTGATGTGATCCAGCAGGCTTCGTGCCTGAAGAGAGGTGCAAGTGTTACAAGTTGGACAATTCTGCCCATCGGACAAGTCCTTAGCATCTTCACCAGCCAAATTCTTCTTTGTGCACCACACCAATGCAGCTAGCATGTAGGCATTGTGGCCATTTAAACAATTCAGACACTGGAGTAATATTGTACAGCAGTTTATCCATAGGGGTAAGTTTGTAGGCTTTGCATAGATTCACAAAACTATGAATAATAGTGAACTCTGCTGGAATGAAGGGTTTCAGTAGAGTGGCCATTTATGTGAGCTATCTGGACCAAATTTTCAAGAATGAGTTAAACTGATCTATGACAAGCAAAGTGCTCAAATCCTGATTAATGGAAAATTGACAAAATTGTGTAAAATGCAGAAAAAACTAGACAAGGATGTCTGGTTTGAATGGTGACAGAGGTATTGAATAGAGCAGTAACAGCTGAAAAGGACATTAAAGGAGTAAATATTAAAGGTCAAAGATATACATAAAAAGCATTTGTGGATGATTTGGTGACATTTTTAGAAGATTGCCTACATACAGTTGGGAGTCTGAATTTCATCCTGGAGGAAGATGGAGAGATGTCAAGATTTTAAATCCATAAGGAGAAAACAGCCATTTTCACTAAGAATATACTTTAAAAAAACTGTTCTCCAGATTGTCCAAAAGGTCCAACAACTTTGATTTATTTAATTATAAGTATGATAAAATATGGAAAGAAGTATTAAAAGATCGACAAAGGTGGAAACTGCCACTTATGGGTAGAATCCCAGTAACAAATATGAATATTTTACCTAAGATGCCGTTTCCGTTCTAATCATTACCAATTGTAAGGAATGGCATTCAATTCAAACAATGGCAAAAAGACCTATCAGCCTTCAGCAAAGGGGTCCCTGTCACAGTCACCCATGTGATTTCAGATTTTGGAATTCCAAATAAGAGATGCCCAACCTGTAGTTTTAGAACATCAGAACAATAGATTTTATAAATAAAATGCAAATAATTTCTTTATTTATAGTTGAATGTATAATCTACCTTTTCTCCCAAAATGGGATTCAATGGGCTCGTGATACTTTTTGCAAGATCAAGTTAAACATTCATTTACAAAAGTTAAAAAAGAACTGAATAACAATCTTGTTTAGAATGATTTTTAACAGTTAAAACATTCAAAATATATTTAAAACATAATTTCCATTAAAAATTAAATGATACAGAACACCACTTTTCACACAATCCTGTTTCACAATTAAAATTGAAAGGCTTTCCTGAACAAAAATATGTTCATCTGCCCATGAGAAGAGAGCAAGGAGAGAGTCAGCCTGACCTCCTGTGGGAGGGAGACCCACGGCTTGGGAGCAGCCACCGAAAAGGCTCTCTCTGGAGTCCTCACCAAATGTTTCTGTGAAGGTGATGTAACTGAGTGACCCCCCCCCACTGCAGATATCAAAGCTCATACTGGCTTGTATAAGCATCAACATCCCAAGTCTGCCACTTAAACACTGACTATGCTGTTCACTTTGGATATACTTCTGACATCCCGAGAAATAAAATTGATCAACAGTGCATAAACCATCAAAGCTAGAGGGAGTTCTTATTTATAAAACCATCAATGGCAGCTCCTATAAATGAGTGATACATTCCATACAGCAGGCAAAATGGAATTCCAGGGCAGCTGTTGTGTGTTTTCTGCTATTGATCTGCAAGATGAATAAGAGCAGGCACTTAAACTTTAGGAACAGAAAGATGACAGGTGTAGCAACCCAGCCTCCAGCCCAGCCAGGGGGGTCAGGGGATGACCCGGGGGTCCCAATTGCTCTGGACCCGATTGATGGGGATTCAGGTGAAATGGATGATGGGGCTGATGGGTCTGCATCTCCTACAGAGAGCTTGCAATGGGAAGATGATTGGCTTGAGGCCTACGAGGACGAGGGAGGTCAGTCTGACCCAGATTCAGATAACTCGTATGAGAAACCAGGTGGGTGAGGTTCCCAAGAAAGAATCTGGGAACCCGCGGGGGATGAGTCCATGGAAACAGAACGGGAGGATGTTTCTCATGAAGATAGTGAGACAGCTGTAGAACGGGAGGGAAGGAGCTCTGACCGCAGGAGGAGCATCGAGGCCAATAGAAAGGAATGGCGGCAAAGCCTAGAGCAGGGCTGTCCAACAGGCGCCCCTGGGGCCGTACACGGCCCCCAGCCCCTTCCCTGCGGCCCCCTAACTTGTTTTAATAAAATACAAATAAAAAATAAAAAATAAAATAATAATTTAAAAAACCCTACTTCCGGGTTTAGGCAAGCATCGCGAGACTACGCCAGCCACAGACGGGATTTCGAGGGAGGTCGAAATCCCGTCTGTGGCTGCGTAGTCTCGCGATAGCTGCTGAAATCTCGGGTCCCGCGGGATTTGCGGCCGGCCTGGGCGTGCACCTCCTCCTCCCTCGTGGCTGCTTCCAGGCCAGCCCCCATTCCCTCAGAGAGAGGGAGTAGGGGAATGAGGCAGGGAAAGCCCCTCCTGGCTCCGTCCTCTTCCTGTGGAGGGCCCTTGCTTCCCACCCCGTGGATGGGAGAGCCGCCGCGCCAGGCCTGAGCTTGGCCTCGGCTCCAGTGGGGCTCTTTGGGGTCGGGGGCGGCATTGGCGCTTCGGCCCTGTGGCGGGGCTCCCGCAGTATGGGTAAGGAAGAGCCTGGCTCGAATCAATCAATCTAAAAACAGTGGGATGTTGGATGAGGGGGGTAGGGGTCCCTCAGCGGCGGTTTCCTTGGCAAAGCTTCCTTCCCCTCCTCCGCGCCCCCTCCTCCTTGTTGTGCTGCCTTCCCCCGCGTGCAGGGCGCAATGTGGCTTCCTTTGCGCCTGCCCCTGTGGCTTGTTTTCCCTTCAGGGAGGGAGGGAGCTCTTTGGGCCTCCTCCACCCGCCTCTGGGAAAGGAGGCCCCATCAAGCCCTGCGACGGCATTGAGGTGTTTGGGTGTCTATTTGAGTGTGGACTCCAATAACCCAAAGGTATTAAGAAACATTCCCCCAAATCCACCAGTGTTCCCATTTGGGTATATTGAGTATTCATGCCAAGTTTGGTCCAGATCCATCATTATTTGAGTCCACAGTGCTCTCTGGATGGAGGTGAACTACAACTCCACAACTCAAGGTCAATTGTAAGTAAATTGGATCCTGGGAGGGGGCGAAGCTGGGAGGGGGTGGAGCTGGGGAGGGGGTGGAGCTGGGGGAGGGGGCGGAGCCAGGGAGGGGGCAGACCCTTTGGCCCCCCAGGTGATCAGTGACCGGAGTTCCGGCCCTTGGGCCCGTAGACGTTGGACAGCCCTGGTCTAGAGCGTCGCTGGTCTCACAAAGGAGGAACTTAAATATACATTCTGTGGGAACGGATCCTCAGTTGAACGGCCACTTCTGATCTGAAGGAAGTGTAGCGTTCCTGATCCCTGAAGCCAGCGTTGGCTTGCCTTGCCAAGAAGCTACCTTGGGCCTTGTACCTTGCCTTGCCTTGTTCTACGGAGACCTTGTCCTGCCTTTTTTCGCTTTGTTTTTATGGACTTTGCTTTGGATAGATTCCCTGCTTTTACTTGGACATTTTACTGCTGACCATTTTGGACTAATTGCTTTTTACTTGGACATTCTATATTTTCACCTGTTCTTTATTATTCAATAAATAGTTAATTGATCATTGTCTCTGTGTGTGTGTGCTTAAGGGGCCGGGCCAGGACCCAGCATCGTGACAGCAGGATTCAGGATACTTTCCCATTGTGTGTGTGTATGTGTGTGTGTATTCCCAATCTGACAACAAACACTGAATCTACCACTATTTGCCAAAATGGGATATTTCAAGTCAGAAACAGTCTTGGGAATAGGAGCAAGGGCTGGAAGAAAGCAGGGCAGGAGAGCAATGGACTGCATGAAGGTAGAGGTCAAGGGAAACGGTGTTTGTCTCGCTTCAGGAGACCTAGTTGACAGGACCCAGATACTCTGTGCTGTCACCCAGAGCTTTACAGAGGATGAAAAAAATCACAAAGCAAATAAAACACCAGATATTACAGAAAGAACTAAGAAAAGGAGGGAGATAAAACACTTTTATAAATACCAAAGCGCCAAAACATTAAATTAAATACAATATTATTTTCAATCTCAATTGGTACACAGCTAAAAATATTGTTCTGCAAGATTTCAGTTTAAGTCACTTTCCTTTAGTGAACAGTGTTTGTACCATGCAGCATGTTGTGATGGTGCAAAGTACAGGTTTAGCAGTAGATTCTCTTTCAGGTTTTTAAAAGCCTGGTTGATACATCACCATCGAAAATGTCACAAGTCCAAAGTTCTTAACTAGACACATCTTGTCTCATGTCCCAGCTTTTGTTGGGCCCCCATTTGGTTTTTTTAAGCCTCCCAACATTGGGGGGTTGTTTTCAGTTCTTTCATTTTGGGGTCCAAAAATTGGACTATTATGGGTGGGGGGCTTCCCACCTACTGGCTCTTCATCCCGGCATGCGTTCTTCTCACCTTGTACCTGTAAGAGGTGCTCAGCTGCAGGCACTCTGTGGGCCTGCCTGCATGCCCTGCCACACACAATCTGCCACACAGGCCTGGATTAGTGTCTTTTGGCACCCTAGGCCAAAAGATGCCCCGCGCTGCCCCCAGGGTGCGGAAAGCCCCGCCCCCAGGGCGTGGAAAGCCCCGCCCCCAGGGCGCTGCTGCGCATGTGCGGCAGCAGCCCCGGCTGTGCTGCTTCCATCGCCTCATTCTCGCGCCCTCCTTCCAGTCGTGGGAGGAGGAGGAGGCAGCCAGTGCCGTGCGGCTTCTGTCGCCTCCTCCTCCTCCCGCGACCGAAAGGAGGGCGCGAGGAGGCGGCAACGGAAGCCGCATGGCACCAGCACCGGCCATGCGGCTTCCGTCCACCTCCTTTTCGCGCCCTCCTTTCGATCGCGGGAGGAGGAGGAGGCGGACGTAAGCCTCCTCCTCCTGCGACCAAAAGGAGGGTGAGAGGAGGAGAAGGAAGGAAAGTCCCGCACTCCTCCTCCTCCTCGCCGCCTGGGCTGCCCCCTTGCAAAGGAAGGAGGCGGCGAGGAGGAGGAGGAGGAAGGGAAACCTGCCGGCGGGCATGTGTGCGCATGCATGCATGCCCGCCGGCGGGGCGGGGCTTCCCTTCCTCCTCCTCGCCGCCTCCTTCCTTTACAAGGGGGTGGCCCAGGCGGGCGATGGCGAGGGGAGGGCGCCATTCCCTCCTCCCCACCCCCTCACAGCACTCTCCCCCTGCCCTCTTTTGAGGTGTGATGACTCTCTCCGGAGAGGGTGGGGGGAATGCGCTGCGAGGGGCGTTTTTTTAACAAAAAAGTTTTCAGGGAGCCGAATCTGCTGCCCTCCCAAAGCTGCCGCCCTAGGCTGTGGCCTAGGGTGGCCTTATGGGTAATCTGGGCCTGCTGCCACAATACTCTCTGAGAGTGTGTGTGGTGGGGCATGCCTGCAGCCAAGGTCCAGGCCTGCCTGCCTGCACGCTCCTCCACGCACACACTCTCTATTTCCAAGAAAACAAGGCAAGTTGAGATGCGTATGTAATCAGGCTTTTGTGTCGAGCACATTTTATGCTTCCGAAGAAATGGAAGACACCAAAAAAGTGGTGGGAATGGTAGGAACGAATTTTGCGTGCATGTCTACTCTTAGCAAACAAATATATGTTTGGAAGGATCAGGATAAGCAAACAATGCTAAATTTTTGCAGATGTTTTGGTCTTCTGCTGAGACAAATGGAGTCAAAAACTAACGAACAAATTCGCCAGTCATTAATCTGGCTCAGTTTAAATGTTCTGATATCTGATTTCTAGACAAATGTTTTCTCAAAATGAGGTTGATCCTAAATATATACTGGTGCATTTGTACTGTAAAATTAATGCAATTTGATACCACTTTAACTGCCTCAGCCTAATGCTCTGAAATAATGTTGACTTAGGACTTGGCATCATGTTTAACAGATTTATGGGATTTATATGTTTTAATTTTTATTATTTTTATTATTTATTCATTATTTATTATTCAAACTTATATGCCGCCACTCCCTGAGGGCTTGGAGCGGCTTACAACACAGAAAATAGGTAACATAGTCAAATGACTCCCAGTTACAATTAAAATTGCACGTAAGATCACACAATATAAGAGAAATTTAAGAACCACATTCAAAAGCCAGCCGGAACAAATAGGTTTTGCAGGCCCTGCGAAACGGCAGCAAGTCCTGCAGGACACGTATTTCGGCTGGTAAGGAGTTTCATAGTGATGGTGTCACAGCAGAAAAAGCTCTGCGTCTGGTCGATGCTAAGCGGATGGTTTTGAGGCTTGGGGCTTCCAGAAGATTTGAGTCCTCGGAACGGATTATTATATGATAGTATATTTTATTGTAGTACAATTTATTGATTAGCCCATCTGCCATATCAAAACATTTGACAAACACATTTAACACATACAGCATAAAACCCACAGTACAACAAAAGTTAAAATAAACAAGCAATTAATGTCCAAATATCTGCATCACCTCTACAGTTTAACCCAATCGACTCCAAATATGCAGTTCTCCGCTGTGTTGCTATAGGGCCATTTTGTATGTTATTTTGCCATTCTGGCCGGCCTGGGATGCTTATATCAAAATGTAGTTTTGATATAAGCATCCCAGTGTGGTTTTGTATAATGTATGGCCCAAGGTATTGGTTTCTCTCTTTCTTGTACAAGTTACAACTAAACAGTACATGTGTGGTATCTTCTACCTCTGATGCTCCACAGATTTTTTAAAAAATCATTCATTATATGGAACTTGGTTAAACCTTACATTAATTATTATATAGTATATTGTATTGTATTGTATTATTTGTTGAATGTGCGGTATTGAATATTGGCACATTGTAAGCCACTCTGAGTTCCCTACGGGGTGAGAGAGAGCGGAATATATATATAGAAAATTAAATAAATAAATAAATAAATATTGGGAGTTGTAGTTTTACAAGGTCTTTAATCTAAAGAGCACTGGTGGCTCACCAAACTACAAATCAAAAGCTTTCATAGCATTGTGAAATGACAGTTAAAAGGTATCAAATTGCATTGATTCTACAGTGCAGATGCCCACATATCAGTTTAGGATCAATTCCTTTACCAACAGATTATATTGAGAAAACATTCTTGTTGAAATCGGGTATCAAAGCCAGATTTGTTATTTTGTTTCTGACTGGATGAAATAGAAAGAAATTCAGACCATGTGATGAGATGGATATAGTTTTCACATGGTTGCTATGTACTTTCCTTGTCAAGAGTCAGCAGTTTGATGATCAACACACCATATCACCCATAAGCTCTTAAACATTTACGGCCATAGGCCACACTCAAGTTGCTATACATTTCAAGTTAGGAATTATGGCTCTGCTGAACATGGTAATTAAGACTGGTGGTGGGAAAAAACAACATATCTGAATATGAATGAAGAGCCAAAATGAAATAGCTCTGATTTTGATAGCTAGTAAACATCGCTATAATCACTGCAGTGATAAAATGTGTCTCTAGACCCCTGTTGAATAAACATGAAAATCACATCTTTTATGACTACTTTCTTATTATTTCTTTCTCCCAGTTAGAATATATATGAGTAATCATATCATAGGGTTTTTTTTAAAGCCAACAACCTGGAATTCTTCAACAGATTTTCAGAAGCAAACACTACCATGGAACACTGACAGTATGTGGTGAATTAAGATATCCAAATGAGTCCAGAGATTGAAATAACGACTTAATCTCAGGGGATTTAAAAGAAAACAAAAATGAGCTCCCTCGAAGTTATCTAATATTAGCTCTGGCAGTTGGCATTGGTATAAACACCCATGGAGAATTTTCAATGAATGTATCATGAGGGTATTAGTATTATTCACGGGATGGCAGAATCCATATAGATAGTAAAAAATTAAAATATGAAATGATAAAGCAGCTTTTATGAAGAAAAGTTATCTATCACACCCATTTCTGAATAACTGGGCAAAGGACTCCATGAAAGCAAAACCAAAACTGTAATGGCCAATCATTTACCTAATTAATAACACTGATGCGCACACATTATGATACCTTCCTCAAATGTTCACTCTCTTAGCCTCAGAGGAAGACAAAGGTAAATCCCCTCTAAAGTATTTCCCCCCAAAGTTCCTTCTAAGGTCTGGAGAGTGATTAGAAGTTGGATAGGATTGTTTCATCTATGACTTGGTTCTTATCTCTGCATCTCCCATAACGGTGACTGCAGAGGTGAGATGCTATTAGGGCTCAAAGGGGTAGGCAGAAACAGACATGACAGTGTTAGGCATCATAACAGTGGAGAGAAAGAACAAGCTAAGAGTGGATCTATACTGTAGAATTAATGCAGTTTGACACCACATTATGCCAATATAAAGGCATATCAGATAGCACACGAACTCTTGAAGAATGGGAAACCCAACCTTGCCACCAAAGTATGAAAGAAACCAATAGTCAGACAACCAGATAACGAGAACAACTGTTGTGAACCTTTTACATTTACTGAATTGGACATGGCTCTCAATAAATGTAAAAATGGCAAAGCAGCTGGCTTGGATGATCTACGGATGGAACAAATTAAGAACTCTGGTCCAAAAGCAAGGTGCTGGCTGCTGGAGTTGATGAACAACTGCACTGCATCCCGTCAGATCCTCAAAATCTGGAGGAAAGCAAGAGTCATAGCCATCTTGAAACCAGGCAAAGACTGTAATGATCCAAAAAGCTATAGACTAATCTCCTTCTTATGCCATCTTTACAAAGTTCTGGAGAGACTTCTTTTGCATAGAATTATGGAAAAAATAGACCCATGTCTGATTCCACAGCAAGCTGGCTTCAGGAAAAGGCAAAAGCTGCACATCACAAGTGCTGAACCTGACTCAGCACATAGAAGATCGCTTTGATAGGCAACAGATGACAGGAGCTGTCTTCATAGATCTGTCAGCGGCTTATGAGGTACGGTAAACCACCACCTCCTCCTGAGAAAAAGGTATAATATCACAAAGGATTACCACCTCACCCGCCTCATAGGAAATCTGCTACAAAACAAGAGCTTTTTTGTTGAGTTCCAGGGCCAAAGAAGCAGATGGCGAAAACAGAAGAATGGCCTGTCTGAGGGGAGCGTGCTTGCTCCATCAATGTTCAACATTTGCACAAATGACCAGCCACTGCCAGAAGGGACAGAGAGTTTCATCTATGCTGATGATCACGCCATCACCACTCAAGCAGGTAGCTTTGAGATGGTTGAACGGAAGCTCTCCGAAGCTCTAGGTGCTCTTACTACCTATTACAGGGAAAACCAGCTGATTCCCAATCCATCTAAAACACAGACATGTGCTTTTCATCTTAAGAACAGAGAAGCACCCTGATTTCTGAGGATTACCTTGAAAGGAATCCCACTGGAGCATTGCAGCACACCCAAATATGTAGGAGTTACTCTGGACCATGCTCTGACATACAAGAAGCACTGCCTGAATATCAAGAAAAAAGTGGGTGCTAGAAACAATATCATACTAAAGCTGACTGGCACAACCTGGGGATTACAACCAGATACAGTGAAGACATCTACCGTTGTGCTATGCTACTCTGCTGCTGATTATGCATGCCCAGTGTGGAACACATATCACCATGCTAAAACAGTGGATGTGCCTCTTAATGAACATGCCGCATTATCACGGGATGCCTGCGCCCTACATCACTGGAGAAATTACACTGTTTAGCTGGCATTGCACCACCTGACATCTGCCAGAGAGTAGCAACCAATAGTGAAAGGACCCAGGCAGTGACATATCTGGCCCAACCCCTCTTTGGGGATCAGCCAGCATGCCAACAACTTAAATCAAGAAATTGTTTTCTAAGATTTCTAAGAGACGCTTCCTGGAACACCTCAGCAAGCAAGAGTCCAAAAGTGGCAGGCTCAAACCCAGAACCTCAATCAATGGTTGATACTAAATGAGAGATTCCCTCTAGGGCACAGAGAAAACTGGGCAACTTCGAAGGTGCTGAACAGACTGCGCTCTGGCACCACGAGACGCAGAGCCAACTTTAAGAAATCGGGCAACAAAGTGGAATCCATGACATGCGATTGTGGAGAAGAGCAAACCAGGGACCACCTACTGCAATGCAACCTGAGCCCTGCCACATGCACAATGGAAGACCTTCTTAGAGCAACACGAGAGGCATTCCAAGTGGCCTGCTACTGGTCAAAGGACATTTAATAGAATACCAAGTCTGCAAACTTTGTGTTTTCTTTGTTTGTTTTTAATGCAATACAACTGTTTTGGTTTGCTTCTGACATGATAAATAAATAAATAGCTTCTCCCCATAGGGCTTGTTCTCCATACCCTTGATCATTTTAGTCATCCTTCTCTGGACACATTCCAGCTTGTCAACTTCTCCCTTAAATTTTGGTGCACGGAATTGGACACAGTGTGATTCCAGGTGTGGTCTGACCAAGGCAGAATAGAGGGGTAGCATGACTTCCCTGGATCTAGACACTAGAGTCGGCCCAAATCTTACTGGCTTTTTTAGCTGCTGCATCACATTGTTGCCTCATTTTTAACATGTTGTCCACAAGGACTCCAAGAACTTTTTCACATGTACTGCTGTGGATCCAGGTGTCCCTCATTCCGTATCTTTGCATTTCATTTTTTCTGCCTAAGTGGAGTGTCTTGCTTTGACCAAACTGTAATGCCCATGATTTTGTAACATTGAGTCATGGCAGTCAAAATGATGTGAATCTGTCTGTTCACTGGTGTCAAAACTGCATTAATTCTATGGTGTAGATGCACCTCCAGAGGGTTTTATAACCAGCTAAGAGCCTCTTGCTCTGTGGTTGCCTGATATGGAGTGAGGGGGTTAAGTAGAAGAAAGTTGGGCTGCATTGGAGCCCAGTACAACAGAAGTTCCTACTTGATAAAGCAGATTGCTGTTGTTACAGTAGTTGTGTAAGGTAGCACTCTTTTCAGGTTGCAGAACATGTGTTCTCCCCCAGTGTCAATGCTACGCCAGGTCCAAGGCATTGAGTAGTTTGGGTGCAGCTGATACAGTGCTTTGATTCGGCCAGAATTTTGGAATACATTTTGTTTAGCCTCCTCTGTAGTAGATGATGGCCTATTTAGGCCTTTAATCCACACATACATATCCTACTCTTTACAAACTAGGTGCCGGTTGAACTCCTGCTGCCAATTCCAGTTCAATAGTGAGTGAACTGGCCCTTTAACTCATACTCACTTGTTTCTGCCTCTCTTGTGTCTGGGTGGGCAATTAAATAGTTCAAAATCAAGAGAGGAAATCCCCTTGTTTCAATACAGCACACAAATGCACACATGAAATAGTTTTGGAGCCGAAATACAAAAGCGCACTCTTCTCTCTCCCTCCCCACTTACAGCAGAAGATGATGTGAGGGACGGCTACCTTGTTAGAAAAGGCAGTCATGGATGCCTCTCTGTTTCATTATTTAATTACACAGCAATCTGAATTCTGAGCAATAAAACTGCATCTCGATCCATAGCTGATATCCATTTAGAGCCTGTCAAGTTAATTGTAAAATAAATTGTTCTAATTGCCTGCAAACTTCATCAAATACACTGATTTTCCTCAGTTTATTCAATATTTATTAAGGACTTATGTCACGACTGACATGAGTGGTACAAACAGACCCCAACACAAGCAGCACTATCCACTTATATCAAATTTGGAGCTTGTTCCATCTATGAAAGGTCTTATTCATGCAAAGACCGGATTTATTTGCCTTCCAGGTCTTACCTTTGAATGAAAATGGATCTACAAAAACTAATTTGTTTCAGGTACACTTTATTTTTACAAGTGAGATGTCACCCTTCTTGTTCAAGTGTTGAAAAGACAGGATGTGAATTTACTAACTGACTACTGGACATGCTAAAGCCATATCTATGACTACTTAGGGTAAACAACAGGCTATCAGTTTTTGCAGACCACTGATCTGGGTTGAATAAATGTACATGTCTAGTAAAACATGTTTCCTTTAAATTCACACAAAGGTGCTTTTCTGGAACATCAGTACATATTCATATGTGTCCCTGTAGCATCTTAGCACTAATTCAAATGTTACATAGTTTATCACATGAGAGCAGTGCCTCTGAATTCTCTGTATATGCATACATACATTCACATCTGTATGCTTAAGCATCTACATCACTGATTCTCAAAGTGGGCGGTACCACCCCCTGGTGGGTGGTGAGGCGATCCAAGGGGGCGGTGGGATGCTCAGGGGAATTTGGGGGGCAGTGAACCCCTTTAAGGGGGCAGTGAACGATTGGCTATTTAGGAGGGGTCGCGTGGCCCTCTTCTTTGGCCTCGCCCCCTTCGCTTTGACCTGCATATTAGATATTTGGATTAGAATTCGTAAGAGTAGCAAAATTATTTATGAAGTAGCAATGAAAATATGGTTGGGGGTCACCACAACATGAGGAACGTTATTTAGGGGTCATGGCATTAGAAAGGTTGAGAACCACTGCATTAATACATATATCTTTCTGTTTAATTGCTACTAAATTTTTAATAAATTAATTTCTAGGGGGGCGGTGAGTAATATATTTTTTTGGAAAGGGGGCGGTAGGTGAAAAAAGTTTGGGAACCACTGATCTATATCATACAGATATAAACCGAAGCTCCCTTGGATTGAGACGTAACTGTTACTTACACAAGGCCTGGATCAAGAATGACATATTTTAGTTATTTCACGTAGGATTGTTTGCGCTTTATAAAATATTCATGCTAACAGTTTAGAAGGTTCTCAGAAGAATATTTAGATACCTCTGCTGCTGGATGTAAATGAAACAAATCATTATAGCATGTTTGTAAATAGGAAAAACACATCAGTGCAGCAAAGCTCTTTTTTAAAAAAAACAACCCTTCTCTTCTGCAACAGCCCCAATCTGGAACTTTTGAAAGTTCCAGATTTCAGAGTAGTACTTCTCTCTGTTCTACCAATATAGCACTCAGTTAAAATCACATAAAACATATTTATTTATTTAACTGACACATTAACAACTGGACAATCACTCTAACACACAAATTATATTTTGCAGAATCTCTGCAAAAGTGGGGAAATATTGTTCCACTCTTTAACCTTATCAAACATTTCTTTAGATATTTGTAGATCCTCCAGGGTGATTCTATGGTTAATATCTACAATGCCTGGAGAGAAAATATATTGTGGTCACATGTAGGGCAATAGCAGAGGCAGCAAATGTAGCAATCCACGAAGCCTCAAATCTATGACTGCTTCGCCTGCAAATGTGGAAGGATGACTGTAAGAAACTAACATTTTAAAGAAATAAATAAATATTTAATAATTTCTATGGTACATGCTATCTCCTTCCTCACCCGCATGGAACTCATGCTAGTATTATCGGTAAAACATACTTCTTTGGGAATGTGGAATAAACACCAGTGTCCGGATGTTGAATTCAATTTCACTTTTTGCTCACAGCAGAAGAGCAATTATTTAATAGCTCCAGGAGCAGCCCATCTGCAAACACATAAGAAAAAACTATATATTTTGAATAATAGTAAAATTATTTAAAGCATATGCACCAGAGATGTGAAAATCTCTTAGCTTTGATTTTATTGTATTGCTGTTTCCAATACAATACTCTGTTTTTCCTGTCTGATTGTGAGACTATGCTTTCTTCTCATACTGAAATTTATGCAAATCTCATATTTTCTTTTCTTTTTGCACATTGATTTGCACAATGCGACTATCTAGTGCAATTTTCTGCCATTGGATAAAACACATTGTTCTTTACCTCTTTGTATGTGAGTATGTTCTGTTAAATTGCCAGTTGACTTATGCCAATACCATGAATTTCATAGATTATTTTTAAGTCAAGGAATACTCAGGGCCCGTCTAGACAGGACCTTTATTGCGGGAACTCCCACAATAAAGGAGAGGCTGTCCAGACAATGTTCTGGACAGTCCCAAATGGTTTGTAGTGAATTAACTCGACAGTGGATTTATTCTGTGCCTTCTTGGAAGGCACAGGATAAATCCACTATTTCCGGATCTGGACTGCAGAATATTGGAATGCAGACAGTATTCCCACAGTTTACCGGGCTAAATATAGCATTATTCATTATAGCATTTTAAGAAAATACCACTTTTGGTGCAGAAAACCTATTTTATTACAGAAATGCTTTCAGTAAAAAAAGTATTTTGTGCAGGAAAAAACGCAGAACATGCCATTTTCTGCACACACACACACACACACACACACACAACCATGTGCATTTTTTCTTCAGAATAAGTCCTGAAGTGTGAACAGCATACCAACACTTTGCTAGAGTCACATGAATAGTGTTCCATTAATACACTATTTGGAGAATTATTTATTCCAATGGCACATATTCATGACAGTCTTAATACACTATCAGATCACTCTGGAACAAGACAACATACTGCTGTTATCTTGACAGAAACTATGGTGGAAAACTGAGCAGTAAAAAAATATTATCATTTTAATTATTTATTTATTCAATTTATTTCTTAGAAGCCCTTCAAGATCAGGGTTTTAAGGCACCTCATAACACAAAGACGGTATAGCATACTAGCAATGTAATCCTTGTTTGTCAAAATCCTAATTTTTTCCTTGTCTGTACACAATTGAAGTATTTTCTAGTGCTCACCACAAGAGTTTTGCATTTCTAAGAGTGATTTTCATAGAAACAGAGAGCAATTCTGTGCAAACTATGATGCTTCTGCTTCACTGCAGGGACGTTTACAAAATAGAAACATTGGACAGATTGTTTGCAGAAGGATTTTTTCCTATCAATCAGGCAGTCCTTCTGTGTTTACCGTGTGTGTGTTTGTGCTTTTTCTCATAGGGGACTAACAATGGTTTCATGCAGAGATTTCTTTCTCCAGAAATAATAGAAGAGTGACAAAATAAATACTTCTTATCCTATAGTCATTCTAGATGCAAATAGTAGCAACTTCTTGGTCAGCTACTACAAAGCATAGTAACTTTTACCAAATTCTACACACTCTTACAGCATTTATGTTGATACAATTATTCCTACTATCTAATTTGCCATAACATCGTTGCTCAGTACTCTAGCCTCTTCAATGCTGACACAGAATAACATATCTATAGACCTCATCACATTAACATATGGATTTGCCAAGTATTGTGGTGAATCTGTGAGAGCCTGGCAGGGGGCGTGGCAAACCTGTCGCCCCACATCATGACTTACCCTTGGCACTATTCCATGGGGGAGGGGGAGCACCTGCCACCTGGCTTACTTCCATAGCTGCAAATGAAACATTGGAAGCTTCCCATGTTGCCATGACAGTGGTGTATGCCACTTCCTCTTCACTTTTGTCACGGAGCCCCACCAGAAGTTGCATGCCATGGGATGAGCTCCGTGGCAAAAGGGAGGAGGAACTGGTGAATGACCGACTAATTAGCCGATATGATGAGGTCATATGACATTACTGAAACAGTTCCATTTGAGTTAGCAAATTTGGCTTTCTTAATTGATTTGTGCTCCATTTAGAAATGGGAGCATGGGCAAGGATCTAAAACTCCTGTAACTCAGAATTGAAGAGTTGTAGTTCAGAATATAAGTTTTTGCAAAATCTCTATCCCTGACTGAAGATACTGAAGCAGGCATCTGAGCTTACTACATACCTGCCATTGGTTATTTCTTTGTGAGAAATTATTATGTTTGGGATAATATTCAACCATATGAACAGCCATTTACTTGGTACGCTTCCAAATTAAGTTTACCATTCAAGTCAGAACTATGCCTCAGTCTCCCACTAGGTTAAAAAGAGAACTAAACAACCAACTCTATTTTTTTTTAAAGCCACAACATACATCATGAAAGCTTCTTGTAGTGAGCACCGATGTATGTAGGGCTGCTAAATTATTTTGTTGGTTAGATGAATTAGATTAAAAGTGTTCACTCTATTATTCAAACTGAGCAAGAGACATAATTTTTAAATATGATGCTATCATCCTTTCTCATGAACATGCTGGCTGCAGTGATTTTTCTGAATTTTCTTAAGGATCCCATCTTAGTATGCAAATAAGTGCTAATATCATAAAATAATTTTAAAGAAGGCATGATGCAAAACATTGTGTGCTACTAATATGACACATATTCCTCCAAAGTTGCAGCAGATTAGTAACATATGGTGGATAAATAATCAGAATGAATCTGGCTGAGCACAGGTTAAGACCCATTTGGAAACCTGCTTTGCATCAATCAGGGCAGTAAAAAAATTATTTGCTGCCTCTATTACTTTAGTTCAATTACATCTGGCATGGGTATACTGGATAGTTATAGGACTCTCACAATCTAGACCTCAGACTGCAAAGAAGGAACCCTCAAAAAGGTGATTTCACAAATGTTCTAAACACTTTCTAATAAAATTGCTTGGATTCATTCTGACTTCCATTCCACATTGAAGGTAGAGTCTGGGGAGATAAATAAGGTATGCCCTTGTCCAGTTTTAATGGGTGAGTTTCAGATATTTCAAACACTGCCACTCCCCATTTGAGATTTCCAGAAATCAAATAACAACAACAACAACAACAATAACTTTATTTTTATACCCTTCCTCCATCTTCCCTAAGGGATTCGGGGCAACTTACAAAGGGAGAAGCCCAGGGAGCACAAAATTGAAAACATAACACAATAAAATAGCATCAAAACAAAACCAAATAAAAATATATCAGAATAAAACATAACATCATAAAAACAGTACCATACAGAACGATAAAAGTGCTGAGTTCAGAGGGCTCTGGGTTTGTGCAAATTCCTAGATAGGAATTCCTAAGGGAAAGTGCAAAATTCAGAAGGCAGGGCTGGAAGGATAATGTTCATGGGCATTAAAATGTTGGGATTGTAGAGCAGAGGGCCATGCTAAGTGCTGGAACTTAGGTAAGATTGGGCCAATTCTTTGGAACTGTCTCATCAAAGACACATTGAAACATCCATGTTTTTTTAGGTTCTTGCAAAAGGTGGACAGGGTTGGTGCCAGTTTAATCTTCCTAGGAAGAAGATTCCAGAGCCGGGGTGGCACCAACAAGAAGGCCGTCTCCCTCGTTCCCAACAACCAGACTTGAGATGGAGGCGGAAGCGAGAGAAGGGTCTCCCTGGATGATCTTAGAGCTCGAATTGGTTCTTCAGGGGAGGCTCTGTTGGATTTCTTGACATCTCATGAAGTTATGTTGATGGGTAAACAAAACGATTTTCTTTGTTGCAGTACCAAAACAGTAGAGCTCCCCCACCCAAAAAGGTTAAATAGCCTTCATCTCTTCTTAATTTCTGGTGGATGGCAGTTCTGTTCAGCAAAGCATTCATGATTGAAATTCATCTGTTATTGTTTTAAAACTGGATTTCAGGATTGGTTTGAGACTGTTTTTAAAGAGTATTAAAGAGTATTTCGGTGTACAGTATCTTTTAAATATTTTTTTAATCTTTGTATTGTTGTAATTTGTTTTATTTGCTCATTGCCTTGGGACCTTTGTCGACTGGGAGTCAACACAGAAATGCTATAAATAAATAAATTGCTCACATTAAATGCTCCAAGCTTTTATACACATAAATGTATGTGGCTCTTAAAATTTACCAGGATTATATGCTGTAAAAATAGTTTGTGTTTCCTCTAAAACAGTAATAAACTAGAGAACTTCTCACACATAAGGGAATAAGAGGGAAAGGAGTAGGAGTTATAGTGGTCCTTGTTTTCAATTATTTAAATCTCTTAAGCAATTGATCTCTGCTATATTGGTATGCATTCTCCTTTTCAACTCAATAGCTCAAATACGTAGCCTAAAACATGAGAGTGGGATCACACTTGCCTCCCATTACAAAAACTGGAATTAATCAAGTAGCAAAAGTCTGTTGTTATTATTTTCAGGAGTTCTATGAAGTCATAAAACTCCTGTTCTTGCAGAAGTGACTCTATTAGTTCCAGTTAAGGAACCAGGTATCCAAAAACACAGTTGCAGTGGTCTTCTACTCAAACAACAAAACACGCAGAGATGTTTGTTCTTTCCCAAATAAGCAGGAAGTCTTTTCGTTCTCCTTTGTTGCAACAATTACAAAGTTAATACAATCTTTACAGCTTCTACTCCTAGCAACAAATCTCCAAAACACAATCCATCCCTCAACAACTCTCATTAAACTTACTCAGTATAACTACAACCTATATACTACTCCCGTTGCATCAATAACTACACCCTACAGTGGCTTACTCTTTAACAGGTGGTTAGGCCCGAGGTATTAACTTTGGTGTCACATACAAAATATCAGGTAATTTCCAAATCTTGATAGTTATACACCTTTTAATCAACTCCAAATTATGGCAGCCCCATCAAAAAGTTTTCTTAGCAAGATCTTATTTATTTATTTTATTTACTATATTTCTATTGCACTTTATCTCACCCCAAAGGGGACGCAGAGCGACTTAACAAGATCTATTTAGACAAGGTTTACCATAGAAATGGTTAGGTTTGGTCGAAATCTTCGTAATTCAGAATAAATTCGGAAAGATTTTCTTTTTGAAACAATTTCAAAGTTTTTAAGGGAACCGGAATTCCCTTTGCCCTTCCAAAGCCTTTTTCGCCATTTCTGTTCTGAAGCGGTAAGTGAGTCTGAAATGATTCAGCGTTTCAGGGGGGCGGCAATGCCCAAGGGGCACCCCCCATTGCCAATGCTGGGGCACGTCCCTCTCCCATCATTGGCAAGTGCACAAGGAAGAGGCCATGGGAGCATGCATCCACAGGCCGTGCTTCACCAGCCCCTGGGTGTGTGCTCTCAGCCCTCTTTCCCCTGCGCGCTTACCAACGCTAGGGCACCTCACTCTCCCAGCGTTGGGAAGTGAGCACGGGAAGAGATCCTGGGAGCACACATCCAGGGGTCATGCTTCACTGGCCCCTGGGAATGTGCTCTCAGCCCTATTTCCCCTGCAAGTGCGCATCCAGGGGTTGTGCTCCACCGACCGGCCACTGGGCCTCCTCAGTCAGTCGACCTCACTTATGGTGAAGCCGCCTCTGGCTAAGTGAAGCGGTTGGCAAGTCTGCCCACTGCTGCTTCCTGCCTCCTTCCTCATGCTTCTTCCGTCCTTCCTGGGCCCAGCTCCTGAAGGTCGCCTTTGGCCTCCTTCCTCACGCTGGCCTGCACTGGACACAGAAGACACAGCAGGCACAGCAGAGAAGAACTCACAGCGACATGCCTGCCTTCCTGCCTGCCTAAACTTCCTGGACGAGGAGGTGAAAACTGTTATTATTAATACTGTTTTAACTTAATGGATTGTTGATGATTTGTTTTAATCTAATTGTTACTGTTTTAATGATGTATGTTTTATGGTTTTATATTGTATACTGTGGCATCGAATTGCTGCCTTGTTAGCTGCTCTGAGTGCCGTCCTCCCGGGGGGTTGAGTAGGGCGAGGTAAAAATACTATAAATAAATAAATAAATAAATATTATTAAGGCTGGGTGGCCATCTGTGTAGGGGTACTTTGATTGTGCTTTCCCTCCATGAAGGCAGAAGATTATTATTATTATTATTATTATTATTGAGGCTGGGTGACCATGTGGAGTATGAGAAAGCATTTTAAAACAGAGTGGTGAATTTCCTCACTTTGCTGTCCCTCCGGCTTACGCCAGAGAAGCTGTTTTAAACTAGCGTGGATGAATTTCCTCCCTTTACTCCCCCCGCCTTTCTGGAGTAAAACAACTACTTTCAAAGTAAAGACCGCCCAATGAAACAGGAAACAACACTGTTAAACCATTATTCGGAATTCAGAAGTCTCGGAAGTTTCTGAAAGTTTTGAACATTTTTTTCTGTGAAAATTGGAATTGACTTCCAAACCGAACCACCAGCGCGCTCTGGATCCAAAATTAATTTTGAACCAATTTTTAAAAAATGGATCAATGAAGCCTAATTTACCATTGTCTTCTCTTTAGGCTGAGGTAATATTAGTTACCCAGGAACTTTCCATGGCTGAGTGGGGATTCAAACCCTAGTGGTCCTAAGTCCTAGTTCCACAGGCAAACCACTGCACTACACCAAACTACTTCAGGTTTGTTGGTAATTCTCACTGACCAAACAGCACTTTTTATTTCTCTTCCTATTTAACAACTTGGAATGTAAACATGAAACCATGATTGATTGGAGGCAGATGTAGAATTATTTTAAAAATCACATGTAACAGTAACAAAGTCTCACTTCACTATCTATTATATTTGACTGCATAATAGTTGTACTTTTCTCTCCTCCATCCCCCCTCCACCCACTTGAAGTGGCATTCTTGGAATGGGATGGGCAGCAAATGGATGGGCAACCAAGTGAGAGAGTGTGTGCATGTGTGTGTGTATGAGTGAGTGTGTGGGAAGGTAGGTCTTTGGTTGGTAAGTGGATGGGCTGGTGGGTGGGTGAGTGAGTGAAGCAGACAGGTGGGACTTTAGGTGGGCTGGTGGATAGGCAAGCAGTAAATTAAGTGTGTAAATTAAGGGCCGTAAATTAAGGGCTGGAGAGATAGCACAGTGGTAGAACAGCTGTGCTTGCAATCTGAAGGTTGCAAGTTCGATTCCCAAGCTGGCTTGGACAACCAGCTGTGAGCCCTGTCCACTGTTCACCCAGCAGTTCAAAAACAGCCCAGCTGCAAATAGATGAACTGGGAACCTGCCAAATGCGGGGGAGGATTCTTTTCAGCAAGCATAAACCTGAATAAATAAAGATCGGCTGTCAGAAGGTAGAATGCAGAACAGAGGAACAGAGGCCGTCCGTCATGAGGATGAAGCAACAGCACCCCCTTGTGACGTAATGACGCACCATGTGACACAGCCAGAAAAAATCCTTCAAAAATTGTATATGTTGTATTGTAACTGTAAGTCTTCCAGCAGGGATTGTCTGCCATATGTGTGATGTATGTGTGATGTAATCCGCTCTGAGTCCCCTTTGGGGAATAATAAAGTGTATTATTATTATTAAGTGTGCAACTGTTATGCAAGAAAAACAGTAATACTGAAAAGGCGGACCCAAAAATGGGAGTGCAACTATTGTGCAAAGGTGTCTATTATGCAATGAAATATGATGCTTCATTTGCTAACACATACACACATCAGTACTACCCACAACGTGTAAACAATTTTTCACAAATTGTGGTAGTAACAGTGGCTGTCTGACAGTTCCCAAAATAAAGATTTTCATGGTGTTCCTTTCTTTTTCTTGAACAGAATATAGTAGCACAAACAATCTACTTCCTGATGTCTTCATTCTACATATCCATTTATGCTATTAGTAAATACTATCAGTGTTTCTGAAGAGTAACTAGCAAATATAGGGGTGTCTAGATCAAGATCCTTACAGAAAGGGAATAGGCAGAGTTAACTCTTCACCATTTTAATCCAGATTAAAGTCTCATACCCATTTGAACAGTGAGGAAATTTCCCTTCTGCAGTTAAGGAACCTTCTCTCGTTAGGTAAATAACAGATAATTGGGAAGTGGGCTATGTTGACTGGGATCTTAATAACAGAGGAGAGATTAAATCTCCCTACAATTATTTCATTGGTTTCTAGTCTCATCAGGTATAGGAATGAAAGCTGAAAACTATAGGATGCATATATTTTACTTTTTTTTTTTACAAAATCAAGTTATGCAATAGCAACACAGGAAGAAAATGCATGGTGGCAACAACTAGAGGGTATTTTTGAGGCCAGGAAATGAAAGTGTACTGCCTGTTGTTTCCTATAATATGGATAGCAATTTCTGGAAAGAATGAGATGAGACTTTGGCAAGTACAGCTGCTGTCCCCAATCAGTTACCTTCAGTGGCTGTTACACTGCTTTGAAATCACAAAAGAAGCAAGTGAAATTGCCCACTTTTCTGAGCATACCCATTTCACTCTCTTCTTTATCCATCAGATAAAGAATATTTTAAAGCCATATTAAATTACAAATGTCACTCCATTTTCTGATAGGATTTAGAATTCAGCAGAAAATATTCAGTGATATGTTATACTATTCTAGATTTTAGATTCCATTTTATTTAGTGCTAGCTTTAGTACCCAGTGTTGCCTGGGTTATTAGAAGAAGTCTTTTTTTAAATTTTAGAAAATGCATAAGGTTGTGGGTGAACTACAACTCACATAATGCCCGATTAACTCCCTGAAAATCCACCAATACTTAAAGTTTGTCATGTTGGGCAAGTTTGCTCTACATGGGGTTTAGTGTGATCTCTAGCTGTAGGATGAATTACAACTCCCACCATGGTGGGTCAGTCCCATCAAATCCCTCCAGTACCTACAGTTGGCCATGGGGGTTGTGTGTACCACGTTAGGTCCAGGTCCATCTTCAGGGGGTTCAGAGTGATCTTTTATTGCAGGTGGACTATATATCTCAGTACCTACAGAAATGTCAAGGCCAATCCCCCCCCCCCCCACCAGTATTCAAATTTTGGCATATCGGCTATGCGTGCCAAATTTGGTGTAGATCCATCGTTGTTTGCATTCACAGTGCTCCCTGAATGTAGGTGAACCATAATTTCTATAAATCAAAATGAATTTTCCCCAAAGCCCTCCTGCATTTTTTATTGGCCATGGTGGTTCTGTGTGCCAAGTTAGGCCCTGGGCCATCGTTGGTGGGGCCCAGGGTGCTCTTTGATTGCAGGTGAACTATAAATTCCTTTACCCACAATTCAAGGTGAATCCTCCCCAAATCTCTCCAGGGTTTTTCTTAGGTCATGGGGGTTCTGTGTCTCAAATGTGCTCCATGTTCATTGCCAGTGGGGGGGGTCACAGTGCTCTGACTTGATGCAGGGTGAATTATAACACATCACATGGCGTCAACCCCCCAAACTTCTCCAGTATGTTTAGTTGCTGATTAGTTCCGCTCTGTTTGTTGTGCAGAGTTGAAAAGAGTAGGAAAGGGTTAAGGAAGAGGCAGTGGGGAGGATTATGCAAATTCCATAACAATGGAGAGAGTAAGAAATACTGGGATGCCTGTGGTGGAGGGAACATGTAAAATCCAGAATGAAATTATCCCCAAATGAAAGCATTCCTTGAGTGGTGGGCATTATGGTGTTTAGGAAGGGCAATGGTTGGGCTACATGTTCATCGTGCTCACTACAACCTGAAATGTCATTGAAGGAAGGGTTTTTGGTGGCTCCTCAGCACTGTGGATTAAAGCTGTTAGTGGAAGTGGGAGCCTATTTGTGGAAATGGGCACCCCAGCCATACATATACATATGTATTTTCACCTTTATTATGGATATAGATATGTACTCATATGTTGAATTATATACTTTTTAAATACTATTTATCTCAGTTAAAAAAACCAAACATGATGAAAACTGAATGATGAACTCTGTGAGCTTCTTCCTATGGACTACAAGAATTCCCTGAGTAAAAACTGGAACATGTTCCTGTCCATTTAATAGTTACATAGATGAGGACATTTATTTATTTATTTATTTATTTTGGATTTGTAGATCGCCACTCCCAATGGCTCGGAGCGGTTTACAACATAGCTCGGAAAGAGCGAACAACAGATAAACATCACAATAAAACATAAGAACTATAAAACAGCAAATAAAACACGATTAAATCACGAGTTCTCGAAGGCTTGTCTGTACAAGTATGTCTTGCAGGCTCTGCGAAAAGAAATTAAATCTTGCAAAGCCTGCATTTCTGGTGGTAGCATATTCCACAGTACAGGGGCAATGATTGAGAATGCCCTGCGCCTTGTCGAAGTCAGATGAAAAGCCTTCACGCTAGGGATGTCGAGAAGGTTCTGATCCTCAGAACGGAGTGATCTCGGAGGGTTATGTGGAATCAGGCGATCCCGAAGGTACACTGGCCCCAGACCATGTAAGGCCTTGAAAGTTAGAACTAACACCTTGAAAGGGATCCGGCATTCAATCAGCAGCCAGTGCAGGTTCTGCAGTATAGGTGTTATGCGGCAACTCGCAAGCAGGCACTTCTTTTTTACTTGGCTTTGTGATAAAAAATGAAATCTGAAATTCTCTCTTCTAATCACCCATTAAAGGCACAAAAGTATTTTCCAGTTTTCATTCTGGGAGTCTTATATGTCACAAACAGAATGACTGTGACCTCATCCCAAGTCCAAATAAAATTAGAACTAATGATACTGTAAGAAGTCTCCTGTTTTTTTGGGGTTTTTTTGTTTGTTTTTTTAAAAAAAACTCAACACACTCCTTCAACAGGTGATAGAAATGGCATAGGAAGCATCCCCTTCTTTCTTGATCAAGAGGGGAAAAAACCCAGATCAGCAAGAGTGCCTTGCAATTTTAATGCAATGGAGTGTGGCTACAGCTCCCTTGTCAGGACATCATAAGGTTTTCCCAATAACAAGGAGCCCATGGCGATTAATTTTTCATCGGCTGGACATATTGCCACATACTTGTGGGGAGTTATTGATAAGGAGAAATGAGAAATACAGAGCACCCCAGCACAACATCTTTAATCAATTCAAGTCTTTCCCCCTCCTAGGCTGTACAAAGAAGTAAACTAATTAGAAAAAAGAAAACTCATAAGATAGGTGATGCTTCAGGCAGATTTCATCACTGGAACACAGCTCGCTTTACAAAACTGACAACTGTAAGACTATAATGTATGCACATACAGACAATTAAGGTCACAGCAGAAGTTCAAAGGTGCTGTGGAAAGACAAAACATGTCCATCTCAACCACAAAACTGTATAAAATAAATATGACCTTCTGCTACATATTTAAAAGATGTACCACTATTTTTAGCAGCAAAATAGTCCCTTAAGGAGCAATAAAATAAAACCAATTGAAATAAAAGAAAACCTTCCTGCAACTTATTGCAATTTGTGACCCGCTCTGACATGCCTTGCAATGAAGAGAATGCTTATAATGACACATGCATATTGGTTTGTCAATTTTCCAGCATACAAGTGTCAGCATAATGAGTTGTGCTAATTACAAAGAATTGCCCCTAATGCCACTTCCATATCACCAGCTTCAGAGATATTCACAAGTGATATGTGTTAAAAATTTGCTAAGGAATGCCATTGCCTCTTCCCTATTGTCCTGGCATTGAACCTAGAGCAATTCTATACAAGTTTATTCCGAAGTAGATATTACTGAGGTAAGGAAATAGAGGACTATAGTCTCAGTTGCCTTTTGTAGGCTAGAGTTTGATCTATTTAGGGGTGTGTATTCACTTTCTTGAGTTATACACGACAAAAAAGACATTAAAGTTTTCAAGGGAATCTCGTCTTTGCTCAGTGAGTGTGGTGTTCCAGCCTACTGTTCCAGCTACTGTTCCCCCCCAGCCTAGGGTGGCCTCCCCGCAGAGTGGCCTGAGGCAGGCACCAGTGGTACCAGGGGATCAGGCCCAAGATGAGGACGATGGGTGGCCAGAGGTGGACGTTCCTGCAAATGCAGATCTGTCTTGGGATAATGACTGGTTGCATGGTTATTACCCGGAGGAAGGGGTTAATGCGATTTTATGTGTCTGTAAATGATTGTTATGGTATTTTTAGGGTGTTTTTAGAATGTTTTATCTCGATGTGTTTTATACATTTGGAAACCGTCCTGAGCCTCGGGAAGGGTGGTTTAGCAAATTGAAATAATAAATAAATAAATAAACAAATAAATGATTCAATGGAAGTCAGTTTCGAAACAAACAGTGAGACTTCTGATAACCTTGAGTCCCACGAGAACTTGCCTCCCATGCCAGCTGGGGCCCAGGGAAGCGGGGAGGAATTGTATCTCACAGAGATACGAGTCCAGCTGGGTCTGGTAATGAGAAGGAACTTGATAGAAAGGCTTCTATCCGTTCTTCGAGGAAAGATTGGAATCTGCGAAGGGGGATTCAGTGGTCCCACAGAAAATAGTCTCTTTTTAAGACTGGTTTTGAAGAAAGTCCGACAGACCCGAAGCTACATTTGGACTAAGCGTTTCTTGGCTCCTGAGTTCCAGATCAAGTCTACCGCAGGGGGTGGTTTTGCCCATGCTGTTCCATGTTTCTTGTTTATCCGTCGTCACGGTTGCTTTGGACTCTAAGTTTCACGTTTGACTGCAGGAACAGTCGGCCTTTTACAGTGGATTGTTTTTCATGGGATTCACTCTGTTTGAGAGTTTTTTTTACAGAGTTACCTTGGGACTGACTTTTTGCTTTACTTCTATCTTTTGGACTATCCTTTATTCTAAATAAAGCTACTTTACATTGATTGCTTGTGTGTGTGGTCTAGGGGGAATACGTCCCGGATCTGAAGTGCAACAGTGAGCACCAGTCCCACACCCACACTATAATGCTTCTGCGTTCATAAGAACATGTGCATATAGTCCAACCTCCTAAAGCCTCGCTGGTGGTACATTTAGGACCTTATCAGACACAGTCTTCTTTTCATCTTCTCTCCATTTTCAGGTGCTGGCAAAACCGAGTCCCACAGAAGCCATCTCATGACACACGGCCACTTCCAGTGGCTGGCTGTGGGAATCCATGTTGACTGTGTTTTTAGAAGTCAGGTGCTACCCAACTCCTCATTGCAAAAATGGGGAGGAAGTGGGGAATGGACAGAAAATGGCGTGTGATGGCTGGCCATCCCAGAAATCGGGGAAGGAGGATGGTTCCTTTGGCTTCCCCCCTCCTTCCCCATTGCCCATCTGATGAGATCCTTATCAAGCCAAGTCACACAAGAATTGTTCATTAAGCAAAGATGGTATAGAGTTTTTGTAGTGGAGGAAATGATGTTGCTACAGGCACAAGTTATAAGTCTTCCGGTTATTTGTTTCAATGTCACAGAAAGAGTTTGAAGCAATTAAAAAGCTTAGATCTGGTCTCTCCCACCCAATAAAAGAAAGGTGAGGAAGTGACAGAAAAAACAACAAATCATAAAATTTCAGTTCAGGTATCTATTGCCACATAAACTTCTTCTTTTGATATTAGGGACATATTCACATTTCAGAATTGTAGCACTATTACTCTATTTTAACTGCCATGGCTGAGTCCTATGGAATCCTGGAGTTTGTAGCCTGGTGCTATATTACTGCAATGTGAATGGGCCCCAGGTCAGCCACTGCTCATATAATCCCAACAGATCCCATGCTGGTAGATTTCAGTGATCCTTTCAGGAACACACTTTGCTAAGGAGGCTGGAAAACTACACATTAGGTAGATCGCGATCTACTGGTAGATCGCGTAGGGCATCCTGGTAGATCGCAGGCAGGGTGAGAGGAAGGCTCAGTCCCACCCCGCAGGCTCCCAACACCACCCAGGTGCAGAAGGAGGTTGGACTGGATGACCCTTGGAGGTCTTCTCCTATTCTAGGAACCCATTGTTGTTATTATTATTATCAGAGGCTGAATGGCCTCATCAGAGGCTGAATGGCCATCTGTGAGGAATGCTTTGATTGTGTTTTCCCTTATGGCAGAAGGAGGTTGGAATGGATGGCCCTTGGAGGTCTCCTTCTACTCTAGGAACCTGTTGTTGTTGTTGTTACTATTAGTAGTAGTAGTAGTAGCAGCAGAGGCTGAATGAATATTATCATCATCATTATTATGAATAAATTCAGGGGCTTATTTTAGTTGAATTCAGTCTTAAAATATATTATATGGCTCTCACTGAAATACATTTCCAAATCTTTTGCTTTTATGGCTCTCCGAGTAGTGAATAGGTAGATCATTTTGACTTGGTTGTTTTATAAGTAGCTCGCATGCTGAAAAGGTGTGAGCACCCCTGCTCTAGATTATGATTTTGTGCTTTGATGTCACACAAATGCCAGCATATTGAGCAATGTGGCATGCGTTCCGAGGAGCAAAACCTCTTGGAAGTTCCTAACTTGAAGAACTACCACCTGATGGCAACCAGATGAAGGGCTTTTACAATCATTGCTCCCACATTATGGAATGCCCTTCCCCCTGAGGTTCGGGCACTACAGGATCTGATGGCCTTCCGTAGGGCCTGTAAAACCCATCTTTTTCAGCAGGCTTTTGAACTTTGCTAATTGCTAATGGAAACTTTTTTAACCTTGTTTATTGTTGAATGGTTGTTGTACCTTTTTATGTAAACCACCCGAGCCTATGGGAGTGGCAGTGTATAAATTGAAGTAATAATAAATAAGTTAATTAATTAATGTGTCTAACATTGCAGCTAGCCACAGAAATATACTATCGTGCAAATTGTACATAATTAAATAAATACATGTAGCATCATGATGCTGAAGTCAGGTAGCTGGATATTAAGAGTCAACAGCCAGCATCCTCTTTCACATGTATATATGTGCTGCATGTCACTTTTTGGAACGGTTGTGGGGGTTATTCTTTGGCTCTTATGCTCCATCCCAAAACCTCTCATCCCCTTCTCCATACAGTTGTCAAACTGCTACTGCTTACCAATGACAAGTAAAAGGAAAGGAGAAGGCTATACAGACCATGAAGACATGGCCGCTCTGGGATTCTAAGGAAAGGGGAAAGACGGTGTACTCCATGTGGGGTGCCATTCTCATTCCTCCCCTGTTCTGAGTCCAGCTTCTGCTTTTCAGCTTGAATCATCTTCTTGAACCTACCTGTCCCACTGGTAAGTATCAGTTGAACCTTGATGGGCTTGATACCTGCCATAGAGAAAGACTTAGCAGTGTACAGGTGGAGCTATACGCCACTATCATTCAGCTCCTGCAACAATTCCCTTCCTATGGAATACAGTTGGCTTGCTCAAGAATTCCTCCTGCTCAAAGTTTTCAGTTTGTGCCAGCAAACTCTTTGCTTATTCCAAAGAGAAGTATTGGGTTTATTTATTTATAGAATCTTTGTTTAATCCACATGAAGTAGTTTGAACTTGATTCCAAGCACACAAGTACTTTATTTCCTACTCCAGGTGGCTTAGTTGTCTGCCCAGATTGGAAACACAGTTGGCAATGAAGCCTGAGATCCTACAAACACAAATAATCCGTTGGCAGCATCCATACTGGCAGGCTAAATCAGGTTCTCTACCTGGGATAGAGAGCTCAGGCAGTCCCTGCACTACCTCCACATTCACACAGGATGAAGGAAAGCAGGTCACAAAGGGTCTATTTAAATGCATGAGACAGATGCTCAGACTTCATCATATCCGTTAAAGTGAAGTTAGAAAGGTAAAAATAAGAGTGAACTTTAACCCAATCTTTGTCTTTAAAAGCCACAGTATGAGAGACAGAAGGAAATGAACTTTATTTTCAGGCTTTATAGCAAACCAGCCAAAATAGCAAAAGTTAGAAAGACCTTCCTTTTACTTGGTAGCTGAAAATCTAATGAATGCAGAATTTTGGCATTCAGAACAGGAAAATGCTGGTGAGCCTGGCTTCATGTTCCTTTCTCAAAGACTAGCTACAATTTTGAGTGAGAGACAAGACAGAAAGATTTGTATGCATTTACCACTAAATAATAATGATAAATAGAAGGGTCGCGGGGAAGTAACCTTCAAGTTAACACTGAAAGCTTGTACGTACGCCATGTTTTTCTTCCTCAAAGGCTCCACAAGTCAACAGGTTTTAAATATTAAAGCTCTGCCAATGCAGATGCAACAATAATCAGTCCATGTTCCAAACCAGTGATTACTTCTATCTGTAAAGCTCATCGAACAGAGAACAAATCTGCCTGAGGGGAAACACTAGAAACTGAATAATCTATAGACTACATGGAGGGTTTTGGGTTTTTCCAAGCATTTCATATATCTGTTTACTTACAAATAATAATAATAATATAGAAAAAATAATTTGGCTATCTTATGTGATCTAGGATCTTGTGTAATTGTACTTGGTATTTACAAAAACTGCAAAATACAGTTTACAGAATAGAGAAACTAAAACTAGTATTTTTTCTACAATTTGGAGACAACTTCAGTACATGGAAATGGTGGACTTTGGTGCCAATATAGTATTAAACTTGACCCGTTTGGTACAAATATGGACAAGATGTGAAGGACCGAACAGATAAATAGACAAGATAGGGTTCTTTAACCTCTTCCACAGCTGCTCAGTAAAACCTGGGTACCATCTTGATGTCATGTTTTCCTGGTCTAGAGAACAACCATTGGAAGAAACAAGTTTTTGAATGGTGCTCAGTGTCCTCTCCCCTTGTCTCAAAGTAAATGGTGGAACTGGCTTACAACAGTGGGAGAAAAAAGAGAGATACAGCAAACCAAGATGACAAGTGAGAGATGCTGCTGGTGGATGCATCTGAAATTTTGTTAAAAGAAGAAGAAGAAGAAGCCTGCAGCTTGGATGTACAGGTACAAAATCATAAGAGTAGGCCTGCTGAGTGAAATCAAAGGCCTACTTAGTCCAACATTCAGATTCTCTCAGCAGCCAGACAGATGCCAATGAGAAACCCATTAGCAGAACCATTGCAGTTCTCTGGTGGCTATATTCAGGGGTGAACTGTCAGTCTAAACCTGGGTATAATGCAAACAGTTGAAACTACTAGCCATTGATAGTAGTCTCAGCTAGTAGTAGTACAGTAATAAGTATACAGATACATTTCACAATATGCATGAGATTCACTGCTTTACTTGAGGCAAACACAGCTTTTAATAATCTCTCCTAGCAAGGCCAATTAGAAGAAATATCTGGACTTACATCCCCATTGGAATGGTAATAACTTATAACTTATAGAGTTGGAAGAGACCTCGTGGGCTATCCAGTCCAACCCCATTTACATATAAAGAATCACAAGCATATGCACGCGCGCACACTCAGTTTTATACTTTACTAGCTGACCCGTGCACGCGTTGCTGTGCCAGTATTCTCTATTGTTCAAGTTTAGTTCAATTGTATTGCTGTTGGGATACAGTAAGGTCCAGTATTCTCTACTGCTCAAGTTTAGTTCAATTGTATTGCTGTTGGGAGTTCAAAATGCTATAAATCCCAGGAGCTAAAACTCCCAAATGACAAAAGCAATCCCCTACAACTCCACCAGTGTTCAACTGTGGATATATTGAGTATTTGTGCCAAATGTGGTCCAGATTCAGTGTTGTTTGGGTTTAGAGTGCTTACTAAATGTAGGTGAACTACGTCTCCCCTAAATCACTGTCAATTCCTCCAAAACACCTCCAGTATTTTCTGTGGGTCATGGGGGTTCTGTGTGCCAAGTTTGGTCCAGGTCTGTCATTCATGGGGTATATGGTTGGGGGTCACCACAACATGAGGAACCTTATTTAGGGATCACGGCATTAGAAAGGTTGAGAACCACTGCGTTAGTACATATATTTTTCTGTGTTATTGGTATTAATATTTTAGAAATGAATTTAAAGGGGGCGGTGAGTCAATATTTTTTTCTGGAATGGGGGTGGTACTTCCCAAAATGACACAAAATGACACTCTGAGGCAGAGAGTTCCACTGCTGAACAGCTCTCATAGTCAGGAAGTTCTTCCTAATGTTCACCCTCCTGCACAGACATGCTTCCCTGTGCACTGTTGAGCTCTTTCTCTCTCTCCATCTCTCTCTTACTCTTTCTCCATCTTTCTCTCTCTCTTTCTCTCTCTCTTTCTCTCTCTCTCTCTGTCTCTCTCTCTCTCTCTCTCTCTCTCTATCTCTTTGTGTGTGTCTCTCTCTCTCTCTCTCTCTCTATCTCTTTGTGTGTGTCTCTCTCTGTCTTTCTCTCTCTTTCTCTTTCTCTCTTTGTGTGTGTGTGTCTCTCTCTCTTTCTCTGTCTCTCTCTCTCTTTATGTGTGTGTGTCTCTCTCTTTCTCTTTCTCTTTCTGTGTGTGTCTCTCTCTTTCTCTCTCTCTCTCTTGTGTGTGTGTCTCTCTCTCTGTCTCTCTCTATCTCTCTGTGTCTCTCTGTTTCTCTGTCTTTCTCTCTCTCTTTCTCTCTCTGCATCTGTGTGTGTCTCTCTTTCTCTCTCTCTCTCTCTCTTTATGTGTGTGTGTGTCTCTCTTTCTCTCTGTCTTTCTATCTATCTTTCTCTATCTCTTTTTGTCTCTCTCTTTCTCTCTCTTCCTGCTCTCCTTCCTTCTCTCCCCTTCCTTTCCTCCTCCCCATTCATCCTTTCCATTTCTCCTTCCCTTTCCCTACCTGTTCTTTCCTTGTTCTTCCTGCCCTTTTTCCTCCTCCGTGGGCGGCCCCCCCCCTTGCTTCGGCTGCCGCCGCTCGTCCTGAGGTGAGCGGCGAGGGGAAGGAGGGCCTTGGAGGGGGAAGGGAGGGGCCTCCCATCCCGCTCCTTAAGCCCGCCCCTCCCTCCCTCGCCGTTGCCGGCAATCGCGGCGCTGGGGCGAGGAAGGGGCGGGACGGGGAGGGCAGGCCTTGGAGGGGGAAGGGAGGGGCCTCCCGTCCCGCTCCTTAGCCCCCCCTTCCCCCCTCACCGTTGCCGGCAATCGTGGCGCCGCACCGGGCGGGAAGGGGCGGGCCGGGAGGGCAGGCCTTGGAGGGGCCCCTTCCCCCTTGCCGGGGCAGGGGCCTCCCCCCCGCTCCTTGGAGGGGGAAGGAGGGCCTCCCTCTCCCCTCCCTTAGCCGTTGCCGGCAATCGCGGCACTGGGGCGGGGAAGGGGCAGGACGGGGAGGAGGGCCTTGGAGGGGGAAGGGAGGGCGACTTCTCCTCCCTGCCTGGCTCCCTCCCTCCCCCCCTCAAGCCACCGCCACCGCTGTTCCTGATCGCAGCGGCGAGGGGGATGGAGAAGGAGGAGGCGTGGGTGAGTGTTGGCTGGCATGCGCGCGAACGTTCTAAACGTTCGCGCTGGCTGCAAAGAGGCAGGGATGGCCGGTCCCGTTGCCCCATTTTAGGGGGTTGTGTTTGGGGGTGTTTGGAGGTACCTAGGTCGGTTTTTTTGGGCCGTCTTAGGTACCTCATGTGGTATGTGCGCATCTGTTGCCTACTTTCGTGTTTCTGAGGCTTATAGTTTCGTTGTCTATATACGACATTGCACGGACCTAAGAAAAATATATAGATAGATATTGGATGCTATCCTTTGAGAATAATTGACATATGAATAGCTTCTTTAAAACAAAAACCCTATGCAACTATTGGTGTTCGAATTTTCCTCCTACTCCATGACAGATGTCAAATACCTAAATACCTAAAATAAACCACGGTATAAAATATTTTTCTTTCTTTTTATTTTATAAAAAGACATGAATATACGGAGTGTTAATCAGTACAACTCATTGGGTCATGGCATACATCTAAGAAAGATCAGAGGAAAATTGTAGAAAACTTCTTATCACTGTATTATCCCCAATCCTCTGTTATGATCTCTGGCCTCGTTTCTGTTGCCAGGGGATCTTTCCGCTATTCTCCATCTTTATTGGTATGTCAGTCTAAATTATCATCAGCATTAATTCTTTTGTTCCTTTTCTTTCCTAACAGATGTAAGAACCATGCGTTTAGACACTGGCAATATTTCTAATTGTATAATGGTGGTGTGGGATACATTAATTAATGTATCCAACTTAGTTGAAAGATCTAAGCTAATTTATTTTATTGCTTTAAAAAGAGAAGGATTTGAGGTTGTATATGGCTGGAGGATCTCTTGCTATCTTACAGATGTGTCAGATCGCATAGTTAGTTGAGAATATAATTGGGAAAATCTTCCTGTCTAGAAATGAAGGGAAAATAATTAAGATTGTTACAACTATTATGAAAATTATCTAAACAGCACATCTACCATTCTGCAGGACATATTGTTACATGGTAAACTAATGCAAGGAGGTAGAAGAATAAGCAGACCACAATGAACAATAGAGGAAAACAAGCAAGCCATTCCTCTGAGAACTATTCATTTAACAACTACATTTATATGCGGGACTATCTCAGACATCTTTTTTTTTAAGCACATGCTTTTTAGCTGTCACAGGACATGGTTAAAAATGCACAGGTAGCACTTGTAGCAGACTCAGGGGAGTAACCCCTTTGTCTTGCTTGTCCATCCCTCCTAGCTACTGTCAATGTTTACTTGTGTGACATTTCTGACAGTTACTCAATTAGCTGCCAATGAAATTTAAAGTAAGATTTCAGATATATGTTACAATTCTTTATTGTATGACTTATATATATGTTTTGATCAAAAAAGTACCAAATTATGTGTTGTTGAAGGCTTTCATAGCTGGAATCACTGAGTTGATGTGAGTTTTCAAGGCTGTATGGCCATGTTCCAGAAGCATTCCCTCCTGACGTTTCACCCATATCTATGGCACACATTCCCAGAGGTTGTGAGGTCTGTTGGAAACTAGGCAAGTGAGGTTTATATATCTATGGAATATCCAGGGTGGGAGAAAGAATTCTTGTCTGTTGGAGGCAACTGCGTCTCCATTTTTCTGTAGTTGATGTTAGCTATTTTATCCTAGTTCTGGGTATTCATCTTTTGGCTGGTGTAGATATGGAGGTGCAGCGGTTTCTTGTTTCTCAAGGCAACTGTGTGTAAACAAACTGCGAACTTGAAGCTGGAAGCTGGGGAGCCCATGTGGATCAGAGGAGGCTTCAGGCTAATGAGAAGTGTGAGTATGGCACTGATTATTATGTACACTGCCAATAGGAAATGGAGAGGTGGATAACACCAAGCTAATCTATACAAGTACACTGCCAACCATACCAAAAGCTACTTGCTGGAGGTACTGTAAACTGCTGTGAAAGTCGATTGAAACAAAGCAGAAGAGAAAGAATATACTGTAAATGAAACAGAAGTATGGACAAATGTTAGGCTTTTCTTGACATCCTCTAAAAAACTTCAAAATTTGGCTTTCCAACTCCAGTTTGGAAAACATACACATACACATGGTGTATGATTGCCAAGGATTGGGGAGTTTGCAGTTACTGGAAGTGACAGCATAATCTCACTGCGTTTTGGGTAGTGAGGAAATGTTCTACTAAATTCACTCTCAGAGCAAAAAATGAGCAACTTTTTTCTTCCTATAATGAGAAGAATTTGGAAAATTGCAGCTTTCAAAGACTATTCTCTGTTTAGGATGTAAAGATTTTACACAATATTTTTGTGCAGAAAGCACTGCTCTATCCTAATACTATCTTATTGCAAAAAATGGTCCAGTTCTGGAGTTGTCCTACACAAAAGATGTATGAGGATGTTCTTTAAAGTAGGATGCAGCACAGGAGATATATTGTCTGGACAGAAAGCAATATTTATGTACAGAAAAGTTATTTTCTGTGCAAAAAGCTGTCTTTTTAAAAAAAATAGTTTGCATAGAATTAATCTCAAACTGTCATGCCAGTCCAGGATTCTCTTTTTCAAGGTTTTCCAACACTTAGAAAACATTTTTGACTATTTGTGAAAATGCTTTCCATCTCTACACATACATGCACACCACCATGAACAAGGTGCAGAGGGACACCAGCACTTTGACTCAGAACAGAATTTGTATCCTTAGGAATCTAATGCATTCTACACCTGAGAAATTGCAGCCCTTGCAGCTAGAGGAATAAAGGGAGCTGACTTTTTCCTACAAAAAGTAGGAATGGAAAAGTGTGTCTCTGAGTGTAATGAAGGACTAATCATACTCCTTTCCTGGCACTGGCACATGCATAAGAGATGTCTAGTCCTGGGATTGTGGAGCAGCACTTGTAATTGGCACCCATGTGGTAAGGCAAGGTAATAGACAAGCAGATAGCCTAGGCAGCTGCTAAAAAAGGATTATTTGTCACCCTGATGGTATAATGGAGCCTAAATCTGTATTCTGGACATGAAGCACACGTCTCAGTAAGGCGTGGGCATGGGGGACCTTCTTGATATTTATTTTATTTTAAATTTACCTTAATTATGCCCTGCCTTTCTCTCTAAGGGGACTCAAGGCAGCCAACAAACACTTGATCAATTTAAAACAAAGCAAATAAAAACCCCAATTAAATAGAACTGTTAGGTTAAAATACAGTTAAAAGATAATAACTACAATTAAAATGCATTAAAAACACACAATTCCCCCCCCCAAATTTCACCTACAGCCTTCCCAGCAGTGCGACCCTTATCCTTCCCCAAACACCTGTTTGTTTGTTTATTTACCATATTTGTATACCACCTTTCTCAGCCCGAAGGCAACTCAAGATGGTTTACAGTAGGCAACAATTCAATGCCCCAATACCATAAAATACAATTAAAACATTAGCATATAATATAAAACCATAACATGATCAATAAAATAATATATGTTGGCAGAGTAAGGTCTTGACCTGATATGGTGGGTATTTTATATGCAGTTACAGTGCAGATAGTAAAGTCTCCATCATGCAATCATTTTGGGTATACCACTTCAGGCTGTAGATGGGTGCCTACTAATTCTGAATAAACACATCTGCATGCCTTGATCACCACCTCTACAACAGGGATACTTCTTTTAAACAGAAATCTAGATATAAGGGGAAATTATGCTACTAATGTCACCTTTTCTAAATAGAAGGAATTGTTTTTCATACAAAAGTGTTTAGTTGCTGAAACTACCATCAGACATTTATTGTAGTACAGATGAACCCTTCACATATATATCATGCTGCAACTATTCTGTGTCACACACCAAACAGATAAATTGTGGCGAGCATTTTACAAGGTAGATTTCCTCCTTAAGGAGAGATCACAGCCTATTTTATATCCACAATCTTTGCTGCATTTTACTGAATTTTTAAAATAAGGGTTTTTATGATATTTTATGTAACATTGTTATGTAAATTTACATTGTCATTGTTTTAGATATTCATGTACTATTGTATTGTATGTGTGTTGCACTTTTGAGAGCTTTTGTGAGCCCGACCTCCCCCCCCCCCGAGTCCCTTTCGAGAGATACTCTCTACCAGACTTTGTACCAGTGAGTAGGATCGTCAAGCAGCTTTTTCTAAGGAATGGCCCATTACGCTCACAGGAGACTTGTTTTAAGTGAGACCTATCTAGAATTCTCTTACACTACACTCTACAGAAATTTATTTGTATCGAAAGAGTTGAGATTTTTCTATTGAAGTGGGGAATGTAAAGAAAAATATGAAGTGTATAATAACTAGTAGGCTTCTTTGATCCAAAAAAATTGGTTCAAAACCCGTTTCAGATGTAGGGGGCGCTGGTGGTTCGGATCTAAAGTAAATTCCGATTTTCACAGAAAAAAGTTCAAAACTTTTGAAAACTTCAGGGACTTCTGAATCCTTCATTAATGGTTTTAAAGTGTTATTTTCTGTTTCAATGGGTGGTCTTTACTTTGAAAGTAGTTGTTTTATTTCAGAAGGGGGGGGAGCAAAGGGAAGAAATCTATCCAAACTGGGTTAAACACGGCTCTCGCCATGGACTGACGTGGGAGAGAAAGGAAACCGAAGTAAATTCATCCAAACTGGAATATACAGCGGCTCTCCCCCAGGACTGACGTGGGAGAGAAAGGAAACCGAAGGAAATCCATCCAAACAGAGTTAAACAGGGCTCTCGCCCAGGACTGACGTGGGAGAGAAAGGAGACTGAAGGAAATCCATCCAATCTGGGTTAAACAGCGGCTCTCCCCCAGGACTGATGTGGGAGAGAAAGGAAACCAAAGGAAATCCATCCGAACAGGGTTAAACAGGGCTCTCGCCCAGGACTGACGTGGGAGAGAAAGGAGACCGAGGGAAATCCATCCAATCTGGGTTAAACAGCGACTCTGACCCTGGACTGATGCGGGAGGGAAAGGAAACGAAGGGAATCCATCCACACTGGTTTGAAAAGCTGAATCATTTCAGACTCACTTACTGATTTGTAAGATAAGTGGCAGAAAAAGCTTTGAAATGGCAATGATACTTCCAGGTTCGCAAATCGCTTCAAAAAGGAATTTGATGTGAATGTATTCCGAATTATGAAGATTCCAACCGAACCTAACCATGACTAATAACTTGGCTTCATATAGGGACAGGACTAGTATGTCTCTTTCCAGACTATTTTACTTTTTTTAAAAAAAAAGCTCATTTTATTGAATTCCACTCTTGCATTAATTTGCCGTTAAAAGCAAATTCAACAGCAACAAATATTATCAAATAACAAAATACACTGTTATAAAGAACGACATACATTATTTAGCTTATGTATTTAAGTAGTTTCCTTAATATATATTTAGATATGTGTTTTCTCTCAAATATATGTATGTAAATGTGTATTTTGATCTGCTTAAACTGCCAAGAACTGCATCACATTAGAAAAGGTGTGAAATCCGAAGGGTAGCTGTTTTCCAATCTACACGTTAGTCCAAGAAGTGTGGGTCATTCAATTTTGCATAAGAACTGCGACCATCAAATTCCTCAAAGAGCTCTAAAATCTCTCAGAAGAAAACGGTTAAAGCAGTTGAAAGCCTATCATTTCGGTTGGTCCAGAAAAGATGAGCCTACCTTTGGAGCTTAGTGAAAGACTTTTTTCCCCATAGTGATACACCACTTCAAATAACTGCCAAGGACTTAGCTATTTGGGGGGGGGGGGTATTTGTGCCTTATTTTTAATCAGCTACAACCTTCCAGGAGAAAGGACATAGCTCGTCTTTCCCACTTGTAGACTATCATGCTTCAAACAGAAGATAAATTCTCTGATTTGCCAACCTGCATCTCTTTTTTGCCTGTGAAAAATAATAAAGGCATCCTTACATTAGCCTTTGTGTCAACACATGTAATATAATATTCTTTTAATGACACATGTTGGAAAAAGAATCTAGCTTTTCACATGGCTTGTCATTTCTTCTTGATTTCAGTAGAGTGGAAAATAAACATTCAACTTCTGACCCAGGTTCCTTGGGATTATTAATAACATTCATTGTTTGCAGAGAAATTCAGTAAGTTGAATGACAAGAGTACAAATCAGCACCAAACTAGCAAGGGCACAATAAAAGCCTCCAAGCAGACACAGAACAAATGACTGATTTTACTCGGTGAACAAACAGCAAATCCATGATTTATTTCGTGAAAAATCCTTTTCATCATCTAGTAATTTTTAATCAGATTTACCACAACATTAAGTGTGCAGGGCAATATTTAATTTAAACAAAAAGGTTTTGTGTATGCCTGCAAAAATAGAGCAGGCATATTTGGTGTGGTTATATGAGGATTTAGACTTACAAATCAGACTTATAATTTCATCTTTCACCTGCTGCTTTAGCTTGAAACTGCCAAAAGCCAGCTTTGGACTCTAGGCTCAAAGGAATGGACCACAGCCTTGTGGTACAGAATGTGGTCAGTATGTAAGAAAGCACAGCTCCAATCCCTTGGCAACTCTAGTCTCCATCCACTCAGCCTCTTAGTTTTTCCTCCAAAATCACCCCAGAGTCCCATCCAATCAGCGTCTTAGGATTTCCCACCAAATTTAAAAGGTTATAAAAGGGGGGAAACCATTCTGTTTGCCTCTGTTGCACCTCAGAACCCAGGCAGTCCCCCCCCCCCTAGATCACACACACACAGGCAGATGCAATAAATGTTCTTTTATTTAGAATAAGGTAAAGAGTAGTCCAAAGAGATAAAAATAAAGCAATCCAAAAGAGTTCAGCTTAGTCCTTGAGTTATAATCCAAGCTGATGAAAATCCCAAAGAAACAAAGTTCCAAAGCAAGGCAACCTCTCTGGCGGTTATACGTGGCACTAGAGTCTGGCCGCAACTGCAGTCGCTGGAAACAGGATCCAAACCGCCCCGGCAGTAACAAGAACTTGGAGACTGGAAAAAGAGACGTGATCAAGCTAAACGTGGCTTCAGATCTGATGAGAGTTTTCCCAGGCCGGATTGATATAGGAATCTAACTCTTGTGCGTCCACCGCACCCTCTTTCTCCAATCTCTCCTAGAAGCCGAGATACTGTCCCTCCTGTTGAATTCCTTTTCATTAGCGCACCCAGCTGCATCGCTATCAGAATGAGAACCAGAAAACTCCCTGTCTCCCATCTCACCATCTGGGAAGGGAGTAGACACTCTTTCTTGAGACCCAAAGCTGTCTGGCCTTTCATATACATCTGAGTCTATTTCCATGGAATCTTCACGAAACTCATTTGCAGTTCTATAACCCTCCAGCCATGTATTATCCCATTGCAGGCTCTCTTCTGTAGTGTCAAATGCATCAGGCCATCCATCATCCTCTATCTCCCCCGGGTCAACTGGTGCCTGGCCCAGAGCCCCCAGGGTCTGCCCAAGTCCACCAGGCTGGAACCCTACAGCCTCAGTGACTGTCAGGGACGTATGGCTGAGTTTTGCAGGGCAGTCAGCTCCGGCCTGCCACCTTCTTTTAATTATACACACACACACACACACACACACACACACATATATATATATATATATATATATATAAACTGCCAGAGTTTGTCCATCTATACCAGGCATATTGAAAGGCTTTGGTGAAAGGTGCAGGACTCTGGCCGCTGGATTCAAGATAGGAAGGACTTGCCCTTCACCTTATAGGAATCCAGTGGCTGTCCACCATCCATGGCGGCTGACCAGAGAAGAGAAGGAGAGGCATCACCATCCATCACGCACAGGCTAAGCAAAAGGGACTGAGCAAGTCTGTTTTTTTGAATTCTACAAATTTATGGACTTTGTAATTAATTAAGAGCCAGGCACCTACAGCTTTGTGCCTTGTAAAAATAAACCCAGTTAACCTTTTCAAGAAACCTTGGTTTGTGGAATCATTGGGACCCTCTCCCACAGAGGAAGGCATCAGCATCCCCTGAGCATGGGATCTTTTCAGCAATCCACATAGTCACTCCTCTTAGGCCCAGACGTGACTACAAAGAGAGAGAGAGGTCCTCTAGTAGATCACAGACTCATGTTGGAGGACCCAGAGATTCAGAGAGGTGTCCTCCCAGGTTAAAAACATATCCACACTTTCATAAGGGCCCTATGCCCTTAACCAAAACAAATGTGGAGGGCTGATTGTATAACCACCAATGCGAAGATGCCATTTATTTTTATATTTGATCTATTTTTTAAATATTATTGTATTTTATTTTATTTATTATTATTATTATTTATTGAGGCTTCTCAACTGCCGACTCCCGGGGGCTCGCGGCGGCTCACAAGAGCCAGTGGCACAGCGCCAAAGGTTAAAACATAAAACACTTAAAAACACAATTAAAACATGCACAACAGTTAAAAACAATAAAGCAGCAGCAAATATAACAGCCGAGTGAATATACACACGGGCCTACTCACCGTTCTAGGTCTTTTTTTCTTTTTGAAAAATTCCAGTGTGTATTTTGTTATTTAATTGTGCTGTGTTTTGTGTTTTATATTTATTGATGTGTTATTAACTGTTTTATTTCATTTTCTTGTATTTTACTGTATTGCACTTATTGTATTATTATATTGTAAGCCGCCCTGAGTCCTCTGGGGAGAGGGGGCAGAACATTGTTATTGTTATTGTTATTATTATTATTTTATTATTATTAAAAATATGCTGCAATATTTTTCCCTTTCCCCCCCAATGATTAGATGTTATTAATTTATTTTTCATAATTAACTCTCCTCCAACAAATCTACACAAAACATTAACAAACAATAAATGGGAAATAAATGGAAAAATAATACATTTTTGTACTGGAAATGCTTTCTGCTTTTTCTGTAGATTCAGTTATCAGGAGGTCCTATCGTACTAGATAACCAAAAATGCACAAGTACCAAGGAATTTTTGTAAAGATGGCAGGAACTTGCCTACAGAAAGAGAATGTTTAATTTGATTTTTTTAAAATTGCAGTTTGTGTGTGTAAACATTTGTACATGTGTAGCACATATACTCCAATCGCTTCTTTCTCCCTCTCTTCCTGCCTCTTCCTCTCCAAGGACATTTTTGATTGCTGAATTGGAAACAAGAGCTTTTTTATGTGAAAACTAAAACTGACTTCACAGATAGGAGCAGAAGAAGGGGAAAAGCTTCAAAAATTCAGCCTTTCCTTATAGTATCACATTAAGCCACCCTATCATGCGTAAATGTTAACACCAAGGTTATGTCTCGATGCCCAGAATGCATTTCCTTGTAGTTACTTATTTATATCTCACTGAGATTGGTCTATCCTTTTGCTTTAGCCTCACAGCCTGAATTACAGAGAGTGATAGCTAGCTTGTTGTAGAGGACAGGGTATCCGAGGATAGGTTATGCCTATGCATGCCAACAGATTTAGGTTTGTGCCTGATTTTACAGTGCCAAGAGCTCTTGGTCTAGTATTTCTCTGGGGCACTGACACCTGTGCACTCAATGTTATAACCTTCCTGCTCTTTTTGCCTCTGCTGAACTGGGCCCTGTCATATCAGCATGCAGGTTTGATGTGTACTAATGCAGCTTGATCAACGGTGGCTTAGAGATGCATGCAGAACTACCGTGTTTCCCCGAAAGTATGACACCCCCGATTGTAAGACGTATCAGGGGTGTCAGGGGGGTCGGCTAATGTAAGCCGTGACTCGAATGTAAGCCGTACTGCCGCCGCCGCCGCAACCGGCCCATCGGTCGCGACACACCTCCGCGGCGCACCTTTCTGCCAGGCCTCCAAGGAAGGGAGGGGGAAGAGCCCCAGAGGCGTGGCAAAGCGGCGCTGCATCAGAGTGACGCGTCGCCGCTTGCCACGCCTCTGGGGCTCTTCCCCCTCCCTTCCTTTGTCCAAGGAAGGGAGGAGGAAGAGACCCAGAGGTGTGGCAAAGCGGTGCTGCGTCAGAGTGACGCGTCGCCGCCGCTTGCCACGCCTCTGGGGCTTCCCTCCCTTCCTTTGTCCAAGGAAGGGAAGGGAAGAGACCCAGAGGCGTGGCAAAGCGGTGCTGCGTCAGAGTGACACGTCGCCGCTTGCCACGCCTCTGGGGCTCTTCCCTCCCTTCCTGTTCAGGAAGGGAGGGGGAGAGATCCAGAGGCGTGGCAAAGCGGCGCGGCCAGAGTGACGTGTCGCCACTTTGCCACGCCTCTGGGGCTCTTCCTCCCTTCCTTGTCCAAGGAAGGGAGGGGAGACCCAGAGGCGTGGCAAAGCGGGCGCTGCGCCAGAGTGACGCTCACCGCCGCTCGCCACGCCTCTGCTCTTTTCTCCCTCCCTTCCTTCGCCCAGAAAGCTGCGCCGCGGGAGGTGTGCCGTGACCGATGGGCCCGGCTGCGGCGGGTGGCGTGACGGGGCGGCAGCGGCGGCAGCGTGGCGTGGTGATGGGGTACGCCTTAGTTTATATAAGACGCACTCGAAAGTAAGACGAGGGGACTTTTCGGGGGAAAGAAAGTAAGACGCTGTCTTACTTTCGGGGAAACACGGTAATAGAAAATACTCCATTGAGCCTTCACCAACAACCCTGAACAAACAGGCCATGAAGATTTTATACAGAAAGTGTGTCCCTTATCATTTATTGACCTACATTAGAGGTGCTCAATCTCAAGTTTAGTTTTATAACCCTTCCATACTTGGAAGAACAACCCTCATACTGGGTTGTTGTTTAAACCTACCTGTAAACATAAGACTGCTTGATGACATTGTTTTGGTCCCCCCCCCCCCCGCAAAAAAAATTCCAACGCATCACTTATAGATAGAAAATAAGCCTTAGGATGAATCTTGAATTACAGTGATTCAGATGTTGGGATGTTGGATGACATTGTTCAGTTCGAAAGCAGTATAGAGCAGCACTGTTTGAAATGTTTTGGATCTGGAAATACAGCCCCCCAAACTACATGTGAATAAGCCAGCTAGTGTGTCTCCAGCAAGGAAAGTAGCATGGTGAAAAGATTCTGAAGTAGGCATCAGGGTCAAAGCTTGGGGGAAATCAAAAAGGCTAGACGGTAGCAGCTGGATCTTGAGGGCAGCAACAAAGTGGGATAACAACAGCAACTTTATTCGCACATCTAGTCTCAAGAGTTTTAGGTGCACCAATCAGGAAAACATAGGATGATGGAGCATGAGGCCATGAGAGGAAACCTTCCAGTTCCAGCTCCAATCTTGAGCTATTGGTAAGAAAGCATGGTCTCATCAATCCACCAGGGGCTCAGAGCGGCTTACAGTACGGCACAATTCGATGCCCACATAATAACAATATAAAACCCCCAAACCCTTCAACAATTAAAATACATTAAAATACAACTACATTAGCACCATACACATTCACTCTGGATTAAAACAATGTTCAGTCCATAAAAACATTGGCCATAATCACCCACTTTCATTAAAAACCAATCTAAAATGCTGCCTTGTGCTGGTGTACAAATGCCTGGTCCCACAGCCAGGATTTTACTTTTTTCCTGAAGGCCAGGAGGGATGTGGTGGATCGTACATCAATAGGAAGCGCATTCCACAGGCGGGGGAGCCACCACCGAGAAGACGCTATCCCTCGTCCCCACCAGCCTCATCTGAGACGTAGGCAGGAGCGAGAGCAGGGCCTCCCCGGATGATCTTAGATTATGAGGTGGGACATAGCGGCTGATGCGTTTGGACAAGTAAGCTGGGCCAGAACCGTATAGAGCTTTAAAGGTCAAAACCAGCACTTTGAATTGAGCCCGAATTGACAGGCAGCCAGTGGAGCTGACACAACAGGGGGTGGTATGCTCCCTGTATGTAGCTCTCGTTAGCAATCTGGCTGCCGCCCGCTGACTAATTGCAATTTCCAAACTGTCTTCAAAGGCAGCCTCACGTAGAGTGCGTTGCAGTAATCTATTCGGGATGTGACCAGAGCGTGGACGACCGTAGCCGGATCAGACTTCCCAAGGTACGGGCGCAGCTGGCGCACGAGTCTTAACGTTGCAAAAGCTCCCTCGGCCACCGCTGAGACCTGGGATTCCAGGCTCAGCGATGAATCCAGGATCACTCTCAAGCTGCGAACCTGCGTTTCAGGGGAGTGTAACCCCATCCAACACAGGCTGTAACCCTATGCCCTGTTCGGCCTTGCGACTGACCAGGAGGACCTCTGTCTTGTCTGAATTTAGTTTCAATTTGCTAGCCCTCATCCAGTCCGACACAGCGGCCAGGCACCGGTTCAAGGTTTGGACAGCCTCCTTGGTGACAGGTGGGAAGGAGTGACAGATCTGGACGTCATCTGCGTACAGATAACACCTTACTCCGAAACTCCGAATGATCTCTCCCAGTGGTTTCATGTAGATGTTGAATAACATCGGGGACAGAACTGAACCCTGAGGGACTCCACAGGACAACGGGTGTGGAGCCGAACAGGTGTCACCCAATGACACCTTCTGGGTACGACCTTCCTGGAAGGATTGGAGCCACTGCAGAGCAGTACCCCCAAGCCCCATGTCTGCAAGGCGACCCAAAAGGATACCATGGTCAACAGTATCGAAAGCCGCTGAGAGGTCCAGCAGAACCAACAGGGACACACTCCCCCTGTCAAGTTCCCGGCGTAGATCATCTACCAAGGCGACCAAGGCTGTTTCAGTACCATGTCCCGGCCTAAAGCCAGACTGTGCCGGATCAAGATCATCAGTGTCTACCAAAAACCCCTGGAGTTGCGAAGCCACCACATGTTCCATGACTTTGCCCAAATAGGGGAGATTGGAAACTGGCCGATAGTTCACTAATTGAGTGGGGTCCAGTGATGGTTTTTTCAACAGCGGTTTTATAACAGCTTGCTTTAAGCTGGCTGGAATTTTGCCCTCCTGTAAGGAGGCATTAACCACCACCTTCACCCACTCTGCCAAACCCCCTCTGGCTTCCTTTATCAGCCAGGATGGGCAGGGGTCTAGGATGCATGTAGTGGGCCTCGCCTCCTCCAAGGATCTTGTCCACATCCTCGAGCTGAACCAATTGAAATGAATCCATTAAAACCAGACAAGCAGATGCTCGTGTCACATCCTCAGAGACTGCCGTTAAAGTGGTAGCGAAATCGGAACGGATCAGCGCCACTTTATCCACGAAGGCCTTAGCAAATTCTTCACAGCGTACCACCGAGCCGTCAGGGATCTCGCACTGTGGCGGATTTAAAAGACCCCTAACGACTCGGAACAGTTCCGCTGGACGGTTCTTCGCGGCCACCTGGGCCGCGATAGATTTTTTTGTGCGGCTTTTGTTGCTGCGTCATAAGTCCTCAAAAAAGGGGACCAGGCGCGCACGAGCTGATCTGCTCCGCTTCCGAGGCCACACGCACTCTAGCCTCCTCTTTTTCGCTTCATTGCTGCCAGCTCCTCAGTAAACCAAGGAGCTGGTTTAGCTCGGTTACTCAAGAGGGGGCGTTCTGGAGCGATCGTGTCAATAGCCCTTGCCATCTCACTATTCCAGAGAGAAACAAGAGCCTCAACAGGGTCACTTACCAAGGAGGCGGGAAAATCCCCAAGAGCCGTCAGGAATCCATTCGGATCCATAAGTCTCCTGGGGCGGACCATTCTAATAGGTCCACCACCCCTGCGGAGTGTGATGACCCCTGTGATGACTTGGGCTATAAACTGAGAGGCTTTAACCATTTGGATCGCTGCCACCAACCTAAAAATTGTTTTTAGGATTTCTAACAAAAATAATAATTAAGCTAGGCTCCAAATCTGAAGGTAAACTGAGAGGATTGTTTAGGCGAGATATCTTTTCTCAGGCTGGGAATGTGGGAAGATTGGAACTGGCACACACTGAGGTAATGAGGCACACTGAAAGCTTTCCTGTAAAGTTAACAAATAGAATGTTTATTAACTTAACAGGCAGATTTTAAAGCACAAATGTGTAATGGTTATACAAAATGGTACTAGAGCGTATTGGTTACTTAAGTTCGCTTTCTTAACTTAGTTACTAAACTAGACAGTTCGAAACTTGTCTCTCTAAACTCCCTTACTCTAATATTAAAACTAGACGTGAGTAGTCTTCAACTAACTAACCTAGTTCGTTCCCTGAGCTAACTCTCAGTCCTCCAGAAGCACCCTAGCTACTAACTCTCTCTTAGAGTTTTTCTATAGCTGGCTTCTCCTGAGATGTGAGCTAATCTCTAAGCCCTAGAGATTACAAAAGCCTGTGACTGACTGCCTGTCAGCTGCACACAGAACTTTTCCTGTCAGTTCTGACTGCTCAACTGTCTTCTCTGACTGTTCACTCTCAGCTCTATCAAGAGACTGCTTTCCCTCACAGCTCTGACAACCAACTGCCCAATAAGCTACACTTTTTCCCTGTCAAGCAGCTCGGCTCCTCCCCTGAGCTCTGAGCCACTCCCAGGCAGCTCTCTCTCTCTCTCTCTCTCTCTCTCTCTCTCTCTTTCACTCCCTGAGAAGGATTCAAGCCACTCCCCCTTTCCTGGCCATCCTGCTTTACCATGGATGCCAAACTGCTATGCTGGTCTGGGCCTAGCATAAAATGGGTGAGTCCTCACACCATGGCAAAAGCAACATGAAGTTCCAATCAATAACAAATGATGATTAAAAAATAACAAAGCAATCAACAATTTCTTTTTGACATTTTGGTATGTCTCTCTGTGTGTGCAAAACAAAACAAATAACTGACCAGCAAAACTGGGTTGAGTTAATTCTTCTTTAGAGTCTAGAATGTTACCAGATTCTATAGTTATGTGATTTTTAAAAAAGGTTAGCGATGTTTGATTTCCCAATGCATTTCAATAGAGAAGAGAGGGTAACATCTGAATTATGTTTTGATGATCTAGATCAGATCTAGAGTGGGGCTTTAGGTGTTACAGTCCAGAGGATTCTGAAGTAAATTGATTACCCAGAGCCAAGTACTAAGGGAAAACAGTGTTTTACAGTACTTAAGAAAAGCAGTGGTGACCAAATACACCTCTTATTCAGAGCTTGGTGTAGGAACACTATGGTTTGAGACAAAACACTGAGCTTTAAACATGTATCCTGGTGTGTAATGATCCAGTTTATGAAGTTGTTGTAAGCATTTGTCAGATTAAGTCTCCGAAACTGCTATGATGTTACCCAGGTTGGACTGCATGAGAAGCAGGTGGCATGTGTCAAGGACTGTTTACTCTATCATTCATTGTCAGTTCCAAATAGCAGTGCAATAAGCATTGGCACCAGAATGTTTCCTATCATTGGCATATACCCGCAGAGGACCAACACAATTATTTGGGTCACAACCAAGATCTGCCTACAACTCGCAGAAGGTGTCTCTGATTTTTAGAAAACATTCAGTTGTTTCCATACTCTTGTTTGCTTGATTAAGGAAAGCATCCAGTCATTCTGTGTATTATTTGGTTAACTGAGGAGATGCTATGTGGAAGAGAAAGCAATGAAGATTTTTTATCTGTACACTTGAATTTGGATCTACCCCGTTAGGTTCTTTTTAGAGCCTTTTTCACGTACAGCTGCCATGCAACTAAATGAAGAAAAGATGACTGAGATTTAATCAGTCTAAGATTCAATGAGATGCACTTTTCAAGAGCTGCCACCTCCTCTAGAACAGACATGAAATTGTTTTGGTAAGAATATCTACCATCCACCATTTGCAAATCTAAAATTCTCAATGTGGTAACTTTGATCTGAGGACAGCAATTTTTTTTTATATTGTCTATATTAGTTCATTGCAAAGGAATGCTATTTCACAAATCCAATTGTACTTTGGTGTAATGAGTGCAACTATGCTAGAATACATCTCTCTGCCATTTGATGAGGATTGAAGTGAATGTGTGACCCTTACACCTAAAATCTATGTAAGATGCAAGGGTTGAATGAAAAGTAATGCCTCCACCGTTGTAACTCGTCAACAGGTGGCAGTACTGGTATGCGGCAGGTACTGGCTTGTTCAGTAGACTCTCCTCTACAGTTCCATTCTGGTGGGAAGCCTTAGAATTGAATGGTTGTGTTGTTAAAGTACTAAGTATGGAACCCTGCACAGACGGTCGGTCAGTGCGACTTAAGCAATGTGCAGTCATTGAAATCTTGACAGCAGAAGGTGTCACCCCAAAGGAGATTAATCAGAGAATGCAAGTTGTTTATAGTGATTGTGTTGATGTGAGTACTGTGCGTCATTGGGTAAGTAAGTTTAAAGATGTTGAGGTGGGAATATCTGACTTGTGTGACAAAGATTTGGACGTCCTGTGACAGCACCACCGACTTTCACAAGCAAAAGACTGACAGATTGATTCAGGCCCTGTCCTCCGTCCTGGCCAGCTGCAGCTGCATTTGAGATGCTGGCAGGAGAGAGAGCAGGGCCTCCCCGGAAGATCTTTAATTGTGGGGAGGGACATAGGGGCAGATGCGCTCCACCAAGTAAGCTGGGCCAGAACCGTATAGAGCTTTGTAGGTCAGAACCAGCACTTTGAATTGAGCTCGGAAGTGGACAGGCAGCCAATGGAGCTGACACAACGGGGGGTGTATGTATGTAGCTCCCTGTATGTAGCTCCTGTTAGTAATCTGGCTGCTGCCCATTGGACTAACTGCAGTTTCTGAACCATCTTCAAAGGCAGCCCCACGTAGAATGCATTGCAGTAATCTATACAGGATGTGACCAAAGTGTGGATGACCGTGGCCAGGTCAGACTTTCCAAGGTATGGGCGCAGCTGGTGCACAAATCTTAACCTCGCAAAAGCTCCCCTGGCCACTGCTGAAACCTGGTGTTCCAGGCTCAGCGATGAATCCAGGATTACTCCCAAGCTGCAAACCTGCGTCTTCAAGGGGAGTGTGACCCCGTCCAACACTGGCTGTAACCCTATGCCATGTTCGGCCTTTCGACTGACTAGGAGGACCTCTGTCTTGTCAGGATTCAGTTTCAATTTGTTAGCCCTCATGCAGTCCAACACAGCAGCCAGGCACTGGTTCAAAGTCTGAACAGCCTCCTTAGTGACAGGTGGAAAGGAGTGACAGATTTGGACATCATCTGTGTACAGATAGCATCTTACTCTGAAACTCCAGATGATCTCCCCCAGCGGCTTCATGTAGATGTTAAATAACATCGAGGATAGTACTGAACCCTGAGGGACTCCGCAAGACAATGGTTGTGGAGTCGAACAGGTATCACCCAGTAACACCCTCTGAGACCAACCCTCCAGAAATGACTGGAGCCACTGCAGAGCAGTACCCCCAAGTCCCATTTCCATGAGGCGCCCCAGAAGGATACTGTAGTCGATGGTATTGAAAGCCATTGAGAGGTCCAGCAGAACCAACAGAGAAACACTTCCCTTGTCTAGCTCCCGGCGTCAACTAAGGCAACCAAGGCTGTCTCAGTTCCATGTCCCGCCCTAAAGCCAGACTGTGCCGGATCAAGATAATCAGTTTCTACCAAGAACCCCTGGAGTTGCAAGGCCAGGGGTTCCATGACGTTTCCCAAATAGGGAAGATTGGAAACCGGTCGATATTGAGTGGGGTCCAGTGATGGCTTTTTCAACAGCGGTTTTATAACAGCCTCTTATATATTACGTTTCTGTTATATTATGCTTCTGATGAAGACATTGAGAGAACTGTGAGATGCTGGTTGCAGAAACAGAGTGTCGACTTCTTCCATGACAGCTTTAGAAAACTTGTTCATCATTGGTAGAAATGTATCCAATTGTCTGGTGATTATGTGGAAAAAGTGAATAGTGGTAGTTAAAGAGCACATTCTAAGGATTAATTCTGCATTTGATTTATTAAAATATTCCCATCCAAACTCAAGTAATGAAGGTGGAGGCATTACTTTTCATTCAACCCCATAGTCTAAACATAGGTATATCACTTCCATTTTCAGAAGGAACTGTTAGGTTCATTGGCCAATGATAACTGTCAATGCAGGACTACATTGACTACTGGTTGGGAGACTATTGGAGCTGTAGCCCCCAAAAGTAACTGTCTTAAATATTGCAGCTCCATCATCATTGCACATCTTGGCTGTCGATACTTCATCACTATAGATATTGCAGAAGCAAATGAAAAGGCTAGGACTTTTGATGACACAGTGATAGACTTCTGGACAAACTCCTCAACTCAACTGGATACAGAGGACCCACAAGCACACCTCTAGAGCCTATAAAATGTAGGGCCTATGAAAATAGTATTAACAAAAAAATATAGAAATTGGGAAGAAAAACAAAAAATCAATATAAATATATTTTTGTCTTTCAATTTTAAGAGATACACATGTTTTGAGGTCCATAGAGGTCAATAGTACATGTTTTCAAATTATGCTTGTTTCTCCCTAGTGGCACGTTGAGGTGAGGAGTTGAATATAAGAGTGCCTATGGCATACCAATACATTAATGTGTCTCTGCTCAAGGACTAATGATGCATCTTGTTGATTTAGGTAGCAAATGGATTTAGGCTCTGAAAACCCTCTTTCTTTGCCACAATCAAACCCTTTCTCTCAGTATTACACACGCTTCCCAAGTTGGCAATATGAGCATGTGAAGAAAATTTGGGTGGCAAAAAAGACAGATCAGATAAAAAATATCTCAGCAGCAATCTAAACAGCTCAGTTACCACCCTTCCCCACTATTGGAAGGGTGGTAACTCTATAGACAAAGGTATTGATATGCAGTGTAGAGACATGCAATTGGCCAGTGCACAGTATATCCTCTGATTAAAATTCACAGTTTGATCTGAGCTGTCACTCACCACACTTATCACTTAAAAACACGGAAAGATAAATTACACTTTTAAAAAGGATATACATGTGTTGTAGAACCTATCACAAGATGCTTTGGCTTTTATCAGTTTCATACACACACAGGCATTCAGATCTTTTAACACATTCACAGCATGCAACCGAACCATCAGTGAAAGCTTTATTAGATGAAAATAAGTCTGTTGTAAAAATTTTCCTTACAATTACTCCACAGCCATTATATGGCCACATGCTCCTGTAGTTTTTCAAATTAATATGCTTAGTTTTCTGAGTGGGTGATCAGAGCAAAGGAATTCTACAGGGAACTCAATTACAAAGGAAAATGATCACTCAAGCATTTGAGAAATCAGAACTTCATCTAATTGTGAGTAGTGAATTATTATTGGTATTATAGAAAAGAGCTCAGAAAAAAAAGCTTGGACACAGAGCCCTGGAACTGCTTTTATTATTCTCATTGTGTTCATCACTGAGATGTCAGCCTGCATATTTAATATATAAGCAAGACATTTGGGGAAAGCTGGCGCTCGAAATATGGGACTTGTAGGTTGCTCAGTGGTCTAAAGAGCAAAGTCTTAAAGGCCAGAGGAATCTACTTCCTTCACATTCAGTAGGCAATTTCTTGCAAATGACAAAGCTAGAGCAGAAGACCTTCACACTTGCAAAACCTTTGCTGTTTGGAAGCATATTTGGAATTACAAAATGACCCTGATGAATATTCCTACCCAACTCTTGCTTCAGTTCATAAACAGATCTTGCCAAGAATCCTAATTTGTATAATATGCACTGCGAGGAAGGACAAGCACAACTATAAAGTCCACATCAGCAGATATCATTTCCTTTATCGACTCAGTGCCCCTCATCCCGCCCAAAATATCATTGCTAGGTAGGAAAATTTGCACACAAGCACATCCAGTTCCAAACATAAAACCAGTACATATTTGGAGAAAACGATGAGCCAGGGAAAGCACAAAACATAGACTGATTTAATAAGAAAGATTTAATTGATTATTTCACACATTCAATGCTTTTTAATTGTATACATTTTAATACCTCTACAACTGTCTGTGTATGAGAAGATTGTGGAGCATAGGGAATCTGCTTTGTAGATCATAGGGTGGCAAAGTGTGGTTTGCCCAGTTTTAGAGAGCCACCAAAGCCTTTTCCAGGCTAATTTTGTGATGGGTCTTTTGGGATGAAAATGTTCCAAAATACACCAAAGGATGCTGCACTTTAATTCATCTGCCATCAAAAACATCCTCCAATGTTTGGAAAATGGCTGAAAATAATTATATAATGGTGGGTGGGGCAACTTCATGAAAGTTTTGGTATACTCAGAACATGTTGAAGTATCAGACAGTAGTAACAATTGGCTCATTCCTGCAATACAGGAAACTGTGCACCAAGAAAACCCTATCAAATTCAACCCACACATCCTTAACCATGAGTGATAAAGGAAGTTCTACCATAGCCCATCCTGATAATTATTCAGTAGTGGATTTGAGGAAAACAAAGTACTTTTGGGATATATATACACATACACACACACACACACACCACACACATATACATATACACACATGCACACGCGCACGCACACACACAGGCACACACACAAGAGAAAAGCATTCTGTACAAAGGTTAATACATAATTAAATAGTTATAGATACAATGGTACATAGAGAGGACATGAAACTATGTCTACTCAAGACTGTTTTTCTCAAAATGGTGATGTGCTAATGTGGACAGTCATCAAAAGCTGATAAATGTTTCCTCCTGAGTATTGCTTAGAACCACAGCCTCCTAGCCCATCCCATTCTGCCACCCCATATTTGAACTCCAGCAGCCACATTCATTGTTTACTTAGAAAATGGAAATACAGGTTTATACTGTTGGTTCTGTTATAGTACCTTGCTTTAGCTCATTCCACTTTGTGATATTGTTATATGCATACTATGAATGATTGATATATGGTCACACAATTTTGCATACTCTTTATTCTTTGCTAGCTTTCATAGCGTGTTTGAATGATGTGCTAATGTGGACAGTCATCAGAAGCTGATAAATGTTTCCTCCTGAGTATTGCTTAGGCAATATTTCCAGCCACATTCTTAGAAAATCACAGTAGCTCATTCCAAGATTGCACAGACTGCTAGACATGGTTAGGTCCAGTCGGAATCTTCATAATTTGGATCAAATTCCTTTTTGAAGTGATTTTGAAGCCATTTGGGAACTCGGAAGTATCCTTGCCATTTCGAAGCCACTGTCTCCATCTTTGTTCCGACTCAGGAAGTGAATCGGAAAAGACCCAGCGTTTGAAGGCAAGCAGCAGCTTGCATGCTGGGATGCTTGCCTCCAGCCAATGAGGGGAATCCATGTGGGGAGGGGAGGGGTTTTGACATGGCAGTCATTGCCCTTTAAAAAGGCCTGTTTGTGCCCCACGAGAAGGAGGTGGGGAAAGAGGCATCTTCCCACACTTTGCAAGCTGCTTTCATCCATAACGCCTCTTCCCCCACCTCCTTCTCGCTTTCATCCATCCCACATCAGGCTGATGGATGAAAGCGGCTTGCAAAGAGGGTTAAAGGTGTCTGCCATCAACAAAGGACTTCTGAAACCAACGCAATTTCGTTAATTTTGAAGTTTTTTCAAAGAAAATTACGGAAATAAGTCCAAAATCGAATCACCAGCACCCCCTACAGCCGAAGCGAGTTTTGAACCTTTTTTTAATCAACCAACCCTAATAAATATGTTAAAGGGTGTCATAAGGAAGAGGGAGCAAGCTTGTTTTCTGTTGCCCTGGAAACAAGGACTAGGAGCAGTGGGGTCAAAGTACAAGAAAGGAGATTCCATCTGAACATTAGGAAGAACTTCCTGGCTGTAAGAGCTGTTCAGAAGTGGAACTCTCTGCCTCAGAGTGTGGTGAAAGCTCCTTCCTTAGAAACTTTTAAACAGAGGTGGATGGCCATTAGGGGTGGTTGATCCCAAAAAAATTGTTTCTAAACTTGGGGGGGGGGGGAGAAGCAGAAACCGCTCCCATTTTGAAAGTGATACTCTTGCGCAATTTTCCGGCTCTTTTTCGAAATCGAGCCGTATTTAATGAAATTTGTTACTATTTCGTTAGTGGCGCCACGTATCCATAGTGCGCAGGGAATGCCCGCCTCCACGCCCCCTTGCCAGCTCAGAATCAACCCACAATATCTCTAACACGGGTTGATTATCAGCTGGCGAGGAGGGATGTAGTGCTGAGAGGGCATCACCTCCACCACCCTGCCACATGAGAACTAACGCGGGTTATCGTTATCTTTAACCCACCACCCCCGTGAGAACTGGTTGTCAGCTGGCAGGGGAGAGTAGAGGACATCGCCAGCTGACAAGCAATGCAGGTTAAAGATAAGAAAGGGCAGAAATAAAAATGACATAATAACGCGCCCTTTACAGAAATGGTGGACCTGGTTTCGATTTTGAAACGTCACTGGCCGCGGGTCGAATTAGGGTCTAAATTGATTTTAATACAAAATAATAACGGTTTTCTAAGGATAACAACTGGAGATATCCACCCCTAATGGCCATCTGTCAGGCGTGCTTTGATTGTATTTTTCCTGCATGGAAGGGGGCTGAACTATATGGCCCATGAAATCTCTTCCAACTTTATTATTCTATGATTCTATGATTGGGACACTTTCTGTCAAAAAAAACCCTGTCAAACTATGATTGGGACTGGCACTGGGTCTGCAGTTCTGAAAAAGGATAATTGTACACTTGTACATATGATGTGAAAAAAACAATTCAGGAAAACCATAATGATATAAAAGGAAAATGAAACACTTTTGTGGATAAACATCTCAATTATGTAACAACAATTCTCAAGAAAGAAGGAATACTAGTGAAAGCAAGCACTTCCAAACATTAATGCTATTTTATTCAGAAACAAACACATGGAAGATGCTGCCCATTTCAAAAGAACACAAATCTCCATCAGTCTGGATTGAGAATTGCTAAAATATAGAATGCCCAGTTCACTATCAATATGCACAAAATTGGGAACGGCTACTGAATTGGGTTGTTGTAGGTTTTTCAGGATGTATGGCCATGCTCTAGATGCATTCTCTCCTGATGTTTCGCCTGCAGCTGTGGCAGGCATTCTCAGAGGTTGTGAGATATGTTGGAAACTAGGAAAATTGGCTTTATATATTGGGTTTATATATCTGTGAAACGTCCAGGGTGGGAGAAAGAACACTTCTCTGTTAGAGCTAGTTTCAATGTTTCAATTGGCCACCTTGATTAGCATTTGATGTCTGGTCATCAGATGTAGGCGAAACGTCAGGAGAGAATGCTTCTAGAACATGGCCATACAGCCCGAAAAACCTACAACATCCCAGTGATTCTGGCCATGAAAGCCTTCGGCTACTGAGTTCTTCAGAAAACAAGCAAAACAATCTACAGAGACTGCCTATAGTTTACAGTTGAGCTTCTACATTCAGTATCCTGAACTCCAGGATGAAATGAAAGGCAGCTATATAATATGAATACGAAATGAAATAAAGCTTCATTGTCCTGCTTCATATTTTTTACTGTTTGTCAGTTTATCCCAAGCTCATTAACCCCATTAAGGATAAGTTAAATAAACAAAGTGAATGAATAAATAGATAAATAAACCATAATACCACCTTTAAAATGCAAGTTTCTTAATAATTGAGTCTCGAATAATAGGATTGGAGATATTCTGTGTGGAGCTGTGCTAATGGAATGGTCCTGCTGTTGGGAGGGAAAGAGAGAAATATTTCCAAAAAATTACCTTCCCATTTGTACTGACTTGCTTTCAGAATACAGAATCTAGCAGTAAAGCACAAGCAACTTCTCCAAATGTGTTTTGTTATATATATGATTCTCACACATATGAATGATGCTACTTTGACATCACAGACCAGGTAAAGAACAGAAGGAAAGTCACCGTGGGATGTTTGCAGAATTAACCAAGCAGTATGCCGCTGGTTTAGGGTATTTCTGGTGCTATTTTCAGGGTTATGATTATGTCCTAACATTTTCCATCTGAGATGACACATTACACACAGTTGTATTTCCTTCTTTCAGTCTTTCTCTGTTTTAATTTAACAAACAACAATGACAACAACATGAGTAGTCAGCCTAGGTGGTAATCAGCCACAGCAAAGAAAGGGGAAGCAGAGGAGGGTTTCATGTTTCTCCCTCCAACTTTTTTTTCCAATTCACAATCACAACCCCCTGCTTTTTTTAGACTCGGGTATAGAAACTTCCCACATGGGTCCAAATACCTTAAAGTCACCATATACTGTCTACTAGTCTTGGAAGCTATGCGAGGTGAGCCCTGGTTAGGATGTGGGTGGAAATGAATACCAAGTGCCACAAGCTGTATTTCAGAAGAAGGAGCTGGAAAAACCACCTCTGAGCATTCTTTGTCCATAAAAACAGTATGAAAACCACAAGGACATGGAAACTTCATATTTTCTTTATGAATGAAAATATAGCCAAAGGAGCTTTAAATATATATTTCAGAATAAATAATTAATCATCTCTCCTTTTCATGTCCCTCTTTCAGCTCACTTACATTTAGTTCAGCTTTGTCAAAATGTGGAAATGAATGCAATGCACATTTGACATCAGCAAAGGCAACTTTCCCAAAGTGTTCATTTTTGTGTGTACTTGTGTGATTGTTGTTTGTTCTGCGTGAAAATATAATGGATCAGCCTGAAAAAGAATAATGAATTTGTATTCTTACTTCTTAATATTCTTTGTTTGTTCTGAGTTGTTAATTTGATTAATACATATGTCTTAATTTGTCCCACCTTGACAAATCAAATATTATTTGAAGGCGTATGGAACTACATGAGAGGTAATACTCTTCCTCCTATGCAATAATAGAGAAGGAAAATCTCCGCTTTTCATTAAGGATGCCTGTCTCATCCAATTTTTTTTAAAGAATTAGTATTAAAAAGCTCCTTTAAAATTTAATTAATAGGAATTAAAATTGAACTAAACCAAACCCATTACAAATTAAATTTTGTTTAGAAGGATTGCTCTTTTGTTGTTTAAAAATCTTCCATTAAATTTAGATGTGAAAAGCCTGTACTTTGTAATACATTGAAATTATTAACTCTCAGAATCTCCTAGTTGTCATGGACATGAGAGCTGAAAAACTGAAGTAGGACCTCAGCATTACAGCTGTGACACAGGGGGGGGGGGGGGCACCTTATAAATTCCCAAAGTGAAGAGAAATGTATTTGCCTCATAAGGACCAAATATCTGACTGGGCTTCTTCCACATCACCTACCCCAAAGTTACAGAATTTCCTAAAAACTTGGTGACTATCAAAATGTCAAATGGTTTGGTCTCTCCTCTGTTGTGCCATCCAGTTCCTAACATTTTTCTCTACTAAAAGCAATCTTTGGGGGAGTCATGGAAAGACAGTCAAGCTGCAGGGGGAAAGGAACATGTGATTTATCCTCCTTTAGACTTTCTCCTTTTGGGAAATGACATATCAGCTGCTTCTCATACTTAATGATAGTTTCAGGGATACCATTGTTTTTTGTTTGCTTCCCACTCTGTATGTTGTATCATATAAGATGCAGACAAACAGTCCTCAGGTTTTTACGCCCACTCCACTCTCCCAGAAGGACCATGAAAGAAAAAAACTACAAACACAAACAACACTTGCACGAACACATTAATACACACAGAGAGCTGCTAGTCCTACTGCAGGTACAGCTAGTGGAAGGACAAGAAAAAGTACACAACCAGAGTACAGAGCCTGTGTGAAATAATGATTGTGGTAAATTAGCTAGGCTCATGACAGTCTTGGTTCAAATTGCAATTTTCCCATAAAGCCTACTCAATGACCCATCAGGTGTAGCTATGACGACTGTGAGTGCCAAAATGAAGATGCTGGCATCGAAATCAGAATTCTGCCTCCATGGAATTTTATTTCAGTCCCCAAATTTTCTAGCACTGCAGTAACTTCAAAATCCAGTCGTGCATTTGGAATAAGAAAATAAAAGGGCAAACAATATAAGAGTTCTACTTGTGAACTACTTTCAATGTCCCAGTCTCCGAAATATTGTAGGCCTTAACTATTTGCTAGAGTTTCATGCCAGGACACCCCCCCCCCTCCCCTTGACACACACACATACACCTGTAAGTGCTCAAGTCCCATTTTATGTGGTGACATAATAACATAGTGTCCCTTATATACATTGACAAAATCAAGATTTGTTTTTTGATATTTTTTTAAGTTTCAGTCCATTAATGTATCCATGGATACCAAGGGCTGACTGTACTAGAAATATGACAACTGATTTCATGGAGGAAGAATTCTATGGAGGGGTAAGATCCACGACAGAGTTACTGTGAGACTAAAATGAAAGCCAGAGATAGACTAAAGAGGAAAACTGATGTCCTGTTGTTGCTCTGAACCTTCTATCCAAGGTGGAAATGGGTTTCAGGTGCAAAGTCAAAATAGGAAGGTCAGTAATTCTGGTAGGCCGTTAAAGTCCGCAAGCATCCTTCTGTTGAAGATCAAGAGCCAATAACTATCCCTACATCCCAGTATATGCAATGATTGGATAATTCCCAGATACATCTTGACCTGTATATCTGCTCTTACACATCTGGCAGGGGGAAAAAAAGAACGATTGCCCTGTCAGACTTTGTTGGGGTTGAAAAAGGCAAAAGTTAGTCGTTGTGTCGTCCCCGTCCCCGTCCCCCCCCCCGATGGAGCTAGAATATTCAGAGGACACTACTGCATATTTCTGCACACCCCATGCTACTTGGCTGCCAAGATGTAGCAAGGAAAAATATGTAGGACAATGAGTTACTGCACACTTCCTTTCATAACAACTCCTTCATATTTATTAGGACTGTACAAAACTTGTTTGTAATTCATTTGTTGTATCTATTTTGTAAGATTCATACATACAAATTGATATTGAGAAATGGGAGGGGTGGCCATGCAAAAAACGTAGTCCTATGACTTTCAGAAGTCATATGTAATTCTTGTAAATGGTTCCAGGTCTCTGTCATGGGTGCCAGTTCTCTTGCAAAAGGGCTGGATTTGGTTCCCCAAAGGGCCCCGAGGAGGAGGAGGAGACTGGAGTGGAGGGAGAACCCTGCTCTTTCCCTAAAAGTGGCAGCAAAGGAGTCAGGGTGAGCAGGAGGGAGGAATGTCTGGTTGGATGGCCAGACAAGGAAGGAGACCCTCCAGCACATGGTCAGCCCAGAGAGACAGGCAGAGACAACACTAAGGCTTTAACGTGTGAAGCAAGCGAAATTCTGGGAAATATAGTTTAAGGTGGGGCCTTTTGAATTCTCTGCCACAGGGTTCTCGATTTCCCATATTACATTTACCAGAATTCTGCTTACCACCATGTGCCTCCTCCTCCTCCCTGAAAGTTTTGGTGGGGGAAAAAAACCTGTGTTCATTCCCTAAAGGGATTTTTAGATAAAAGGGAATTGTTGGGAGTTTAATCAACCCTGTGAGGTAGACAAAGTTGAGAGGCAGCAACTCCAAAGTTTACATAGTAGGTTTCTTCTTCTTCTTCTTCTTCTTATTATTATTATTATTATTATTATTTCAAAGACTGGGTGGGCATCTGTTATTACTGATTTGACTGTACTTTTCATGCCTGGCAGAAGGGGGTTAGACTAGGTGGCCCCTGGGGTTTTCTTTACTTTAAAAAAATGATGCTCATAAAAAAGTAGATGAAACATTATGTAACTTGGGGGTGAGGGGGGGGCAATAGTGGTAAATGTGTTCTGCCATTTTAGCAAGTTTCACCCCAATAGCTCTAAAAGTGAGAGAGAAAAGAACCCAGGAATCTCCCTTGATGCGCAATTAGTTAACGAAAAAGTAAAAAAAAAAGTTACATCATTATAGTTATTATAGTTATGATATGGACCCCTAATGATATTTTAGAGACTCTTAATAAACAATCCCCCCCCCATTTGTAATTAGTATTGAACCCTTTTTTTCATTGATTGCACAGGCCTAATATTTATGTTGGTGTTCCTTTTTTTTAGTGGAAGCTGCTATTCTGGCACACATCCGCATATTGCTTCTTTGTGTTTATGGTTTTTTTACTTGTAGGATAATGAGACTCAAGTTTGACATGCCAGATAAGTGTGGTTATTGTTAGTAGGAGGTGAGAGAGTACTCCCTGTGTCAATACTATTAACCTTGCAAATAGCTGTAAATCCTTTTTTTCCAAATCCACTTCACATTCCACTAGCAAGAAATGCCAGTCTTCCTGATATGTTCTTTCCCACTCTGTCTCTGTCTGTTGGACAGAATCAAGTCTTAAGGCACCTGATCATGTTGCAAAATCGTTCAGTTTTAGAGACTGTTGGGGTTCACTAGGGAGAATGTAGGTATTTTGAGGTTCACAATAAAAAATGTTGTAGGCTGTTTTGTGATTGTTATTCCGTTGATGGAAGACATGAACACCGGAACAAAGTCTACAATTGATACAGCTATAATTGCAAGATGATCAGATTCCTTAATGGAAACATATCCAGGATATGAAATTAATTTCACTATGTCATTTATCCTTAATAAATATGCAGCCATTTCTCCTTATTAATGTAATAACAAGAGAATAGTTTTTTGTTGAATCATTAAATAATTTTAGAATAGCTCTCTCAATTTTGGTATTTATGAGAATGTTGAATCTTATTAAATAAAATGTTAGTATGTTTGACTTTAATATGAAAGTATGACTGAGAATTTCATGTTAGTATATTCATTATAACTTTATAAAATTTATGAAACTTAAATGTGAGAGTAATGGAAAGTGACCATTCCAAGATATGCCTCACTTAATAGATGCTGAAGATACCTGTTAGGAAGACTCCAAGTATTTATTTCAGGCTGAGAATAAATACAAAGACATAGAATCATAGAATCGTAGAGTTGGAAGAGACCTCATGGGCCATCGAGTCCAACCCTCTGCCAAGAAGCAGGAAAATTGCATTCAAAGCACCCCGACAGATGGCCAGCCAGCCTTTGTTTAAAAGCTTCCAAAGAAGGAGCCCCCACCACACTCTGGGGCAGAGAGTTCCACTGTTGAATGGCTCTCACAGTCAGGAAGTTCTTCCTAATGTTCAGATTGAATCTCCTTTCTTGTAATTTGAAGCCATTGTTCCACGTCCTAGTCTCCAGGGCAGCAGAAAACAAGCTTGTTCCTTCCTCCCTATGACTTTATCTCACATATTTATACATGGCTATCATGTCTCCTTTCAGCCTTCTCTTCTTCAGGCTAAACTTGCCCAGTTCTTTAAGCCGCTCCTCATAGGGCTTGTTCTCCAGACCCTTGACCCTTATCTGGACACATTCCAGCTTGTCAATATCTCTCTACAATTGTGTTGCCCACAATTGGACATGATATTCCAGGTGTGGTCTAACCAAGGCAGAATAGAGGGGTAGTATGACTTCCCTGGATCTAGACACTATACTCCTATTGATGCAGGCCAAAATCCCATTGGGGTTTTTTTTTGCCGCCACATCACATTGTTGGCTTATGTTTAACTTGTTGTCCACGAGGACTCAAAGATCTTTTTCACACATACTGCTCTTGAGCATTTCATTTTTTCTGCCTAAGTGGAGTATTTTGCATTTGTTCTGCTGAACTTCATTTTGTTAGTTTTGGCCCAGCTCTCTAATCTGTTAAGATCATTTTGAATTCTGCTCCTCTCCTCTGGAGTATTGGCTATCCCTCCCAATTTGGTGTTGTCTGCAAACTTGATGATCATACCTTCTAACCCTTCATCTAAGTCATTAAAAAAGATGTTGAACAGGAACGGGCCCAGGACAGAACCCTGTGGCATTCCACTCATCACTTCTTTCCAGGATGAAGAGGAAGCACTGGTGAGCAGCACCCACTGGGTTCATCTGCTTAACCAATTACAGATCTACCTAACCGTAGTTTTGCCTAGCCCACATTGGACTAGTTTGTTTGCCAGAAGGTCATGGGGGACCTTGTTGAAGAATATACACACAGGAACAACAAACGTAGTAGTATCAAATGTTCATATAATCAATAGTCGTAGTCATAATCATATAAAGTAAACAAGTAGTAGTCCAACAAATGCAGTTTAGCAATACACAAACATCAATACATAAGTATCACCCCGGAGGGTTCCTACCCTTCATGTCATTTGTCCATATTGAGATACATAAGTCCAGTACAATTCAAATTTCAGGATGGGATAATAGGGAGGAAGTCCGGGGGAAGCTAGGTCAAAAACGCCCAAGTAGACAGGGATGGTAGGAAAGCGGAGTTAGGTGGGTGAGTCGGTTGAGTTTCAGGCAAAACTGCAATGGCGATAAATTCAAGTGGACTCCAACCGCTTCAAGTATGCAGGCCATGAAGGGTAGGAACCCTCCGGGGTGATACTTATGTATTGATGTTTGTGTATTGCTAAACTGCATTTGTTGGACTACTACTTGATTACTTTATATGATTATGACTACGACTATTGATTATATGAACATTTGATACTACTACGTTTGTTGTTCCTGTGTGTATATTGTTGCTTGCAACCCCTCCCCCACCTTTTGTGCTTATGGACCTTGTTGAAGGCCTTACTGAAATCCAGGTATGCTACATCCACGGCATTCCCTGCATCTACCCAGCTTGTAACTCTATCGAAAAAAAGAGATCAGATTAGCTTGGCATGACTTGTTTTTGATAAATCCATGTTGACTATTAGCGATGACCGCATTTGTTTCTAAGTGTTTGCAGACTACTTCCTTAACAATCTTTTCCAGAATCTTGCCTGGTATTGACGTGAGGCTGACCAGATTGTAATTGTTTGTGTCATCCTTTTTTTCCCTTCTTGAAGACTGGGGCCATATTGGCCCTCCTCCAATCTGCTGGAATTTCTCCATTCTCCAATAACTCTCAAAGATTATTGCCAATGGTTCAAAGATGACTTCCGCTAGTTCCTTCAATACTCTTGGGTGTAGTTGATCTGGCCCTGGGGACTTGAACTCGTTTAGAGCAGCCAAGTATTCCTGGCTGACTTGTTTCCCAATTTGGGGTTGGATGTCTCTAATCCTTCATCTACTCATCTATTTGGGAATAACACTATGGAAAACAGTGTGAATTCAATTACACTTTTATTATCTTGAATCATAGAAGACTGATCTGCTTCATTATAACATATCCAAGCAGCAATGAGAAAATCAGTGTCCTAATAAAATGTACAGATCTTTTTTTTCCTAGCGATGGAAAATTTATAAAAAGCTTACTTAAAATCCGGATACATTTTAGAGTCCTTGCTCCTACAGTGCTTTAAATCTTTTGTTACAGAATCCTCTTAGGGGGACACATAATCAAACTCTAGTAAATGAGAGGGAATAGCCCAAAGGTGCAATTAAAATGTCTTTAATGAAATCATTCACAAGCCATCCCATGCATTTCAAGCTGTATTGCTGTTCTTCATCGGGGAATCCTAGATTTGGTAGCAATGGGATTTACTTTTTCTCCTCTCAAAAAAGTTAGTGAAAGCTTTGCTTCATCTTTCACTACTTCAAAGTAGCAGAACCTTAAATCTCTATCCCGCCCCTGTTTTTTCTTCAGTCTGTGATGAAAATATTATGAAAAGCCTTTGGATGCAACACAGTGTTAGCCCAAAGCAAAGGACAAAGTGCAAATTTAGAAGCAATCATTTCCTAAGATGATACCAGCCATACTGTGATAAAAACTGCAATGAGCAACACTTAAAGGATTGACTATTCAAGTGGGACAAACCATTCTGACATTTACAACTGATCAACTGTTATAAAGCATGCCAATAAATATTATAGGCCTGTTTAAAGCAGTTCTCCAATTTTGTTTGCCTTCTAGTAAAATGTGTATAAGTGTTCTGAGGGCCTGGTTGAACCCAATTGTAAGAATTTCATAGATCTGCAAAGAGCTGTAAAATAACTCAAAGCCAAGCTACCGGTATATGTGCCATCCCATATGTGTGCTTTAAGTGCATAAACCTTTCCATAAATGAAAATAAGAGCTATTTAAATTAATGGTTCCAACAAAAAGTTGATATTATGAGCTCCCCTTAAAGAGCCAATCCATATTCCGCACTAACAAATTAAAACTGATTATTTAAAACAATTTCAGATCGAAAGAAACCCACCTAAGAATATTGAAAACAATACTATCAAAAATGTAAACATGGCTTGAATGCTAGAAGATTGTGGAGAATGTGTTTCAAATCCCTGCTTGGACAATGAAGCCCACATGGAAGACCTTGGATAAGTCACACTCTCTCATCCTCAGAGGAAGGCCAAGACAAACCCTCTCTCAACAAATCTTGTCAAGAAAAAACACCACGAGTCCACTTAACAAGACAGAACTAAATTGGGAACACATAATGCATCAATTATTTCTTGATTCACGGGGAATGATTTTGTTCATTTATTCAAGTAGCAAACTTTATTATTTCACCAAGGCCACAAAGGTGGTATATATCAAGTTATTGCTAATGTTGACACAAAATTGAACAGATTGCACTTCACAACACAATCTAATATATTTGAAACTTCAACTTCAATGTTTGCCTTACGTGTCGGAAACCCTTTGGGGAGATAGGGTAGTATACAAATAAAGTTATTATTATTATCTGAACTACAAAAAATTAAATGGTAAACTGAAAGTATACTAGTCTCCCTTTAGCTGTAACATTTTCAAAACTTAGTTCAGAACTAAACATATTGTATTTCTCCCTGCCCCAAGAATTCATGTAGATGGGGAAAGAAAAATCAGCGTATTGCTAGTCCAAGTTACTTTAATATACATTCATAAGGATATGCCATCTAATTTCTCTATTAATCTGCAGGTTTCTTTTTTTAAAAAATCTGGTTTTCACTTAAGTAGTATTTCTTGAATTATATTTTGAATAAAATATGCATTCTTAATGTAATTAGATACATTTATTAAGCTAAGAATTATGTCCGAAGATCTTTAAACTCCAGTAAAGCTCGTGTGTGTGTGTGTGTGTGTGTGTGTGTGTGTGTGTGTGTGTGTGTGTGTGTGTAAGGTATCTGTGGGATATTTGGCCACCACATTAAATTGTTTTTTCCCCACTGTCATATTCACAGTTGGTAACTTTCAATAAATAGCCACATAGCTGCTGAAAAGTTCATGAAAAAGCTGGATAATATTCTGAAAAAAGAAAAACCACTGCACTTAAAGGAAGGCTAATTCTCAAAATTGTGTATTTGTCTGAATAACTAGAAAGAAATTCATCATGATCTATCAATATTTAGAAACATTAACAATATCCAGTATCATATATACTTATTATTAAGACCAGAATATTATTGGAGCCTTAAAATTTTTGATTGACTTCCTTGTCGCTTACATCAGCTGTCAGGATGGATTGAAAGGTGGGGCAGCTTATAGAAAGAGTCATCCAGCAATGCAGTGGCACTCATATGCTTCATAAGGCAAGAAGAAAACCAGATAATCTGGTACATCTTTGCTGGAACCAGGCATGCCATGCTCCCTATTTGGAGTAGAGATTCAAAGCCCAACGAAAGGTGTGGTTGCGTACAGGATATGATATAAGCAAGAACGTTGTATGACATTCCCCAAATCATTACAGATGATGGATGCACAACTTTAGCTTCCAATTTAATGGGTTTCTGGCAACATAAGACAGTCTAGCAATATTCTTGTTGCTGATCTTTTCTGATATTTGAAATAATATCCCCCATATTATGGGGAAGAAGACAAATAAACAGAATATAGACTCATCTATATTGTACTGTTTAGACCAATGTGCACAGCTGCCCTGGATCACTCTTCTGCTTGCTAGTCCTGTGGGAGCCCACAGAGGCACCCACAGTGATGGAGTCCTTGTACAGCTAGGGGCCGGCGTACCTACAGGAATGCCTTTCTCCCTGCTGACCCTGGAGATCACCACGCTCAGACCAGATCCCTGGCCCTAAGAAAGCCCATCTGACATCAACCCGGCGTAGAGCTTTTTTGGTAATCGCTCCATCACTCTGGAACTACATCACTCTCCATCACTCCCTCCCTACATCAGAGCTACTCGTGATTTCAAAGATTTTTGCACGGCTTGTAAAAGGTGGCTATTTGAGAGGGCATTTGGCTGAGGAACTGTTTAGATTGTTTAAATTGTTTAGATGTTTTAGATATTTAGCTGCGTGTTTTATTGTAAATCACCCAGAACCACCTGGGACGGGCGATTAATAAATCTCGAAATAAAATAAAATAAAAATGTCCAGCTAGTAGCAGCAAAAGATGGTGATACAACCACAATCCATCCCAAACCAGACCTGATCTTGCTACCCCAAAATAATGGAAGACTCTAGAATTTCCAGCAAATTCTTGAGTATCTCTTGACTTTGCTCAAAGTAGGGCAAAGCAACTTTGATATAAAGAAGTGGTGGGGTCTCCTTGCCTATGTATCATCTGTATAGGTACCTGTCAATATTATTAGTGGTAGTAATAGTTGTAGTAGTAGTACCAGTAGTATAACTGCTATATCCTGTTTTCCTCTCTTAAATGAGACACAAAGCTATATGGACCCAGACCCAAGGGGCCCCTTCCAAATCCATGTTTTTATAATAGCTCTTTGCTTTTTTGAGGAGAAAATAATGAAAAATTACACCCCTGGTGGAAACTAATATTTAGCTTTCCTTACTAGAATGGATATTAATAAATATGTTTTGCAATTTAACAAACTGTGTGGGATATTTTAGTCAGCCTCAACTGAATTTTAATGTCTTCCATTAAATAGAAAATTCTGCTTTGCTTTTTGTAAAATAAAATGTTACCTATTCTGGGGGTGTTTTCCTCACTAAAGGATTTAGCTAATGTTACAGTATTGTGCTTCTTGGTATTTCTATTTGGTCCCTCTCCCTGGCTGAATTGATTGTAGACACCAATATTAAACATTTTTTGCTTTAGCGATAATTGTATAGTACATGTTAGAAATACATGGAAGGAAAAACCCATAGCCTGGTGAGGAAATAATGTTCTCTATAATGCCAGCTACAGAACTAAAATTTTCTGAGTAGGCCCTGGATGCAGGCCATATTTAGAGCAAAATATAATATCCTAACAACAAAAACAAAAATGCTTTTTCATGCCATTCCTTGTTTATCTACTTTTAGTGCTCCCACATCAGAAATGTAAAGAACACTTTATATGCCTGAAAGGAAATTACTTGAAATAATGAATGTATGTCTTGTATTAAAAACAAAAATGACTTTAAGTTAATGGTCCTCCTGATGTGGGAACAAGCCTACTTTGTAAAACTTGGTAAGCTTTCCTTTAAAACAGGAGAGCTATTCATTGGCTTGAACAGACCATCCTCTTATCTGTTGCTGTGGTTTACATAGCCAAAATCGTGCCCTTTCCCAATGCTACTCGTAGCAAAAGGCATTGTTTTAGAACATCCATATCTTTAACAGTTTCGCATTAGATGAGAAGTACACCATAACAAATATTAGAGAGCAACGGACTAGTCAGCTCACTTTAGGCAACCAGGTTATTTAACCAGGACCACTTGCAGAAAAGCTCATTAAGTAGTAAAACACCCAGTTAATTTTAATCATTAATTTTAAACTCATGTCTTGTGTTCACTATATTTTAATATTTGTTCTGTGTATTTTAATATATGTATTTTGTAGAAATATATTTGAATATGTGTTTTTTAAAATATAATGTTTATGATGATTATATGTTTACAGGAGAGACTGGTAAGAAATAAAATTCTTATATTTCTTATTCTTCTTCTTTGACTGCCCAGTAAGCTTTCCTACTTGTAGCATAATTGTGTTCCCTTAAAATACTTTCCAGTAATAACTAATTTACTCAGACTGCAACTTAGGTGATAGGAAAAGTTTTTAATAGCACCAATTGATTCTGAATCTCCAAGGTGTAGAAGCTAATTTGTGAGGGCCTTGCCACTGGCTCTCTCTTCTCTTTTAGCCAAGGATAATTACAACTTCATCAGTGATTGTTCTGATCAAATGCAGGAATTGGATAGTCTTTGACTGTGGAGAACTTGGAAAGGGCACTTACATACCAAATAGATCCAGCAGGATAGAGCATAGGTTCATTTGCAGTCAGGAGAAAGAGTACTGCCAGAAGCAAAGCCAGAATATTTGGAGAACAATGGAGTTAAGCAGAGATACTTAGGCTGAGGCTATATCTACTGGATAAGTCTGGTTTAAAAGTTCTGGAACTTCTCTGATTCTATAAGAAGCAACTATAGCAACTAAAGTGGAATCATAACGCAATAATTGTGTAGCGTGCAATTATACTAATGAGTTTCATGTCTTGTCCTTCATGTATGCCTCCTTATATCTAAGACTACATCTACATGGACTCACTGTCCAATTGGTTTGAGAGGTCCACAAAATGATTGGATGGATTCACAGAATAACTACTTTATCCAGCCATTAATTTATTACAAAGCATTCTTGCATCTCTAGAGCTGGGGTTCTCACACTTTTTCAACCGCAGAGCCCCAGGGGCTCCATGAAGCCTAGTTTGAGAGTGATCTCACAATTCCAGTGGTGTCCACACTGTCAATGGACCCACCACTGTGTCACTATCAGCAAGCAGATCTCTCCCAGAGTCATGGTAGTGCTACTGCATTTCTGCTAGTAACATTGCACCTCTTGGAACTATAATGGTTTCCTCTCTGGTTCCCTAACTGTTGGACATTTTAAAAATACTTCTTTCAAAAACCAATAATGTACTTTTACAGTCACTTCTACATCTTTATCTTCTTCTTCATCAGCAGGCTTCCCATGTTGCCTTTCGAACAACGTGAGGAAGCAAGACAGCAACACTTCCCCCATGGGATGGAGGTCCAGATAAGTTGGCAAATGCAGTGCATAGAGCTATTGGCTATCCGCACACCCCACCAGGATCCCATAAATTTGTCATGATGCGGGATTAATCCTTATCCCTTTGTGATGAGGTTGGTAGAGTAGCAATGAGATCCAATGTACTGATGTCTTGCTAATGTATCCAAACTGTTTCAGACATAACAATTTTCATTTTACAATTTCTTGTCTCTAAGACACACAGGGAGCAATACTGTGAATGGGTATCCCATACTTCTTTGAATAGTGCAAGAGAACATTTAACATACCTTATGGATGGCAACAAAGATCTGCATAGTAAAAACAATGGTATTCCCTGTAGTAAGCTATGGATGTGAGAGCTGGACCATAGGGAAGGCTGAGCGAAGGAAGATAGATGCTTTTGAACTGTGGTGATGGAGGAAAATTCTGAGAATGCCTTGGACTGCGAGAAGATCAAACCAGTCCCTACTCCAGGAAATAAAGCCTGACTGTTCACTGGAGGGAAGGATAGTAGAGGCAAAGATGAGGTATTTCGGCCACATCATGAAAAGACAGGAAAGCTTAGAGAAGACAATTATGCTGGGGAAATTGGAAGGAAAACGGAAGAGGGGCCAACCATGGGCAAGATGGGTGGATGGTATCCTTGCAGTGACTGGCTTGACCTTGAAGGAGGTGGGGGGTGGTGACGGCAGACAGGGAGCATTGGCGTGGACTGGTCCATGAGGACACAAAGAGTCAGAAGTGACTGAACGAATGAACAACAATTGGTGGCTTGACTTGTTAATTAGACAAAATCACAGAGCTGGTCATATTGCCACTTCATCCTCGTAACTGCAGTTTTATTAATCTTTTAAGATGTGTGCTGAAGTTTGCACATGCACAATGTAGACTTTAAAAACAACAAGAACTCTATTTTATTTAAGCTGACTGCAAAACATAACAACACATTTTTTCAGTCTCCTTCAAGTTTTCAAACTGGGTTCTCATGTGATTGAGGACATACAGTGTGACAACCCCTTGTTGACCGGCCTCAGACTGGACAATCTTTCTATATCCAAACTGCTGACCCTCAATGCAAAGGGACCTTGAAGTTACCTCAGCCACTTCCATCTTATGGCAGGGTAGACTATCTCCTTTGTTAACCATTGAACTGCAGAGATTTATAATTTCTCAGTGACCACTTGACCACGCTGCCACCATTTATCGGTCTGACCACTGACCTTGAGGGCCACCACCAATAAAAGAATTAGGAGAGGTGTTTTTCTTTTAAGATGCAAACAATTTATTATGACACAAATGGGTACAAAATCTTGGTTGGTTTTATACTTCCTCAGAGGCACAAACTTATTCTGTTACACAAAACACAATGGGGATATATTATAGGGTTTCCACTAAACCTCTATAAACCCCTGGACTCTTCCAACTTTAACTAGGGTCTCTACACCCATACAACTGGACTGCTCTCTTGCAGACCTTAAGACCAACTAAAATACTGAACTGTTCTCTTACAGTCCTCAGGACCAACTAACTCAGAACAGAACTCCTCCCCCTCTCATGTGGCAGTTGGCTTCCAACCGCTCTTTATCAACTGTAAAATTCAAACCTTGAACATTCTAAAAGCCTCTAGCCCTGGTTGCCATGGCGACAGCTCTTCAAAGCTTCTGCCAAGCCTCCCCTCTGTTTCACCCACAGCAACAATCCATAGAACATTCCCCCGAACCACACAAAACAACATACATTTAACATATGTCACACAACATTTACACACAAATAATCGACATCATTACATACAGATACTAGTGATTGGGGGTAGTGGTAGCAGAATTACAGAAAATATATGATCCACTAATTTTTAGAACGAATTTAACACTACCTATCTCCGAGAAGGGGAACTTATAGGCTAAGGACATAATTTGGTGCACACAAGTTCCCATCTGTCCTGTGTAAGCTGTTTCTGCCCTTATCATTGTATTTAAAGCTGAAGAGAGTGTGAGCTGGAAAAGTGGTCCAGTCTTTGATTGGGTTAATGGTGTGGGAGAGCATGAATTCTTTAATTGATCAGCAGATTTGTTACTTTACATGAGAGCCTTCAAGAGCTGTGCAGGGTGGTAATCTTGATGGGTGCCACTTCTCATACCCAAATGAGAGAAGTTATTATCTGCAAAAATGTCCTTGGAAGTCCCTCAAACACAAAGCTATTACATGAAAAGAGCACAATATTTTTGTGGAAATGCCTAAATACTGCTGGAACTACAAAGAATACATCCTTCTAAAAACTAGGTTTTCCCCACATTTTTGTGCATGCCCATGTATGGCAAAAATGTTCTAAAATATTCCCCTTTCCTGTTGCTTATTCAAAATTTTCATTTTGTGTATGTCTATCTATCACACATGATTAAGAGCTAAATCTAGACATTCAGGAAACGCGTATCTACAGTGATAGCACATTGATGATAGACAGCCAGTCAGATTGTGCTACATCATAACATCACGATGCCAAATCTAAGTGAAGGCATTAATAAAGTTATTGTTTAACAGCTCAAAACATACTTTAGTGAAATGAATAGGGGTTCTGATTCCTTTTGTCATGTTTTCATGATTGCTAACTGCTGCTTTTTAAAAAATGAAGTGAAATTGGCGACTCTCATTAAAAACTTTTAATGAGAATAACCAACCTGAATAAAAAAAGGTCTGGAAGTGTTAGAGTTATCATATCAACTGCTATTTTATCTACTATGTTTTCCTTTATTTGTTGGAATTAGTTGGAGCCTGGATGGTGTAGTAGATCATTGACCTCTTCACATGGGGCTAAATTTGGTGGCATGCGCCGATTTATCCCCGATCACCCACCGAGCTTGCCGGTTCCCATCAGATGACACTGGCATGGCTCTGTGGGTGAAAACACTTGGTGATCCTGGGATCACCATAATTTGAAAACTATTTGAAGGTACACAACTACTAGTTAGAATTAAGCCAAGGAAAATAAAACAGGAAGGGATATATGTCTAAAGCAGCATTGGGGCTAAAAAAAAATCAGTAGTTTGCATGAAAAGAATTATATCTAAGCATATCTTGCTTCCCAGAATATTTTATTCAATTACTAGAGTTTCATCTTGAGTTTCAAGATGAAATATAAAGAAGTAACAGGAGAACAGAAGAAATAATACACAGGCTCAGGATGTGGACAAGGCACAAGTGATATTTAACAGCATGTTCTGTTAGAGTAATTATCTAGACCATGTCTATCAAACTCATTTTCACAGAATGCCACATCAATCTTCTGCTTGCCTTCAAAAGACCATTTGTAATTGTAAGACTGTATACAGGCAGTCCCCAAGTTATGAACAAGATAGGTTATTTAGATTTCTTCTTTTTTTAAAATAAAGATTTATTGGGGTTTTGGCAATGACAGTCGAAAGTGGGAGAACAATTTGGAGTATAGGACAGTAGGAAAGAAGAAGGTAAAAGAGGGGGGTGGTAGGGTTGTGGGGGGGGGGGGGGTCGAGAGGGGAGGGGGCGATGGGGGATGGGGGGGGCTTCCGTAGTCTCTATATAGTTCCTTGTGTACAGTTCTTCGTGTGGAGGGGAGGGGGGACTAGTGGGGAGGGGGAGATGCGGCCCGCTCATTTGGCGAGGGTTCGTGGTGGTTTCTGATTACTTGCTTGATACTGGTCCTGTCATCTTTCGATTGTTTTGGGGGTGCTGGGCTGGTGTCCGGGCCCTCAGGTAGTCCATGAAGGGTGTCCAGTCCGTTCTTTTTACCCCTTTTCCCACTGACACGCTCATGTAGTAGGACAGCTTGTCCATGTTCATAATATCTTGGACTTTGTTTTCCCAGTCTTCGGTCAGGGGTACTTCCACGGACTTCCACTTTGTTGCAGCTGTAGAGAGATATAGAAACAACCACTCCGAATTCTCATCCAGGAGTTCCTTCTCGTCCACCATTCCCAGTAGGCAGGCCTCTGGCATTATTTCCAGTGTGGTCCTTAGAATCTTTTGGATACACACGTGAACATCTTTCCAGTACCTCGAGGCTTCTTGGCAGGACCACCACATGTGGTAGAATGTTCCTGTCTGGCTGCCATAGATTTCTTCTTAAGTACCTGTCAGAACAGGTACAGGTGTAATATGTGTGACTCAAGCTACACACACACACATGCCCCCGGTGGCACAGTGGGTTAAAGCCATTGAGCTGCTGCACTTGCTGACTGAAAGGTTAGTGGTTCGAATCTGTGGAACAGGGTGAGCTCCCGCTGTTAGTCCCAGCTTCAGCCAACCTAGCAGTTTGAGAACATGCAAATGTGAGTAGATCACTAGCTACTGCTTCCACTGGAAGGTAACGGCGCTCCATGCAGTCATGCTGGCCGCATGACCTTGGAGGCAACTATGGATAATGTCCACTCTTTAGCTTAGAAGTGGAGATGAGCACCACCACTAAAGTCAAACATGACTAGACTTAATATCAAGGGGAAACATTTAACTTTACTTTTATACACACACATGCTTTGGATAGTATAGGGAAGGGTTAATATGCCTGTGGTGTTTCTTTTGCTGTCTGTGACCCTGTTCAGAAGATTTCACCTCACTTTCAGTTCCTGTGAGAGTTTGATTTCTTTTTTAAAAAATGGCTTGTTGTTGAACAAGGGTTGGTAATAAAGCTTCAGTGGAGATGCCTTTTTCCCTTCCAAGGGGTAGCTTTCTTCTCACTTCCTGTTGTCTCACCCCCATTCTTAACTATGAGTCATTTGTAACCTGAGACGCCATATCACATACTATTCTCATCCATTCATTATGTTTTGAAAATAACAAACACAGAATAAGCCATTCTTGCCATAAGTTCAGTTTTGGTTGGTGTTTTACCTCTTTTATAATAACTTTGGGCAGAAGTAAAATTGTTAAGAGTCCTTTTTGAAAAAAGGGGTATTGATAAGGGAGAAAAAGAATACTGCAATGATCTTATTAGTTTTAAGACTAGACTATTAGGCTTCATTGAAGTCAGTTTCAAAGGCCTCATCTCCTCATGACTTTACAAAACATTGGCTAGCAAAAAGTGCCTATTTGAATAAGTGATTGTCACTCCAAAGAGAGTGTGCAGCAGATGGAGATGGTGGACAGGCAACTGTTGAACTTGCAGAGGGGCAGGAGAAAAGGAGAGAGAATTTGGAAGTGGGAGGAGGGAAAGTAGGCAGGCAGTTGTAAAGCAGTGAGCAAACAGCAGTTTTATCCAGCAAGCCATTGTAAGAATTTGGCACATATGATCTAGCTAGACTGTGTTGGATATTATTGGTCAAGATGTACACATAGTTCTCTGAGAGTAGTAATGAACCTCAATTCATATCAGTGCTATTTATAGCAATAGGTTGTTTTGCAATTCGGAATGATATCAGAAATATGAGATAGACAATGCTAATGCTTTGCACTGGAACGTTTTACCAACATTTGAATGGTATACTTGCTAATCTGTTACAGCAGCTGTTGTAGACAGTACAAATGCCAAGCCACTGTAGTCGAGCGCATCCCATATTGTATCAATTACTAGACTCCCTGGAGGAAGGAAAACTGGAGAAGTTGGTTTAAAGCTGATCAGACAAGGAGTAGTGAACCAAGACACCTGAGGACCTGAGCCTTTACATCATGACTGTCACCCAAGTGCATCTTTGCGTTCAGCCTTCTGACCTGCATTCAAATGTACAGACAAAGGAGAATGAGGAAGCCCTGTTTTGCAACAAATTGTCTTGGCTGGCATGTCATATACAATATATTAAGCTGCCTTCTACTCTGTCTAGCTTGGCTCTCAAAGTGAAAATAATCTTTTCTGACTGGCAACATTTTCCCAAGGTCTCAGACAAAAGTGTCTTCCCAGAATATCCTTTCACCAGAGATGCTTGATATTGAATGCAGGATCTTATAAAGTTAATAAGAAAAACAAATGATGTTGTGTTTTGCCACTGAGCTGCCTCTTGAGGGTAGAGTCTCTATCTTTGCTCATATACAAGCTTCTAGGTTAGGCTGGGACTTCTCTATGCTAAGCAGCACACTTTAAGGCACTTCCAAACTGCTGGCCAATTTCACACAGGAGAACATCAATTTTCCAACCTCAAACACAATGAAACAGACCATGAAAACAAAATCTATTTCTGGAGAGATTGAAAGGTTAAAAGAAGGTGTAGCATAGGATGTTCACAAACAATTTCTCACCCCTGTTATAAAACTGAAAATTGACATCAGATGCTTCGCCCCTGAATAAAAAACAAACAGCTGATGTATGAAAGGGTGGGTTGCTTAAGCCATTTCCTTCTTGCCAGCTTTACTTTTAAAAATATTGGCCTCCCAGATTGCATTCTCCACCTACAGACTCTTACAATCTTTTCCCCATGAAAAAAGAAGGCTGGTAAAGGACATTGTTAATGGATGAATAATGAAAGAGGGAATAGCTAAGAATTAGAAGTGTAACTTTTTACTAATTTTTCTTCCAAAAGAAACAATGAGCAATTTTAGCCATTTTCTTCCCACTGCAAGAAAGTATTTGAAAAACCACACTGTTTCCAATAATAACATCCTTGGATCCTTTTGGCTATCCACACAGCCAGGCCATCCAAGGGCACACTGAGGCTGCTACTGATTCTACCTCTGCAACACAGCCAACAAGCAGTTCTCCCCTAGAGGTTTGTTGGCAATGTTGTACTTTTGGTTACATGGCTTGGTACCAGAAATAACACAGACATGTGAGTCACATTGTCTGACTGGTAAGGAGTTGCTTGCTGGCAGTGATGCAGTCGTGGATCTGTTGGCCTGGATCCACACACCCAAAACTGTGTGATTACTTTGGACCTTTCAGGAAGCTCCACGGTAAATCCAGAGATACAGCTTAATAGTTGGATGCAGCAGCCGTGTTGTAAAAACTCCACAGAAGCTGAGAAGTGAGTCCATTTTACACAGAAATTCAAAATGATGGACCCAAGTTTAAAGCAGTATATTTCATGATGACAACATGTTACAATTGCACAAGAAGGTACAAACAGGTTAATGAGTTATCAAGTTTTACTAACCATTTTGAGTCAGAAACAAATCTAGACAATAGCTCCGCAAATGTCTCACTTAGATTAAGGTTATGTTACAGGATCACAATCTTAAGAATGGCTGAGGTCAGGGGCCGTTCGAAACTCTATGCCTCGGCCTTTCAATTGGGCAAAGTTTCATTCATGTGTGGTTTGTGGTTGCAGAAATATAGTGAGTTCAAATCAGGCCTATCTTTTTTTTTGGAAACACCCTGTATTTTGGTTGTAGACACAAATTCTAAGTCCACAGCTACAGCAATTTCTGCTCAGGGAACAGTTTTTCATAGTATTTCTGCATAGAAATATTTTCTGCATTGAAAATGCTCTTCTTCGTACCAAGCAAGCACATATTAAGTCCTGATGTGCCTGATATTCTTCCCATTAGAGTTTATTGACACTCAAAAAGCATGTTTTGGGAGCATTATTCAAATCTGCTACTGTGGAATTGGGTAACTCTCAACAAAAGTTCAATGTAGGTCTTTCATTTGCTGTGGCTCTACATCTAAATAAATTCTAAAAGTGAATAAGCACCAGCTCGATAGAGGGGGATCGGTGCTGTTGGTGCTTCTCGATTTCACAGCAGCGTTCGATACTGTTGATTACGACCTATTGATCCATCGTCTCGCCATATCGGGAGTGCGTGGCCTGGTCCTCAAATGGCTCGACTCATTTCTCCGTAACCGGAAACATTGTGTGGAGTGTTCGGCCCAAGTCTCTGAAAGCTCCCCCCTTTTGTGTGGGGTTCCCCAGGGTGAAATTCTTTCTCCTCTACTTTTTAACATCTATGTTCAACCACTGGCCAGCCTGGTATGGAGTTTCGGCCTGGAGTGCTATCAGTACGCTGACGACACCCAGTTACTTCTGCACCTGGAGCCTGGGATAACCGCAATACCGGACAATTTCATCTTATTTTATTTATCTATTTATTTATTATTTCGATTTAATAACCCGTCCTTCCTGAGGCTCAGGGAGGTTCACATATAAAATAGGAAGCAGTGACAAAATGGTTACGTGCTAGTAGACTGAAGGTTAATCCAGCAAAGACTGAGATCCTGTGGCTTGGCCGCCTGGCAAAAGTGATGCATCCCCTCCCCACTTTCGATGGTGCACCTCTAGCGCTGTCTACCGCCATCAAGAGTCTTGGTGTTGTTTTGGATCCACTGCTGACAATGAAGGCCCAAGTTGCCACTGTCAGCAAACAGGCCTTCTATCATCTTCCCCAGGCGAGGCAGCTGGCACCATACCTCACAAGAGAGGCCTTGGCAACAGTCATTCATGCCACGGTTACATCTAGGCTGGACTATTGTATTATGCTGTACATCGGCCTTCCTATGTCTATGACCTGGAAGATTCGCCTTGTCCAGAACATGGCAGCCATGCTACTTACACAAACGCCCATGAAATGCCACATAACACCAACTCTTCAACAGTTGCATTGGCTGACAACAGAATACCAGATTATTTGTAAGATCCTGGTCCTGACTTTTAAGGCCTTGTATGATCAGGGGCCGTCATACCTCAGGGACCGCCTTTCCCCCTACGGCCACCAGTGGTCGCTTCAACCCTCTCAACATAATCTGCTTTACATACCAGGTCCCAGAGAAGTACACCTTGTTAGCATGAGGCATAGGGCCTTCTCAATCTCTGCCCCGGCCTTGTTGAACTCACTGCCACTGTATATGAGAGCTATGCACGACCTGTGGCCTTTTACCCAGGCACTCAAGACTTGGCTATTCAGTAGAGCATTTGACTTGTAATTTAACTTTTATATCTATGATCTGTGTTATTTTTTATCCTGTCTTTATTGTTTTGTAGAGCATCCTGGGTGGAGGGTAATTAATAAGTAATGAGGAGGAGGAGGAGGATACTCAGGGCATCCTGCTTAATACAAATATTAAAATATCATGCTTCTTTTTGGCACTTCTGGGGAACAGAAGAAAGCTAATTCATTTACAAGATCTAGTTTTATACATCCACTTGCACATCCCCAGGTTCTGGCACAAAAAAAGTTCTCTAATTCCACTGCCCAGGATAATAGGCATTTTTTTCTGGAAAGACTCTGCATATCACATTTCTTCTGCATTCTAGTTCTTCATCATATCCACCCAAGTGTAGGACCCAGTTCTGATTGAGATGTAATGGGAAGATATTTGTGAAATAAATCATTCATTTGCTTCAGAACAGTGTAACGGCAAAAGTGTTCCCAGCATTGTCCCAGTTTATGTAATTAGGGTTTTTTTTATTAAGCTTTGGTTAATGATGTGACAGCACATAATTTAGAGGAAGTGACTTGCATCAAAACAACACAAACAACTTCTGCAAAAGCAGTGAACTTTTCAAAGGGCTTTTGAAATATGGCTTAGTGATTAGTCAATCATATACTTCTGAGGGCACCCCCCAGAGCTATGTTTTTTTATTAATTAACCTGAAATGGTGTGAGCAGAAAGTAAAAGTGAAGCATTGCGCTATTGCCACTACTCCTGAACACAAAGTATAGAACATCTCTCATACAAATCCACACTCATTACTATTACTTAATTTGCAAAAACATTGTGAACCTGATGATGGTCATTAGTTGCATTTGTGATTTTAACTAATTAAAGGAACAGCTTTTCAAAACAAACACATGGAAAATATTTTCTATCTCTATGCTGTATATGGTATGTGCTAACAAAGAAATGGTTCGCAGTTTGGGGAAAACTAAGATGCAAGGAAATAGTAAAGCAATACCTATACAGTAGTCATAATAATGCAATGGACACAAAACTTTTATTATAACCCAAGAGTGAATTTTATATCTCCTAATCTTTGGAACAATAAAATCATATAGAACCAAGAAAATCATATGGTAAAATCATCCGGTAAACATAAACTCCAATCTCAATAATTTTTCCCCTAATCTTTTTGTCTACCCTACTAATAAAAGGGATTTTTCCACTTGTATTTGAGTCCACCACAAACTTTACTTTTCAGCCCATACTTTTAAGTCATATAGTAAATATAATATATGTTGTACTATATTATGTACCAAGTTGGAATGTGGCCTTTTCAACCTGCCAAGGCAATTTGTACATTATCAGCATAGTGTCCCATATTTGTGTAGTTGGTTTTTATTAGTTATATAGGTTATAGTTTATGTATTTTTGGAGTCTTCTCAGTGTACTGCAAGGGGACAGATTCAGCAGATATCTGACCTTACATCAGGGATAGACAAAGTCAGTGTGTGAAATTAGTCTCATCCACTACTGCTACTATGACTACCAAGTCCTTGATCTCCTCCTCCTCTTCTTCTCTCAGTCCCATTAATCTTACTGTGGATCTACAGTTTATTATTCCTTGTTCCCTCAGTGGCCTCTTGCTCTTCACGACACAATCAAGTAGCAATCAGTCTCATTTTGCATTAGCTTTTTGGCACCACTTTCCTGGCAGATGTGATTTCAAATAAGAACAGTAGCAGAAAAAATGCCTTTATGGCTCTCAGCAGACCACTTACAGCAGACAGCTGCATAAACTGGTGATATTCACTTGGTATAACTCACAGACATTTTGCCCTTCATACCATCAACATTGTTACACTTGCTTTCTGTTTCCTTGATTGGCTCCAGTCTCAATATTTCCCCCCTAATCCTTTTGTCTATCCTGCTAATAAAAGGGATTTTGCCAATTTTGCCACAAATTTTACTTTTCAGCCCATAATTTTAGGTCATATAATCATGAATTTCACTTTTTATCTAATAAATATGTGTTTCTGGAAAACAAAGTGAATTTTTGAATAAGACAACAGAAAAGAGTCCAGAGTTAAAGAGTTCACCTTTCATATATATGTGGGTGTGTCTCCTAATGGGCCTCCTGCTTGCTTCCCTATTCCTACGTACAACCTTTCTGAAGTTGAATCTTTGTTTAAATCGAACTTCCTGAGGCCTTATAGTTGGGAACAGTTGGCATACTATTGGTCAGTGCTGAGTGTTTGGTCCCACTGATTTAGTGCATTGCAGCACAATGCTGTCACTCACAAATAAGAGATCTGGGTTATATCCTATATGCCATCTCCCACTGTTGCAGGATGGTTGGGAACTTCAGAAAGGCAAATCGGACTAAATTCTCAGACATGTTACATGACATGATCATATTGGTCGTGCCAATCCCTGAGGAATAAGAGCACTTTATCGAAACAGTAAAAACCTGCTCACGGGCCTCTATACCCACTACCTTCAGGGCATTTCTCCTGAAACAGCTGCCTTGTTGGAAAACTATTACAGGCTCCACAACAAAGAGCAAACTCTTCAGGCAGCGCAAAGCATTTTGTCCTCCATCTCTGAAGCCAAGAAAGAGCAGCGGATAAAGCTGATAACAGAGGTCAACATGGGCAGGAGCAGTCAGAAGGCATGGAGGCTGCTAAGACGGCTGACCAATAATACCACACAAACTAATACCCATGCCAACATAAAGGCTGATCAGATAGCACACCAATTCTTGAAGAATATGAAATCCAACCTTGCCACCAAAGTACAAAAGAAACCAATAGTCAGACAACCAGATAATGAGAAGAACAACCTTCCTGAACCTTTTACATTTACTGAATTGGACATGGCTCTCAATAAATGTAAAAATGGTAAAGCAGTTGGCCTGGATGGTCTACAGATGGAACAAATTAAGAACTATGGTTCAAAAGCAAGGTGCTGGCTGCTGGAGCTGATGAACAACCACACTGCATCCTGTCAGATCCCCAAAATCTGGAGGAAAGCAAGAGTCATAGCCATCTTGAAACCAGACAAAGACCGTAGTGATCCAAAAAGCTATAGACCAATCTCCTTGTTCTGCCATCTTTACAAAGTTCTGGAGAGACTTATTTTGCATAGGATTATGGAAAAAATAGACCAGTTTCTGATTCCACAGCAAGCTGGTTCAGAAAAGGCAAAAGCTGCACATCACAAGTACTGAACCTGACTCAGCACACATAAGATGGCTTTGAAAGGCAGCAGATGACAGGAGATGTCTTCATAGGCCTGTCAGCAGCTTATGATACTGTAAACCACCACCTCCTCCTGAGAAAAATGTATAATATCACAAAGGGCTACCACCCCACCTGCCTCATAGGAAATCTGCTACAAAACAGGAGATTTTTGCTGAGTTCCAAGGCCAAAGAAGCAAATGGCGAAAACAAAAAATGGCCTGCCTCAAGGGAGTGTGCTTGCTCCATCAATGTTCAACATTTGCACAAATGACCAGCCACTGCCAGAAGGGACAAAGAGTTTCAGCTACAGTATGCTGGCGATCGCGCCATTACCACTCAAGCAGGGAGCATTAAGATGGTTGAACCGAAGCTCTCTGAAGCTCTAGGTGATCTTACTGCCTATTACAGGGAAAACCAGCTAATTCCTAACCCATCTAAAACACAGACATGTGCTTTTCATCTTAAGAACAGAGAAGCATCCCGAGCTCTGAGGATTACCTGGGAAGGAATCCCACTGGAGCATTGCAGCACACCCAAATACCTGGGAGTTACCCTGGATCGTGCTCTGACCTACAAGAAGCACTGCCTGAATATCAAGAAAAAAGTGGGTGCTAGAAACAATATCATACAAAAGCTGACTGGCACGACCTGGGGATCACAACCAGATATAGTGAAGAGATCTGCACCTTTGCTATGCTACTCTGTTGCTGAGTATGCATGCCCAGTGTGGAACACATCTCACCATGCTAAAACAGTCTTCATGTCTTAATGAGTCATGCCGCATTGTCACAGGGTGTCTGCATCCTACACCACTGGGGAAATTACAGTTTAGCTGGCATTGCACACCTGACATTTGCCGGGATAGCAACCAATAGTGAAAGGATCAAGCCAGTGACATCTCCGGCCCATCCCCTGTTTGGGTATCAGCCAACACGCCAACAACTTAAACCAAGAAATAGTTTTCTAAGGTCTACAGAGTCACTCACTGGAACACCTCAGCAAGCAAATGGCAGGCTAAAAGCCAGAACCTCAATCAATGGCTGATACCAAATTAGGGACTCCCTCCTGGACACACAGAAAACTGGGTGATTTAGAAGGCGCTGAACAGACTGCACTCTGGCACCACGAGATGCAGAGCCAACCTTAAGAAATGGGGCTACAAGGTGGAATCCACGACACGTGAGTGTGGAGAAGAGCAAACCACAGACCACCTACTATAATGCAACCTGAGCCCTGCTACATGCACAATGGAGGACCTTCTTATGGCAACACCAGAGGCACTCCAAGTCGCCAGCTACTGATCAAAGGACATTTAATAGAATACCAAGCCTGCAAACTGTGTGTTTTGTTTGTTTGTTTTTAATGCAATACAACTGTTTGGTTCACTCCTGACACGTTTGGTTGGGGGGCTGAGACTGGGTGGAAGAGGGTCTACCCTAGCAAATCTTTTGTATTATTATCCCAATAACCCCATTAATGTGGTATATAATGAGCATGGTGATCAGATCATGATATGAATAAACATAACAGTTTAAATAATGTACCAGTAAGGCCTTTTCGCGGACCACCCTGAGAATTTCGGGGGCTGAAGCCCCCTTAGCCCCCCCCCCCTGGCTACATGCCTGCCTGACATGATAAATAAATACCTACAGCCAGGTTATAAATACTAAAGCACTATCCAATATCAGTACATCTATGTCTTCTGAAATACATACGGTTAAGAGCACACTGCATTACAGTATAGTCCATAAGTCCAGTCAACCCTTTTGTGATGCTTCACAGGGTTTGAACAGAGTGGCTTTACCACACTAAAACTGGATTGTTGTACTTATGAAAGAAAAAGACTAGTCTCTCTAGCTCCCTTACCATTAATAGATAAACCATGTTGTCAACTGTTTCAGATCAGGCTCTTATAGTTAACAAATGGCAAAAATTAAAATAAAAAAGCCTTACATGTGAATTCCTGCAGACAACATGCATATATATTTTATACATATAGCTGAAATCTAGTCTAAGTCTTCCAATGAAAATTCCTACCATGTTGAACTAAAATGTCACAAGGGGTTTGTTTGAGAGTTTCCACCATCTTGCACAGTATGTTGTGAAACTGTTGTGTGCAACTGATTACACAATAAAAGCATGTACCAATCCTGAAAAGCACAGCTACTGATACACACGTCTTCAAAGTAGGGCATTGATTTAGAGTGCATTTGCATTGTGGAATTAATGCTATGGAATCCTGGAATTTTCAGTTTGGTGAGACAACAGCACTCTTTGGTACAGAAAGCTAAACACCTTGAAAACTACAAATCCTAGAATTTCATAGCATTGAGGAATGGCAGTTAAAGCAGTGTCAAACTTCATTCATTCTATCGTGTAGATCAGTGGTTCCCAAACTTTTTTGGCCTACCACCCCATTTTCAGAAAAAAAATTACTCACCTCCCCCCTAGAAATTATTTTTAAAATTTTAATGGCAATTAAACAGAAAGATATATGTATTAATATTTCTACCTATTTTGTAAAATATAATAAAGAAAGTTGTAAATTAGAAACATTGAAGTTTGAAATTATGAAACTATTTATTGAACTTAAAATAGAAAAGTAATACAAAAAAGTTAAAACATTCAAAATCATCTTAATGAGAAGGATGAACCTGGTATGCTGCTACCAATCTAGTAATCCTCGGCTCTATTTTTGTCAGCAGTAATCTCAAATCATCGTGATTGACTATTTTGCAATCGGTTTCTTTTTTTGTTAATAAATTGGTTACCGCACTGAATCCATGTTCCACTAAATATGTTGAAGGACATTATTATTATTGTTATAAGACTCAACCAGTTGGAAGGGAACCCCAAAGGTATTATTATTATCCCTTGCTTGGCGAGAGGAGGAGGAGGGAGCAGGAGAAGGGAGGAAGAGAGAGAGACACACACAGAGAGATGGATGGTAGCCTGTCACCTGGCTCACGCCATCGCCCCCACCGCTCCCTTACAGGGGTTCAGCCCCCCAAATTCTCCTGGGCCTTCCAGCGCCCCCCTAGATCGCCCCATCGCCCACCAGGGGGTGGTACCACCCACTTTGGGAACCACTGGTGTAGATGAACCCTTAATTGTATATAGGCCATCATCACTGCTTGTCTCCTGGAAATTGATATGGTGGTTTTGCACTGTGCTGGGTGCTGATATCTTCTGAGCTTTGTTTGGGATTATAGCACACATTAACAGACACATGAAGTTTGTGATAAACTTCATTAAAACACCTAAGCAATGTTTTCTTGTTTTTCAAAAATGAGATGGATTTAATTCACTTAATGGTTGGTGTGCTTATAGGATCACTCCTTCATACATAAACATGAAGAATTATTATCCAATGTTTCCCTCTCTCTATATATGTGTGTGTGTGTTTGTGTGTGTGTGTGTGTGTGTGTCAGCTCAATAACCTGCTAATTCAGTTATTCTGTGCAAAACATTTTTTACAATGAAACCCATTTATAATATTGCAGGAGGTAAATCAGTGGGCAACATAGCTTAAACTAAGGCTGCTTGTGTCTGTGTTTATTTATTAACAGTGCCTCCCTTTTTTACAACTTTTATTTCTTCCAAGTTCCGGAGCCACTCCAAGTGATTAATAGACTTTATCATTTTCTACCTGCTGGGTGGATTAGCAGCAAACCTTTCCTGTAAGATCTGAGCCAAGTAACCATGGCTACATTTCAAACAGGACTGCAATCTCCAATCATTTCCAAAATACCAGAAAAAGCCACTCCGCTAATAATTTTGAAGTTAAATTACTCGAGAGGTATAGGTCGTATAATTAAATTTCTGGACAGGCCCTTGATTTCAATCAGAGGCTGACTGAGACTTTCTTGTTCCTTGATAGTACATTCTGTGTTATATTTCAGAATGCATTTCCTTCTTTATGCTCTTAAACTCCGTTCATTGCTTGTAATAAAATGTATGCAGTATATAGACATGTATCCCTGAAGCTCCAAGGTAGGAAAATTAGGACTAATAAAGGGAAATATTTCTTCACCCAGAGGGTCATTGGGTTATGGAATTTACTTCCAGAAGAGGTTGTGACAGCTTATATAATTATATTTTATATAATTACTTCAATTTAAATATTTAGAAGCTCAATCTTTTAAATAAGCACATCTGCTTGTTCTCACCTCGCAATGTTATTTTGAATTAATACTCATATATTTTTAATTACCTGGATTTGGAATACTTTTATGTTAAATTGTATTTTTAAAAAAGAAAAAACATAAAAGCTTGTTCTTTTTAAAGTGTAACTATGTGGCAATGGTCAAAACACGGAATTCTATTTTTGACCCCATGTCTCAGGCAGTCACACTGTACAGGTATGCACATAGTTCCTGTGTAAAATGCAACACTTGTTGATTTAAACCTTCTGCTACACAGTTTTTGCCCTCAAGTTCAGGGGACATAATTTGGAGAGGTTGGATTTCAATCATGTCTGGTGGTGATACTCTTCCAGAAATTCAAAGAAAGGAAGCCAATAGATCAGAGGTTGATCTCCATGAAGGCAAAGTTGGAGATAACACCATTCATTTTCAACCTAATCTTTGTCACACACTCACAACTATTATTTATTAATATCCCATTTTTCCCCCATGAGTGGGATTCAAAGTGGCATACAATGGTTAAAAATGGCAAAATTTTCGTAACACTAAAGAAGTCAACAAAAAAATGTATAACCAAATAAACCGATTACACACTAAATAAACCATACATAACACACTAAGAAATTAAGACAATTATGCCATGAAAAATCCCACTGAAGTTATCCATTAAAACATTTATACTAGAATCCTAAAAACTCAATTTCCTTTAGGCTGTACAAAAAGGATTGCCGGGTCCAAAACAGCATTAAAAATGTCAATTACCTGTAACTGTCTGGTCATTGGCTATGACCGATCTTCAGAAAGGGCCTGGTTCCACAAAAAAGTTTTAATTTGTGGATAAAAGGCCAGAAACTATAAACATTTTTCAACATACAACACATTTTTTGAAATCTATTAGGAATGGTCCATGCAGAGAAAAAAGCTGCTCTTGCTCTGCTTCTCTTTCCCATCTGACCTCTCAGTCTGAAGTATTGATTCTTTGTGCAATGAGATCAAACCACCAACATTGTGAATCAACCCTGGGAGCTGGAATCTCTGCCTATTCAAAAAAAAGCTATGCAAAGTTTTGGCTTAACTTATACCTGCTTGCCCTAGTCATATCCATGCACACAGACTGCGCAGGATTAGTATTCCGCTCAATTTTTCTTGCTGAATTCACAAGATTAAAGATGTGGCCAATATAGAAAGACATACATTGCTCTCCTCATACTACCCATAGAAATTGACTATTACATGATGTAACACTCATTTATCTATTCTGTTTCAAATACGGAACTCCACTGGACCATTGAAAATATTTTACAGTCAACAAGTGGAGAAAATACTATATCTCCATATTACCTTATAATGATATTCTCACAAACAATATTTGCATTGTTGGCCAAATGCCCACTTCTTTCATGATGAACACAGGCTGGATAAAGTGGAGAGTAAAGACAAGAGTACAGCAAGTCTATGAAGAAACAGAAAATTCTGGTATATAAAGGTGTCATTTTCCTATGGAAAAATAAATAGTAATAGCATTATATTTTTATCAAAATTATAAGCAACCTCATACTATCACCTTATTGAAAATGTGGAATCTAATGCATTTCTACTTGTAGATGACAAAAATATATCATGTACAGTGATAAACAATATGTCCAAAAAGAATTTAATAAGTTTTGTTTCCAAGATTTTTGAATCTTTGATCTTTCTCTCTTTGTTTTCCAAGATATCAAAGAAAATATTTAATTTGATATGTCACGTCACCTTAACAACTAAATGCTTTCTCACTGGCAGAAAGAGTAAGCTGCATGTCTAAACCATCGATTCTAGCCAATATCAACATTAGAGGATTAAACAGAACTAATGACAATAAACTAAACAGAACCAGTTCTTTCAAGATTCAAAATGGAACTGTTTATTGAATTTCACAAGGCACTATATTTCTGTGGAAAAGTGTAGTTTACCCTGCAGAAACTTATGTAAAGGGAAAGAAAGAGGAAAATAATAAAACATGGGGAGTAAAGAAAAGACTCTACATCAAATTATCTTTTAATTTGGAGAAAATAGGATCTTGTCTGTGTGAGGCAGGGAGATTCTATACGGATTTCTTTTCATTGGGTGCCAATGTGGCCTAATGTGCATACTATAAATCACATTATGAAGTTTCTCCTTTGTTTGCAATGATGAAAAAAGAAATTGCACTTTCTCAGTATCATCAATTATTGTGTTCAGTAGGAGAACTTTATTATTTTGCACCTCTCTTGTCAAATTCTTCATCTTTAAACAAAATCTGAAAGGGGTATATTTCAACGGGATTAAATTGTTATTTTGGATTGAGACCCTTAAACAGAAATAGTAAAAAAATATGACCCACTAGATAAGTGGTTCTCAACCTGTGGATCCCTACAACTCCCAGTTAACCAGTTGTTAGAATTTCTGGGAGTTGAAAGTCAAAACATCTGGGGACCCACAGGTTAAGAACCACTGCACTAGATGTTCTTGCACTCTAGTTTCTCGTGATTTCTAATCACTGGCTATATTTTTAGGGTGGATGGGATCTGTAGCCCCAGAACACCTGGAGGATTATATTTTTATGCCAGGGTGTGAACTATTTCAATGTATTAATTTATAACATTATTCTGTTGTCTTTCTCAAAGCATGGTACCCAAGACTTCTCACAAAAAACTATTAATTAAAACCTAACAATAAACATTTTAAAACTATTAAAATTATCACATCGAAATAGTATTAAGTCATTTTAAAAGTAACACAAAGATTAAAAATAAAGCAAACACCTCAAGTATGTTGTGAACCACCCTGAGCCTGTTGGAAAGGGTGGTATATAAATTGAAATAATAAAGAAAGAAAGAAAGAAAGAAAGAGCATTCTTGAGCAATCACATATTAATAGCATGTTCAGACAAACATGCCTGCTGGCAAAAGGAGGGCAGAGAAGGGGCCAGCCTAGGCGCCAATAAAAGGGAGCTCCAAAGGTAGGAGCAGCCATTGAGAAGGCTGTTGTGCCCTCACTAAGCAACCTGTGATGGTGGTGGGACCAAGAGAAAGCTTTCCCCTGAAGATCTTAGAGCAGGTAGTCCAGAAACGAGCTCTATAGGGCTTTATAGACCATGATCAGCACTTTGAATTTGCCCAGAAACGACCTGGTAAACAGTGAAGTTGTTTAAAAAAGGAAGTTAACAAGAACGATTTCAGATGCAGGGAAAATGTCAGGAGACAACACTGCTAGAACATGGCCATACAGCCCAGAAACCACACAACACCACAATGATTCTAGCTGTGAAATATAAGAAGGACTTAGACAATATAAGAAGGACTTTGTTTCAGATAATAGATTACAATTCTTTTATCTTTTTTGGCTGTTCCAAAAGGGACATGAAGCCAAAATAATATTTCAGCTTAATACACAGATACCCTGCCTGAAAAGCAAACATACTTTTTAAAAAGGGGATTGGAAGAATTTTCATTTGAAACAAAAGTATCAACAAAGGTATCACTTTAACTCACGTAAAAGATGTACTGTTAAGAACATCCACTTTATACCTAATTCATATTAGTTTTAGTTTTCCAGGGCATTTCCCAAAACTAAAGTATGCACAAAACTGTAGGCATGCATTTTAATGCAAATGACTAAAATACTACATACCTTACGCAAATAAACGTATCAGACATCGATTAACATGTGAACATTTTAAAGAGCAAAGAAATCATAATATTCTGCAACCCATTGTGAAACAAGGAACTCAAGAAGATTCAAATGGGGTTCAAAAAGAAATTTTAAAATTGAGGTAGAAGTATTTTTACAGCTCAATGGTAGTTTATTTTTCTGTCCCACAGAACTAACACAAACTCTATGCTGACCTTATACAGGAAATTTAATTGTCACATCACATTCCTCAATTATCACATAAAATCTGTACCATAGCCAGGATTTTGATTCAAGGGAGGAGGGGCTGAGTTTGATTGGGGGGGCTGAGTCTGAGTGAGAGAGGGTCTATCCTAGCAAATCTTTTGTATAATTACCCTAATACCCCCATGCACATGGGATATATTGAGCATGACGATCAGATCATGATATGAAAAAACAGTTTTAATAATGTACCAGTAAGACATTCTCGTGGACCACCCTGAGAATTGGGGGGGGGGGCTGAAGCCCCTCAAGCCCCCTGGCTATGGGCCTGCATAGAATATATCACACTCACACTTATGCACTTACCAACACCCCCCGCCCCACCCCCCACCCCCTTAAAAAATTGAGTAATGCAAATACAATAATTTTGGCATTCTCAAAATATCTCAGAAAATTCGGCTGAGAAGAAACCACCCTCCCTTTCACAGAACCATCTAAATCGGGCCTGCCCAACAGGCGGCCCGCGGGCCATACACGGCTCCCCAGCCCCTTTCCTTCGGCCCCCCAAGCTTTTTAATTAAGAAAAAATAGAAAATAAAATAAAATTAACCACTTCCGGGTTCCGGAGCAAGTCTCGCGAGACTATGCCAGCCACACGGGATTTCGCTCGCAACGCAGGCGTGATCTCGCGTTGCGAGCGAAATCCCGTGTGGCTGGCGTAGTCTCGCAAGACCTGCTCCGGTTGCCAAAATCTCGGATACAGAATCCCTGCGGCCCACACAGACGTGATTAGACCTTCTTCGGCTCCTAGCTCAGTTGGTCGTCGCATCTCTTGTGGTCTGGCTACTGGAAGGTAGGCTGAAGCAGGGGGCTGTTTTGCTGGGGTGGGCTCCTTTCTTACTTTCTTCCTCGCTTTAATTCTTGCTTTTATGTTATTTATTTATATTTATTTCCCTCCCATATGTATTCCCTTCCTCAATCCATCAATCTTTGTGTGTTTGTTATTTATTTATATTTATTTCCCTCCCATATATATTCCCTTCCTCAATCCATATTTCTTTGTGTGTTTCTGTTATTTCTTAATATATATTTCCCTCCCATATATATTCCCTTCCTCAATCCATATTTCTTTGTGTGTTTCTGTTATTTATTAATATTTATTTCCCTCCTATATATATTCCCTTCCTCAATCCATATTTCTTTGTGTGTTTCTGTTATTTATTAATATTTATTTCCCTCCCAAATATATTCCCTTCCTCAATCCATATTTCTTTGGCCCCAGGTGATCAGTGACCGGAATTCCAGCCACTGGTCCGGTAGAAGTTGGACAGCCCTGATCTATATAAATAAAAATGTAAATGTCTGTTTGTTCAAAACCTCAAATCTTCCAAAATACTTCGCCAATTGCTTTGAAATTTTGACACAACATAGAATTTGAATAGATGCATGTTTTTATGCTTTCACATACCTACTATTATATAATAGGTAAAACCTCAAATCTCCCAAAATTCTTCACCTATTGCTTTGAAATTTGGACACAACGTAACATTCTAAAAGGCACATGTTTTTATGTTTTTACATACCTACTAGTATACAGATGTCACATCTGTGACTGGTAAAAATATGGGTTTTTTTGGAAAAACATCACCATCTGCTGGACGTCAAAGCAACACGCGCTATTCTACATAATTTACGATTCTATTTCAATGTTTCTGAATGCATTGTTAAATTGATTTTTCATATATTTCAATTTACTTTCATTTTGATTTAATTGTTTCATGTGACATTGTGTTGGAATTGAGATGTGTCATTTACCGTAGCATTCATTTCATGAGTATAGTTTATTCTTCACTGCTCATTCTGCCCTGAAGGGGGCGAGATCTTTTTCACACTGACTGTTGTCTAGACAGGCATCACCAATTCTGTATTTTTGCATTTCATTTTTTTCTGCCTAACTGTTGTGTCTTACTTTTTTTTTTGTTGAAATGCATGTTGTTAGTTTTGGCCTAGCTCTCTAATCTGTTAAGACCATTTTGAATTATGATCCTGTTCTCGGGGGTATTGACTATGCCTCCTACTTTGATGCAATCTGCAAACTTGATAAACATGTCCTCCTTTATCTGAGCCATTAATAAAGATGTTGAACAATACTCGGCCCAGGACGGAACCCTGTGGCACTCCACTAATAACTTCTTTCCAGGAGAAAGAGGAATCATTGGTGAGCACCCTTTGGTATAATGTGGATGTTTTTAACCAGTTACAGATTCACCTAATAGTAACATTGCCTAGCCCACATTTGACTACTTTGTTTGCCAGAAGGTCATAGGGGACCTTGTCGGAGGCCTTGCTGAAATCAAGATATGCTAAATTCACAGCTCTAGAGGGTACTTTTTTGATTTCCCAGTCTTCCTGCTGAATGATGGCCCTCTAGTACTGTAAAAGGAGTTCAGATATTCCCTGTGGCAGTTGAATTGTCTAAAGGAGCACTGTATAGCTCTGGAAACGTCCTGAGGAAGCGTCGACACGACGCAACCCCCCCCCCCCGGTGTGGCATCCTCTCACTTTGAGCCATTGGCACACTTCCAGCTCAACGCACGCAGCCTAAGCGCCCCACTTGCTCCGCGCCCCTCCAAATTGCTCTGAGACTGTGAGTCACTTTGGGCGCTTATTGCGAACCTGCTTGCTGCCTTTGGAAACTCAAGCCACAAATCGGCCTCACTCCTTCGCTTCGCGCTAGCATTTTGTAGAACATTAACCTAACAGTTTGAATGCTATTTATATTGTGTAGAACTCAAACTTTAAATGTGTTGAACTAAATCAGGGCTGTCCAATTTCTACCGGCCCAAGGGCCGGAATTCCGGTCGCTGATGGCCTGGGGGGGCCAAAGGGTCTGCCTCCACCCATGCCTCCGCCCCCCTGCCCACCCCCACCCCCTCCCGGCTCCACCCCAAAATGAGGAGGCAGAAACCCCAAAAGGAGGAGGCAGCTGCGCAGGCCGCAGCCAGCGCTGCCTCCATTTGCGGCTTCTGCTTGTGTCGCATAGGCTTGCCGCTCGTCGCTCCACGCGGCAATCTCCGCCCGCCAGTGTCCTGCCGCCGTCACAGACTCCGTGACGGCAGCAGGACACTGGCGGGCGGAGATCGCTGCATGGAGCGGCGAGCGGCGAGCGCCCATGCGCACACAAGCAGAAGCCCCAAAAGGAGGCAGCGCTGGCTGCGGCCTGCGCAGCTGCCTCCTCCTTTTGGGGCTTCTGCCTCCTCCTTTTGGGGCAGAGCCGGAGGTCGCTGGCTGTTGCAGCGGCCGCACCGGGAGCTTACCTTCCTCTAAGCTCCTGGTGCGGCCGCTGCAGTAGCCAGCGACATGGCAGAAGGCACCTCGCCGCTCCCGCACTGCCACGCATGTCCGCGAGCCCCCCCTGCGAGCACCCCCCCGAGTGGCCCCACCCCCTGAATTTTTTTCAAAAATGTTTTTTTCAAAAAAATTTAAAAAAATAATTCTTCCAGGAGGGTAGGGTGGGCCGCGTCCAAGGGGTTGGCGGGCCGTGTACGGGCCGTGGGCCGCCTGTTGGACAGGCCTGGGCTAAAGAATGTGGAGAACTTGACTGTATTCATGTTATTATCTTCTTCCCGGGTTTCTGTTGTGTTTTATAGTAATCCCATTTAAACCGGGTTATTCCCACCCCCACCTTATACCAGATTATTCCCATTCATGTTTAAACTGGATTTTCCCCATTTCTACTGTTTATGACTGTTTATGCATTGTCAATGATTGTATATTGTAACTGAATATAGATTTATTGTATCAATGAGATTTTTTGAAACTTTTATTCACTTTTTGGAGTTATAAGAATTACTCTACTTGCCATACCCTTCCCTTTCTTTGAAACCCACAGCATTCCCAGCATCTACCAAACTTGTAACTGTATCGAAAAAAGAGATAAGATTAGTCTAGCATGAACTTGTATTTGAGAAATCCATGTTGACTTTTAGTGATCACAGCATTCCTTTCGAAGTGATTGCAGACTGCCTCCTTACCCAACTGAATTTTATTGTTTCCGTTTTTGGTGTAATTACAGCAGTAGGAACCTTTCATCTGTGATTCACTTTCAGATACAACAGAAATCAAAACTTCAGTTCTCTGAAAAACATCTGTCATCAGTCTGTTCTCTTCTTCCTCTTCAGCTTTTAGCAGAAAAACACAGGGGCTACAACACCAAGAAGGGTTTCTCCTTGTTTTGTTTTCAATGAAAGTATAAAACTTTATTTTTCCCCTTGCAAGAACTATAAGCTCTGGAAGGCAAAAGAAATCTTGCTTATCATCCAGAGATCATGCAGTGAAAGACCCTGTTAATAAAACCAAATAGTACAGAAGCAACAATGTATTAGAGATGGGGGATGGAAGCACTCGGTATTGGTTGAATAACTTTTGCCTTAGAATGATCTTCTTTCATTCTTTTATTCCTCCTAATAAAAAAAAACATTCAATTTTTTTACTGCAAAACTTAAATGTAATACACTTTTGTTTTGTCTGACAACAATGCTGCATATCTGGCATCGCCAGTGCCTGTTTGAGTCAACAGTAAAGCAGCAATATTTGGCTCATCTCCCCAAATGTGCGCATCTGATTAAAAAATATGCACTTAGTCTTTGTTGAACAAGGGCATATAACTCTCTATTAAAATCAAACTTTCACCTCAGGGAAGGATTACAATATAATCATCATACATGTTGAGAGTCACTTGACTGCATTAATCAGTTGAGTATGGAGAAGTCTCAATGGAATAACACATATGAAACTGCCTTATACAAAGTGACATTATGGTCCATCCAGTACAACAAAACTGATCTTGCATATTGCCGGCTTTCCTGAAACCCATTTCTAACCCTGCCATCTTTTAACTGGAGATGTCACTAAAGGACATTACCTATTAGGCTTGGGAGAAAAATATGATTTGCACAATCTAATAATATCTATGTATTTATTAATTATATGATATTAATAGAACAACAACCATTCTTCAGGATGTGTAGCCAAACTTACAGTAAGTCTCATTCTGTTACTGAGAACTGCATCTAAGCTCCCTTCCACACAGCTGTATAAAATCCAGAATGAACTGGATTATATGGTGGTGTGGACTCAGATAATGCAGTTCAAAGCAGATATTATGTATCACCTGCCTTGATATTCTGGGTTATATGGCTGTGTGGAAGGCCCCTCACATGGAAATTAAGATAAAAAGGAAATGAATCCTTATGTTATTGTTTTGTGTTTTTAAGTCATTTCTGACTTGTAGTGACCCTAAGGTGAATCTATCATTGGGTTTTAAAGGCAGGATTAAATCAGAGTGACTTTGCCATTCCTTTCAGACTGAGAAAATATGACTCCTACCTAGTGGGTTTCCATGACAAGCCAAAAATTTGAACCTTTGTCTCTCAGTGACTCAGGATGCATCTACATTGTAGAATTAGTGCAGTTTGACACCGCTTCAATTGCCTTGGTCCATTGCTATGGAATCTTCAGAGTTGTAGTTTTACAAGGTCTAGAGCAGGGGTGCTCATTAGGTAGCTCGCGATCGATGAGTCGAACCCGAGTCCATTCTGAGTCGATCCCAGCTGGATGGGGCGCTTCTGCCCTGTGCGTGTGCACCCTGTGAGCGGTGATGTTAGCGCCGCGTGCGCACTCCTACCGCCACCTCTCACCCACGCTGCACTTCTTCCGCGGGAAAGAGTCAGGGAGAAGCGGGACCTCCAGCGGTGCCCTGCCTCTCTCTCGTCCAAAAGCAGCTGCCAGCGAGAGAGAGGCAGGGCACCGCCTGAGGCCCCGCCTCCCGCTGCCTCCTTCCCGCAGAAGCAGCTGTCGGCGAGAGAGAGGCAGGGCACCGTCAGAGGCCCCGCCTCCCACTGCCTCCTTCCCGTGGAAGAAGCACGGCAGAAGAAGTGCAGCAAGGGTGGAAGGCGGCAGTGGGGGCAAGTGCGTGGCGGAGGACTGGGAGCACGCCAAGTAGATCTTTTGGACTTGGTAGCTCGCAAGGTAGCTCGCAAGCTGAACAAGTGTGGGCACCCCTGGTCTAGAACCTTCTCTGTGGAAGAGTGCTGGGTGCATCACAAAACTACAACTCCCAGGATTCTATAAGTTTGAACCATCATAGTTAATGGAGTGTCAAACTACATTATGGACCTCATTGGATGGCCTTCGGTTTTCGTTTCCATGTGCTTGGGAAATAGAGCCCCATGAGGGTCTCCCCAGAGGCCATCAAATGATGTAGGGGAAATTCACATGAGACTCTGTGGTGCTTCATTTCGCAAGTGCATGTAAACGGATATCAAAGGCTATATTCAGAATTCATGTATTACCTGACTCCAAGCAGCAGAGTGTGGGGAAAAGCAGGGAGAACACGAGGAAAGGGGCAGAAAGGATGTGGGATAGATTAACTCTGCGAATGGTAATAAAAGAAATAATGTCTCCAAGCTTTAGATAGATTACGGTATGTGTGTGGGTTTTTTGTGCACAGCAATTCTGTTGTCATTCGTTTCATTTACACACAACAAAGACAGGCAGCAGAAGCATCTAAATATTCTTTTGAAAATGTACAAAACTAACATTAGCATAAATATTTTACAAAGTGCAAACAAATGCTATGTAAAATAGCTTTTCAAGTCTGTCATTCTTGAAACAGTGTTTGTGTAAATAAAACTGACATCTCAATCCTTTCAAAAATCTGCGAGAAATATTGCAGTCACTTTTCTCTTTGGTACAGTATGACTCCAGGATCTGTGAAATGTATGTTCCAAGACTACCATCACATACAAACACCACACGGAAACCTGAGACTGTGGATAATAATAAATCCCTTATTTTGGCAATACTAGATCTGGATATGGACTCCTAGTGGTGCAGCGGATTAAATAGCTGAGCTGCTGAACTTGCAGACCAAAACGTTGGCGGTTCAAATCCAGGAAGTAGGGTAAACTCCTGCCGTTAGGCCCAGCTTCTGCCAACCTAGCATACAAATGTGAGAAGATCAATAAGTACAGCTTCTGTGGGAAGGTAATGGCATTCCATGTAGTCATGCTGGCCACATGACCTTGGACGTATCTACGGACAACGCTGGCTCTTTGTCTTAAAATGGAAATGATACGGCTTTTTTAGATGTTCTGTTCTCCCCCAATTAGGGGCCGGAGAGATAGCACAGTGGTAACAACAGCTGTTCTGGCAATCTGAAGATCTGAAGATTGCAGGATTGAATCCCGGGCTGGGTTGGACACCAGCTGTGAGCCCTGTCCACTGTTTACCCAACAGTTCAAAAACAAGCTGAGCTGTGATTAGATAAACTGGGTACTGCCAAAGCAGGGAAGGACCTTTTCAGCTGGAATGCAGAAAACAGAGGCTATCCGTCATGAGGATGAAGCAACAGCACCACCTTGTGACGTAAGATGCAATCACAACCTGTGAACATCATGAAGCAGCTCTGTGATGCAACTGTGAAGCAGCCAAAAAAAAACCCTTCTAAAAATTGTCCTGTTATATGTTATATGTTGTATGTAATTGTATGTGGAACCGGCAGGGACTGTCTGCCGTATGTGTAATGTAATCCGCTCTGAGTCCCCTTCAGGGTGAGAAGAGCGGAATATAAATAAAGTGTATTATTATTATATTATTATTATTAGATATGGAAATATGCCATAGAATTTCACTGGAGGACCTAAAGAGGCATACAAGCATATCTGGGGAGGGGGATTTATTTTTGGGACAACGAGTAAGTGAAACCATGGATAACAAATCTGTGGATAAGGGAGTCAACTCAACTCTGTTGAGTGAATTTATAACTTAGAAAATTTTGATCGGTGCTTCAAATTCAATGGGGATCGGCTACTTTCTGTGTGCAAATTACTAGGCTTGGTTGACCAAAAATGGTTCAAAATCGTTTCGGATGTAGGAGGCACTGGTGGTTCAAGTCTAAAATCACTTCCTTTAAAAAAAATTCAACAATTTCTGAAACTTCAGAATTGCTTTGTTAATGGCAGACACGCATGAGCAGTCAGGGGGGGAAACAGCACTGGCACTGGAGAAACTATAGGGGAGTCTCCCTCATTTTAGACCAATTGTGATCGTACTTGCTACAGTGGTAGAACACATGGACCACTCACCAAATTTCATAACTTTTGACTTATCTATGGATTTTTGGCAAATTTTGAAAGTTTTTTTTTATAAAAAGTTTTTATAGACTGACCCAGGTTCCCACTGGTAAGTGAAGTATTAGTTCCGAATGGAAATTTACTATAAGGCAGCCATGGCTAAGGGAGAGTGGACTGCCCCCAGAACCAAAAGGTCGTAAGTTCAATCTCCCTGCCAAGGAAAAAATTCATTTTAAAAAGCCATTTTAAAATAATAAAGAACATCTGTTCCTGGTTTGAATTTTGAAAGTGTTATTTCCTGTTTTTTGGGGCGGTCTTTACTTTGAAAGTAGTTGTTCAACTCCAGAAACTTTGTGTTAAATTGGGGGAGAACAGAAATCATATACAGACCTCATCAAGGGACTGACCCCCTTCTTTCGGATCAGGAACATGGTTTCCCACCAAAGGGAAGGGAATGGGGGTCTCAGGAGCACAAGACAATGAGACAACATAACACATGGGAAGTAGGAACACATAGGAAAAAACACAGAGCTTTTGAGGCAATTTTAAATGCACGAGAGATGTTGTTTCCCAAAGTACCTTTGCAAGCCAGACTCCCTGGCATATCAATACTAGAGGACTCTAAAGGGAGGGATGAAGGAAGGAATATCTTCAAGTTTTGGGAGCATCAGGGCTGGAATATCCCTACTACAGGGAAAAGAAGAACTGGCTTCCCACTTGTAAGACTGCTGCTTGGCCATTTTGGCTAATAAGCAGCAAGGCAATGTGGGAAATATAGTTTGGCTTTGTGAAAGGACCCTATGACTGTATCATGAGAGGTTAAAAATTCTTCCACACTGGTGCTATTTTCCAGTTAGAAATTCATCAGCATGTGTAGTCAAACTCACAATAAGTCTCATTCTGTTACTGAGAACTACAGCTAAGCTCCCTTCCACACCACTGTATAAAATCCACAGTGAAGTGGATTATATGGTAGTGTGGACTAAAATAATCCAGTTCAAAGCCGATATTGTGGATTATCTGCCTTGTTATTCTGGGTTATGTAGCTGTGTGGAAGGACCCTGTGTCTATTTTGAACCTAAACGGCTCAAAATTCCTTTAGCTTTGTCCAGTTCTTTGAACATAGTTTACATAGGAATACAAAGAGACAGTAAACGCAAATGGATAATCTCATATAACATATTACAGTCACAGATAAGAAAAAATCCAAATGAGGTTATAAGTGAAAAAGACCTGTGAAAGAGATCTACTTTCATTCATATTCCCTAACAATATTTCGCACTGAAAAGGCTTTTTTTCAATTTAGCCACCTTATAGATTTAGCAGTAATTAAAGAATTGTTCCTGCCAATTCAAATCACCTCTATTTGGCTCAAAATTCATTCTATTTCACATTTTAATGATTTTTTTAATTCAAAGAGTTTAGAGTGGTATATCAGGTTTCTTCATTAATATTGTTAACAACCCTTGAAAGACAGCTGGTTGGCTTAGTGGAAATTAAATCCAACACTTTAGTCACAGCTCACACTTGCTTTCTTCAAGTTAGAGGTGTTAGAGGTAGTAAGGTATAAATCATTTTCCTTACTTGTGTTCCCACAGTATTTAGCTGACATAACATGAACTATAACTTCCATCATCCCTGTCCAGAGATAAATTTATTGGAGCTATTTCCTAGAAAACTCACCCTACTACCCTGGAGTTTGAGTGGGTTTGTGGATCACAAATACATTCATATAGCAGCATATGCCCTGAGTGAAGGTTGGCATATGGCTGCTGCATGCTTTCTTAGAGATAACATGCCCCGCTCAAAGACTCAGCATCTGACTTTATTGAAAAGGAAAAAACCAAGTTTTGGTAAAGTGCAATGAAAAAATAATACAAATGTCAGTGTTTCCAAACATCAGGAACAAAAAAAAAAGAGTCAGAATAGGAAAAGTTGTCACACCAATGTGATAAACAACATGGAGTTGCCTGAAAACAAGGAAATATTTTCAGGCACCTTTCTTGAGAGCGCTATTTTTGTTGGCTGGAGGCCAGTTCAATATGCAAAGTATTGGCACCGGGAATGTGGCGCAGCTGGCTAAGTGTCAACTCCATAAGATCTCTCTGACCATTAGGTCATGAGTTCAAGGCCTACCCAGGTCGAGGTAGGTGTTCGACCTTTAAGTGTAGCCTGCTGTTGACCTTTGCAGCCCGAAATACAGTTGTCAAGTAGGAGATTAAGGTACCATATTAAGTGGGGAGGCAAATTTTGACTGAATTATGAGGCCATTAAAGAACTCCAGGAATGCTGAGGAATGCAGAAGGAACAACAAGGGACACTGGGAACTCTGAGAGATGAGGAGTGCGTCAGTTCCCCCTGGTGGCCAGAGTTTGCCTCTGTTCGTCTATATGTGTGTATGTGGAAACGGCAGGGATTGTCTGCTAAGTATGTGTACCTGCTACCTGTAATCCGCTCTGAGTCCCCTTCGGGGTGAAAAGAGCGGAATATAAATAAAGTAAATAAATAAATTAGCATCTCTTCGCATATATATGCATACATAGGGAGATACAGAAAGAAAATAATGGAAGCAGTTGGGCAACATAGACATGTTTAAGTAAAATTCAAAGGTAAGATAGGGGGAGTTACCATTCACAATAGCAGTAAATGGGGTGATGCCCGGCCTTGCTGTGCTAATGGTCACAATTGCTTTGAGAGATTATTGATTAAGATCTAAATTAATAGATTCAAGTCTTCTGATCAGTTCTAATTCTGCAATGCCCTCCATTACAAATAACTGAAAACGATTCCTCACTGTTCTTTGTAACTCTTCTCTGCCACACATTCAATAAAGGTAAAGCCCTAGCAGTTCCCTTCCTTATTAGTTACATAAGGGGTGGGTTGAGTGCATAAAATTTCAAAAGGAAATATCAAAATCTGTCTTACTAGAGATGTAAATTAGTAAAATGGGGATGCACAGCATACAACAAGTATAGGGCACGAGAGTCAAATACTGTCAAAGTAGAACAATATACACTGTTCAGTTGATTTCATAGCTATTCCACTGGCACACTTACTGAATGCCTAAGTGAGTTGAGTTTAGAAACTCCAAGAAGACACATTATTTATATTTATTTATTTATTTCTTCGATTTTATACTGCCACTCCCAAAGGCTCGGGGCGGTTTACAAAGAAGAGCAAACAATACAGAATTAAAACAATGGGTTTAAAACTCAACAATTTTCAAAGGCCTGCCTTTATATTATTACCATATTTAAAAAGTTTTTGAAACAGGCATCACTTATGGCTCAGTGTAAAATAAATTTAATTTCAACATGAATCCGAATTTAAAAACAAAGGATGTTTGTTTATCCTCAAGTGTGGATGACTAATTTTGGGGATGATCTCCAACATGAATTAATAATTTTTTTAATTTTTTTTTTTAAAAAAAGTTTTATGTGGTCTTCTTAAAATCAAGTTTTAAATGAAGAAAAAAATGTCATTTTGACTAATAAATATTCATTTTTATCAATTGAGGTATGTCAAGATATGCACACTTAACAGGCAATACCATCGACAGTTTGCTTTGAGAAGGAAAAATAATTCTTTTAAATTCTCCCTTAGGGCCACAAGCAACTTTCAGGTTCTGTACCAGATGCTCTTATTGGCTGAAATGTTCCGTCTGTCTAAAACCACAACGTTGAAAGGTTTACTTTCTATTTCTCATTTCAGAAATACATGGTATTGCATCTCCCCAAAAATTATCCAGGAGAAATGGAATAAGCAGAGAACCAACATTTTCAGTGAATAGCTTTCACCGTGGCTATGCCAAACTATTATGGAAGAGCAGCTTTTATTCTTTGTGGATCTAATACTAGATCCCTCCACAAAGTATTTACATCTAAATACTTTGTAAACCGCCCTGAGCCTCGGGAAGGGTGGGTTATCAAATCGAAATGATGAATAGATAAAAATAAATCTGTAGTAAAACAATTCATTTTTTCCCAAGAAATTAACAATGTATTAATAATATACTGTTTATGCTAATGTACATGTTTATTTTGTGTATAGGTCAATAATAGGTTTGGGGCTAAAATTAGGATTTTTACAAAGACCCACGAATAAGTCAAGGGTCATTCTATGGGGATAGCAACAACGCTACCGCAGGAAGCCAGATGCCCCCTGCTCCTTCTGGGCACCTTTTCCCCATTCAGACCTTAAAAAGAGACGAAAATGGCGCTATAGCAGACAGAGGACGGGTGCTTCTTTTAGGTTCTTCTAAGACAGAGTAAGCTCTCTCTTTTTTGATAAGAGTTTTGATAACTCGTATTGGTTCATAGTTAAGTGACCTCAGATTTTGGGGTTTTATTTTTTGACTAAAAATTCTAATTATATGAATGAGTGTTTAGGGTAGTACTGAAACATACATAAAACTGTAGTGGCAGATTACAAACTCATATCATTTTGGCATCAAATTATTTATTTTTATTCTTATTATAAAATAAGAATGAAAGATTCAGATTCAGTTGGAGACCATAGACAAAGACCACATATGATTAGATATTGTTTATGTGCACTTTGTCTTTTTTCTGCATAACTTTGAATGTCTATAAAATACTGATTCCTGAAATAAAAATTGATCTCAATCAGTGCTATGAGTAGATTGGATTGAAAACAGTGCTGGAACTTGATAGATCCCTTAGCCAAAAGTATTCTTTCTTTGCCTTTCTGATGATATAATGCTTGCTTCTGAGAACAAGGAAGAACTTGAACATCAAGGGCAAGCATGTTGTGACCAGTTGGAGCAATTTGGTCTTTGCCTCAACATCAAAGAGACAGAGTAACTGACGACCAAAGAGGAGGTGACTGGTAACATCCAGGTGGACAAGGTGGATCTCCCAAAAGTCAACACCTTCAAGTATCTCAGTGTTATGGAGGTGAGAATGCTACGATTTACAGCTGGCATCATACATCTTGACCACATCTGCAACAGTGACATCCAGCAATGCTTTGTCATTGCTCCAATTGTTGATAAGCTATGAGAATCATGCCTCAGATGGTATGGTCATACTCTCTGAGGTAAAGATATGTCAATTTGTAAGATTGCTCTTGACTTAGAAGTGCCTGGCAAGAGACCAAAGAAATGACTGAAGCAACACTGGCTGGACACATTGCACGATGATCTGAAGACTGATGGCATACACCCTGATCAGGTGCATGGCCAGGTGAAATGGCACCAAAAAAACCAATAGGGAAGACCCGGCCATCAAGCAGGAAAAATGCTGAAGAAAAATAAGTTTGTTTGCCCTTTTGCTCAGTGTCGGGGTTTATCCTAGCATTATGTATCATATTGAAGGTACAGTAGGGCTGATATTTCAGCTCCTATTCAACAATTTCATGTAAGACAAGAGATTACAAGGAGCAAAAACTATGTGGAAGACAAGACAGAAAAGGAATTTTACTGATGCAAAGCAAAAAGTCCATGGAACACTTAAGGTAACTCATCAATTCAAGTGTATCATAAAGCAGAAGACAATTTTCTACAATCAACATCTAAGGTACCTGTGAATAGGCAAGATCATTGAAAAGAAGCTGCGAGTGACAGAGCTGGTTGAGCAAAAGTGATGAAATATCCCCTGATGGTGATAATACTAAGCATAATGTTATGAGACTAAGCATAAACTATATTTTCTACACCTTCTGCCAAATGAGATTTTTCTCACCATTTTAGAATTGCCAGCACACCCTTTCGTTTCCATGGGATACCTCTGAGGCCCCTTCTACACTGTCATATAATCAAGATTATCAAAGCAGATAATTCACATTATCTGCTTTGAACTGAATTACCTGAGTCTACAATGCCATTTTATATGGATTTTATATGGCAGTGTAGAAGTGGCTTGGGATCCTGTGTAGGGTCACCTGTAGGGCAATTGCAAATGCTACTGTGTTGGGTAAATAGATAACGAGAGAATGTGTTCTATAGCAATCTTCAACTAGCTTGGTCTCAGTAGTTTCCAGGATACATGTTTGCTCATACAGAGGATAAGGGGCCCTGTGTAAAACCATCATCATTTACTGCACAATTTCACAGCAGTTTGAGAAAAACTCACTCTGCTGTAACAGTGATTACCGGCCATGATCTCTGCATCTGTTTTCCTTGTTAAGTCCTGAGAAATTTACATTTCATTGCTGCATCCAGTCTAGTAAACAACACAAATGGAAGACAAATCAATTTCTCACATTTCCCCCTCTTTTCAGCACAAATTATCCTGCAGTCTTTTCTTACCATTTCATAAACCAGAACACATGGATTTTGTTTTGATTACATTATTGTGCATAATGACTGACTTTTTAAATGTGTAGAAAGGGGGGGGAGAAAAACCCACTGTTGCCAAGAAGGCGTGCTTTTCAACCTGGGAGTTCACATCTGGCTACTGAATATCAGCACTTAGCAGAAAGCATAAAACAAAGCAGGCAAAATATATATGCCAAAATGGCTAAACATGAATTTTCAGTGTTTCTCATTGCCTTTCTTCACCATTTCCTCCCAGTGAGATGAAGCAGCATGGAAGGTTGGAAAATCCTAGTTTAATTATCCCCATCAGTCTCTGAGACAAGACACTTAAGGGTTTTTACTGCTGTAAACACTCCCTTGATAGCTGATAAGGAATCTGCTGAAAAGCTGTTTGTGTGTGTGTGGGGGGGGACATCTTGGGCACACCCATTAATCATTAGCACAGTACTGTACACACATTGCTACTGCACAAACAAGATATGGGTCTTCACTTTCTGATCATCATAATGGCATGGAATATTATAGGTGCATGTTGAGAACATGCAGATAACCAACAGTGTCTGGTGAAACATTGCAGCAGTTCCCTCCACATTATTTCATACAGCAGCAGTGATGTCCACCAGGAACTACACCCATACTGTAAATAAAGCAACTGTTCATAAAGGGAGATGCTGTTGTTGGTAGAATACAGAGACTATTGATCTCATCATACTTGCTAAAATAAATATCCTAGGATGCTTTGTGCCTTCTTTGAGAAAGGATCCCAGCACCAGCCATCACACACTGTTGTCTGGCTTCTGGCCAAGGCCCCACCCCACAACTGGGGTGGAAGTGTCCTTGGACACTTCTCTCTAAACATAGAGGCTTTCCTGTGTTGTGCTGGCTCCAATGGAGCGAGCATACTTCTGCCCTATTAAAGCAAAACCTCCCCCATGTGAGGGGGAAGTGTCACCACGCTGTAGCTGGGCACAGAGCTACAGAGTAAATCTTACATCTGCTATTTCACCATACTTGTTGGTGAAATGGAACTTTGGGGGGGGGGGTTCCCCCTGTGTTATAAGGTAGATAGTTGTATCATTCTGTATGTAAAGGGATTTGTTAGTACTTTTGAGAATGAAGTCAATAGCATGACTTTTGTACACTGAGGCGGTGTCTAAACATACCGTACTAGATATTCTGAGTATACTGCTCCAGAGCTGTCGGATGCAACTTGGGAGCATCTCTGGAGTCCACTTGGCCAGATCAAGTATACATCTGCCATATCACTGGCTATAAGCAGCTCCTTCTGAGAAACCTTCTAGTGATGTTGCTTAACCTGGTCGCATGGCTGGGTGTTCTGGTATGACCTCACCAGAAACAGCATCCCCAGCAGGCCTGTGCTGGTGGCCAACAACACAGCAATGGGTCTGTTGGGTGGATGAACAAGAGATTGAGGAGGATCCATGCTGACTCCAGCAATCCACACTGCCAAAACACCAGGATCGCTCCAGAGATTCCTGGAATCCCCTGAACACAACTTCTGCTGAAAATCCTGTCTTGCATCCTGTCATACATCATGGGCTACTTATTTATTTATATTTATTTATTGTTCATTCTTGTATACTGCTCCTTCCAGCAGGCTCGGGGCAGTTTACATAAAATCAATTAGTAGCATTTCTAAAAACAAGTGGACTCATTCTTATGCTACCAACTTGTTTTTCTCAATTAATCTCCAGGGTACTAAAATACTGTACCCATACTGTAATAGAACAACTTTATTCATTAACCTTGTAAAATTAAGATAGCTCAAAAATGGATCATGCTCCCAGGATCACATGATTGCTGTTCAATCCCCTAATATTGGGTCATGTGGGGACAGACATACATGACATATTGAGCTAGCAGGAGTAGAATCAGCAAGTACACCCCACATCCCCATTTTCTTTCTCCAAAATAATAGTAATAATATCCCACTTTTTCTATCCAAAAAAGAGGCTCAAAGTGGCTCACAAACTTTGCAAACATTAAAATGAAATTAAACACAAACAGAATAAATAGTTTAAAAACCTTAAAAGCATTTAAAACCCTATTCATAGCTAAAACCACAATATCTTCTGACTTGATCTTTAAAACCTTCTTTAAAAGCTTGCCTGAATAAAAAGATTTTAGTTGCCACCTGAAGGTTAGTAAGGAGGGATGCCTTCTGGCTTCCCTGGGAAGAAAGGAGTTCCGGAGTCAAGAGGCAGCCACTAAAAAGGAAGAATGGCTCTCTAATTCCAACCAACTGAGCTTGCAATGCAGGTGGCGCCAAGAAGAGGGCCTCTCCTGCGGCACTCGGGACCAGCCAGATTTGTACAAGCAGAGGCAATCAGCTGAATACCCTGAAAATGAGCTACATAGGGTTTTAACTATCTCATTGATATAGAAACTAATGCCCATAGGGGGATTACTTGATCAAGAAAAGGTTATAAGGTCAATATCAAAATACCAAAGAAATGGTAAATAATCAAAGAAAAGAATTTCCAGTGAAAACTGGAAGACTAGTAATAGGTCTCTGACAAACCAAGAAGAAAAACAGTCCTGCCTCCATTTAATTTACAATATAAAATAGATAATAGAGAAGGCATAAAAGGTAAAACAAGACTAGCCACTTTGTCACACGGGTCTAAATTTGGTGGCATGTGCCAATTTAGCCCTGGTCACCCACCAAGCTAGCCGGCTCCCATCACATGTTGCCACGCTGGCTCTGTGTGGAGCCGGTACATGCTGCCAGAAGTGCAACACAGGAAGGCTCCCGTGTTGCCATTGCAATGCATAGGGGGAAACCATGTGCTCATGCTCCCCCCTCATGTGATTGCCCTAGTCTGGAGCCAGGCAATGTGGGGTATGGGGCACTGGATTACCCATGCCCCTCTATGAAGCAGAGTGACCTCGGCAGCCATCTGCAAGGTTGTAGGAAGGAAAGATCTTAAGGAGATATAATCATATGTTTTGGGTAAGATCAGATGTATGAACTAAACCATTGTTCAATGTGTTGTCAAAAGCTTTCATGGCTGGAATCACTACATTGCTGTGAGTTTTCTGGGCTGTATGGCCATGTTCTAGAATAAGCCATTGTTTATTATTGTAAGCAAGTGATTCCCAGAATCCCACAAAAATGTTCTGGAACATTTAAGGACTTCCTGAAATACTCAGGGAACAGTCTACAGAGGGAGGTAAATTTCAATTAGTGTCTTCAGAGCAGGAGATCCACAAAGTACAAAGATCATCTTATCTTTATACGCTTATAGAATTCATAGGAAAAGATTACTATACCTACTGTGTTTCAACAAAGTGCATGTTTTCTAAGTGCAGTTTCATCCCTTCCCATTCATCAGTTTGTAAATTTTGGAAAAGTCTAACAAGAATCTATTGATAGGCCCTTCTATCCTGCTGTATAAAATCCAGATTATCTGCTTTGAACTTGATTATATGGCAGTGTAGACTCATAATCCAGTTCAAAGCAGATAATGTGAATTATGTGCTTTGATAATCTGAATTATATGGCAGTGTAGAAGGGGTCTATGTAAGTAAGATACACTCACTCTTTTGTGCGTGCTTGCTATTTTTGCAAGGACGCGGTATTCCCATACTCGATGCTTTAGGATCATCAACATTCAGGAATGGCACATAATAACTACACACACACACACACACATATATTTATAGAGAGACAAAAGTGGAAAAACATTACTAGTGTACTTACTGTGGTCCAATTTGTATGAAAACTGTGAACTGAGAAAGTTTTTATTAAAATGTGAACTAAATAAATTTTTTGTCATCACCACTCATAAGCACATTACATCTTCAGAAGAAGATATAAAAATCTCATGCAGTCATGAAGTCAAGTTTGGCTTCTAAATGGGGTTAGAAAGCATTCAGACATAATCAAGGGAAATCTAGATCAGTTTGACAGAACAATGTATAATGGAAGTGTTGTGAGGCATGAAATACTTCATCCTATTTTGAGACTATCCAAGGCTAAGGAACCAACAGGAAAAAGGACAGAAAGACTGAGCAGAACCAAATCCTTCATTATATTGATTTTTATAAAAGAAATCTAGATTTCTCAGGAGCCGTACAGATCCATACATGTCACATTTGTAGAAAATGGATATAGTCTTGGGAAGGCTGAGAGAATTTGATGTGTGCCAATATTGTCTTTGGTTTCTGGTCTCTAATGTAGCTGTCCTTTTTTTGCTAAGATGGAAAAGCTGAATGTATGGGCAAGAGAATGGGATCCTTTTTTCTTTGTTTGTTTTAGAATCTGTGTGTAAGGATGTGAAAATCTGTCAGTCTTGCTCTCAGTATCCCATTGACATTTTTGTTCCATCCCAGCTTCATATCAAGTTACAAAGACTTTTCCATTATGGATGGAAATAGTTTACTGCATTTTCCCAAACTGTGTACTTTCTGTATTCACTGTAATAATACATACATTCTGTATATATTTTCAATTAACTAAAGAGCCAGATAGGTATGGTTCTTTGAGTATTGGACTACAACTCTGGAGGCCAGGGCTTGAAATCTCTCACTTAGCCATGGAAACCCATTGACTCACCCTGAACAAGCCACTTCTTCAGGGGAAGACCAAGGTAAATCCTCTTTCAACACGTCTTGTGAAGAAAACGCTGTAGGAGGTCACCATTGATCAACAACTATTTGAAGGCACACAAAAGTAACATCAAGAAACTATTAATCTCCCTCTGATGCATACTTTGTCTTTTCTTCAATTTCCCTAAGATTTAGGGTTGGCTTTGTGAAACCACACAAGTAGAAATGCAGCTGTTCACACAAAGTGAACCCATTCACTGCAATTGCATAAATATTAGGATACCAGCAGAACTGATGCCATGGGCCCTTGGGTATAATGCTGTTTTAAATTGTGTGTTATTTGTGCACTGAAGAACATCTTTTAAAAGCCATTAACAGCAACAACGAAGATTGTAAAAAGTAGAAGCATGCACATTTGACTTTATGAAATTTCGTATTGATTCAGGGTCTTGACCATATCTAATACAAAGGGGCAAGAAATTAGTTATTTTTTCTTTCATTATTTTAAAAAAACTTACAAAAGCTAAGCTATACCTGGTGAAAGAGAAGGTTCCACGGGGCTTCAGGTGGCTCTTCTCCCTTCGCCATCTGGCCTTACACACAGAGACCCTGCCCTATGCTGGGACTGGGAGGAGCCACAGACCTGAAGGGGGGAGGCCTCCAGCAGGAGAGGTTCAGATCTTGCACCTGGCAGAAAAGGAGACCTCTCTCTCCCTCCCACTCACCATTGGCCTCCCTCTCACTGTGAGCCATGTGTCTGGGAGGCCCTGTGGAAGGCTGCAGACCCTCCCCCTGCTTGCAGCCCTCACCAGAGCCTCCTCCACCAGGAATGGTGGAGAGTGGGAGAGAGAGGGAGAGCAGCCCTGCCACCACTACCACGAGGGCACAAGAAGAGAGAAGGGGGCAGATGGAGAGAGAGGAGGTACAAAAACAAACAAACTTCTTTACAAAAACTCAGAGGGGGTGTTTTGATTCATTTGTGTTCAACAAGGGGTGGCTCTGAGGGGTTGTAAATCAGGTCTTATGCACAGATTTTTTTACACAGCACTAGTAAAAGTTAAAGTGAGTCTATGTGTGATTTGTGCACTTATCCCACCTCATGGTTCTCCTGACATTGTTTATTCAAAAGAGTTTTTTGCTTGCCTTCCTCTCAAGCTGAGAATAGGTAGACTTGCCCAAGGCTATCCAGGTAGTTTCCTGTGGGCTAAGAATGGATTTGAACCCTGGTCCTTTGAATCCACAGAACAATTCTTAAACCATGCTATTCTCTACAGGTTTCATTACTGATTTGAAAACTATATGATGTTATTAATAGCCTTTTAAATCTTTTATGTCCTTCTTTTCAGACGCGTGCATTTTATTGTTTATAAACATATTATTAGCTAAGAATGATTCTGTAAATCTCCACTACTGTTCAAGGCAAGAATAAAAATTTGTTTCAGATAAGCTATCTTGGCATAAATGAGACTATGCACAAATTGAATTCAGTCTTTGAGTGCTGAGTAGTTTTAAAATAATAGAAAACCCTGTGTAGATCAAAAAGAGAACAGAATTTCACTCTCTGTCTTCTGTATAAGGCAATCACTGTGCAAAGGGTTTAGATAGATAAATGAACCCATTCAAAATCAAAATTATCATCATTAATCATTTGTTTGGCAGTGCCAGCAATGCACTAGGCAATTTTCAAAAACACAAGAAGGGCAGTATATACTCCCCAGACATTACATATATAGAACAGGTAGATATAAGCTGATAATGAAGGTGAAGGAAATGGGAATTCTCAGTTTGATGCATTGCTTGTCTTAAGACCACTTTTTTGGTCTTTATAAAAAAAACCCTAAATACAGAAGAAATCTTGCTTGCATTCAGACTATTTTGAATCCCTTTGAACTGATCAGTAAAATTATAGTCTCCATTAGGCATGGGTAGGTTCAGCCGGACTCTTCGTAATTCAGAATAAATTCGGATCAAATGCCTTTTTGAAGCGATTTCGAAGCGATTTGGGAATCATTTGAAGCTTTTTCCGCTATTTCTCTTACAAATCAATAAGTGAGTCAGAAATTATTCAGCTTTTCAAACCACTGTGGATGGATTCCCTTCAAGACTGCCCTCTTCGTACTCACTTTTGGCTAATTCCTGGAAATGTTTTATATGACCATGTGTTGAGTTTTTAGGATTTGTAACCCTGTAACCTTGCGGTTTTAATACTGTTGTACTCTGTTGTTTTTATCGAATGTTGATGTGATCCGCCCCGAGCCTGCAGGGAGGAGTGGAATATAAAACTGAATAAATAAATAAATTTCCTTTCCCTCCCATGTCAGTCCCAGGTGAGAGCCCTGTTTAACCCAGTTTGGATGGCTTTCCTTCGGTTTCCTTTCTCTCCTGTGTCAGTTTGGAGTTTGGATGGCTTTCCTTCGGTTTCCTTTTTCTCCTGTGTCAGTCCTGGGCGAGAGCCCTGTTTAACCCAGTTTGGATGGCTTTCCTTCAGTTTCCTTTCTCTCCCATGTCAGTCCCAGGTGAGAGAAGCAGTTTAACCCAGTGTGGATGGATTTCTTCCCTTTCCTCCCCCCCCCCTTTTGGGAATAAAACAACTACTTTTCAAAGTAAAGACCACTCAATGAATCAGGAAATAACACTTTGAAACCATTAACGAAGGATTCGGAAGTCTCCGAAGTTTTGAACTTTTTTTCTGTGAAAATCGGAATTGACTTTAGATCCGAACCACCAGTGCCCCCTACATCCAAAATGGGTTGTGAACCCTTTTTATCAAACAAGCCTAGTCTCCATAGTCCAACCAAAAATCAAGTCAAGTTAAAAATAATTTCTGGAGACTACTGCAAAAACCAGGACACCAGTGGAATATAGTGATGGTAAAAATCCAAAATAATGTCTATAACAAGTAACTTATTAAAATACTTGATTGTGTAATTCTTCCCATGCCAAGACCACAGAATGGCCATAAGGCATAAAGAAAAGAAACCTGAGTCACCACCAAATAGTTTAGCAGGTATTTCAAACAGCCTCCAAAGAAGAGCTTCTTTACATTTTCAAAAACGTTACACAAGAACATAATGCAAAAGAAGCCTTGCATCCTTTTACTAGCAGCATCTTGGGTGTGGAGCAATATTCAGGGTGACATAATCTTCTCCAGCTGTCTTGTCATACCAAGGAGTTAAATACCATTCTTCATAAACCAATGGGTTTCACAGACTTTGTTCCCAATAAGTCTCAGATTTCCTGTAAGCATTGCCAAGTCCTCTCATTAAGAAGATCAAAGCTGGCAAAAGCTTCTCTGAATGGCATCTTATCCACCACTGCTATCTTTCCCTGCAAAATGTCTCTCTGAAAGATTGCTGAGCATGTTCAATGAAAGAAAGAGACAACTATAGCCAATGGACACTGTGATCCTCTCTCCAGGTTGGCTCCTGTCATTCATCTTGCACCCTTTTCTCCTCAAGATCTCTTTCTGGATCAGGTACTTATGACTCAAGCTGATTCTTCCATGAATATGTTGCTTAATGGGTTCACTGTGTAAACATGACTAGACTGTTTATCAAAACTTAACAGAAACAGACAGGTGCAAAAAAAACCCAACAACTCAAAGTGTATTAGTAATGCACAATTAGAACATACATTAATTCCTGAACGATGTAATAATTCACAGTTTCTCAATACCCCATTCAGTTATTTCCTTTTGCTGAATTCCCTTTCTTTCATTATAGTTTTTTCCATATCTATATGCCATATTTTCCCTGTCTGTCTTCTAAAATTGAATGCCAGTCAAATGGATTACATGGAAAGGACAGAGGGTCCTCACAAACTTGCAGTCAACAGCAAACAAAAGAGTTGTCTATTATATCTAGAGTACTATTGGCAATATGTAGGATCACTACCAAAACAACTCAAAAAAATTGAAAACAAAGTATATCTAAAAGCTATTAGTACAAAATACCTCAAATAACTCTTTTGCTTGCTCCTATTAGCCAATCATAACCACTATAGGTTGGAACATATTAATGCTTTGCATTCTTACAATTTTTTTACTAAATAAGAGCTTTTTGTTAACCAGGACTCTGCCTTGAATTTTGTGTGCTGCTCACAAAAATAGATGCTCAAATGATACTATCATTACATAGCTTCACAGGCTGATGTGTTGGCAAGCATCTAAGATGGAAACTCACAAACTGAAGTTAGTCCAAGCCAGGGGGAAAGTACATGAGCAATCTTTCACTACACTCGTTCCTGGAGAAAACAATGAGTAGTTTTAGCATATCTTTCCAGTATAAAAGTTTATGAAGATGTGTGGCAATTTGGAATTTACAGAGATGCATGCTTACTTTAGTTCATTTGCTTTTTTGTACATAAATGCTTTCTGCATACAAATGCCAAAAAACCCGTATGCAGATTTTGCACAAGAAGAGTTCTAAACTGTGAAGATTCTCATTACTCCAAGATTATATTCATCAAGATTTCCTAACACATCTTTAAACTAATTTTCTAAAATCCCATTCCTACTATAAACTTGGGGTGGGGTGAGGGGTGTATTCTTCACATGTGTATGTTGTTTGACTACAAGGCCTCCCTGCCCTTTTCACTATATTGAAAGTGTGCTGTATGAAGTGCATAAGCATATTGCAGAGAAACAGGCAACTGTCATCTCACTTTCCTGTTCCCATTATTATTTGTTATAACAATATTAGGTGAAGGGAGAAAGTGTTGGTGAGCACCTTCTGTTCTTCACCAACTTTCCTTTCCATGCAGGCCAGAAGTACAGATATTTCTTCCTCACCCTCTCTTTCAGCTGTGGCTCACAAGTCATGAGAACAAAACTGGAGGGACACTTTACCCTAGAAAAAAAATCATCATAATAGTCAATAATCAGCTCACAGCAGGAACGTCACCATGAATCGAGTACAGATATCTGGAGTCGCGGATGTAATGAATGTAATGGAGCCTGATGCAATGCGATGGGATCAGCCAGTGCTGCCGAAGGCTTCCCGTAGACCCAAGCAATAGAGCCAAAAACTATCGATAGTTTGGTGTTCCATCGTGTGACCTTGCCAGGAAGCACCTAGACGCCTTCCGGGAACAGAGCTACACAACAGGGATGTTCATAGCATCCTGCCTACAGCGCGACTCCAGATATCTGTACTCAATTCATTGGGCCTGAGCCTGTTTGAATACGGCGACATGCCTGCTGTGAGCTGATTATTGACTATTATGATGATTATTATTTCCTAGGGAGAGTGGGGTTTTGGAAACTCTTGCATAGGATGTGAAATATCATAAAACATATCATAAAACATATCATAAAACACATAGGATGTGTTTTATGATATGCTTGTTTTATTGTGTATGATTATTCTGTTGTGAGCCGCCCCGAGCCACTGGGGGGTGGGGTGGGGGCAAATTCGAATAAATAAATAAATAAATAACACAAGTATGTTTATAGAGACTATTGTTTATATAATATTTACTGTGCACAGAAATTCATTTATTCATTGTACATTGTTGCTTCTTAGAAGTCTACATGTAGGTTTATTGATGGTATCACATGGTTACTGTATACATTAGTCTTGCCCAGTGTTTTGCTCACAAGTCATGCTCTCTTCCTTTCCTTTTCCTTGTGAATAACCGGATCTCTCCTTGAGACAATGTATCTCCCACTGTTAAGATCTGGTTTCTCTACAAACACTCTTACCTTTCCTTACCAAATGTGGGATGGCTCTCCATTTGTGTACTAATATTCAAAGCAGTTCCATTCACAAGCTCTTCCATGTCATAAATAGTTCTACTCTGATGCTTTCAGATGAAATGAGGTCTGCAAGGTAACTGACTACAGTAGTCTAGTAGTAGTAGTAGTAGTAGTAGTAGTAGTAGTAAAATTCAAGTGCTTCTTAAATTATCAACTTGATTTTTAAAAGGAGGGAAATCATACATATTTTTTAATATAAATAATGTGAACACAAATAATCTCCATCCACCACCCTGTCCCCCATCAAAAGGAGCAGCTTTGTCAAAAAGAAATTAAGGAAGGGAAGGATGTACAAATAAAGTCAGAATTTCCTTCCAATAAAATTCATTCTCTGCTTTCATATTTATTTTCCTTAAAATATTATAAAGAAGAGAGGCTGACTCTGCAGCCCATTGCTTTGCAATTTATTACAGGAAATTAAATGTGTCGCTGTTTTACGGGGAGCTCTTTCAGAAGGCAAAGCCGAGACAAGACCAGGCTGCTACCCCTTGTAGTGGCAGACAGAGCTGTGAGCTGACTCTCAATCAACACTGCTAACAGGGTTCTCTACCCTTCATGTCTGCTTCACATTTTGTGCATGCCCAGCAACCTCTCCATTCACAATCCCTGTCTCAAACAAGAGGCAGAAAGGAGAGATTTTTTTTAAATTGCAAGACTCCACTCACATTGGCTTTTAATCCAGTGTTGGCAAAGGAGCTCAGCCGTTGCTTTAGGGAGTTATCAAACCTCAAAGATGAACTTTTAAACTGGTGTACAGATTAAAGTCAGGCTTACTGGGGACATTTGCCTGTCTGCTGATGTTTTATTCAAACTGAGCAATTCTTTAAACATGCTCGGAGATGGCAACTTACACCTGTTCTGTGCTGGAGTACAAGGCAAAAATATTGCAGCTGACATTAAAAATAATAGTTCCCTATACACATTGCAATCTTTTCAATATTCCTGAAAGGCACGTGTAAAGAAAATCTTGCTGTTTCTTTCATGACATAGAACTTGTGGCGACAGCTATAATTTGGCCAAATGGCTGTATGTAAAGAAGCTGATAGGAAAAGAACATACTTTAATAGGAATGTATTTGACTTTAATGAAGCCGGGTTTTCCTCCCTCTGTAGGCAGGTTACAGACTGATATATATACATCTAACTTTTCTCTAACTTTTGGTAAAGTGCTATGAATTTTTGCCTTTCATAAACGATTTCATGTCTTTGTAGCTTCAGGAAAGATCTTGCCAACTAATTTATAAGGACAAAAATTCTACATAGCAACTAAAAATATGGTCTTCACCCCCCCCCCCTTGCACTCAGATTTGAGGCTTCAGCAATATATTTGGATTAATTAATATATAGTTTTAGATTATAATTTGTAGCATTGATATTTGTCATTCTGTTGTATTTATAGTGGACATTTTTATGGATAGAAGAGAAAACTACTGGCTCAAGGTCAGAGGCTGGAACAATCTAGCCTATTTAATAAGAAAGCATTGTTCATTCTCTGTCTTTTGTCCATTACTTATTATAATAGCAATGTGATATATTTGTCATTCTGTTGTATTTATACTTCTTTGGCATATTTTTCTAAGTACATCTTTCCCAAATTATTTGTTTAGAATTGCACAAATGTAAGAACATTTTAAAAATATTTATAAGAATCTAATATACATTTACAGTAACTTCTTGTAGAGCACTTTTAAATAGTGCCACATGTGTCAAAAGTGTTCTGATTCCTTTATGAGGCAAACAAAAAGGCACAACATATATTGCTATTTAAAAAGACTATTTGTTGAATTTACATCTCATCTACCTCCCATGATGTTCTTCAAAGCAACGTGACAAATATTGTGCTTTTGGGCTAGCTTAAGAATGTAACATTGTAATATGTGTGTTTTGAGATTTGCTATATCTTGCTGCATGGCCAACACAGCTATTGTGGCATACATTGGCAGTCCCCAAGTTACAAACAAGATAAGTGGTGTAGGTTTGTTCTTAAGTTGAATTGGTTTGTAAGTCGGGATAGGTACATTTTAACTAAAATTCCAGCAAAAATATACTGGCTTTGGATAGTATAAGGAAGGGTAAACACTAGGGGTGGTTGATCCATCAAAAATTTGTTTCTAAACTCGCGTGGGGGGGGAATTGTCATTGGTGATTTGATATAGAAATTGTTCCAAAAAATTTCCGTAAAATTTCATTATGGAAACGTAATTATTAACGGAAATTTGTTATTTCCTGTTAGTTCTGAGCAGGGAAGGAGGTGGGGATGTCCTCTGCACCTCCTTCCCTGCTGTGCTGAGAACTAACACATGTCAAGCCTTGACGTGGTTTAGGTCTTAGCAGGGAAGGAGGAGCGTCCGCACCTCCTTCCCTGCTAAAAATGACAGCGCGTCAAGCTTTGACGTGGTTTGGGTCTTAGCAGGGAAGAAGGTGCAGAGGGCATCCCCTCGCGTCCTCCTTTCCTCCTGAGAACTAACTCTGGGATTCGGAGGAATTTCCTCCTGTTCTCCAGGATCTCCTTCTGCTTGTGAGGGAGACTAGAGCCTGGGGAACAGGAGGAAAGCTCGGCCGGGCTGTTTCCAAAGCGCCGCTTCAGCTCTCAGCTGACGAGAGGAAAAAGGAGGGCGCTGCTGCCCTCCAGCCTCCTCTCACCAGTTGAGAACTGAAGAGGGGGAAAAATGACCTAATAACGTGCCCTTTACAAAAATGGCGATCCCAGGTTCGGTTTTGAAACTTCACTTCCGGGTTGGACGCCGAGGGTCTATATAGGGTCTATATAGGGTCAAAATAATTTCAAATACGAAATATTAACAGGTTTCAAAGAATTTAAATTGGAGATATCCACTCCTAGTAAATACCCCTGTGGTGTTTGTTTTGCTATCTGTGTCCCTTTTTAGAAGATTTCAGCTCAGTTTCCATTGTTGTAATGAATTTCACAATGCAGATAATCCATGCCATTTATTTTTCTAGTTAAAATGTGCTGAAGGATCGTGATTGCTGACACTTCCTTTCAAAAGGAATATTTAATATTAAAATGGTTTGTTGAATTTATATCCCACCTTTCTCCCAAGTTGGAATTCAAGGCAAAAGGAATATTTAATATTATAAAAGGTTTAGGACAACATTCAGATTAAATGCTCTTTCACAGCATTACTTTTTTATAATCCCCCCTCCCCTTATTTCTGCAAAAGTATAAAGAAACAGTTCATGGCAGTCAAAGAAAATAAATATATTTCTTTGTAGCAGCAAGTGAATCATGCAAAGACGAATAGAAGAGCATTTGTTACCAACCATGAAGTCATGAAGAAGCATTCATAGCCAGAATCTGAGATTGGGTCTATCTGTAAATCTATGAACACACCTTTTGTGTTATGTTTCCCCTCCATAGCATTGTAAGGGTTGCAATGGGTTTGTCAGAGATTATGGGTTAGGTTTTCCTAGTATAAAACACAAACCTAAATTTTGCAGAGTAAAACAAAAATGCAGCAGCTTCAGCTTAGCCCAGAAGTAATGTGGTCATTGAGAAAAACTCCATACCATAAAGTCAACTTACTTTATTGTAAGTAAAATAAAATATCCATACAGGAGAGTCACAAAGGAAAACATCCACAAAGGAAGCCTCAAAAGGAGCCACAAAAGAAATCACAAAGGTAGCCACAAAGGGAAGGATACAAAATGGAAAGGAGTATTTAAGGACATAACAATTAGACCCCACCTTTCCCCAGGAATCTAATTGTTGAGCACCTCTACTGTAACTTGTTACAACCAAAATTAACATTACTGAGAACACTTAAAGGTACAAATATAATTTTGTAACATAAAACTTTCAACAGGGTTGGCTCGACTAAGGCTTGCCTAGCTCTTCTTTTTAAGAATCTTCCCCAAAATCTGAAAAAAATAGATAGGAATTCCAGCCATATTTCATTAGAATTGAAGAAAACATGCTAATAAGCTATAAAATGCCATTTTCCCAAGCCCTGTTCTGAAGTGATTGGATACATTTTGATAGTTTGGATCTTTGCATAATAATCTACCTCTAGCCAACCATGTGCTACCATCTATAATTCTTTTTTATTTCTTTTTGATAGGTTCCTTTTGGCAACAAAGTCCACAAATATGCTGTCACATTTTTTTCTCAACTGTCTTTCCTCCGTTTCATGCCCTAATTGAGATATTGTCATATTTTATTGTGGAATGTTAATTATCAGCTAATTATGTCAAGGGGGAAGTGCCTTTAAAACCCTGCCAGCTTTATTAATTACCTCTCTTAATCCTAAAAAAAACTGTTATGGTATGGATACAAGCAGAAGCACGTGCACACACACACACACACACACATACAAACACTTTGCAACATATCTTCTTGTTTCTACATCCTTAAAAGAATTAGGAAGAAACAAGACACTGTTAAGTCAAAACCTATTGAAGCTAGGCTGTTACTGTGTATCACCGTTGTCAGCACTTTCACATGAATTTATTTAACAATTTATTACAGCTCCTTAAATTGTAAGAATGGAAAGTATGTACAACAAATCGAATGCAATTTTTAAAATTTTTTAAAGATCCCTGGGAAGTCATAAGTAAAAAGAGAATTGGAAAACAAAATTGGAAGACATTAAAGAATCTGGTTTTATATGAAATTAACCTTTCTCAAATTAGATGATAATACAAAATGACTAACATTGGTGGGCTAATTTTTATGCAATAAATACTATTGTAGGAATGTAGATGTTTCAGATACTACAAAGACAAATATTATTTATTTATTTATTATTATTTGTTTCCAACATTTCTACCCCGCTCTTCTCAACCCCCGAGGGGTGACTCAGTGCGGCCTAACAAAAGGCAACAATTTGATGCCAAAACAATATAAATACAATATAAAACCAAAAACATACAGCATTAAAATACATTAAAATACAATTAACATTAACTTATCATACACATTCACTTGAGTTAAAAACAGTGTTCCGACCATAACAGGAACATTGAGCCATATCCATCAACTTGCCATTACAAATCCAGGTAAAATACTTGTGCAATCCTGATTGTGTACAATATTTTTGTCGTGAAACACAGCTGTTTACTACATTACACAAAACACATATGTGTCTGCCTTTCTATAATAAAACTGCACAGTTTTCAGAATGAGCTACATAACTTCTGAAAAACAGTCTTAAAGCTTCAAGTGTCTCAAATTTTCAGGGCAAAAGTTGCTTCTTTGTCTTCAATATTTGTCAGGATATATAGTTGCCACACCTATGGTTGTGGAGATGTCACAAATCCAACATTAATCATTCAAATCTCGGCACACGTTTACAAGTTACAGAGAGATATGATTTACATATGTATCGGAGCCCCCGGTGGTGCAGTGGGTTAAACCCCTGAGCTGCTTGTTGACCAAAAGATTGCAGGTTCAAATCTGGGGAGCAGCATGAGTTTCCGCTTTCAGCCCCAGCTTCTGCCAACCTAGCAGTTTGAAAACACGCAAATGTGAGTAGATCAATAGGTACCACTCCGGCAGGAAGGTAACAGCGCTCCATGCAGTCACGCCAGCCAGATGAACTTGGAGGTGTCTACGGACAATGCCAGCTCTTCAGCTTAGAAATGGAGATGAGCACTAACCCCCAGAGTCGGACACAACTAGACTTAATGTCAGGGGGAAAACCTTACCTTTATCTTTATGTATGCATCACTGTGTGCATTTTTGTGTCTGTTTACAAAATACAAAGGGAGGAGTATGCCAGAGGACTGAAAAAATTCACCAAGCTCAATGGTATATTCAATAATATTTATATGGTCTGTTACAGAGATAGACTCTGAATTTAATATCACAGTGTTCTCCAGCTCCATTCAAATTAATTATATTTTGGTGTTTGGTTTTAACTCCACAAGGACACATCAGGACTCATTGTCATTGTACATATAGATTTCCTCAAACCACTCTCCATGCACATTATTTATTCCAGCCAGCAAACTCATAACTTGGCCACTAGAAAATAGCCATCTGTCTTTTTAATGCATGCAAATACTTTGCAATAATTATGTTTACGGCACAATAATGAAGCAGCTGAGTTTCAGTTATTACAGGCAATTGGTACACATAGTAAGCAACACAGTATAGGGGCAGCAAGGTGACAGTCATTTTGAATCAATGTCCACTGAAGTAACAATAAAAAATCTCCAGTCTTGCAGGAGAGCTTTACGGCAAAAGTTGTGGTTTTTGTTTCAGCATTGCATTGATTTCTATACTACAAGAAGGAGACTCTAAACACTCATTTTTGATATGATAGTGGGTCCCCCCATTTATTTATACATTCCTAAGCTGTTTTACGGTCAAAGAGACACTCAAGGTGACTTAACAGTTAAAACCTAAAAAGAATTTCAAATCACTATGCAGTTATTTATTTTTATTTTTAAATGTTAAATAATTTTAAACATTTAGAAATTTCAAAAACTGTGGGATTACAAACAGAAGATATTCTGTAAAACAGATGCAGAGCTAGTGCATTTCGGAGGGCATGCAAAACCACCTTATTCAGGCTTGCCTTCAATTGAAGCCCTCGGATGTTGTAATCCGCCTACCGTTCTCCGTTTTGACAAAGTCCCTCACCAAAGGCTCCTAAATGAAAGAGAGACAAGGTTCCTCGACATGCTAGCTGATTATTCCCTTGAGCAGATGGTCATGGAACCAACCAGGGGAAAGGGGATCCTGGACTTGGTGCTAACTAATGAACAAGATCTCGTTCAAGATGTCCTTGTAACTGAGCCCATAGGTACCAGTGACCACAACACAATAACCTTCAACTTAAGTTTGGATAGCAAACTGTCAGTAAAAACTAACACAGAGACCTTAAATTTTCACAAAGGGAATTTCACCAAAATGAGAAAAATTGTAAAGAACAAACTAAAAGGAGCAGTAAAAAAAATCAAATCCCTCCAAAATGCTTGGAAACTGTTTAAAAATACCTTGAAACAGGCCGAACTAAAATTCATTCCAATAAAAGAAAGAGGCATGGAAAGTCCAAAAGGACACCAGTATGGCTTACAAATGAAGTAAAAGATGTGATTGGAAAAAAAGAAAAACTCATTTAAGAAATGGAAGGCTCTTCCTACCGAGGAGAACAGAAAGGAACACAAGCTCTGGCAAACTAAATGCAAAGCAACAGTCAGGAAAGCCAAGAGAGATTTTGAGGCACACATAGCAAAGAATATTAAAAAAACAACAAAAACTTCTTTAAGTACATCAGAAGCAGGAACCCAACTAGAAAAGCAGTTGGGCCACTCGACGACAATGGCCAGAAAGGGAAAATCAGCGAAGACAAAGAGATTGCTGAGCGGCTAAATGACTTCTTTGCCTCCGTTTTCACACAGGAGGACAGACAACATATGCCTTCAGCTGAGTCAGTTTTTTCAGGGAGGGAATTAAAAGAATTAAAACAGATAGAGATAAACAAGGAGGATGTTCTCATATGCCTTACTAAACTAAATGTCAACAAATCACCAGGTCCAGACGGCATCCACCCCAGAGTTCTTAAGGAACTCAAGTGTGAAATTGCTGAACTTCTAGCTAAGATATATAACCTTTCTCTAAGATCAGGCACTGTACCCGAGGACTGGAGGGAGGCAAATGTAACACCGATCTTCAAGAAAGGATCCAGAGGTGATCCAGGAAATTATAGACCAGTCAGTTTAACCTCAGTTCCAGGCAAAATGATGGAAACCATTATTAAAGAAAAAAATTACTAGGCACATAGAAGAACAGGCATTGCTGAAAGAAAATCAACATGGTTTCTGCAAAGGCAAATCATGTCTTACTAACTTGTTAGAATTCTTTGAGGGTGTAAATAAACACATAGATAAAGGGGACCCAATTCTCCGTAGCAGCTCCAACGGCCTGGAATGCCCTGCCGGAGGAGGCTAGAGCCATACGGGGGGAGCTTGCCCCTTCCGCAGGGCCTGTAAGACCTTCCTTTTCAAGCAGGCCTTTGGTTAACATATAACGCCTCTTGCTTTCAATCGACTTATGACTCTGTGTTACCGTTTTTTGTCACTTGGTGTAATTTTAACAATGTTTTAATGATGTTTTTTAGTATCATTTTTGTTATTTTTATGGTTATAGCATTGCTTTATTTTGTTCGTGAATCGGCATGAGTGTTGCCTGCCGATCACTATGTATGTCTTGTAACCCGCCACGAGCCCTCGGGAAGAGGCGGAATACAAATGCAAATAATAAATAAATAAATAAATAAATAAATATTGTTTACCTTGACTTTCAAAAGGCTTTTGACAAAGTCCCTCACCAAAGGCTCCTAAATAAGCTCTTCAGCCATGGAATCAGGGGACAGGTCTTGTCCTGGATTGGAACCTGGCTAAACTGTAGGAAACAAAGGGTGGTAATAAATGGACACTTCTCTGGGTGGAAAGAGGTGGGAAGTGGTGTACCCCAAGGTTCAGTTTTGGGTCCGTTACTTTTTAATTTATTCATTAATGATCTGGATGTAGGAGTGAATTCTGAGGTAGCAAAGTTTGCAGACGACACTAAATTGTTCAGGGTAGTTAAAAATGAAACTGATTGTAAAGAGCTCCAGAAAGATCTCTCGAAATTGAGTGAATGGGCAACAAAGTGGCAAATGCATTTTAACCTAAACAAGTGTAAAGTCATGCACATGGGGGCAAAGAACCCCAACTACACTTATCAACTGATGGGGTCAAAGCTTTCCGAGACAAACCAGGAAAGGGATCTTGGGGTCTTGGTGGACAGCTCAATGAAGATGTCAACCCAGTGCGCAGCAGCAGTGAAAAAGCAAATTCTATGCTAGGCATGATCAGAAAGGAATCGAAAATAGGTCAGCAAATGTTGTATTACCTCTCTACAAATCTATGGTAAGGCCACATTTGGAGTACTGTGTACAATTCTGGTCTCCGCACCTTAAGAAGGATATAACGGAACTGGAAAAGGTACAGAAAAGGGCAACAAGAATGATCCAAGGGATGGAGCGGCTCCCTTATGAAACCAGGTTGCAACGCCTTGGTCTTTTCAGCCTTGAAAGACGGTGTTTAAGAGGTGACTTGATCGAAGTGTATAAAATCATGCATGGGATAGAAAAGGTGAATAAAGAAAAATATTTTCTTTGTCACAAAACACTAGGACTAGAGGGCACTCCCTGAAGCTCCAAGGTAGGAAAATTAGGACTAATAAAGGGAAATATTTCTTCACCCAGAGGGTCATTGGGTTATGGAACTCACTTCCAGAGGAGGTTGTGACAGCGGTCAGCCTGAACAACTTCAAGGCAGGATTAGACAGATTCATGGATACCAAGTGTATCGGTAGTTACTGAAAAGGACATTCAAGTGCCACCTCGGAGTTGGTTGAGGTAGGCAGGATTTCCCTGGGTACTGGTTGTTGGGGGTCGGGAGCAGGTCAGGGTTTTGCCCTCCCTTCTGCTCGAGATCCCCGTGTACAACTGGTGGGCCACTGTGTGATACAGAATGCTGGACTAGATGGGCTGAGGTCCGATTCAGCATGGCTCTTCTTATGTTCTTATGTTCTTATGTTCTTATGTTTCTATTGCATTTTATGTACTACTTGCATTTTATTGCATTTTATGTAACTGAATTGCATTTTTATGCAATTTTATCTCTATTGCTGTATGATTCGTTTTAATTTGGTTGTATGTGAACCGCCCCGAGCCTGCAGGAAGGAGCGGTATATAAAATCGAATAAATAAATAAATAAATAAATAAAATTTAAAAGCAAGTAAGAAACAAAGAAGTTGTAATAATGTCCATAAAATGGAACAAAATATAGGCCAGCCTGACATTCCTAGGGGAAGATTAGTGGATAGGTTTTTCCTAAGTCAGATCAAGGGCCCCAATACTTGAATAGCACAACACAGAAACAGGAATGGTGATACCAGGTTTCTGGAGAAGAGAATATGGTTTCTCCAACTTCTTGCCACTACAGGCGGTCTCCAAATGATGGACAATAGAATTTCTGTAGGTTTGTTCTTAAATTGAATTTGTTTGTAAGTCAGAACAGGTACATTTTAAGTGTAACGTCTTATATATATACACACACACACACACACACACATACACGAGTGTGTGTATAGCTATAGCATTTGAATGTGGTGTTTGACTTGCTGTCTGTGACCCTGAAAGATTTCATCTATCTTTCTGTCCCTGTGAGAATTGGATTTTGAAAGATTTGGCTTGTTGTGGGAACAAGGTATGGTGATAAAGCTTCAGTGGAGATACCTTTCCCCCTGATAATAACTCTTTCAGGAATGAATTTTCCTTCTTAAACGTAGATTTTTCTCACTTCCTGTTGTCTTACCCCTGTTCTTAACTATGTGTTGTTTGTAAATCAGATGTTTGTACCCCAGGGACTGTCCATACTTAGTGAAGCAGCCTCTGCCTACTCAGGACAAGGAGCCATCACCAAGGCAAAATATAATTGTTGCAATAATACTATAATGTAGGTAAATTGTCATGTTCCATGGAGATTGGTTCCAAGGACCCATTCAGGAAGTAGCTATTTCTATACCAAAGCTGTCACTGATGTCACCTCTGCCTCCTATGTCTTTTTTGGAGTGTGGGTCAATTAACACCTGAGTTATGCAATTTCCAGTTCTGTGGAGCTGCAGAGATCAGTGGCTGTTAGCAAAGGGAGACAATAGAATAGCAGTTCCTTAACATCTCACCACCTGAGGTGACTGCCACAATGAGGCTCACTGCAGATCTATCCCTAATTCTATGACAATCTGTTTTGTATAGTATTGTATTGTTATGCATATATGCTCTGCATATCAGTAAAAAACTGCATATAGAGAATTTCAATCTAATCCTGTACACCAGGGGTGCTCACATTTTTTCAGCATGCAACCTACTCTTAAAGCAACCAAGTCTAAAAGATCTATCTGCCCGCGCCGCCGCGCACTCCCACCGCCGCGCGCTCCCATTGCCAAACGCTCCTGCCGCCGTGCGCTCCCGCCACCGTGCGTGCTCCTGCTGCTGTTTTCCATCTGTGCAGCGCTTCTTCTGCCTGCAGGGCATTGCAGGAAGGAGAAAGCACGAGGCGGGGCATCCAGAGGGAGCGCTCCATCCAGCCTATCTCGCCGGCAACGGAGGCTGCACAGCTGCTTCTGGATGAGAAAGAGGCAAGGCGCTCCCTCCAGAGGCCCTGTCTCGTGTTTCCCTCTTCCTGCAATGCCCCGCAGGCAAAAAAAGCACCGCAAGAGCGGAAGCCAGCAGCACGAGCGCGCATGCGCACAGGGTGTGTGTGCGCATGGCAGGAGCACCCCATCCGGCTGGTGACACCCGAAGATCACCTGGAAGAGGGCCGAAGATCTACTAGTAGCTCGCGAGCTACCTAATGAGTACCCCTGCTATACACAATCACATCAAGAAGTGGGTTTTATCAATACACTGAGTGCTACAGTAAAGTATGTTTGTCCATGTAGGGGTACTTGCACACTCAGCTAGAGTGCGTAACAGAATGTTTTGAAATATTAAAAACATAGGATTCTTTCTTTATTATTGGCATGTTGGAAAAACACCAGTTTCTTCTGAGATCAAAAATCCAGGAAAATGTATAGGAAGCATTCATATGCTGGCACATCTAGCATTCTTAATGGCTGCTTGATATCCTTCTCTTTTTGGATAGTGGCCTGAGTCCTAACTCTGATGGAGAAAGCCAAAATATACAAAATTGCTAAGAATAAGAACATCTCCACTCAGCCAAGGAAACTCACTGGATAAACATAGGCAAGTCACAATCTCTCATGCCCCTTCTACACTGCCATGTCAAATCCAGATTATCTGATTTGAACCGGAGTGTATGGCAGTGTAGTTTCATACAATCTAGTTAAAAGTCGATAATGTGGATTATCTGCAATGATAATCTGGATTATATGGCAGTATACAAGGGGCCTCAGCCTCAGAAGAGGGTGAAAGAAAACACCCTCCAATCCAATCTTGTCAAGTAAACACCATGATAGGTTTCCCTTAGCATTGCAGTAAGTTTGAAATGGCATGAAGGCACACACAACATCAAGACTAAAAAGTCATCTCCAAGAAAGTCTGCTACAGCCAAGGCAGGTGACGTCATTGGTAAGAAGCCTGGCAGGAAAACCCATGCTCCAGTTGGTCTGCTTCCACACTGAATTCTGATAACTATCATGCCTAGAGGTTCTATAGCTCCTGGCTTTAATCATCCCCTTCCAACATTAACATGGTTTTGTTTTTGTTTTGTTTTGTTTTTTCAAAACAGGCCTTGAGGCAGCAAATTTGGCAGCCACCCAAATCTGGCTGCACACTGAATACCAACAGAGTATAGTCTGGCATTGGCCATAGCAAGATGTCTTTTTCTCCTTAGCATGAGAAAAACAGTAGAGTATGACCACTGTATCTGTAGGGCAGTGTTTCCCAACCAGTATGCCGTGGCACACTAGTGTGCCGTGAGCGATCATCATGTGTGCCGCGGGAAATTGGCACTCCCCCCCCTCCTAGCAGCCCCCTCACAGGTTTCCAAGAAACAAAGTGAGGCTCTCCGCTTGGAAATTGATTTTTTAAATTATTTTACTGGATTTTTTTAGAGTTGCCCCCAAGGAACTGTTTATAACAGCTTCATGACATCCATAGTTAACTGGAAGCAAGTTTCACTCAGGGTGAAATTTCACAAAGGTCTGGAGAACAAGCTCTATGAGGAGCGACTTGAAGAGCTGGGCATGTTTAGCCTGGAGAAGAGAAGGCTGAGAGAAGACATGATAGCCAGGTATAAATATGTGAGAGGAAGTCATATATATTTTGTGTTCATCAAAACAGGCCCAGGTTTCACACTTGGTGTATAAATACATTTAAAAACATATTAACTATTTGTATTACTGTGTTAGAGTGTCATTTTGTGTCATTTTGCTTGGTGGTGTGCCCCAGGATTTTATAAATGTAAAAAATGTGCCGCGGCTCAAAAAAGGTTGAAAAACACTGCTGTAGGGGATATGTTCCAAGACATACACATACAAGACATTGTTAGAGAAGCCACTAGAAGCCACTATATACCTCACTGCCCCCATGGCATACCTAACAGACCTGGAGGTGCCCAAACACCGAAGGGCTTTTACCCTGGCAAGATGCCATGCCCTCCCATCGGCTGTATTGGAGGGGAGGTATCAGAAGACCCCCTTCAAGCAGAGACTATGCCCCTGTGGGTCTGGTGATGAGGAAACAATGGAGCACGTGCTTCTTCAATGCATGTTCTACCGAGATCTTAGATCCAATCTCATTGGACCATGGCTTTTAAAGGACCCGGGCGCAGTGAAAGATGCTATTCCACCCTGCTGCTTTCGGACTCTAACACTGCAATGACTTACAGTGTTGCTAAGTTCTGTGCTGCTGCCCTTAATATCAGACGGGTGATGATTGACATCGTAAGGCAACAATATCCTGTCTTTTAAAATATATTTTATACTGATTTTTAGTCTGATTTTAAATAACTGTTTACTGGGGAGTTGTCCTTCTCCTCTTAGGACGCTTGTGCCCGCTTTGTGCTGGTCTGTGACCGTAATAAAGTTTTGATTGATTGAAGACATACACAGAAACCCCAGAGACCCAAAAGTGCTAATAATACTGTAGCAAACTCTATATTCTGGCTATATTTGTGTTGGAAGCATACCACAGATTTGCATAGGAGAATCTATGGAAGCCCACAAACGCTTCTGAGGGTGATATTTTTGGACCCATGAGTAAGTGAAACCAAGAACACTTCAAGGAGTATGGATAAATGGTCATACAGTATTTACTTTTAGTTGGATATGGCTTTAAGGCAAACAAAGCAAGCATACACCTCATATGTACTCGTCTAGTAAGGTTAAAATAGTAATCCTTTCCTGCACCTGAGTAGTCATTACAGATACCTGGACAACTTTCAATTTATAAATACAAGCAATTGCAATATTTGTATTAAAATTATTAATTTTTAAAAGACTCCCCAAAGCAGACATCCTATAGTTATGCAAGCAATGTTTTGAATATGTATAGAGTTCTTAAATATTTCAGCATTTGGAGTCTCACAATCCATCTCTCATATTACATCTCCTTTTTAAAATATTTTAAACCACTACTTGAATTTTTTATTATAAATACTGCCTCCACTCAAGGCGCACGCTCAATTGCTATTCAACATTTCAAATGAAAAGGTTAATCTATGTGAACCTTACTGTTGAAAAAAGGCTAACTCGGGCTGTCATCTGTTAGTGATCAAAGCCGCTTGTTGGATTTCCTTACTTCAAGAACTTGTACAAAATTTAATTCCAATAAGCCAACTTCTAGGGGTATCTATTTGACCCCACCAGTTTGTGATGTTGTAGTGCCAAGATGACACAGAGTCAAACCTCTCCAGTTCTTGTTACTTCAAGGAATATATATATATATTGCTGACTGTTTTATAAAACCCACACACTCAGAGCATACACAGACTGTGGCTCTTGCTAACTAAGGGAGGATCAATGAAGTGACAGGCTGAGCTTTGCATTGCCATCGTTGTCTAGTAATAACGTCAGCTGCTGGAATCTAAAGGAGGCTCCGTAAAGAGGAGATGCTCTTTTCAAATTGTCAGATTTCAGGTGCACTTACTCTGATGTCTGGCTTTGCTGCAAACCCACCCCATCAAACCTCATTTGGGAATACCATAGGCTCCTTCTATTTCAAGAGTGAGGGTTTTAAATCAGGAGACAGACTTGACTAGTCATTAACTTCCAAATAGAGAGCACAGCCAAGGACTAGCTAAATATCATAGCTTCATTTTGAAACTGAGGATGTATTCCTAAAAGAAATGCCTGGGTGATGGTTTCAACTGTCTGGACACTAGAGGAAAACATTTTTGTAATTTTCAAGCAAACTCTGGAGTCCTCAGTCAAGGGAGGCCAGGCTAGCTCCATCTTTGATGTTCTCCCAACCATCAGGAAAAGGATGATTTGCTTCAAGGAACCCATTGGGTTTCAAGCAAATTTGTTTGCTCATGAGGTGGATATAGTGAGCACTGTTTGTTTCTATATCTAATGGCGCATTAAAAATAATTTCCTTTTATACTTTTATAGTTAAATTACTAAGTTTTAATAGTTAAAACATAATTGCACATTTTTTGGTTACATCCCGTATAGATTACTGCAATGCTCTTTACGTGGGGCTGCCTTTGAAGACTGCTTGGAAGCTTCAATTGGTCCAACAGACAGCAGCCAGGTTGATAACAGGAGCGGAACTCAGGGAGTGTACAACTCCCCTGTTGTGCCAGCTCCACTGGCTACCAGTTTGCTACCGGACACAATTCAAAGTGCTGGTTTTGGCCTTTAAAGCTCGAAGCGGTTCTGGTCCAACTTACCTGTCCGAACGCATCTCTCCCTATGAACCATCAAGATGCCTTAGATCCTCTGGAGAGGCCCTGCTCTCGGTCCCACCTGCTTTGCATGCGCGCCTGGGGGGGGACGAGAGACAGGGCCTACTCAGTGGTGGCTCCTCGGCTTTGGAACTCCCTTCCTAGTGACATCACATCGGCCCCCTTCCTCCTGACATTTCATAAGAAAGTCAAGACTTGGCTTTTCGAGCAAGCATTCGCAGATGAACTTTAATCGAGATCAAGGATTCTATGAAGATGAAACGGAAACCGATTTTAAGATTGTGGAGCTGAGATTTGTATTTTATAGTTTTTTACTGTTAATTTTATATGTTTTTATATGACTGTTTTTATCTTGTGATATACTGTATATGGGCACTTGTTGCCGCTTGTTCACCGCCTCGAGACGCCTTCGGGCTGAGAGAGGCGGTATAGAAGCATGGCAAATAAATAAATAGAACCTCATCAGAAGGCCCAGGCAAAGTATCTTGCTTTGCCAGGCTTCTGTGAGGAAAGAGGAACAGCGAGGCGAATCTGTCGCCCTGCCCACAGCTCCCTCTCTGCAACGATTTCCCCATCACATGGGGAAAGTGCTGCCCTTGCAGGGAGTCCCTGTGCTAGCTTCATTGGAGCCACGACAACACAAGACGCCTCCTGTGTTGGGGTGGAAATGTCCAGCAACACTTTCACCCCGGTTGGGTGCAGGGCCTTCACCAGATAGCAAACAATGTCTTGTCATGTCCAGAGTTTAATTCATTCCATGACCAAGTTCTTAACTCAAAAGGCTCTTATCTCAAAGCAAATATTCCCATTAAAATGCATTGAAAAGCTACTCATCTGTTCCAGCCTCCTGAACACACCCGCCCATTTTTGTTACATGTTTGTAAATCAGAAAATGTACTTTATAAATAACAAATAATGTATAAATACACTTTCACATGGAACAATAAAAGGAAAGATCAACTTTAAAATGTTAGAAGCACCAAATTGTGGCAAGGAACCACAAACCACAAAATGAAGAAGCAGAAGCATACTTTCCTTCACATTGTACCCATTCCAGCCTCCCTCTCTCCATTGCTCTCTCTCTCTCCTTCTCTCTCTTCATGAAGCCAAACATACCAGTAATAAAAAACTACACAAAATCAGCTAACCCAAAGTTCCTCAAAGTGAGCAAGAGCAAAGCAGACAGCAATTGAAGCCCTAAAGCCCTGTATCTGCGCATGAGCACTCCCTCTAGCACTAGCTCTTAACTCAAAATGCTGCTCTTATGTCAAAGTGTACTGAACAATGACACTTAACTCAAAACACTCTTAAGTTGGGATGTTCTTAGGTCTATAGGTCTTCACAGTTCTGATATTGCTAGCTCTAGCCTGTACTCTATGTAAGGTAAAATGAAACAGTGGTCAAAGTTTTACAAAGTATAAGTCTCTGCATGTAGAAGTAGACATTAATTGTGCTATGCAGTTATTAGGAATATTATATTTATTTTTATTTACTTTAATAAAATTCAAAATGTTAACAATGATAATTTATATTTCATTTTTCTCAGTTGCAAAGCACGTCTCAGTTATTGCCATAACTATAAGAATGTATAATAATATCATGTGCCAATAGGAAGCACTGCTCTGTCTAGCTAACTGCTGTTTACCCCTAATAACAGCAGTTTTGAGTGCATCTATACTGTAAAAGTAATGAAGTTTGAGACCACTTTAACTGCCATGGCTCAATGCTATGGAATCACGGGAGTTGTAGTTTTACAAGGCCTTTATCCTTGTCTGCCAAAGAGTGCTGATTTCTCACTAAACTACAGTACACCTCCCAGCTCCCTTAGTTTATTGCAGGCCTGGATCAAACCTTTTTGGCACCCTAGGCCACACATTGGAAGCCATGCCCCCGGGCTGATGCTGAGCATGCGGTGCAGCAGCCCTAGGGGCGGAGCTTCCCTCAGCCTTTTTCTCCTCGCTTGCGCCGGGCGCCCCTCCTTCCTTGAGTGAAGGAAGGAGGGGCGCCCGGTGCGAGCGAGGAGGAAGAGGCGGAGCGGAGGGAAGCCACATCAGAGGCCCTAGGGGCAGGGCTTCCTCCACCTCTTCATCCTTGCTCGCACCAGGCACCGCTTTTTTCTTGAGTGAAGGAAGGAGGGGCGCCCGGCGCAAGCGAGAGGCAAGAGGCGGAGCGGAGGGAAGCCGCATCAGAGGCCCTAGGGGCGGGGCTTCCCTCCACCTCTCCCTCCTTGCTTGTGCCGGGCACCCTTCCTTCCTTCCTTGAGTGAAGGAAGGAGGGGTGCCCAGCACGAGCGAGAAGGGTGGAGGGAAGCCGCGTCAGAGGCCCTAGGGGCCTATGGTGCTCCATGCACAGGTGCAAAAGTGCCCAAAGATTGACCTTTTTAAAAAAAATTAAAATTGGGGGGTCCGGATCTGAAGCCCCCCCTCCCATGGCTGCGCCCCTAGGCCATGGCATAGTGTGGCCTCATGGATAATCCGGGCCTGGTTGATGGTGCTCTCGCTCGTGAGGACATGAAGGGACACCCTCTCCCTGGGTGGTTCCTCAACAGCATCAAACTGGACAATAGGCACTCCTTGCAACATCTGAGGCAATTGAGGGAGGGTTTCTATATAGGGACTCTATGTGGGCCCAATCCAGCATCTGGGATGTCAGATCGGACTCATATTAGCTATGTAGAAGTGTTCCAGGAATGCTTCTCTGTAGTTGCACTGCAGTTCTGAGATGTTTTCCTGTCACTACTTTTGGTGGTAGTGAGGAGGAAGGCAGTATCATTTCTTTCCCTTGTAAACTCAGATGTGAGACATCATTTCTAAACCTAATAATTTACAGCAAGCAGGACCGCCCTGCCCCAGTAGCAACCATCTCCTTAATGAACAGAGAAGCTTTCTTTCCATCCCCTGAAGCAAAACATTTAAAAACTGAGTGCAAGAGCTTGTGACCCTATCTAGGCAGTTTATGGACATGATTTGCAGACAGGGTGACTTACAGTGTTATTGTAACACCTCATCAAAATTCATCTCCAGCATTCATGGCAATGACTTAAGACAAGTGGACTGCCCTGAAAATGGCTTGGATGGCTTCCAGGGGCTTAGACCCCAGGCACCAGGTTACTCTCTTCACTTAACCCCCTTTATCTCTATCTCTCTGTCTCTTTCTCCCTCAGCGCTGCAACCGTAGGAGTTGAATGAAGGGAAAACATCTCTTTTAACTTCATTCTGAAGTGGCAATAAGGTTGCAATATTTTGCCCTATTCACTCACTTGGCAAGTGAATTGCTGGCATTCTGTGACACTTAACTACTGAAACTAAAGATGGAATGACATAACTCTCTTTCTCAATTTTCACCTCTTTCTGCTTTTTCCCAGATGATCCAACATGCCTCACCCTCTTTCTGCTACCACTATAATTCAATGGAAAGTGTTTGTGGTGTTTTTATAGTCACTATTTCTCCAAAGAGGTCAGCACATCAAAAAGGTACTTAAAGGCAAAATTACAATCAGTTATGCAGAGATAATTGTAATTACAATATGCATTTCCACCTGTAGTCAATTTAAATAGATAATAGAAACATGGGTATGAGACATCTGGACACTGCGAACCAGGAGGAAACAAATAATTGTGGTAAAAGATAATAATTTCAAGTGCATCATAAAGTAAATGTATGGAACAAATCCATATCAGAGCAATTTAAGTAGAATATTTTTGGATTATTATAACAAACAGTAACATATTGCTATTGTTCTAAATTTATCTTCCATACTTCCCTCCCTCCCTCCCTCCCTCCCTCTCTCTCTATCTATCTATCTCTATCTATCTATCTATGAATCATCAACACAAGAAAAAAGAACAGTATTATTGATCATCCCCATTTTCACTTTCTTGAAAAAGAAAAAAGAACTTTAGTCACCAGATCTCAAAATGTTCCAGTTACATCCTGTTTATTATTCATATAAGTACCATCCAGACAAACTGTGCAAAGACATTATCCAAGCTAGATAAAGCAATGTGCACTTTAGCTAGAACAAATCTGAACAATCTGTTTATCTTTTAGTCACTTCTCATATAGAGGTACATATTTCCTGATACAATGATCTTGCCTTTTCAATATGTGTTTTGTGAATTTTGTGTAAGTGAGGTTCTTGTTGGTTCTCCTGGAACTCGCCATGGCTTTCAGTACCATTGACTATAGGCTTGGGCTTGAGTGTACTCTTTTATATTGGTTCTGTTCCTTCTTGGAAGGATGAACTCAGAATGTGACGCTAGGAAACACCTAGTAAATTCTTTGCATGTGGGATCTACTTAGGGTTTGCTTTTCCTATTATTTTACACGTTACACCACATATTACCTCTCTGTTGCCGCCCCCTTGTCGTGCGGGAGAGGCTTGTGTACCCTAATGAAGTTATGAGCTATGTTGGCGGTGGCATAATAGCCACCACCGGTAGGGCCTCCTATGCCAGACAGGTCACAACCGAAGGGTCTGACGAAGAGCGTCAATGGGCAGGATGGGCTCTCTAGCCTTTTGGCAACCATTCTAAGAGAAGGAAAACTCTAATTTTAAACCCGGGCAAATGGTGCTCATTTAACCCTGTAAGGTCAACCATCTTGAGAAGAAAACTTGAACCAAACCTACGACCTGAGGACCTTGCTGCCACTGTCCTAAGCATGCTAGGCCCCAGCAGACGAACCTTTGCTTTAAAGGGTGAGGCCAGTTCTGTGCATGCTGTGCTCCACCAGAAAGGTCCATTGTACAGGCTCAAAGGACACATCCAAACGCCGAATCATCAACACGCTTGTAGAAAGCGTGGGATGAGTCCTTCCTGAATCTTAGTTCGCAAAGAAAAGCCAAGAAAACACCACATCTAAGTGTAAACTGAAATAGGTTTCTGGAATGGGTGAATTCTATTATTTATTTATTTATTTATTTATTTATTAAAATCTTTTATATCCCGGCCCTCTCACCTCCGAAGAGGGACTCAGACCAGCCTCACAGCAAAATTCAATGCAGATTAATACAACATTAAAACATCATATACTAAACAAAGTTAAAACACATATAAATAGCATAAAATACAAAAAATACAATACATTAAAACCAAATCACCAGATAAAATCAAATTCAACTCAGTCCAATCTATGTGGTCATCCCCTTTTATCCAGAAACCATCTTGGCCTTCCAAAGTCAGGATTTTATTAGCCTCCTAAAAGACAGGAGGGAGGGGGCAGATCTAATCTCGCTTGGGAGAGAGTTCCATAACCGAGGGGCCACCACAGAGAAGGCCCTGTCTCTCGTTCCCACCAAACACGCTTGCGAAGGTGGCAGGACCTAGAGCAGGGCCTCCCCAGAAGATTTTAACATCCTTGATGGTTCGTAGAGAAGAACACATTCGGACAGGTAAATTCCAGGGAAGATGTTTTTGTACAAAACCATTGTATGCTTGGAATGGATGAGAATGAACTGAAGCTTCATCAACAACCTCATCAGAAACAGTCTCTCTGCATCATCTCCCCTTTTCTCTACACTGCTGAAACAGTCCCATAGAGTCCATCACATGATGAAAAGCAACTTCCGGTGGGACTCCTTTGGCAGCATTGAGAAACTGAGCATAGAGTATTTTTTGAGGAGTAACAACTAACTCCTAATGGAGAACAGGAAAAGGAAGTGTGGAAAGGATGGAAAGCAACATTAGATGGGGGGGCCATCCCAGAAGATAGGGGGAAATGGTAGGGAATGAAGGAGAACAGTTCCCTCCACTTTTCCCTTCTTTCTCCCTCTTTTTCCCTGACTGTCTTATGTGGTTTCAAGACAAAACAGTTAAAAGGCCAATGGGGAATAGTGATTCAGTCTATGCTGGATGGAGTTATATTTCCTCTGAAAACACATATTTGCACCACATGTTTCAGTGGTGGGCAGCAATTGCACATCTGAAATGAATGCAGCTGCACTGAGATGTCAGATCTGGCTACAGGGACATATACTTTCATTACATGGGTTTTTTTTAAAAAAAATACTATAACACAGTTTATAAGAGGCTGATTTTGAATAATGTAATCTTCAGTGGGCTCAAAATGCTGCAGCCAGACAGCTAAGACTAGTGTAATTCTCTTGATGCAATGGATCGATTTATAACTAGAATTGTTATTTTGTCCAATAAAGCCCTATGAGACTTAGGTCCAGGACTAAATCTATGAGCCCACCAGAGTTTTTGGATATGTAGGTGAAGGCTTTCTCTGAGTTTGACCACTATCACAGACATCACACTCTCTGTGGCTGTTCACAGATAGCGGCATTCTGTTCCAAAAGAGATTCTTTTGGCTCCTTCTATGCTCTCTCTCTCTCTCTCTCTCTCTCTCTCTCTCTCTCTCTCTCTCTCTCTCTCTCTCTCTCTCTCTCTCTTGATCAACAAACACATTTTAATTGAAATTTAACTGGTTATGGCAGACAGGTCTTTTGTTGATGTGTGCTGTGCTTTTATCTCCTTTACTATATTTGAGATTATCTTTAGTTATTTTTAATTTGTTTTGCCTTAATGTTTTTTAAAAATGTAACCTTTACCTTCTTTCTTTTCCCATGGCCAGAGCAAGGTGGACTATAAATTGAATAAATAAATGAATACCTGGGGAGTGAGGTGGGTGGCTCGGAAAGTACCAAGCAAGTTCAAAGATAATAATGATTTCAAAAGAAAATGAATTGCCATATTCAGTAGGAAGCTATTTCAATTTTTAAAAGAGCAAGGAGGAATCTATTATACCAAAAGACAGAAATAGTATAACCTAAGATATATTGGGACTGTATCTCCCTTTATGAACCCATTAGAGCTCTAGGATCTTCAGGAGAGGTCCTTCTCTCTGTCTCACCACTTTCTCAGGTTCATTTTCTGGAAACAAGGGAGAAGGTATTCTCAATGGAAATCTATCCCAGCAGAGGCCAGGATATCTCCCTCCCTGCTCTATTTCAGTTAGCTACTGAAAACACTCTTGTGCCCTCTAGTTTTTAGAAAACACATGGGATGGGCTTTTCCTGATATGCTGTACTTTTTATAGTGTGTTTACTGTTTATGTAGCCCAGTGGTTCCCAAACTTTTTTGGCCTACCTCCCCCTTTCCAGAAAATTTTTTACTCACCGCCCCCCTAGAAATTATTTTTTTAAAAAGATTAATAGCAATTAAACACAAAGATATATGTATTAATACAGGGATTCTCAACCTTTCTAATGCCGTGACCCCAAAATAAGGTTCCTCATGTTGTGGTGACCCCCAACCATATTTTTGTTGCTACTTCATAAATAATTTTGCTACTCTTATGAATTCTAATCCAAATATTTAATATGCAGGTCAAAACGAAGGGGGCGGGGCCAAAGAAGAGGGCCACGTGACCCCTCCTAAATGGCCAATCATTCACCACCCCCTTAAAGGGGTTCACTGCCCCCCAAATTCCCCTGAGCCTGCCACCACCCTCTTGGATTGCCTCACCGCCCACCAGGGGATGGTACCACCCACTTTGAGAATCAGTGATGTAGTCATTTAAGATTGGTTTTAACTTTATACATTTGTTAATTGACTTCTATATTTTATTTTTAGTGTAGGCTTTCTATAGTTTTTAACATGTATTGTTTTTAAGATGTTGTAATCTGCCTTGACTTTCATTGGGGAGAAGGCAGAATATGCACACATATAATGATTGTGATGGGAACACAGAGCAAATGACCATCTCATCAAATACCCTCAACAGTGAGAGATAAATGGTGGAAATAAATTAAAGGTCTCAAATTCAGCTGCAGGGCTGATTTGTTGCTGCTGCTGTTGCTGTTGTGTGCCATCAAGCCATTACCAATTTATGGCAACCATACAGTAAACTTGGCTTTTCTAAGGATATCCAGCATGTTCCCATGGCCAAGCAAGGATTCAGACTCCATTCTTCATAGTTGAATGCTCAAACCATTATACCTCATTGGATAATGCTAACTAAAGTGATTAGTTGTTGATGACAAAAAAGAAGAAGAATTAAACTCCTTCAGTATCTAATCCAGTGATTGGACTCAACTAAAAATGATATATCAAGTGCATGGTCTTTTTATTTTTTTAAAAAAAAATCACAGGTACAAAGTGAGGGCAGCTACACAAAAGAAAGGCTAGAAAACTCAATTATAAAATGAAAGCATAAGTAATGAATATTTCATTTTGATCAGATAAAAGGTAACCTCTGTGGTTGTGACAGAAAGAAACTTAAAATTAATTAACACATTGATTAAATTAGATATGCTTTAACAAAAAGGAATAACTTTAAATTATTTTAACTAAAGCAATTGAGTTTAAGTTGGGATTTGAGCATTAACTTAAGTCCAGACATGTTAATTGTTATACATTAATTGAATGGGATGCATTCCTAAAGACTAAAAAGGAGTCAAATTTCCCCTTGTTTTTTAACCCAAAGCCTAGTTCTTTTGGATTTTTGAAAACCTACTTATTGGGTTTTCTAAGGGATTCTGAAATGACAATGCTTCAGTCACAAGACTCAAGTCATTTACTCAAGAGTAGTTCTGATGGGAAGAAATATATTAAGGGTATTTAAGGTTGCCCTGTCTCTAAAAATAATAAAGGGGTTTTTTTGTCTATATAATCTGGATGACTTCAGAAAAGGGAGATCAAGCGATGAGCCTATAAAGCAGGAAGAAAGGGGAAGCAAGGGAGTGAATCTTAAATCGGGCTTTCAAAACTTCATGCAGCTATATTTCTCCTCACCAAATCTCAAAAGATTTATAGGATGGGGTAAAGAAATTCATGGGGTCACTATAAGTCAACAGCCAACTTGAATGTGCGTGTACACACATATACACACACACAAGTAAAATGGCACTTTTCAACTTTATTCTGGTATTCTTTTTAGTGCAAGAATCTAATTTATATCTAAAGGGCAATTTATCATAAACATGAGAATCAACATTCCCTCTTTCCAATGAAAGTGTTGCTAAATTACATTATTCAAGCTTATTAACAATTAACTAAACACATTAGCTCTTGTCTATTAATGCGCATATCTTTCTTCTATGGTAAGGCATACGAGGTAACGGGTGATACAACATACAGGTAAAAACCAAGGGACTGGCACTAGATAGGCAATGTATCACTTTGGAGAAATACCGTTAACAGCAGTATCTCAGTTATTAATCATCATTATCATTTATTTATATAGAGCCATTAAATGTACATTAATACTTGTAAGGACAGATCTGGTCATTATAGCCCCATCGTTATTTCTTTTCTGTTCTGATTGCTTTGTACTTGATCTGATAACCTCTCATTTTAAAAAATGAATTAGAAATAGGGGATATCTACCTGGGAAACTCACATTTAAATGCCCCATTCAGCCACTACCCTGACTGGGTGGCCACACGTATGTGGTGAAGATAAACCCAAAGGTCCATGTGCCATACAGTGAGTTCTTTAAAAGAAAATCAATATGTAACTATAAATAAATATATCATTATAATAATATAATGCTTTGAACAACATAACTTAATATACAAAGCATTCAAAAATGAGAGATTGTGAAATTGAAAATTTAGGGGAGGGGAGGGAGTTTCTCACATATATTTATTGGAGATGAGGGGAATGTGCTATTAATAATACTTTCCAGAATGAACCATGTATTTCTACACAGCCATTTGAAAATATACTAATTAAATGCATAAAGCTCTAACCATAGTGGCCATTAATATAGATCCACAGTACTGCAAATATATGCCTGAAGAGAAAAGCAGATGACTGCTGAATTCCTTGCAAATATATAGAGATTAGATTGATGGATAATAGATAGAAATCCTTGACAAAAGATGTGAAATCTGAATCATTTTATTTAATCAGCTATAATTACACAATTATCCAAATAAATAAACCTTTCTTTTAACAATATTCTGGAGCTTAAAAAAATAACAGCTCATTTTGGGTCATTAAGCAAAAAATCCTACTCAATTACTGATTGTGTGGCATTCAGAATGATAGGTTATGGAGCAGAAAATTGAATTATAAATAGATATTATTTCTGCTTGGTGGTGACATAAAATCTGTCAAAGTCCCTAACTCTTGAAGCCAATGCTTTTCTTGGGGGGGGCTCTATATGATATGTTAAATGACACAAAAGAACACTAGAAAACAGCTAATACAAAAGTTTAGTTGAAGTTTGCTTGAAGGGAAAATAAGCTTATCATATATCAGTTTAGCAAATGCACAATGGCAGTCTTCCAGGAAACCTTTATGGGAAGTCAAAATCAGATATGGAATATTTATTTGTTCATTTATTTATTTACAGTATTTATATTCTTTCCTTCTCACCCCAAAGGGGACTCAGAGCGGATCACAGAACAGATATATAGGGCAAACATTCAATGCCGTTATATACTGACAAGACAGACAATTGTACATAGATAGAGGTATATAGAAGATTTCCCATCTTTGGCATCTTGGAGGCTGTGCTCGATTCCGGCCACCGGGGGGGGGGTCACTCCACTTTTCCCTAACGAAGAGCTTTGTTTGTAAACTTCCTCCTTGATCAAATCACCAGCAATATTTTTGGCATTTCCTTATGGAAGCCTTAAATACCTTCCCGCTTAACCGGTACCTATTTATCTTCTCACATTGCTATTTTCGAAACTACTATGTAGACGGAACCTGGGCTAAAGGCCGGGAGCTCACCCTGACCCAGGCTTTGAACTGTCAACCTTCCAGTTAGCAAGATTTACTGCAGTTTGTGGTTAACCTGCTGTACTAAAGACTGGAATATACACATTTGGCACCATTTTTAGTTCACCAGAAAAGGTAAAGCAATAATTCATCAGAAAACAACTGGTTCTTAAACACACTTCATTCCATTAGGAGTTAAGTTCATCCAATTATGTGTTGGAGTACTTCCTATGCTTGTAAAGATCACATTTAAAATAAGCAAACTTGCCAATTGGTACACAAAGTACACATGATTTAGATTTGACAGTTTAGACAAAGATTATTTTGATTAAAAAAACGGGCATACACATCTATGATGCCAACTTTATTTCTCTGATTCTAGAGATCCTTGGACCATAATGTAAAAACATCATCTAGCAAAGCATTACTTTTTATTTGTATGCTTACTCTGCGATCAAAACCTTGTGTTATTTCTCAACTTCAGTCCTACACTCAACAATAGGAACTTGAATTTATATTCAACAGTGCATTATTTTGCACTTTCTTCAACATCTTTCAAAAATATCTATGTTGAGTATTCATTTAGGTCCAAAGTTCAATCACCAGCATTTCCAGCACTGTACAGTGACATTTTCAAAGGGAGGTGATATGCTCAAAATACGAATGGTAGCTTTTAGAAGTTGCTTCTGGCAAAGTTAATAATATTTTGATTTGTAACCCGAGCCATTTACAATTGTTTTTTTTCCTGAAGAAATGACAGACAATGTTGCCATCGTAAAATGACAAACTAAAATACACTTATGTTTTCTCACAGAAAGATAGATAGAAATGAAAGATTTAATGGTATTTCCTAGTCTAGGCAAAACCAAGCTTTAATCATTTCAAGGAGAAAAGTGTCAAAACTTGTTTAAAAATATTCCTTTCCAATGATTTCTTAGACCCTTTTGGGATAAAAGATTATATTACGTGAACTGAAATGATATTACTTGGATTGAAAAATAATTATTTAGATTCTTTTCACAAAAGATAAGAGTACAGTATTAAACTTGCTATACAAGGGCATATGTAGCAACACCAAATCAAAGTTTTCTTATACAACATCCACATATTTCTTTTTTAGAACAAAAAATGGAATCTTGATTAAGTAAAATACAAAATCTGTGCTAGTTATAGTATTTTCTCAGATATTCCTTAAGCACCTTCAAGAGATGGCAGAGTGTGACTGCAATCATGCATTTTGCTTCTTGAATTACAGCCGCCGGTGGCACAGCCACTGGACATGTTGACTAGGGATTTCAGGAGTTGAATTCAAAAACAGGAACTAGTTCGAGCTCTGGATTTGAATGTAAAAGTTTAGATTGCACTCTGCATGATCAGAAACACCCGCTTACTAACATATAGCATTCTTCTTCCTTGCCTTCTATATAGTCATCTGAATACCCTCATATGTAGGATTTCTTGACCTTTGACTATGTGATCAATGGGAACAGCCTTGTGCATGTATACTCTTAAATAAGCCTTACATGTATACAATGTTTGATTTGGTCAAACAGTTCTTTTTAATAAGACAAGACCAGAAGTTATTGTCCACAAATATGAAGGAAGGGAAAGGAAAGGGAAATATGACATTTTTATCAAGATTCTACATGGCATTTTTTCTGTGTTACTTTTAATAGATGCAAGGGAGCAATCCTAACAAAATCAGATTGAATGTTTTTAAAACATCACACACAAAAACTAATGGCATGTAATCAAATACTCTAAAGCAGCTTTCATTTTTTATTGACTATGAGCTTAGAAACCTGGCAGTGCCCGGGTTATTTGAGAAAGGCATTGTTTGTTTTTTGAAGTTTGGTAATATCAGTTTGGTAATGTCTAACACTATTTATTAGAAAAAAGCCAGTCTTTCCTTTTGTCTTTTATGAATGCTTCCATTAGAAAAAGCACAAGGATGCGGGTGAACAACAGTTCCCAGAATCACGAGTCAGTCCTTCCCAAACCCTGCCATTATTCAAAGTGTGCCATGTTGGGTCTGTGTGCCAAGTGTGGTCAAGATCCAATATCACCTAGGTTTAGTGATATCTAGATATGAGTCAACTACTAGACCACTACGTTCGGAGTCAGGACAACTTTAGGAGGTCCCTAGTTTCAAAATGTACCACCTCACTACTACAAGAAGGAGGGCCTTCTCGATAATTGCCCCCACTATGTGGAATGCGTTGCCTTCCGATGTTCGTGCCCTTACAGATCTATTGGCATTCCAGAAGGCGTGCAAAACTCTTCTGTTCCAGCAGGCTTTTGGGGTTTAAGGCTGTTGATCCTTCGGACACTTTGCCCGCCTGTTCTATGTGTACAGCCCTTGCTGAGTTGTTTTTATCTAGCTAATATCTGTTTTACTGTGTTTTATTGTGTTTTTATCCTGTGATTTCACTTTTGTAAGTTGCCCCGAGCCACACTGGGAGTGGCAACTAATAAGTGTGAATAATAAATAAATTAATTAACTACAACTCCTTAATTCCCAGGGCAATCATCCACATACCCAGCCAGTAATCACAGTTGCCCATGTTGGTTCTGTGTGCAAAGTTTGGTCCAGATCTGTCGCCCGCTGGGTTCAGTGCTCTCTGGATAAGGGTGAACTAAAACTCCCAGATTCCCAGGGCAATCACCCCCAAATCCACCCAGTATGCACAGTTAGCCATGTTAGGTCTGTGTGCCAAGTTTGGTCCAGATCCATTGTTGGCTGGGTCCACAGTGTTCTCTGAATGTAGGCGAACTACAACTCCTATAAATCAAGGTCAATTCCCCAAAACTTGGTCATGGGGGTTCTGCATGCCAAATGTGGTCCAGGTCCATTATCAAAGGGGGTCACAGTACTCTGCCTAGATGCAGGATGAACTACAACTTTCATTCTGTTGACTCCATCAGCCAGACCACTCCAGTCTGTCCAGTTGCTGATCAATTCCTCTGTGTTTTCTGTGTGCCATAAGAAATGGCAGGAAAGAGATAAGGGAGAGGCAGTGGGTGAGGTCATGCAAATCCCATACAAGGAATCATGGGATGCCTACATGTGGTGGAGGAAACACATCAAATCTAGGATGAAATTGTCCCCAAATGAAAGCATTCATTTGGTGGTTAGTGTTGGGGAAGGATATTTACTGGGTTTGGGCTACATGTTCTAACCTGCAATGTCAGTGGAGGGAGTGCCTTTGGAGCCTCTTATTGGAGGTGGGAGGCTGTCTGTGTAAGTGGACACACCTATGCCACATACACATTTTTCACTTTTATTATGTGTATAGATGTTAGTAGGCATGTATTAGCCTTAATATCTTGTTGGAACATAAAAAAAATTATGTTTCAATCACACTGAGTTCCTCTGAATCCCAAATTGGACTTGGTTTTCTCAATAAAAGCAGTCTTTTTATATCAGTCAAGATTTCTTGCATGAAACTGTGTACTTCATCTTGAACATTCACATGTCTGAAAGACTCAAAGGGCACTTTCCATAGATTACATGTACACAGACAATTCAGTCCTTAAAATCTAAATATCTAACATAAATGCATCAAGTAAATGGAGAAAGCTACAGGACAGTACAAATAGAGAAAGCAGTATTAAAATGAACAAATTTCAGTGTATTTCAGCCTGGCAATCCAATACCAAACAAGACCGAAATAAAGCTTTGATGGAAAAGCTTTCATGTCCTTGTTCCTTTATTGAATGGTATATGCAACACCCATCTTTTTCCTGTTTCATACTGAGCTTGTTCCCTCTTGAACTTAGCTTCAAACTTCGCAATAGCTAGTGAGAAAATGAGGTTTTCTACAACGATATACTCATGTGCTGTCTATAATGTGGCGGAAATAATATTTTACAGTGGTTGGTTTTGGGAAGTTGTCTCTGGAAAGAAAGATGGCATATAATAAACTAAATAAATAAATTGATGAGAGATTAAGGCCCATTACCTTCACCACAGACATATGAAAAACATACTGCACATAAACACACAAGCTTCTGAATATTGAGATCCTTGAACATCAAAATGCATCACTATTCACTGAAATAGATGAAAGGAAAGCTCTGTAGTAAGAGAAATGCTAACAGCTGATTATTCACGTAATGCCGATTTCTATAGCTCTTGCTATATTCCTTAAACTAATGGTTCTCAACCTTTGGTCTCCACTAGTAAACTGGCTGGGATTTCTCCGAGTTGTAGTCCATAACCCCTGGAGGACCAAGGATTGAGAAGCACTGTCTTAAACTGAATGCTCTTCTTGTCACCCAACAGTCTTTTGCTAAACACTGAAAATTACCATGTGGTTTGGGGATATATCTGGTAGTTGGATTTACTTTTAAAAAAACAGAGACTTTTAGCTAAAGGAGAACTAGGTCATTTGCTTGCCTCCCATTTTCCTTTTCTCATTATGAATACAGTGGACCTTTCACTTCCAATTTCTCCTCCTTTGTATTGAATTTATGAGTACATATTTATATTCATAAAGGTTATATGAAAGTCAACATTTGAAATGTAAGTCTTTAAGTATTTATGTTAAAATGTAAAGGTCTTCTAAGAGAAATGTCCCAGGACAGCAAAAACAGCCTAGTAGAGTCAAACCATGCCATCCATTCCCAGCAACTTTTCCTTTGGGAAATAAGGGGGAGTAGATGTTTATACTATGGTTAAATGTCAATGCTATTAATGCAAGTAGCTATTAAGGTGTGTTATGATATACAAAGGCCTTAGTCATGCAATTATTCAATCACTTATTGACTCCCTTGCCCATGTGGAGACCTGGAGAGAGTGGTTGAAAGTTAGTACCAGAAATTAACAGTTCCTTCTAAAAGTTCAAATTATTGAACTCTGTCTGCAAACAGACACTTCCCTTTGTCCACAAGTCTCCAGAGTTCCACTAACGACTTAACTAATCCGGTGAAATGTCTTAATAAAGTCCCTACAGTAAAATGGCAATAAATTCCTTTTAAAAAATAGAATAACTAGCTTATCTTCACAGAAAAAGCAGATTTGGAAAAAAAAAGCATTTTGGGAGTGTAGAACTCCCTGAAGACTAAAGAAGCTAAAGTCAGCTCCAGCCATCACTGCAAAACACAACCACCACTCCCATTTTACAAATGTTTATCTTCATTGGTATTCCAGTAATCCATCATTTTTATTGTGGGAATAATAGAGATTAATGGGACCCATATCTCTCATTTTAAAAAAAGAACAAAATAGCTTCAATAACCTGTTTATTCTTGTGGGACTTCTTGGAGGCGATCTTAGATTAGGGTCCCATTTCTGAAATACCAGCTGTTACTCTTACTTGGAGGCACTCACCTCAACCGGAGTATGTACTCTATTGCCCAGTCCCCAAAGTAGCCTAATTTAAATGAAACAAAATCCTATAGGCCTACATGTTCAAAATAAGTAGGCATAGTTCTAGAAATGACATCAATTTTATTTTCCGGTATTGTTGCATTATCCGGGCGGAGGCCACAAGGAGTGCTAGAGAGAAGAACAGTCCATTTTACAGGGGGTGGAGGTTGAAAGAGGAAAACAATTTCCCCCATTGTCACTAGTTATTCCCCTCCCCCCCCCCACTTCCCATATCATAAATGCAGGTTGTTTCCACGATAGAGACATGGGTAGGGGGGATAACAGGAAGACAGTTTTCTTCCTTCAACCCACTTTCCACCCTGTAAAATGGACTATGCTTCTCTCTCATGCATCCCCTTGTGGCCCCCGCACAGATAATGGAACCATGTCTATTTTTTTTAAATGTGAATGTGTCCTGCTAATAGGCATCAATACTCCAGCTGCTTGTCTATTACATCTTAATTCAGGCAGACACACACACCCCCAGCCCTTTCTCGGGTCTTTAACTTTGGAAAATAACAAAAATATGAAATTTAAAAATCCCTTTTCTGATTGAATTCCTTCTTCCTTCTCACTATGTATCCCCCTTTTATTTAAACTGCTGCAGCTTCATGACCTTGAATCTATCAGAGTTAGAATCATTTGACAAATGAGTCTCAAAGAACAAATTTACAAATGAATCCTGAAGTAGCAAAATGACCGCTGCATACGATGACTTGCTCTCCCAAATATTTACCAAGCTGTTTGATTAATTTAATTCCTCTTAGCAAAGTCTTGCTGCTTTTTAGAGAGCAAAGAAATGGAACTAGGGAAATGTAAGAGATTTGTCCCCTCATACCAGAAAAGACTCCCATATATATCTCTTAAAGCTGGAGAAGGTTGCATTGTTTAAACCTTTAATTTCAGAAAGACTGCAAGGTGTTGCCACATTTCTTTGTACTTGTCTCCCTCTGCAGCCTGAGATCCAGTGTTGTAGAGCTGGCATCTCCTTTTCTCTGGAGCTCCCAGTGACAAAGTGGGTTAAAACCTTGTGCCGCAGGACTGCTGAATGACAGGTCAGCGGTTCAAATCCGGGGAGTGCGGGTTGAAAACTCTCTGTCAGCTCCAGCTCCCCATGTGGGGACATGAGAGAAGCCTCCCACAAGGATGGTAAAACATCAAACATCCGGGCGTCCCCTGGGCAACGTCCTTGCATACAGCCAATTCTCTCACACCAGAAGGCACTTGCAGTTTCTCAGGTGGCTCCTGACAAGAAACCCCCCCTTCTTTTCTAGACATGATCCTGAACATGGAAGGCGGCTTGCCATGGAGTCAAATAATTTTGCCCAGTGCTGCCTAATCTAATTGTGCATATTCTCCAAAGACCCTGGCTACCTAAAATTTAATTGTAGCAAGATTTTTACTCTGCAAGGAATATACTCTGCCACAAAGCTAATTTTTTCATTACCCCTTTGGTGGTCATTCACACAGGTATGCTTTCGGCTATATTTCAGAGGAGGGAACTGACAAAACCATATCCAAGTATGCTTTTCCTAAGAAAACCCTATAAAATTCATGGGGTCAACCAGGCCCGAATTACCCATAAGGCCAGGCTAGGGCATGGCCTAGGAGTGCTCCCCGAGGGGGGCGCAGATCACGCCCCCCCAATGTTGAAACAAATAAAATCGCAATGGCGCATGGAGATGAGGAAGGAAGCCGCTGCTCCTGGGCTGCCTCCACCTCATGCTGCTCTCTCCCTGTTCGTGGAGCCGCCAGCAGCCTGTGGCTTCCCCTACTTGCCTCCTCTGCGTAGCAGCGTCTGAGGGACTCACCCGCAGGGAGAAGGAGGAGGGGGAGCCGGAAGAAGAGGAGGGGGAGCCGGAGCCCCACCGCCACACACACACAGAGTCAGAGCCCTGGAGGGAGGGACAATGGGCACAACGGGCTCTGCGAAACTCACCCTCAGGAAGGCCCAGGAGGTGCTGGCAGAGGGGAGGAGTGAGCTGCGCAGCTGAGGCACCAGGGAGGAAGCGAGCAAGGAAGGGAGCAAGCAAGGGAGGGAGGGACAGAGGGCGCCGTCAACGCATCTTGCGTGGCCTCCCATGGCCCGGATGCAGGCCGCAGTGCATGCACAGGAGGAAAGGTGGGAGGGAGGAGCAAAGGTGGCAGAGACCCCCTCAGCGAGGAAATAGCAGCAGGCCAAGTGGGCGGGCCCACCTTCGGGAGCAATGACCAGGTCAGTGGGGCCTAGAGGGAGGGTCAAGTGGGACTCGAGCCTGTGCTCAGGGTGCGAGGCCGGCCCCCTTCCCTAAGGCGGTGGTTTTGGAGCTCGCTCGCCACAACAGGGGGGCCCAAGGGAGGGAGGGAGGAAGGGGCAGGAGGGAGCACAATACGTAGGGGTGTAATTCCAAAGTGTGGCTTAGGGTGCAAAAAGTTGTTAATCCGGGCCTGGGGTCAACATAAGTTAACACACAACTCAAAAGTGTGCACACACATAAACATATACACTACACATTCCTTCTACAAGTGCATATGTTTCAATGAAAAGGCATTTTCCTATCCCTTAATTCTAATACTGTGTGGTTATAGTATTTCAAACTTTCCTGGACATTGTATGAAAAAGTATAAATAGAAGCTACTGGCTGGTATCAGTGCTATCACAGATACCATGAATACAAATCACCCCCAAACCCTCCTAATACACATACATACACTTTTTACCCTTAAGCTGAATGCAACATTTAAGAGCATGTTCTTTTCAGCCTTTTAGCAAGGCATGAATCCTACCTATCTATTCCTTTGTTAATAATAGCCCACTGGCACTAAGTATTATCATTTCAAGGGTGAGATGGATGAGGCCATAAAAATGAAGCAGTTGCATGCAATCTCATAATGTGGGCAGAATTAATCCACAAAAGGGGTAAGCACTGAGTTCTTTTAACCATTGGCACATTATTAGTAATGAAATATCAGAAATTAATCTAGGCTCAATTCCACATCCAGTGTGCCTAAATGGACAGTGTACTGGACCTGGATATAAGCAGACCACTTCTCAAATTGTTAATTTGTTATGAGACTCTTGCTTTCTCATTATCTCACTCTAATGCATTATATATAGGTGTGAGTAATAGGGTCCACATTAAGGCTGTTTTGTAATTATTTAGCTGACATTTTCCCCACTATAATGCTGAGATAATCAAAATAGTTTCCTTGTTCCTTTGGAGTTCAAACTCCAAATCATTACTTAAAGGAAACTGTTTTTCACAGAAGACTGCAGTTTGAGTCCTCCCAATTTCCTTCATTCTGAGGTTCCTTTTATACAATTCAGATTCACATAATGACATCTTAGTATTGTAAGGTAAAGGTTTCCTTTGACATTAAGACTAGTTGTATCCAACTCTGGGAGGTGGTGCTCATCTCCCTTTCTAAGCCAAAGAACCGGTGTTGTCCATAGATGCTTCCAAGGTCATGTGGCCAGTGTGGAGAACCATTACCTTCCCGCAGAAGCGATACCTATTGATTTACTCACATTAGCATGTTTTCAAACTGCTAGGTTGGCAGAAGCTGGCCTCCCTGGATCCCTGGATCCGAACCTAGTATTGTCAGAAGAGCTTTAATTTGTAAGGGAAAAATTACAAAAGGGGCTAAATTTTCCCTAGAAAACATCCCACCATTTAGGAACCCTGACCACTGAACACTGAACAAGTAAATACTAGCAGTGAGAATGACATAAAGAATTTATCTCACACATGTTCAGTCAAAAACTGGAGACAAAACATTATATCTTGTGTACTATATCTTTACTAGTGGATTTTAATATATTGATACAATATTATTTTTTAATTTTTACTGATATTAAAGTATGTTTATATTGTATTTGTATGTTTATGTTTGTATGGAATTGAATTATTGCCAATTTTGGAGTCCCCCGTGGCACAATGGGTTAAACCAACAAGTCGCAGGTTCGAACTCGAGGAAAGCATGGGTGAGCTCCCTCTATCAGCTCCATCTCCCCATGCAGGGGCATTAGAGAAGCTTCCCACAAGGATGGTAAAACATCCCTTCCCTCTTTCCCAATTTGGAAGCAGCTCTGAGTCCCTTCCAGGGTGAGATAGAGCAGGGCAAAAATATAGTAAGTAAACAAATAGATAGATACTTAGATAGTGAATGATGGGGATATTTGTATCTCTATAAAACAAAACACTCTTCTCAGGATTTTTCTGTTATCGTGTAATTGATATATTTCCTTCGTTTATACTAATTTTGAGTATAATTTTTTGGCATCTTGTTACTAAGTACACATTTTAGGGCAGGGGTTCTCAAACTTTTTAAAGAGAGGGCCAGGTCACAGTCCCTCAAACTGTTTGGGGGAATTATAATTTGAAAAGAACATGAATGAATTCCTATGCACACTGCACATATCTTATTTGTAGTGCAAAAAAACCACTTTAAAACAATACAATAATTAAAATTAAAAACAATTTAAACACATATTAGTATTTCAATGGAAAGTGTGGGCCTACTTTTGGCTGATGAGATAGGATTGTTGTTGTGTGCTTTCAAGTCATTTCAGACTTAGGTTGACCCTGAGTGAGAGCTGGGTAAATGACCTTGGAGGGCCATATCTGGCCTCCGGGCTTTAGTGTGAGGACCCCTGCTCTAGGGTTTACAAGCTAAATATGTGAAATCACATTAGAGAATTTGGATTTGTGTGTGTGCACATATGCACCTATGGTTTCTACATCTGCAAAATTTACAACTAACACATTAAAGCTCACTTTGTGAAAATCATATAAACTTTATGGCAAGGTCATTTTGTCTAACAGCTGAAAGTAGGAGAGAAAAATTTGCATAGTCTTGCAAGTGCCAAACAGACTGTATAACAGCTTTGCACTTAAAATAAACTATCATCAACACATAACAAGCATAAATAGTTTTCTCTACAATGAGTATCACGCACATTCTTGTGCCTACTCACTTCTGTTCTGGCTAGGGCTGCATTCTTTGTGCTCTCTTGAAGGACATTAGCCACAGGAACAAAACCTGCATGGTCACTGGTAACTAACAAACAAAAGGAAGATGTGGGAGAGTTTCTGGATGGTAGGGCAAAGATCCAATTGCAAATTTACTGATAGGAAAAGCTTCATCACTGCTTCCAAGAGGCAGCCAGTTCTCTTCCTTTGACAATCATCCTTGCCTCATGTTCCTAATCCTACCCACTAGTCAACCTCTGCTCGGAATCTCAGCCCTCCAAATGTTTTCACTTGGAATCTTGACTAGGTAGAAGTATTGCAATATGCATTGAGATCTAAGGACTTACCAACTGAATAGTGATAGAGTATGCATCTTGACCAAAATACTTATTTATTTATTTATTTAAAACTTTTGTATCTTGATCTTCTCACCTCCATAGAGGGACTCAGACCAGTTCACAGCAAAGATTCAATGCTACAATAATAATTTTAAAAATCCAACAACAATAAAAGATTAAAATACATATGAATAAAATACATAAAAGCCAAATCGCTGACTAAACACAAATAGGGAGGAAACTAAGGTATAACAGCCCTGAATTTCTGATGTCATGATAAGAGGTGCAACAGTCCTGTCTCCACTTCAAGAGAGAAGTGTACCAACAAGAGGTGCAAATGCATTTTGTTCTGTGGTCTTAACAATGGCAGCTGGTGGGTTCCGTGTTAATGAATCCACTCTAGGTTTTTGTCCAATTTTAAAGGGGCTATCCAAGATGGGTATCAGCACATTGAATACTTCCATTAAAGCTTGGAATAAAACACAGAAGGAACTGAACATTCAGGCATGGAAGCCAGGAACGTCCACTGCTTATAGCAGCATTTCCAGATCAAATGAAGACTTTTGAATCAAAAGGAATGAGATGGTGGAGATGAAAGTAAGGCAAGGGGGGGAAATCCTTAAATGTCCAATGGGTTTCATGTAGATATCCTACCCTAGGATAATAATTCCCTAGTGAGAAAAGGATAACCTATTCTTACAACTATATTAAACACAATTTGAAGGGAAATCCTGTCACTATATATCATATACCTATTTCAATCCAAATATTTTTTTATATATCACATGGGCATTTTTTAGATAGAATGACTAGTGAATCTGTATTCCTTGATGATATCAAAACCTCAAATCAAAACTTCAAATGCTCCTATATTGGCTTCATTTCATATTTAGCCACAAGCTTTCACTGCCATTTATCTTGATTCTACACCAGTTAAAAGTGCTTGTTATATTATTATATGAAATCAGGATGATAAAACAAGTCATAAATCTCTTATTACAACAACTAAATGACTTTTTTTAAAAAAAATACAAAAATCCTAAAATAGTCTACTTTAGTAATAAGCAAAGTGCCATATAGTTTACTCTTTGCATAGCATTATGAATGAATGAATACGTTTTATTGTTCTAGCCATAGGCCATGACAAATTAAGCGCACATATTAGTAACATCCAAAGTACACATCACAATATAAAACTTCAGTACAAATATTAAAACTCATTAAATCCGACTCTTTAAATTCCATAGCATTATTGTTATTAATCAGTTAAAATATGTTTTAATGGTGAAGAGTAACTACTGACAGCTCCCGAGACAAAAGTTGTCTTCTGATAAACATTTCATGTTATCCATTTGCCCTTCCCCTCCTCTCCATGTTTTTTTTAAATTTCTCAGCTATCCCTTCAAGGCTGAAAGGAAAAAGAAAAGGCTTGACTATGTAGAACTCCTCTGGGTTTTTTTTTTAAAAAAAATTGAAAGTATTTGTCCAGATATTGTTAAAACAGGGGGTTGTTTGAGCACCAGTCAACCCTAGTGAAAACAGTAAGCGACTGATAAGGATCTTTACAGTTAAAGACTTACCATATTTTCTGACGTATAAGACAACTGGGCATATAAAACAACTCACAACTTTTCCAGTTAAAATACAGAGTTTGGGATATACTTGCCATATAAGACTACCCCTCTTCCAATGCACACCAAATAAAAATTTAAAATGCATCAATCTTTTTTCCCTGCCCCGGGCACCCCGGGCGTCTGCAGCTTGCTCCGCCCTTCACTTACACCTTCCCGGTGAGGCGCCCTTTCACCTCACCATTGGGACTGCATTAAGTCCACAAATCCTGATGAATGGATTTTCTTTCACCGTACTTGTACAGCATTGCCCTTAATGCTTTCATACAGTCGCTGCATATGGCAGGGACGCAGCCACTGCCATTTTTGAGCTCCCCCCATCATATGCAGCAACCACAGGTTCTCCAATCCAAATTGGAAGTTTCAGCACCCGCTGTATAAGATGACTCCTGACTTTTGAGAAAATTTTCTTGGGTTAAAAAGTAGTCTTATATGCCAGAAAATATGGTATTTTACACAGAATTCACACACACTCACACACACAGAGGGGGAAGCAAATTTAAATTAACTATGTTTTAGTTAAGAATTATATCTTCAACTGCTAATAGTCTTCCCCTACTGGGCAGTTCTCAAATATTTTCTTAAAGATTGGGAGAAAATTGCTAATTTTTTGCGATTGAAATTATCCCCCCGCCCTCTTCTTACTTGCCCACACATTTCTCTCTCTCTCTCTCTCTCTTCATTCTACAGGTGGAGGATGGGTTTTGTTGGCACAAGAGGTAGTTATGAGCAACAGCCTCCAAAGTAGAAAAGAAGGTCTAATGGTGTGAGGTAGAACAGCTGCCCCAGAAAAACATTTAAGAAATGCTCAGAAGCCAACTGGGAAGCAGAGCAATGGCTCTGAACCCAATGCATGAGAAGTTAAAAGTGGTCTTTCTGGAGATAATGGGCCAAGATCCCATATGCTCAGTTAAAGCTATATGTGGGGTGCAGAAGGCATCAAAATGTGGCAATGCAAAATTACACAGAGAAAAGGAAAAGTGTGCGGGGGTTGAACCAGATGTTTCTTATCTATTTAATCCTTTAATGTTTTTCTTTGAGAAATAGTTGTAGCCAAGAGATCATGTGATAGACATTTGAAAATCCTTCTTACAGAATGATTGTTTCACAGGAGTTATCACATAGTGCCTTGGTTAAATAGGCTAAAGAAACATGTGCTCAAAGTTGGCCTTTGGATGGTAGCATGATGCTTCCTTGTGTAAACATCACCTTCACTGCTTCTTTTCTGCTTGTGTAAAAAAGTATTTGATTCCTCACTGAGTTGCCATTGTCCAACTCCTCATATTATAACTGGTTGCACAAGCAGTTTGCCACTACAGATTACTGGCCATATTTTTAGAGTGCTTTCCATGGAAAATTTAAGTTTCCTTTTTGCACAGTGCTGGTCTACTAAACATTATGTCGTTGTCTAGCTTCAAGTTGTTTGCAACTTATGGTGATTCTAATAAAAACTTATCACATGGGTCTCTGAATCAGAGAGTATGTGACTTGCCAAAGTCACCCATTGGGTTTCTATAGCTGAACAAGTGTTCAAGCCCTGGTCTCCAGAGTTTTAGTCCCACATCAAATCAGTATATCAAATCAGTACTATGCTGTTTTCATACTACTAAACATAACACTGTCTGAAGAAATATCAGAGTTTGGAGACCATCACCAGAAAATACAGGTATTAATTATATTTATTTAGGAAAGGTTTCAAAGAAAAATCAGTGATCTCATAGACAGAACATAACACTTCTTAAAGTATTTAAAATGATCCTTTTAACTAAGATGGAAAGCATTGCCAGGGAATTGGGGGGACTGAGATTCTACAAAATTTCTGTATGTGAAAGGATGTTATGTCTTCAGAAAGTACCAATTTAATGCCACTGCCTGTCATGAAGTGTAGGAGACATTAAAATATTCTTCATCAATGTTAACTTTTGCAGTCGGCTACCTACTGATTACAAAGGTCTACAACAGGTGTAACTCAAGGCATTGTTTGACCCAGTTTCTCTGATTAACAATCTACAGGGGTAAAAAAATGTGCCATTTTCTTGTGCTGCTGATAATGTCAGAATAAATTTCTCTTTTAGTGGTGGCTTTCAATTATTTGGCATCAGAATAGACATAATACTTGTTCAATACTTTCTAGATGTAATTATAAAAAAAGTCTGAGTCCACTATTGGGGAAATTATTATATCCTATTTTCTCAGATTGCTTCTGTATACAGGTTGAAGTGATTATTAACTACAATTCATAGTATCTTCATAAACATTTCTGTGTATTTGTGTGTGTGTGTGTGTGTGTAAAATTCTTAGTTGTTCTTATAACAGTCTTGTAAGGTAGGTGAGAATCATAATGAACCTCTATTTTGGAAATTGAAAGCCGGAGCTGAGATTTTAATGAGACCATGGAAACAATGAAAATTGAGCTAGGAGCAATTTCAGCTCTGCCTCCATCACTACATCATATCAGGTCTTCAATACATGTAATAAACTTTTAAGAACAAGACTGTGCACTTCATTTAATAGACTAGAACCCAAAAGTGTGCTAGATTCTGAGCTGAAATGGGTCACAACCAGAGTACTATTTCCATTTTCTTTCTTTTGTTCCCTCCCTCCCTCCACACACCCCCCCTCTCAGTTATCTCATTAGAATGAGGATTCACCATGTGTCAAGGCAAATCTATGCAGTTCCAGCAGGGGGTGTGGAAAACCTGTCGCTCCACGCTCTGCATTGCCTGACTTACCCAGACCCCATTCCTACGGGAGGAAACATCACCATCCTTCTTTCCACCATTGTTCTGAAGGCAACATGGGACACAGCATGCACCAATTCCTCTCCTCTTTTACCACGGACCCTTGCCTGAAGTCCCTGTGTGTCGTGTAATGGGGTCCATAGCAAAAGGGGAGAAGAAGTGGCACACAACAAGCAAATCAGCCCATCTGATGAAGTCACCTTCTCTCTTGTTTCTTCAAATAGATAGACAGAAAGTGACCTGAGGCAAACTGTGCCCCTGCATTTAACAAATTTTGGCATGTTGACCTCTTCTCTCTTTTACTATCACCCCTCCATGACAATTTTATCATTCAAAATCCCAATTTTATCATTCTATGCAGAACTAATAAAAAGTGGCTTTTAGAAGCACATTTCCCAGAACCCTCAAACTTGCATAGTTGCTGGTGATGCTGCCTTGGAGATTCTGGAAGCGGTGTCCCCCCAAAATAACCTTCCAGTTTTTGCTTCTGTTAAAATATGTGACTGAATACAATATTTGCCAAAACCTCAGTTTACCATTGAGATATCACTTAAAATTCCATCCACTTCTCTTCTTCCATCATGGAGGTTAGCAGCCTTGATATTAAAAGTACAAGTCTTCCAAGGTCTTCTTTTCCAAGATTTCACCACAAATATCAGTTATACTGCCCAAAAGGCAGCATTGACCAACAGCAAAAGAAAACACAGTTGTTGTGCCACCACCACATCTGTTTAGCCTTAATCGTAAGCTGACTGCATGCTAAATTTAAAGAGAAGACTAGAGACCTAGATGCCGATTCAATTTTTTTAGCTAATGTATTTTATTGTCAGAGTAGCTCAGAGTTGAGCCTAATGATTGCTGTTATGCTTATATGCTTCCGAAACATCACAGCTGAAACATAAAAGCATTGAAATAATATGTTTCTCAGTTTGAAACCTGTATCTTTGTTGTTGAGGGAAAACAAATTGTTCAAAGCTAAATAAGACTGGCAGATTTAAATAAAGCTCCTAGTTCATTTCATTGTTTAAGTCAGTGTTTCCCAACCAGTGTGTCATGGCACACTAGTGTGCCGTGAGCGATCATCAGGTGTGCCATGGGAAATTGGAACCTCCAATATTCTTCTTCCCCCTCCTGCCGAACACTTTTTCTTCTCCACTCGGGCTCCCTTCTTCCCAGCCTCACTCTGCTTGCTTTGCCTTGCTTTGCTCACGCTGCCACTTCTGCGGGAGGGGGGGGGGAGAGAAGACGTGACCCGTGTGGCCGCTGCTGCGCAGACTCGCCCCACGTCTCCCTCCCTCCCTTCCACAGTGCTCTCTGGATATAGGTGAACTACAACTCCAAAACTCAAGGTCAATGCCCACCAAACCCTTATAGTATTTTCTCTTGGTTATGGGAGTTCTGTGTGGGAAGTTTGATTCCATTCCACCATTGGTGGAGTTCAGAATGCTCTTTGATTGTGGGTGAACTATAACTGCCAATTGTTGAGCAAGAGCTTCGTGTGTGTCTTTCTGCCAGTCCTGCCAGGATATCTATGTTGTGTTCATCAAAACAGGCCCAGGTTTCACACTGAGTGTATAAATACATTTAAAAACATATTAACTATATGTATTACTGTGTTAGAGTGTCATTTTGTGTCATTTGGGTTGGTGGTGTGCCTCAGGATTTTGTAAATGTAAAAAATGTGCCGTGGCTCAAAAAAGGTTGAAAAACACTGGTTTAAGTGCACACTTTAAAATCTTTTTTTCCGTATTGACAAGGAAAGATTTAAATATGTAAGTCTTCACCAGTGGCTTAATTATCTGTATAATATTTCTCATGAAGAAGGTGGCATAGCAGGACCCTCCCTCCTGACCTTTAGGAAGCTAGTGAAAACGTGGCTGTGGAATGACGCCTTCGCAGAATGAGGGCGGAGATCGCTAATCGACCAAGTTATTGACCACAATATGTGGCCTGAATACATGGACTGAGTTGGGCATGATTTTATCTTGGTGAATGGCTTTTTAAGTAATTTATTTTATATGTATTGGTAATTTTATTGTTATTTATGATGTTTTAGATTTTAATGTTAGCATTGAATTCTTGCTGTCTGCCAGTTTGAGTCCCTCTACGGAGGTGAAAAGATCAGGATACGAAAGTTTTAAATAAATAAATAAATAAATAAATAAATAAATAAATATTACTGCAGTAATTTTGGGGCATGGTTCACACAGCACGTCATTAGCCTATGAAGTGAAATCAGTCATGTGATTTCTGATGCTAGGAACAGATAACAGTGATGCCATTGCAGTCACTTTTAGAGTATTGATGATGGGTTATAGACAAACCCAAGCCCATGCTCAAATTCAAAGGAAACATACTTGAGAAAATTGGTCCTGCATGTCTAATGCTTAGTGGCCAGACTTAACAACACAATTGACTTTTTCACACAGGACAGGCAACCTTCACCCCCATTTCACAAAGCCATGTGCATCCCACTCATACTATATTTTCTCCCAATGTTTAACCTCACTTGCAATTGACAGACAAACCCTGTCAATAGCTGACAATCCCACAATATTCCCATTATCTACTTTATGTGGTGGGTCTAGTCTGCTTCTGTGTGGGCATGCCAACCATAAAGTGATCTCAGATTTATATAATATTTTCTTGCATTAAATGATACCTATTTTTCTTGCCCCCCCCTCACTCTTGTTATTCTCGAATTGTTTATTTAATATTTTTCAGTAATTTTGTCTTTTTTTTAATTTGCGGGAAGTGCAAAATAAAAAAATATGGAGCAGTTGAAATACAGAAGGAGGAACTCCAAGGATAATACAGTCCAGGTTACTACTTCTCCCACACAATCTTCCTCTTACCACACTGAGTTCCTTTGGAGAACGTTTGCTCCATCCATTCAGAACGTGACAGACAGACATCATCCAGAGGACCTTTTCATTAGTCACCCCAAGACTGTGGAATAACCTATCAGAAGATCTCCAACAGCTAAATTTTAAGACTCACTTGAAGACTCATCTCTTTCAGCAGGTCTACCCGGTCAACCTGGAATCATGAGGTTTTGTGCAACAAAATATTCACACATCCCTCTAGCTCCATGGTACTTTCCTCTGAAAGCTGCTGCTACAACTCCCCCACTGGCAGCAGTGGTTGATATCAACATTTAGAATTGTTTCCAAATTTGTTATGCAGTTTAACAACCATGGCTATATTTATCATTACATGCCAACAACATAAACTCTGAGAAATTAACAATGTTTTCTGTTAATTTACTTCATTTGTTGAGGGCAGTAATTGAGGTCTGTTTCAATCTTCTATTTTGTCTTTTGGTTTTTATTAATAGCAATTAGCTTACAAAAATCTTATTATAATGCTTTTTCTCAGAATAGCTTAAGATTCTGTTAATGCAATGGATTTTCTTTTAGTGTTTATTGTCAACAGCAGCCCAGGTGTTCCTATGTTCTGTTTAAACGTTGGACAGAAATCAGACCATTGTCTCTCTTCTTGTGCAGGCAAAAGATTGTACTGTGGAGATAAATGTAGACTTGCCCCTCCTCTCCACCAATGTAGTTTTGCTAAATTCCTTTTGGACAGAAGCAATCCTTATCACCTACCCTTTTATAAATCAAGCCTTGCTAAGGTCAGTTTTCCAACTATTTATATAATATATACAACTGCTTGCAACTGAAAGGAAATTTCACAAATCACGCCATGAGAACATATTTTGCATGCCTAACAGCAGGTTGACTAAGCAATGGGCAATTGGATTATTTTTCAGGCGTAGCAGTTAAAAGGTGGGAAACCTTTTGTGTTCAGAACTGATAGCTAAGGTGAGCTGAAAGCTATACCCTGCTATACCCTTTCAAAGAGTTCTCGTAGCAACAATTTATTTTGAGGTAAGTGTACTCTTAAGTTTCAATATTTTCCCCTCCAGCTGTTTATTTTTAAAGGAACTCACATTTATGAGAGTTCAAGCTCCATATCTTCCAAATGGTTCCACAGGTTTTCTCAGTTAAACTCATTTCAGCTTCAGAAAAGCAGGAGCTTATTATAGCACCAAAGATGTAGCTCTCTGCTGTTCCCTAGTGATACCTCCATCACAGTTTGGGGATATATCTAAAGAGACATGCACCAAACTTTGTTTGTTTTAGTAATTACATTTTCATCCCCTGCAACTCCTGCTTGGGAATATTTATGGAAATTTATTTCTCTGTGTTCGTATCCCTATGGGCTAGAACTTATGTATTTTGTTGCTGCTGGGCCCAGTCTGAACATCCTGGTGCTGGGCCAGGATTTCCTTGAGAGCCAAGAGAGTGGCTATGCAGTTCAAGTATCCACTTGAGTAGCTTTTCAAAAACTCTGATTTCTAGACACATTGTGCCCGAGCTGCAGTGAGGTATGTCTCTAAGGAGGAACAAAACATCATCGTAATTAGGGGGTACCAATCTCAGGGTCCAAAAGATGCACCAAATTCTCACTGACATGTAATAGCAGTACTCAGAAAGCTAATTCATGCAGCAAAGAAAAATAGATGTTGCAACCTAGCATTCTTCAAAAACTAAAGGTTTCCTGCTATAGGGTAAGTGTCACTCTTCGTCTGTGGAAGTTGGCTACCAGGGAGAGATTCTTTTTTTCCATTGGCATCCTTCCCACCCACAACTGTGGGAACTGGAGAGTTTTGCCCAAAAGGCATACCTAGCAACTGTTCCAGCAGCTTTCTAAGCAGAAAATTGGAGAAAAAAAATCTTCCAAGCATTTGAAAGTCATATATGTATATCTTACTACACACAGAGAGACAGACATCTCAATATCTCCCATTCATACTGGGCTAGAATGTATATTTGCAACTATGCAAATGTTTTGTGGATCTGTTATTATTACATGTGTGTTAGTCTCTGCTCACATCAGGTTATTCTCTTATTAACAAGAATTGGGGGCAGTTAACTGGTGTTTTATTGGACTTGGATGGTAAATTGCCTATATTTCTACAAACTCTAGTTACAGGGCAACTGATAAATATTACTCATTACTTATTTAAAAATCTCACACTGATAAACCACCTACTGGTTTTGTCTGCTTCATAGGAACTTCAAACAGAAATTGACTTTGCACAGTTAATTCATGAACTTGCAGTGAAAAAGCAAGAAAAATAAAGATTAAAACTGAGCTGGTCTATTTATAGAATATCTGCCATTTCTCTGGTCCTTGTTTCTCAAGAATAACCACACTGTAATCTACAAAGTTTATCCATATATAAACTGACAGTAAAATTACAGTGTGTGAGTTGTACTGGGTCCAGCATCTTTTTGTCTAGGCTGCAACATTTCATGAACAGGCTTTCACTCAGAATGCTTTTGTTGATGTGATGGAAGCAGTTGTCGCTGATTCCCCTTCCAAAGGAGCCCACAAAGTCCACAAATCAAAATGAGGAGGCAAGGGAACAAAATGCTACATGCAGAATCAACTAACAGAAACTTTCTCCCTTCTGCCAGTGCAGTTCCTTCATTTGATCAGAAGTCTGCCATGGAAGGAAAGAATCTTCCCATGAACAAGCAGCAAATTCTAGATGTACTAGCCATAAGTTGTGAGGGGGGCATGAACTAGCATTTAGGTCAGAAACATACATGCAGGTTTTCTTTTCTGTATTGATAAAAATTCACATGTTTCACACTGCTGTTCTCCAAGTTCTGTAAAGCCACAATGCAAAAGAAGCAGCGTCTCATGTTAATCATTTATTTAGTTATTTATTTATTATTCAAATTTGTATGCCGCCACTCCCCGAGGGCTTGGAGCAGCTCACAACATCCAGTAAAACACATCACAATACAGAAAATTTAGCAATTTGTTAAAAAAACAAAGTTAAGATGGAACAGATGGGTCTTACAGGCCCTGCGGAATGGCGACAAGTCTCGTAGGGCCCGAACTTTGTTAGGCAAAATGTTCCAGAGCAACGGCGCCACACTAGAGAAGGCTCTGCATAGATGTTAGGTGGATGGCCTTGAAGCTGGGTACTTCCAATAAATTTAGGTCTTCAGAGCAAAATGATCTCTGGGGTTGGTAGGGGGAGAGACAATCCTTCAGATACACTGGCCCTGGACCATGCAAGGCCTTGAAGGTTAGCACCATCATCTTGAAGGTGATCCGGTGCTCGATTGGCAACCAGTGAAGCTGCTGCAAAATAGGTGCTATGTGACACCTCACTGAGGTCCCAGTGAGTAGTCAAGCAGCAGCGTTCTGGACACACTTAAGTTTCCGGGTCACGGACAAGGGTAGGCCAATGTTAAGGGCTTTACAGTAGTCTAGTCTTGAGATGACCATGGCTTTCACAAGCATGAAAAAAATACCCTGGATTTACAATAAATTGCACATAGATCTTTTTATGTCAAGCAAAAAGAAGTTGTTCACTGGAAACAGAATTGTCAAAGCTTAGTTCTCCTCTATGTCATAGCTAGTTCAGACTTCACTATAAGGGCACCTACTTTCTTAATTTATCTCCTTTTTTATTACAAATTAGTAATTATGAACTCTTACACTATTTTTATGGAAGAAGCTAAAGAAAGAAAAAATGGCAACTTTAAACATTATTATTTGGTTTGTCAAGAGTGGCACATGTATATGATGAAAAACAAAACTTACTAAGCATGGCAATATGAAATATGTTTATTCAGGCCAGAAAGTTCATTACAGAACTTTCTCAGAAACTACAAGCATGCTTAAATATATTATAAATATTACTGACGTGAAACAGCATTCATGATGATTGCAAATATTTAAGTAAGTAATTTGTAACATATCTTAAGTGACAGCTTCATCATTTTATTAGAAAAGAGCATAAAACATTTTATTTTCACTTTACATGATTTGTAAAAATAATTCAGAAAATTGAAAATCAGGACTATTTAATGTTTGCAATTTGGTGAGTGGGACAATATTATATCAGATGTTCTCCTTGCCTCTCAGTGGTAGAATTCCAATTTGTAACTTTAAAAAATCCTAAAACCCAGACTACTGCTATAACATTAAATGATATTATATCATTTCATTTCCCAATCACTACCATAGCTAAAATAAAACTGAAATAAGGAAATGTTTATGTCACCACATATATCCTTGGGCCCATATCACATCCTTATATGGCAGTTTTGCAGAATGGGTAATTTTATGCATTAGCAACTGTAAAGGAATTTTTATAAAGCATGGCAACCAGAACATACAGCAAAACTTGTTTATTTTTCTTCATTTGATATGATGCAAAAGGTATACTTCGTTTCAATTTGAAGCAAGGAAAACAAAGCAGGTTGCCTTGTGGGCATCACTTGTCACAATATAGACCTATTGAGATCTTCAGCATTTGAAAAGAAATATACAGAGTTCAGAAAGTTACATGTTGGACTACAATTCCCAGAATTCCTTGATTTGCCTGACCAATCTAGTGGTTGTATTCTGAAAGACTACAGTAATTCTATCAAACTCTAACCAAAGGGAAATATAAAGTTTGTTCCAACCTAAAAGTAAACCCAAAGTAACTGTTTGGCTTTTTTCTGAACAATAAAAGTTTGATTTTGATCCACTTGGAGCCAGTCAAGCCAGTCAGGTCATTATCTACAGATTACTTTAATATTTGGAAACATGTGCCATTAAATGTCATTTGTTCTGTTTCCAAAAAGCCGTACAGCATTGTGAGATTTTTTTTTTATTCAGGAAAAGGCGTTTTGAATATTCATTTCAAGGACGGCTGTAACAAGAGCACTGGAAGCATTATTAACCTGCTTTCAAGTCATCTCCCCTGCATTATATTTGCCAGAAATATATTGTATGAACTAGTCAGCAATGATGATCTTCCTCAGAGAACTATATTCTCTTTGGGCATCAAAGTAGGTACTTGGCGTACTGTCTCAAAATCATAATATGTGAATCACATAGATCGGTTCACTGGTATTCCAACTTTTACTGCAGAGTGCATACTTTTTTTTATTACTGAAAGCAACATTCATGTGCCAATAATTCACACATTGCATTTTGATCAGGCAGCTGAAAGTGTAAAAGATCCCTGCATCAAAATTAGCTGGTTAAGATATCATGCCAGAGTGGTCCTCTGAAAAAGCTTCAAAGGCAATGGGTAACCTTTTGTGGCTTCTGCAATGCAATGAGATGCTGAAACAATGTGGTAGAAAGAAGCCTGTGGCCAGAAAGAAAAGTGTGTTGGGGGGGGGGGGGGGAAGAAAGCACAGACTTTTCTATAAGGATATTGATTACATCAATCCACTTTAACTATACCGAAGTAGAAAAAGGAAATATAGCTCACTAATAATCTAAACACTTTGGCAAAGCTCTGATCTCAGGGCAGTGTTTGTATTCAAAGGAGAGCTTCTGTGCTGGAGTGCTTTGATTCTATAATCTACACTGGGGTGTTTTGATTCTCCAATTCTAGATAGCCAGTTGTCTATCTTGGGAAAAATAACAAAAATTATAAACTACTAAGCAAGGGTGAAATATTCAAACAAAGCAAATTATATTTTGCAATAAGAAATCCACACTTTTCTAGACTAGGAACTAAATTTATCAACAAATGCAGAAAATGCACTCTGCAAAGATTTCTAAAATGCCCACAAAGATGCCTAAAAATGCACATCCATCAATGTGTGTTTTAATTTAAGAAAATACACACAAAAATGCATATATTTTCTTTTTTTATATCATTTATATTCCACCCTTCTCAACCTGCAGGGGACTCAGAGGGATCACAATGCACATATACAGGCAAACATTCAATGCCATAGACATACAACATATATAGACAGACAACAAGCTGCACAATTGGTCGAGAGCTTACCCCGACCCGGTCAGGCCTCGAACTAATGACCTTCCAGTCAGTAGAGATCTCATGCAGCTGACTCCCTGCCAGCTGCACCACATTTCCAGTGCAGGGGGAAAATATCTACATGGAATTGGTATAGAACAGAGGAATTTCACAAAAATATGAGATCTGCCTACAGCGTCTGATTTAGGACTAATGAGGCCCTGTGCTAGTTTAGTTATGAGGCCCTTTCCTTAGACCCTGAAGGAGAGGGACCCAGTAAGCCTATGCTGCCTGTTTTGTGGCACACTCCCATAGACTATCAACTCCATCATTACATCTCAAATCGCTCCGAAACCAAAATCCTCCCAATTTAGAATTACACCACATAAGTAAAATCCAACGCAAAGCTTTTTTGGGCAGGAAGATGCCCCCACTCCCCAGCCATCAAGGACCTGCACTTAAGCACACCTAAACACAATGGAAAACCCGACACTGTCTGCCTATCTCAGTGGCTGCTATTTGTACCATTAGCCAGGGTTTGGAGGCAAAACAAATCTGTAAGATCAGCAGCTTGGGGCAGAAATGGTTGCTTCTTTTACCTTCCTTCAATTGCCTGGTATCTTCCTCTGAGAGCACTTTATAATGGACAAAGAACTGGTGACTTACCATTACACCAGGCTACAATGTAACATTACATGGTTTGGGGCCAGTGTACTTGAGGGAGCAGCTTACCCCATATATACCCAGAAGATCACTGCATTCAGGGGGTCATAACCTCCTTGAAGTCCCAGGTGTGAAGTCTTGCAGGTTGGCCAGCACCCAACAGAGAGCGTTTTCGGTGGCTGCACCGACCTTGTCTGCCAGCCGAGATGCGGGCCCTGCATGACCTGATGGCCTTTCGCAGGGCCTGCAAGACTTGGCTGTTTCGGCAGGCGTTTGGCGAATGATTGGCATTAACATCAAGCCCCGCCACCAGATTGTGCCACCTTTTGTACTTAAGATTGGTTTTAACTGTTTTATCGTGATGTTTTATGATATATTTGATTGTTTTTAGGAATGTTTTTATGATGTTTTAGGATGTCTTTGTATATTTTGCTGTGTTGGAAACTGCCCCGAGCCTTGGGGAGGGGCGATCTAGCAAATCTGAATAATAAATAAATAATAAATAAATAAATATGTAATTTCCTCTTCAAGCAGTTTGAGCAGGCTCATTCACCATTATGTACATATTAGCAGGAAGATTTATAGGGGAGTATTGCCATTCCTCATTTGGACTGATTTCCAAAATGAATAACCTTTTGACAAGGGGTTGGAAGAAGTGACATCCAGTCACATTTCACTCATCCCCCCCCCCCCCCCGGCCACCCTCTGAGTTGGGTCTGATTCTATGGTTTCAAAGAGAAACCAAACTTGGTGTCCACTCCATCGCTCCAAAAGAAATGAAGGAGATGCCCTTCAGGAAAGATTTCTCAAAATATTGCAGCCTATATGTTGCCTTCGATATCTCTTCCACATTTGCCTCCTGCAAAGTAACTGTCACAGTTGCAACTTCATTCCCTCAAGGATAGTCCCCCTATTACCCAAGTAGTTGATGATCACACTCCCTCTCCCCCAGAATTTTTTTTATTTTAAATGCTCATCATATAAGAAGTAATTGTATGTATTATAGAGCTGGTTTTTGTAATTAAATGAATATAAATGCAATAAAATATTTTTACAAATTAAATTCTCATCATACGATTTTGAATGGCCTTAGACACAGCATAATATTGTCTTGCCACTGAAAACAGATAAAGCGATAAAACAACTTCCTTGGTTATTCTCCTTTAAAATCGTACAACTATGCCAAACTAGTTACATCAACAATGTGCCTTCCAGTATCTCGTACATGTAGAAAACACCCCAGTCCTTTAAACACTCAGTCTTTTAAAGATTTGCTTTAACCCTCATACAGGTTTAAAAAGAAATCTCAAGATAACTCCTAAAATAACATTCAGAACACATCTGTATATGACACCCCCTTCGTGTGACAAAGAATCTATTTATTCCTCTTACTGCCTTTATTTCAAACTCTGCATAAACACAAAAAGTCCATTCCACAAACTTACACTTGTATAATACTTTTCTTTGTGTTTCCTGCCATCTACCCACTACTGCATTAGCCCAATGCAACCATAAAGAGAATACGCGATGAAGGAGCCTGCATTTGTCATGCTGACATGAATGCAGAGCGATCAAGAGCTTGAATGCTGTAATGGCCCTTTCCTTCACTTCATGCCCTGCCAGCCCTTTCCATGAAAACCATCTACCTTCCTACGCTGGGGCCCATCCTCCTACACATATCTATCTGTCATGTTGAAATGAAGGAGGTGTTGGAAGGATGGTAAGATGGGCCAAGCTGAAAAAGGGATTAAGGCTCACATAAAGTCCCTCCAGCTTCCTGCCTTTGAAGGGGTGATACAATAGTGCACTGTTCACACAGCTACCCTTTCAATTTTAATTTCCTTTTTGGGAAGGGGTGCCATTACAAGGGATGCATCAGATTGGGGAGAAGGTTTTGAGATTTCCGGTCCTACTTGGTTTAATGGACCCAGTAAGCCACACCACCTAATTTAAAATTGTATTTTTCTTAGAATGAGCTGGACCAATAAATATGAGCAACTTCTTGCACACATACACACTAGTCCAAATCACAATAATTACAGTTTCTGTTAAGACAATTGTGATATTGCACTGAACACAATCAATCAATCATGTTCTTGCAGAAATATTTTTAAAAATAAAATTGATTCAAACCACACTTAGTTATTATAAAATACTTGCAAGGGATTCCTTTGGTCTTACTGAAGTGCCTTTCATTTCCTTCCACTATGCTGGGCAGATGTGGTTGCCTTGAATCAACTCCTCCCCACTCCACCAAAGTCTAAAGCTAACATTTTGAACAGACGTAGTGAACCACCTTGACATCAATTCCTGAAATATTTGAATGAAGTACTCAAAAGTTTTCTTGGCATGTCATTTTAAAATGTACTTAATAATAGACAATATAAAACTATTATGTCTATTTAGAAAAATAAGATCTGTAATGTGGGTGAGATACTTTCTTCTACTGGAGCGTTCCATGAACTATAGCATTGAAGCTCTCCTGCAGAGAACTCTCAGCACTCTTCACAAAAGTATAAATCCCAGGATTGCTCGGGATACAGCCATGAGAGTTACAGTAGTATCAAAATCTAATCTCTATGAAGTGTGTGTGTGTGTGTGTGTGTGTATATATATATATATATATATATATATATATATATATATATATTCTCAGTCGGTATTCTGTCAAATGTTTCTACCAGAATCAGACACTGCTTGAATTATTTGAGTGGGATGGAGGAGTGTTTTGAGTGGGATGGAGGAGAATTTATAGCCTCCCAGCTCACTAAATTTTACCATGCCATGTCTTCCCATAGTCTTATATAGTCATATACTAACAAAATTATTTAAAAGATCACACACAGAAAGAGAGAGAGGCTTCCTTTGTTGTTGCTTTGTGCTTTCAGGTCATTTTTCTCGTGGCCTTTTCTTGCCATAATTTGTTCAGAGAAGTTTGCTTTGCTTTCCTCTGAGGCCAAATGTGTGACTTGCCGAAAAATCACCTACTGGGTGTCCATGGCCAAGCAGGCATTTGAACCCTGGTCTCCAGAGGTTCAAATGCACATTGGTTTGGGTCCAGCCAGGGGCGGTCCTACAGGTAGGCCAAGGAAGCGGCCGCATGGGCTGCCATCTGAGAAGGGGCAAATTCCCCCGCCCGCCAGGCGCCAGCGCCAGACAACGTCCTGGCCCTGCCGATGTTCCTCAGGCAGCACCGTGGCTGCCTGCTTTTGGGGCCCGGCCTTGTGCACTCCGACACCGCTTCTGGGCGTGCGGGGAGTTTTTCGCGCAGGCGCAGTTGCTCCAGAACTGAAGTTGAGCGCAGGAGCAACTGAGCCAGAGCGAAAACTTCCACGCATTCCCAGTAGCTCCTGTGCTCAGAAGCCTATAAGCAAAGCACTCCCCATCAGGCAGGCAGGGAGTGCTTTCCCTCTCCCTTTGTCTCCGCCCTGCCGCCGAATACGGTGACCCAATTAGGCAGGCAGGGGACGGAGACAAAGGGAGAGGGGAGTGGAGCCAAAGGGGTATTGGCGACGTATTGCCTCCTGACAGCCGCCACCGGAAGTAGCTGCCGCGCGCTGAGGTGAACTCCCTCGCCAGGCCCAATCACGTGTGAACCCTACCACACCCAGCCACCTCCCCGCGCATGCCGGCTGGGAGCATCAAGGAGAGACAGGCGCAACTGCGCAGGCAAATAGTAATATATAATATTTTATTTTACTTTATTTTGGGTTATTTGAGTTTTATAGGAGTAATGAAAATATTTAGTAGAGGATAATTGTATTTAAATAAATAATTTTATTTATTATTTTATAATAATAATATAATAGAATGTTATATTATATTATAATGTCAATATATTATAATATAATTATATTGTAATGTAGTATAATATAATTATGATATAATATAGTATGAGTATGTAGTATAATATATTGTATATACATTGATACAATATAATACTACTAATGGTATTGTGATATTATAATTGTATATTTGTTTTACATGGGGGAGCAAAATATTGTTTGGGGGGTGCACCAAAATAATGTTCGCTTACCATATAAAATTACCTTAGACCACCCCTGGGTCCAGCCCCCAAACCAATGCACCATGCCAGCTTTCTACATGCTGGTCTTCTTACAATTTGAGTACTGAAATGAGGAAATGCATCTGAACCTCTCCCTGTGAGGTGCCCAAGGCATTTTTTAGGATTTTGTGTGATGAAAATAGATTGTTTATTCTGACTACCCAGTGCTGGCAGTCCTATCCTCCCCCTGCAGAGCAAAGGGTCATTTCCCCTCTACCGCCAATCAGCCAGGATAATGCTTTTGCCAGGCTTTTTGCACTGTTGCCAATAGAACTCTGTGGGATTTATAAGAATATCCCCTCAAGCTGATCTTTAGTGATCGTCAACAGCAATTAATGTAGATATTAACCAGTGACTATATAAAACAGATTTCTTGCAACATTTGCAAGTTTCTGCTAATGCAGAAGATAAAAATCCATGCCTGGGCATTTCTAACTTTACTGAATCTGAACTTCTAATGATAAGCTGGATTTGCTTCAGTTTCTTTTGCTTACTGTAGCTCTGATAAGATTTTATCAGATATTTTCTCTCCCTGCAGGCAGAAGAGATCTATAGGAGGAAAAATATAGCACTGATTGTATTAGCAGCCAAATTAAGCACCCTGTGTAATTCTCACCAGATATTATCAAAGAGGACATATTTTGAGACACAAAACCTGCAGAGGGGATTGGTGCTTATGCATTAGTTGAGATTGAAAGATTATCTCTCCCAAAAGCAACTCCAGCTTCACCTTCGCCTCACCTCCTGCAGTAGAAATATGAGATAAAATAGATGTTAAAATGACCTGCTCTGAAAATAGGGTGCCTAAGGGGACCAACATGGTGATGTAAAAGGTGAACTGGGCTTTAGGAAAACTCACCAGGTGTTTCCTCAACAGTTCTTTGCCAAATAGTGAAAATACTTTCAATGTGTTAAAAATATCAAGAATAATGTAAGAAGAGCAACATATTTATCTGCAATTTCTGCAGCTAATTATAGATAGAGCCCTTAGTTTTGCCTTTTTGTTTTGTTTTCTGCTGTTTTGCTTTAATTTTCTCAGAAAGACTACATCTTTATCAGCCACATCCTCACATACCTGCACTGGACTACAACTCCTAGAATTTTCCAAGGGAGTTAGTTGCATCTTCTAAAAGGAAATATGGAAATGCATATTTGCAGCTGCCTTCAGTGGCACAGTGGGTTAAAGCACCGAGTTGCTGAACTTGTTGACTGAAGGTTGCAGGTTTCAATCTGGGGAGCGGTGTGAGCTCCCATGGTTAGTCCCAGCTTCTGCCAACCTACCAGTTCAAAAACATGCAAATGTGAGTAGATCAATAGGAATCGCTCTGGTGGGAAGGTAACAGCACTCCATGAAGTCATGCTGGCCATATGACCTTGGAGGTGCCTATGAACAACGCCGGCTCTTTGGCTTAGAAATGGAGATGAGCACCAACTCCCAAAGTTGGACATGAATTAATGTCAAGGGAAAACCTTTATAACCTCATGAATTCTATGTGGTTTTATTGCACAAGGAATATTCAGAGGTGGTATTATCAGCTCTTCCTCTGAAATAGAGTCTAAAGTACCTGGGATGCATAGGTGATCTCTTATGCATCCCAGGTAGCATCTTACTCAGCTTCCAAGATCAGGTGCATTTAAGGAATTTAGATCATTAATGTGGGAATAGTCATTATAAAAGTAAAATGAGCAATGTATTTTGTTGTTATTGCTACGAATATTTATTTATTTATTTATTTATTGTTCGGTCTTATATTCCGCTCCTCCCTGCAGGCTCGGGGCGGATCACAACATATAAAACAGGCCAACATGTATCAACTATGTAGCCATACAATTAAAACAGAAAACATAAAATCACGCGTCACATCCCGAGGCACAAGATAAAACACAATAGCATTTCCTTGGACCAGAGGTATTGCTTGCATAAAGGAATTACACCAGGCTAGATTGCCTAGTTAAAGGCTAGTCTGAAAAGGGCGGTCTTACAGGCCCTGTGGAACGGGATGAGCTCTGGGATGGCCCGGGTGTCGTCTGGGAGGGAGTTCCACAACACCGGGGCTGCCACAGAGAAGGCTCTTTGCCTGGTAGTCGATAAGTGGCAGGAGCGGATTGATGGCACCAGGAGCAAATTCAATTTCTCCGAACGTAGTGATCTCGGGGGAATATACGGGGCAAGGCGGTCCCACAGGTACGCAGGCCCTAGGCCGTATAAGGCCTTAAAGGTTAACACCAACACCTTGAAGGCAATCCGGTACTCGATGGGAAGCCAGTGCAATTGCCGAAGGATGGGCGTAATGTGCTCCCTCACTGACGCGCCCGCCAGCAAGCGAGCAGTGGCATTTTGCACAAGCTTGAGTTTCCGGATTGTCGACAAGGGAAGACCAACGTAGAGGGCATTACAGTAGTCCAGCCTCGAGATGACCGTCGCTTGGATCACCGTGGCCAGGTCGCCCCTGGAAAGGTAGGGTGCCAGTCGCCTAGCCTGTCGTAGGTGAAAAAATGCCGACCTGCTGGCCATGGAGACCTGATTCTCCATGGTCAGCAGGAGGTCCAGTTGGACACCCAGGCTCTTAACAATGGGTGACGGGCTTAATCGCTCGCCATCCAGGGTAGGCAACCGGCACTCATCCAGTCCAGGCCGACCAGGCCACAAGATCTCCGTCTTCGACGGATTCACCTTCAGCCGGCTAGCACGTAGCCATCCAGTCATGGCTTCAAGGCATAGATGGAAACAATCGGGTACGGTGTCCGGCCTGCCGTCCATTCTCAGCAAAAGCTGGGTGTCATCCGCATACTGATAACACTCCAGACCAAAGTCGCGGGCCAGCTGGGCCAGGGGGTGCATATAAACGTTGAATAATAAGGGGGAGAGGATGGCGCCCTGGGGGACTCCACAGTCAAGTGGAAGTCTCCCAGAGACCTCCCCACCCCTCTCCACACGTTGTCCCCAGTCCCGGAGGAAGGAGGCCACCCACTTAAGGGCGGTCCCCCCAACCCCGGAGCCGGCTAAACGGTGGGTCAACAGTGCATGGTCTATGGTATCAAACGCTGCTGTCAGGTCTAACAAAACAAGCAGGGCTGATCCACCCTGGTCCAGCTGGCGGCGAAGTTGGTCTGTAATGGCGACAAGCACGGTCTCCGTCCCATGCCCAATACAGAAGCCGGACTGGAAGGGATCAAGTCCAGCTGTGTCCTCTAAGAACTGCTGCAGCTGATCCGCTGCTGCCCTCTCAATTACCTTGCCTAAAAAAGACAAGTTGGAAACAGGCCGGTAATTGGAGGGAGCCGAAAGATCTCAATTCGGCTTCTTCAACAGCGGTCTTACCATTGCCTCTTTCAATCCCCCTGGGAAGACTCCTTGCTCAAGGGAGCTATTTATGATCTTTCCCAGGGGGCCTCGTAGCCCCTCCCGGCAAGCTCTAACGAGCCAGGAGGGGCACGGGTCGAGGGAGCAGGTAGTTGGTCTAGCTGCAGCAAGTAACTTATCGACAGCTGCTACGTCCAGCAGTTGGAAACAGGTGAAGGTGGGCCCGTCGAGTGGCGGCGGGGTCTCGAGTTCACTGACTGTAGCAAGAGTGGCTGGAATAGCATTACTAGTTTTACCCATGTACCTTCCTAAGAAAGATTGAAAAAGAAAAGTCATTTTTACTGCAAAGGAAACCATCAACAAAGATCCAATGTAACCAAGAATACCCTAAGATCTTAATACAAAGGCATTCCAAACTTTCTTGTGAGGCTGTTTTCTACTTTCCTTCTCACCCCGAGCAATGGGCAGTGATATGTGAAATGCCACTGAGAGAGCATTGGAGCTATGATTATAAAGGTGTTGACTTAAGACCTAGGATTGATTCCAGTACAGAGCTGGGAGGAAGACTTTGGTCAGCGCATTCACAAGTTAATAGGCCTCTTGCTCCAGCATTTCACAGGGCCCATAGCAATGAGACTAAAGCCATGTTGAGGGCACTGAAAAACATTCACTTGTACAGGCATTCCATCGAGTCAGTATAACATTTTAAAAAGCTATTAGTCCACAGGCAGAAAGAACACCACTGGTGTCAAAACCCTGCACACATATAGAGCGGCACACACCAAAGGTGATACTAGCTGGAGAGTTTAAAATGTATTCATATACTCTGGGTATTTTAGCAACAACATTAACAATAAGTAGACTTTGTAAGATGAGTCACTCGACCTCTGAAACAGCCATGGATGCATGCCATTTTCAGTGTGTCTAAATCCTGTTTCTGTAAATTTGAATCACCCAAAGTGGCACATTCCACAAAAATCTCCATCAGATGTTGCCCTTCCTTCTTTGAATTCTTGTAAGAGGAAGTGGTATATATATGCTCCTGATAGGAAAGGACCAGAGTGAAAACTGCCAGACAAAATGCTTGAGGCATTTATGGTGAGGACTGCTACCCCTTGCCACTTCTGATTTTGCCCTTGTGAAGGACATACAGTACTATAAGAGACAAACATGACTCACATGTTATGAAAGTAAACATACCACAGCATATATGCTACTCTGCAAAAGTTGTCATTATTAACAAATCTGGCCATGAAAAAGAGGTGGGAAGGTCTTCCTAACTGGACAATTTGAACACATACGTGTGAGGGAGTCCTTGCAGGCACACTACAGGCATTAAACATGTCCATTGGCTAAAGAAATCAGCAACATTCATTTCTATATCAGACAGCAGCTGCTTTGTCGATTCCTACACAACACAGTTATTATAACAGTATAATCTCTTTTGTTAATAAGGGCAAAGTTTATGCTTCATAAACACAGACCGCTGTCAAATACATTTTGTTTCCTGAATGATACAATTTCATTTGGAGTAATAAGACAGATTTTGTCTTTGGAGGAGGAGGTTTGTTTTCTTTCAAAATATATTTCCCCAGTATTCTAATAACATATTAATAGCTCCCACAATACAACGAAGCATTACTTTCTGTAAATTATACCCCTCTGCAAGGTATAATATGCTTGCAGGTGCTGGGTATATTTTATTTCCTGTATTATGAACAAATTCTCACAAATAACACATTCAGGGACAAATATAAGCTAGGGAGAAGTAATTTTCAGAGGAAATCTGATATACGAACATATACTCTTGCATAAATCAACTTCATGAATGTTGAGGACAGGTTTGGGGGTTTCTTTATGACTTATTGATAATTTTAGGGTCATTCCATGGAGAGGGGAAACCTCCAGCATTACCTCAGGGGGCTCAGATACCCCTGGTCACTGCTGCCATTTTTGTTGTTTAGCCATTTAAAACATCTTTTTCCACTCTACTCAGAGAAGTTCATGGCTCTTTTAAAAAAGTTAAGGTGTTGTATTAATTTTAATCAAAAATGATCTTTCACTTCTCTCAATAGAGTGGCTAAAGGCAAAAACAACAGAAATACCAAAGAGCTGCCATCATTAAAAGTGTGCAAGATTCCATTTTGCAATACCAAATTTGGGGAAATTCTGCAACCGGCAGCGGAAATGCCAAAACTGGACCAGGAGGGAGCCCCAGTCTGGTTGACTGTGTCCATGTTCCTCTCCTCTTGTGGGATGTGCTGGTTGGGATTTCAATTCCCAGAACCCGCTCTTGTGATTTTTAAAAAAATAAAAATGTTATGGTTAAAACTCAATTTCCCAAAAATCAGTGGATTGGTGAAACATTCAGAAACTCGGCAGGCTTGCAATTGTAAATGTGGCCTGCAAATGAGGCAAGTTTCCTGCTGATACGTCTTCTGAAGTTTCCCCATTGGCACCAATGGGCCCAATCTTATCAGAACAAAAATACCCCCACACACACACACACACACACACCTCAATATCAGCAATTTCCCCCCCAAAATGGAATGGGAGCAGCCAAAAATGTTACAGTCTTTCAACATTGTGCACACCCCTGGCCATCATTGAAACTATTTTCCAATCCAGGATAGAAGTATCTTGGTGGCAGAAAGAGAGTAGAGAGGGTCAGTGCTTCCCAGAATGGCCAGGGCCCTTGTCTTTTGCCACTCTACTCAAAGAAGGAGGTGGATTCTTTTTATTGATAAGATGTAAGGTACAGTGCTTACACTGAGCCATGGAAAAGTAGATCCAGGGTTTTGAGAAGTTGATATTTTATTAAAATTTGTAGGCTTGTTATGTGATTATAGCTCCCCAAGAAGTGAGTTCAGGGCCCAACTTGGCTAGCTCCAAAGATCAACAGAGACACAGATGCATTGAAGGTAAAGAAACAGAGGCTTTATTCACTTTGGCCATAGTGAATGCCAGCAGAATCTGTGTTCTCAAAACTAGCAAGCTGCAATGAAAACATACAGGTGCATTTATAAGTTTGACAATAGTTCAAAGCAAATTACTTTTGCCATGCTGAGCTCTGAATGGCTTAGAAGAGGGGTGACTAGGATCTGTGCACTGGTTTGCTGAAGTGTGCAAGCTGCTGGTGTAACTGGTTTCCGAGCCTAGCACAAATTTTAATAAACTGTCATTGCTCAGTTTGAAGTTTTGTGACTGTTTCCTGGTCCACCTCTGGTTGGTGCATGTAAAAAAGAATGTGGTTAGGGTTCAAGTGAATGGTTTCATGCTTGTCAGCCCGAGCTAAGACATTGGGTCTTGACCAACTGAGCAATGGGTGGCAAAGGGTACTGGCATGCTTTGAATGGGTTCCCAGAAAATGGTCTGACAGGGCATTGGGTAGCTTCCATGACCTAATGTATGGGCAACTGCCGGAAGACCATTGTCATCTCAAGGATATAGTGGCCTGATGGCTAGTTTTACCTCCGTGCTATCTCTATATCTCTCTGAGCTGCTTAGAGATTCCTCCAAGATGGCTTTGAGCATGGAGTTACTTTTCTATTTACTAAATCTTTAAGATAACACACCTGGAGTGTTGTAAGGAGGTATAATGACCTTGAAAGATGACCCTAGTGTAGGGTCAAGCTTAAACATGCCATGTGCAAAGATATAAGCACTAGAGTGATAGCCGTGTGATGTCCCATAAGGGTGGTATATGTCTCAAAATGTAAATAAGAGCCCTATAAAACTGCTTTGAGCCAGAACACAAGTTGGAACTTCAATATAAACTGGCGGCCGATGTGTTGTTTATCCAGTGGCTACATCAGCATCCATCCTGCTGCTCTCTGGGGCTACCAGCAGCTAATTTGGGGTGTTGATTTGCTTGGTTGCTTGCTGTATAATAAATTGAAGAAGCATTTTCATCCACAATCTGTGTCTGTTGTTTCTTATGATTCCAAACGTAGAACCTCCTTTGCATTTGGCAAGACACTTAACAATCTGAATTCATTGCTAGGGACATTGAGGTGATTATGTCTCCTGCCTGAAGGGATGATGAGATTTTCTCCAATATATAGATTCTCTGAAAGTCACCTACTGAGGCACAATGGGTTAAAACCTTGTGCCGGTAGAACTTCTGACTGACAGGTCAGTGGTATAAATTGGCAGAGAGCAGGTTGAGCTCTCTCTGTCAACTCCAGCTCCCCATGTGGGGACATGAGAGAAGCTTCCCACAAGTACAGTAAAACATCAAAATATCCAAGCATTCCCTGGGTAATGTCCTTACAGATGGTGAATTCTCTCACACCAGAAGCGACTTGCAGTTTCTCAAGTTGCTCCTGACATGTAAAAAAAAACCTGCAGAGGTTAACTAAATTGAGTTTCTGGAGAAAAGGTCACCCATAGGCACCATGTCTTAGCATTCCTGAGGCCACAGGGGTGTATACATGCATTTGCACAGTAAACCCTAATCCAATCTGAAAGTTCATTCTTGGGATCCCACTGCTGCTTTTTCTTAAGAGTGAAAGTGGTCAAGTTAAGCATGCCTTCTTAAAAATGTGAATAACATGGTGTATAACTTGGCCCTTTGTCATCTGCATTGTTTGCCACTTCTATCTTGTTGGGTTTTAAATGCCACAAAGCCACGATATGCATTGAAGATTCCCCTCTGTGTCTGTATTTGCTTAGTGTTTCCCGAACCAATGTGTTTAAAAGTGAAATAGAACACTTTACACTTCATTTATTCAAATTTTTCCACATAAAACACAGAAAAGACCAGCACTCGGCTGTGTCTTTAAAAAGGCATGCTGAGTGTGAAATTATGGTGTAGCAATGCCATTTACCTTAGCAGAGTATCTGTTTCTTCTCTACCTGCCACTTGTTCAAAGCTAAATGACAGGGTGTGTAGGAGATAAGAAGAGACAGCCATAAAATCATAGGAATGATATACAGCAGTCTGTGATACAAAAAGCCTGCCCTCCCTCAATTACAGGCTGTATCACTACTATTTTCCTACATCATGCGCACAAACAGGATGTTAAATAGACAATACTTTTGTCTCAAGAGGATTCTAGTCTGCTGTACATCTTCTGATTGACGAGAGCTGCGAAACATGCAAATAAGGATGTGGTAACCAGTCCATTTAATAAATATTTCTACTTCACAGGGGCCTCATGTGTTATAAAAGGATTCACAATACAATCTCAAAAACTCTTGCATATGTTACACATGTCTAGTTCATATTATCGAACTATATACTATTTTGCCATTGTGGTTAGATTATAGAGGCCAGACAAAACTGCTATGTACTCACACTTCTTAAGATTTAGTGATGTGGGGCTATTGATTTTTATCTGACAGTTGACACTGCTCTATATTATTATCCACTTTTTCAAAATGAACAATTAAAGTGCACAAAAACAAATATGAAAACAGATTATAACTACTAAAACAATTAATTTAAAATATTGTTAAAAATTATTTAAAAGAATTCACTAACCGCATAAAGTACCCCCTGGCCTGTTCTTAACAACATTCAGTTTTAAAAGCCTTACTGAATAGAAGCTTTATTTAATAGAAACATTTTAGCCTGCCAATGAAAAGTCAATTAGGATGTGGCTATTTTGACCACTCTGGAAAGAGGCAGAAACCAAGAAGCCCCCTCTTGCATCCCCACTAATGGTGTCTAAATCCAAGCATCCCTCTCACGCCATCACTCCTGATCTTATCATAGTGTTTCATATAGGCTGCTTGACTAAAAGGAATTGTTCTTTGCCAGTGCCGATTCCAATTTACTGAAGCTCAAACTTGGTTGAGAAAGCTGCTACTGGAGTAGAAGTTGTGTAAAAAACACCCACCGTTTCAGTCATTCTTATGCACAAAAATGAAAGGTGTGTATCTCAACTGAGCACTACATATGTAATCATCCATGATAATTATAGCACCATATGGCCAAACAGATTCAGCTGCATTAGGGCACACTAAGTCCATCTATTACCCTCAAACTTCATCTCCATTCATGTTTGGGGTGAGGGAGTATTGCCCTGGTTCTCTTAGTAGAGGAAGAAATGTATTCCTTCTTCACTCAACACTTTCCTGTTGCAAACAATTTAATACCTTTCATAAACAGGCACAAACCCAAATAAAGGAATGACATTTCATGGGAGGTAAAAATGTTCACATAAGCATAATCTCCGCAGTCCCCATATGTCAACACAATAAGAATTTTGTACCTGAAGCAAAAAAAACCCAGGTATCTATGACTTTTTCAATGCTAACATCATTTGGATTCCATAATTAGTGCCATCTTTTAAAATCTTCAGTATGATGGAACCCACAACCATAAACGAAAACTTCAAGGATTGAATACTTCTAGCTTTGTTTATGTTGTTTATGTTTCTGTAAAACTCCAAAGGATTTGTTTCTATTAGCAAACCTGGAGGAAAAGGATTTCTAACATTCACATGACAGATTATTTTGGGCAGTTCACTAAATACTTGCAAGTATAACCACATAGACTCTCAGTCAATTTTCTCTTTCCCTCATTCTGTTCCAAAACAACTATAGTGGGGCTGTGGAGTGGTACCTTTTAAGGTTTGGTGGATATCAATATTCATGGAAGCTCAAGTTCCATTATATACAATGATGTAATAATATGCCATCCTCTATTTTTTAAAAAACAACAAAATCAAGGGTTGCTGTGGAGAGGGGGGCTTTTTGGTGGATATATCTTCAATTCATGGGTGCTTTAATCCATGGATAAAGAATGTGTGGATTCTTTATCCATGTCACTTATACAACTCATTCAGTGTATAGACTGAATACTGTTATAGCCAACAATCTGAATGAGTTGTGTAGATGACATGAATTGTCATGGCACTCAAAACTGCAATTTACCGTAAACATTTGTCTCATTTCTAATTATAGTACTACATCTACCCATAGTCACATTCAAAAATAAGAATGAAGCTAATATTTTATTTACAGAGAAGTGTAAACATGCATCAGTGGCAATGTTTTTAATAAAATATGCATGCATAAAAACTTGTTGCACGTTTTCTGCTATAAATGTTTAATTCTATCTATTGTTTTGTTGTTTAGAATAGTGACTTTCAAAAAAGCCACAGGTTTGAGTAACATGGGCTTCATGATTAACAATGAAGGACAGGTGCATCCCAGCTGGAAGGGGAAGAGGCAGCTTTGCAAAAGAAGGAAAGCAGGAAATGTTTGAATAAGTCAGATAGAGTCTCTATAAAGGAGTGTGCCAGGAAAAGCCACAGCACTGGGCATTGATGCTACACTAACTTAATCCTAGATGAGCAGCAGAGTCTAATAGGTTCTGAAAAGATTTCACACACCACAACTCCAGAGTTTGACCAGACGGAACTGTGGAACTAAGCAGTCATGATTCACAATGCAAACATATTCATGTCTTTTCAGAAGTCAGACAGCCACAGCAAGTATCTGCAAAGTGGTGGTGGACTTAGAAAATGGAATTTAAAGCTTGTGTGTGGTGAGCTTTTGCCACCCTATACAGTGGAATCAGAATCCTATGAAGCTCTTTACTAGCTCTTTAGAAAAGTTCCCCAATTTGTATCCATGTCATCCAGGACATATTCAGTTTCCTTTCCCCCCAGCCCATAAATAGTATTCCAAGAACAATCTCCATTACCTCAACACACTAACTGCTATCTCATCTTCTAATAAAAACTGGCATGCAAGATAGCTCTCTAAAATAAAAAGAGACATCCCCATATAAGTCATAGCATACAAAAATAATATGATAAATTAAATCTTAGCATATATATCAGAATCATAAAATTGGAAAAGACCCTAAGGGTCATTCATTCCAACCCCATGCCATGCAGAAAACACAATTAAAGCACTCCCAACAGATGGCTACCCACCCTCTGCTCAAAAGCCTCCACCACCTTCTGATGTAGCATATTCCACTGTGGAACACGTCTTACCATCAGGAAGTTCTTCCTAACGTTTAGGTGGAATAATTTATCCTGCAATTTGAATCCAATCAAATCCAATATGCCTTTATTGGCATATATAACAAGACAATATGAAATACACTATTAATTATAAATCGGAAACCACATTTGCTACAAGTTCAGTTTACAGACTTCATTCAGAAACCTTGCCACTGAAAGGCAACAGTTTAAATATTGGCAGTTTAAAAGCATACTTACTTTGTCTGGGTTGATATGGTTTTTCAAAGAATCTATAACTTGTAATAGTAAGCTAGATCTTAGTTCCTGGTAAAGTGGGCAGTGCAGAAGAATATGCAAGATGGAATCCAGTTGACCTGTTCTACAGGAACAAAGACTCTTTTCACTCTGTAAACCGTTGAGTCTTCCTCTATGGAGCGGAGATGGCATAATATTAAATCTAGCCAGCATGTAGGCTCTCCTCTATGAGGGGTTAGTGAGCGCTACAATATAAAAGGCTGGGTTTCCCTGTATGAATGGGATTGGCATGTTCATAAGCGAACAGGATTTATTGGCCAAGCTCTTGTTTATAATCCCTTTCTAGCAAACTCTTTTTAATGAGGGTAGAGATTTCAGACAAAGTTAGTGTGTCCAAGAAGTCAAGATCATAGCCCAATTTCCTGATCTTTGCTAGGACAATTGTGCACCATTTTGAGTTCACTCAAGGTGAATTGGGTCAAAGAATTACAGGGGCTTTGGTAGTGAATATATAGTCAAAATTTTATGATGTTTAGCCAGATAGTGACCTCTATAGAGTATTGGCCAGGTTCTAGACGTAGAAATGCATATGGTATGCAGTTTGGGATGCTGAAAGATTTGTGGAGGAATTTTGAGTGGAAAGATCTGATGACACTATTATTAGGGGTTAATCAAATGGGAGCTCCATTTGCTTGAAAGATTTGCAGAACTGGGCAGATATATTGGTTGCCTCTGGAGAGGAAAAACCTTCTGATGGCGCTGTCGCTTGATTAGGCCCGGGTCAGTGTGTATTTTAAATAAGTGGACCATGACAGATTGTCACTGAACCAAAGTCCTAGGTATTTGATTTTTTTTACTTGCTCAACATAGTTGTCCTGTATCTTCCAGACTTGCTTTTTATTGCTTTTCCCAAAAACCAGGATTTTGGTTTCATCATAATTCACCTGCAGATCATTCGTCTCACAGAAATTAACAAATCAATGCCGGAGTCTTTTTAAACCCACATCACCCCATGTTCTAGTCTCCAAGGCAGTGGAAAATAAGTTTGCCTCCTCTTCAATGAGACATCCTTTCAGATATTAAAACATGCCTCCAATGTCCCCTCTCAGCTTTATTTTTTCCAAGCTAAACATACCCAGCTTCCTAGACTGCTTGGCTTCCAAATCTTTGATCATTTTGGTTGCCCTTCTCTGGGCACGTTCCAGCTTATCAATATCCTTCTTAAGTTGTGGTGCCCAGAACTGGACACAGTATTCAAGGTAAGTCTGACCAAAGTAGAAGAGAGTGAGACTATGGCTTCCCTCAATCTAGGCATTACACTCTGAGTAATGCTGCCTAGATTGTATTGGCTTCTTTAGCTTCCTGCTCACATTGACTCATGTTCAGTTTGTGGTGAACCAAGGCTCCCAGGGCCCTTCCACACAGCTGAATAAAACCCCACATTTTCTGTTTTGAACTGGAATATATGGCAGTGTGGATTCAATAAACTCAGATAACCCAGTTCAAAGCGGATATTGTGGGATTTTCTGCCTTGATATTCTGGGTTATCTGGCTGTGTGGAAGCAGATGTCGTGGGTTTTTATTCATCTATGTGAAAGGGGCCTAGATTTCATGGGGGGAAAGCTCCTGGATCCTCAAAGGAATCCTCTATTAGGATGAAAGGGTTCATACACCACACCCCAAATTCTTCTTGCTTTGAAGTCCCCCAGCTTATTTATTTGTCAGCTCTTTCAGAAATGTAGAAAACTGGTGTTAAGGCACATACATCACTATTTGTAGAATTAGGAAAGAATTGAGGAAGCACAAAGTAGAATGGCTTAATGACACAGAAGAAGTTTTTGAATGGAAGTCCAGTGAATACGTTGAAGATTTCCTGAGGCTGTGTAAGTTATTTCTGCCTCCTGCTGGTTCTGCACATTGCTCCAGCTCATGCATTTGGCTGTTAATGAAAAACAGACCTCTGCATATACATGTACATTTTGCATGCATATACACACACAAGCCTCTAGCTAATTATGGCTTTCTCCTCAGTATATGACTTCTTTCAGCATACATCTGCACATGCTGAAAACAATTTCCTATGATGGTTCAATTGATTTTTTTTTTCAGGTGAAGCTGCATAGCTTGAAATTTTGGGACTTTCAATTTTTTTAAAAAAGATAAATTTATTAAGTTTCAAAGATATATACACATAACATTAAAGACAATAAAACAATATAAACTACTTAACTAATATAAACACATACTAAAAGTTACTGACAAAGACTTACACGAGTACTTCCCACTCTAGGATCGACCCATCCTAGTTTGGTGAGAAAATCATTGTCTCACCTATGATCTCTTATCATTCCCGAATTGCCATTATCTTATCCCATAGAACTATATATCTAAGTTGATCAACCAATCTATATTACATTTTTAAAGTATTCTATAATTAACGTCCAGTCAGTCTTCTTTTATGTATTTTCCTGAGCAAGGGCATATGTCAAACAGTCCATTTTAAAATCAGACGGTTGATGACTGATACTGTTAGGCAACACCCTGCTGGGAATGCGGCTAGAGAAACATGTTACAGCTGAAATGCTACTAGATTCGCAGTGTGCCCCTCCCTTCCCCTTTAGTGTCCCTCACCAGTGTTTTCTACTTCTCTCATCGACCACTCCCCTCCCTCTTTGGTTCCATACCTGTTACAATATCCTGTCTTTTAAAATATATTTTTATACTGATTTCTAATCTAATTTTAAATAACTGTTGACTGGGGAGTTGTCCTTCTCCTCTTAGGGCACTTGTGCCCGCTTTGTGCTGGTCAGTGACCGTAATAAAATTTTGATTGATTGATTGAACAGTCCATTTTAATTATTTCTTGCAATTTCATTCTCCAGTCTTCAATTTTCGGTATCACTTCTTCTTTCCACCATTTGGCCAAAATCATTCTGGCCGCGGTGATGTAGTAAACAATTTCTCTGTGTTTTTATCTATTTTGAAGTCAATGAGACCTAATAGGAGATAATCAGGTTTAAACTTAAATTTCAGATGTAATGCTTTCTGTATTTCACCATGGATGATTTCCTAGTATTTTTTAACTCTATTACAATTCCCCCACATATGGAAAAAAATACCTTCCTCCTTTTTGCATTTCCAGCATTTTTGACAATAGTTTTTGTTATACTTCGCAGGGGTAAGGTACTTGTATTTTTAATTGGGATCGTATAATACATATATTTTAAATGGTACCATCTAAAGGAATGGAATATTATACATACTTTTATTACTCCTTTTTCCATTTGCCATTGTAATTATTTGCGGTATATTACCTTAATCTTTTTACATTTTTTGTATTAATTTGTCCCAAAAGTTTTGCTGTTGTTCAAAACCTTTTAATTTATCTTTTAAAAAAAAATTCCACGATTTGTGCATATTGAAACCAATTAAGGGAATCATCTATTTCTTTTAGTTTTGATTTGATTGTTTAAAAGCACCTCATTTCCAGATTTCTTTAACATAGATGTGTACCTTATCCATGATTTTTTCCCAAATTGTCTCCTATAGAAAGCTTCCTGTGGTGATATCCATTCTGGAGTTTTGTTGTACAGTTTATTTTTGTACTTTAACCATACTCTTAACAATGCTGCTCTGATATACTGATCCCAAAAGTTTCCTTCATTTCCCCCCCTCCCATACCACATATAACCATGCCACCTTACCCTCAGTTCATATCCCTCGAGTGAAAGAAGTCTTTGATTTTCCAGGCTGGTCCATTCACAGACCCACTCTAAGGTGCATGCTTCGTAATAGATCTTTAGGTCCGGAAGTCCTAATCCTCCTCTCCTGCTTTCATCTATCATGTTCACCGACTTTATTCTTGGTTCCCCCCCCCCCCTCCATATGAATTTTGTCAAATCTTTTTTCCATATTGTAAAAAGTCAGTCATTTTTTTTAGAATTGGTAGGATTTGGAACAAGAAGAGTATTTTAGGTAGGATATTCATTTTAATTAGAGATATTCTACCTAAAATGGATAGGTTTAAATGTTTCCATTTGTCCAGCTTTACTTTTATTTCTTTCCATTTTATTTCGTAGTTATTTTTGATTAAATTTATATTGTTTGGAGTCAAATTTATACCTAAATATTTTGTTTGTGATGTCAAATCCTGAATTGTGTTGCAAGACTTCTTTCTCTCTTTAGGCTACGTTTTTATTAGCATTTTTGTTTTACTTTTATTTATTTTGAACCACATGACTTTCCCGATTTCTTCCATCTTCTTTATCTACTTTTCTAGGTTTTCTATTGGATTTTCAATAATACAGACCAAATTGTCTGCGAACGCTCTAATTTTAAAAGTTTCTTTCTTAACTGATAAACCTCTTAATTCCCTGTCCACCCTTATTGTCTCTAATAACACTTCTAAGGTTAATATAAACAGAAGGGGTGACAGGGGACACCCTTGCCGGGTACTTTTTTGAATTTGAATTGTTTTTTAATTTTCCCCATTGATCACTAATTTTGCCGATTGACATGTATATATTGCATTTACCGCATTTAAGAAACTAAATTCGATATCTAATTCCTTCACCAATAAGGTCAGAAAATCCTGGTTCACCCTGTCAAAAGCCTTTTCGGCATCCACAAATAGAAATGCTACGCTGTTTTGTATATTCTTCCTATAATATTCAAGGGAATCTATGATTATTCTAACATTTTCTTTTGATTGTCTACCTGGGAGAAACCCCATTTGGTCAAGCCTAATCCATTCACTCAGGAAGATCTTAAATCTCTCTGCCAAAATGTTTGAATACAGTTTATAATCTAAATTTAATAGTAAAATTGGTCTATAATTCTTTCTTTTTCTTTTTTTTCCTAAAAACAATATGTCATTTTTAATTGTTAAGTCAATAAAGAGGTATCAAAATTAAAAGAGGAGAAATTACAGGGGACTGAACCGAACTACTGGGCAGAGAAGGACAGGGGGATACGGGGCCAGGGGAAGGGAAGATGCAACAGAAGACACCACGTCATGAACACACAGGGCGGAAAGAGGACAGGAAGGAAGGAAATTGGTCTATAATTCTTGACATCGGCCCTTGGATGACCCTCCTTATGAATTACTAGGATGTTTGCCATGCACCAAGATTCAGGAATTCCTAGGTTTGCTAATGCATCATCCATTATTTTTTTTGTAACTGGGGCACTAGTTCATCTGCAAATATTTTATAATATTTTGCAGTTAAACCATCTGAGCACCTTACAAATCTCCTCTTTAGAAATTTGGTTATTAAGTTTTTCTCTTTGATCGTCTGTGATTTTCTGTATTTTTCTTTCAATAATATATTTCCAAACTTCCTCTTTCTTGATGTTATCAGAGGCATATAAGTGTTTGAAAAATACTTGGAATTGTTCCTTTATTGATTTGTCATCATTAAAGAACATGCCTTTTCCTATGATTTGCGTAATGTTATTTATTTGTCTTTTTGTCTAATTTTTGACATTAGCCATTTCCCGGGTTTGTTGGCATTTTGAAAGTGTTGTTGTTTTAAGAATTTCTGGTTTTTCTCTATTTTATCCGAATCCAGTAGCTCCTTTTGCTTTCTAAGCGAATCTAACTCAGTTTTTATCTCTTGGTTTTTTGGAAATTTCTTGAGTTTAGTTTCTAAATCTTTTTTAGCATTTCCAATTCTAGTTTATATTTATTTTTGTTTCTAATTTTGTTTTGTTGGCTAAAGTGGCCCCTTATCACCGCCTTACTCGCATCCCAAACTATTTTGTCTGAGGTACCTTTATTTAAGTTGAGAAAGAAATATTCTTCTAAGAATTTTTTGTACATTTTTATCTGTTCTTCGTTTTTCAGTAGTTCTTCACTTAGTCTCCACCTCCTTGTCATCCTTTTCTGCCCTAGTTGGAATTCCAAAGAGTGCAGTTTCATAGTGATGTTTACCTTTTTGAATTTGGTTGCAATATTTAAAGATGCCCAAACCATGCCAATTCTCAACCATGACTTAAATCTTCCTGAGTAAAAGGTGTAGTCCCTGCCCCCCAGGTTCTGCTCTCTCCAGATATCCCTAATACCTAGCTCTTTTAGTATTTTCCTCTCTTTTTTGGGAATTTGTCCTGATTTGATATTGTTGCTTCTTTTTGATGATCTGTCTACTTCTTTTTCCATAACCCCGCTATAGTCTCCCACAATAATGAATTCATCAAAATTATTTTCTAGAATTGAAACTCTCAATCCTCTAAATAATTTTATTTTAGGTCCGTTTGGAGCATATATATTGCAAAATAAAATAGTTTTTGTTTCCCATCTAAACTTTACCCCCACATATCTTCCCTCTTTATCCTTAAACGCTAGACTTGGGTTTTAGGAGTTTTTTTGCATATGTTACTACCTCTTTTTTCTTGCTATATGTTGAAGAAAATTCTTTTCCTAATCTCTTTTGTACTAGATAGGTGACATCTCTGTCCCTAATATGGATTTCCTGAAGTGCTATGACATCTAGATTTTTAGCATACCGAAAGTTAAAGATCTTTTTCCTCTTACTTGGGATGTTTAAGCCATTCACATTGTTTGAAACAAAATAATTTCCATTATAAAATTTCCTTAATTCTTTTCTTTTTTGGGTTCTGGTTTGCATTGTCTTTCAATTTTTTAATCTCACCATGTCCACTAGGATTTTGAGAGTTGTGGTACAATAATATAAGTTTTTTAAAGGTTTGTGGGGCAGTGGGTATTGCTGGCACCAATATCAATGGGATAGGACATCAGTGGGTTTCAATGTGAAATATAAAGGACCTATTTAAGGTGCTGAACTTTATCTGCCAAATAGGTTCAGCATCCTGGGAAGCTCTTTGAAAGTTGAAACTAAAACCCATATGACACTGAAATCGTCAATGCTGGAATGTAGTCTTAGGCCCTTTCTATACTGCTATATAATCCTGATGATCAAAGCAGATAATCCAGATTATCTGCTTTAAACTGGATTATATGAGTCTACATTGTTATATAATCCAGTTCAAAGCAGATAATCTGGATTTTATATGGCAGTGTAGAAGAGGCCTTAGTTCTTTCAGTGAACAGCCTTACGGTGTATGACAGCAAAAACCACAAACATGAAAAACAATTTGTTTGAATCTCCCAAGAGGCTGGACAAGAACAGCTACCTCAAAGTGACTTGATAGAACAATGCAGAAAGAGATAAAGAGTGAAAATAGCTCAGAGAAATAAAGAGAAAAAGCAAGCTGGTTCCATATCATCTCTGCTTGCCAAAACCTGATTGATTGCAAAAACCACCATTTTTGGTGTTCAGATCTGTTTCAGTATCCAATCAGCTGCAGTGGTAAATCTGATGAAATGGATACCATCTGTTTTGATCCATTTTAGTCACAACTGGGATATCCATAATCATAAATTGGCAGTTCCATGTCAAAAGTATGTTACTTCAAAGTAGAAAGTTTTACTGACAAAATAATATCCTGTTCAATGGTGCCTGTTGAATTGCTGGTTTTCTCATATAACTGGAATGTGCTTCCTGAAAACAAAACAAAAACTCTTCATATGGATAGGGAAGTCATGTTGCTTGCATGTTTTTAATTTCATACTGGGTGGTAAAGAAAAATGTGTCTATGTTTTCTGCCTATGATTTGTTCACATTAGAAAAATAAATAATCTATATAGGAAGTACACAAGAGCCTGAAACACAAAATTGGCGTCATACTATGACAATATATGGTTAAAAACGTTAAATTCTGAGCAAGCTCTTATCCCTCTAAGGTCCTTGTGATATGGCTCTAGATCTCCTCTGTGCTCTCCCTTTTGCACTCTTAGCTCCTGGTTAATTAATAATTGCTGCTTGGATCTTGCTGCTCCTATGCTCTGAGTGTGAATCATAATCTGGCACTAAAACTTTAATAGGTACACTGCTATTCTATCTGACAGCACCCCATTGAGTGTTAAATAACGTATTCTCCCCCTTCGTTTTTCTCCAATACTCTTTTTTTACCCAAAGGAGGTGTGAGACTTCAATAAATCCAAAATGTCACCAATAATAGTAATTAGCAGCCATGCTGCCTCATTGAGAGATTATCTGATAAGAATCCAATTAAGGTTTTCCTTCCCCTCTTAAAAAAAGCCATCATTGCACATTATTGAGCTATACTTTCATGCTGTGCATCTGAGTTCATTAAACACCCGTGGAAGCAGAAATGGTCAATACTTTTTTTCTCTCTAAAGGATGACCTCCAAGAGACCCACATTTAGACTGCATGTGTCTGGCTCACCAAGGGACCATTCATTTTAGCAAGCATCTCTCAAAGTGTTTAAGGGAGAGTCCTCTGCAGCGTGAGAACAGCCTTCATGAACTCCGGGCAGCGTCTGTGAACCTAATAAAACCACATTGTCTTCATATGTTAGGCAGCTTTGATTACATTGTGCAAAGACAACAGTGGGGCATTTGTAATGTAAAATCCAATACTATTGCTGGGATTATATATATATTAACTTTGAAATAAATCCCTCACAAGGAAAAGTTGCTGGGGAGGGATGTTTTACCCAAGGCATTGTATTTAATATACAACATCCACTAGCTTCAAAAAGCAAACAAGTCAACATTTGATGATAGCATGCTTTAGAGACTTTGAAAATATTGAGGTCTGTAGCAATTCATTCAAGAAACACACTATCTGGGGCCCCCTAAGTGAACCTGAGGAAAATAATTATTTGGAGGGCCAAGACAACATGTACTCCTATGATGGCCTCTGGACAATGGGACTCTACATAAAGGAGAGGCAGGCAAATCATTGACATAAACAACATGCGGCCTCGGGGCATTTTTGTGGTCTCAAGGACTTCTGAGTCACTTCTGTTGTAAAAAGGGGTCTTTCCTAGACCTTCATTGGCCAAAGAGAGGCCAAAGATATGGTGAAAATGTACCCCTCTCCAAACTTCAAGAGGACACGAACAGAAAACCTTTCATAAGGGCTGCTGCCTCCAAGTTTTCCAAAGAGGTTGGTATGTCCCTCTACCCTGCTCACTGCCCACTCCTGAGGCAGACGATCTATTAACAGTGAAGCAGGTAGGAGTCATTGGGCAGGTATCCTCCAGTGCCAGGCTCAAAAAGGAAGCCTTGCTTCCTGATTTAGTAAACAAATCATTCCCTTCATGCCCAAACAAGGAAAGAGAAAAGAGAATCTTGCGCCCACTCATTAGGGATAGAAAAAAATGTCATTAGATTAAAAGTTTTGATGGAAGTGTCCATGCTGTGAGAAGGGGAAAAAACCTTACTTTGAAAAACCCACACATCTATAGGGATTACAGTGCATTTCAAAGCCACAGTGCGAACTCACTGGAAAAGTACAAACATACTTTAGTTAACTGGGGGGAAGCATACATTATGCAAACATTAAAAATGTGTGCAAATAATACCCTTCACCCTCCAACAAGATTGGGGGTGGAGCAACTTTGTCTCCTCCCCCTGAAGCAGAGGTTGATCGGTTCCGTCAAACCTTCTTGAGGGGAGGTGGGGCTGGCCTTATGCGAGTCTGGTCTCAAGATTGAGAGAGACTTCTCTGGATGTTTCCCTTACGGGTTGCCTGGGTTTAAATCTCCAGGGGACCCAGGTATTACGCCTGAATAGCTGAGGGGTAGACCGGCAGAGGAGAGTCTAGTCAATGTGTTTACGTTTACTTATGGGCTGTGTGACAGAGCTGTGAACATGTCTCTGTCTCAAATTTATTACAGTTCTCTGAATGCCACATGCTTTTTCCTCCCACCCACTGTTTGTGTGGTTGTCAGACATGGTATATTGTTTTTGCATGGGAATGTTTTATTGTCTTCCAACCCCCCTCCCCCCCCCCCGAAATAACGAGACAGACAACATAATATGGATTTAAAATTTGGGCAACTTTTATTGATTGTTACCTATTTAAATAAAGTGACAAATTGGGGGAATGTGCAATGATTATTTCCCCACCAAAGATTATTTGAGCCTAAGAAACAATAAAAGTGAAACCATACCCAATCAGAGTGATGCAGCAAATTTAGAGAAATCAATGAGCTGCATCTCAGTAAAGATAGGTAGAAATACATTGACTAGACTCTACTCTGCAGGTTTTCAAGCAAAAGCTTCCAACTTTATGATACTCTGATTCTATGTTCCTTCAAGACACATTGCTGTGTTTTGAGTTACATAATCTTGCACAATTATTTTCATGGCTTTGTTTTTACAAATGTTTGCCTTACATTCTTCACTCCTGATTTAAAGGATCAAAGCAGATGTTGGAATAATTTAAACAGTTTATTAAAATACTGTAATAAACACTCTTCCATTATGTCTTATTTTACTGTAAGAAAATATAAAATAATCCCATATGTAGTGGTTTATAATATAATGATTATTCTGTGGATGATCAAAGTCAGATGTCCCCTGAACAGAATAAAATATTTAAAAGAAGGTATTGATAAAATATAGTTGCATTATTATTGGCTATATATTTTATTTATATTATTGTTTTCATTGGTCTTTTGGGAAACATAAACTTAATTATTATTATTTGTTTGTTTATTTGTAGACTGCCCTATCTCCCCAAAAAGTTTCAGGGCAGTTTGTTAACTTTGATAAGAAATATCCTACAGAGCCCCCAGTGCTGCAGTGGGTTAAAATGCTGACATGCTGAACTTTTTGACCGAAAAGTCACAGGTTCGAACCCGGGGAGTGGTGTGAGCTCCTGCTGTTAGCCTCAGCTTCTGCCAACCTAGCAGCTTGAAAACATGCAAATGTGAGTAGATCAATAGGTACATCTCCAGCAGGAAGGTAACAGCGCTCCATGCAGTCATTCCAGCCATATGACCTTGGAGGTGCCTATGGACAACGCTGGCTCTTCGGCTTAGAAATAGAGATGAGCACCATCCCCCCAGAGTCGGACATGACTGGACTTAATGTCAGGGAAAACCTTTACCTTTACTATTCTACAGAGATGGGAGGATAAATGGGAAGGAGGAGGTTGGATGGATACATTTGAAAAATGTTGCAATTCAAGCAACTAAAATTCCCGGTCCCACAGCAAACTTATCTTGGTGATTTCGTCCCTTATACTCAATTTCTGCTCCCTATGACCTGGCATTCAAGTACTAGCTGGGAATAGCAGGCGTGATCCAGAATTAACATCTTGGTAACCATGATTATCTGCTGTTGCAGTGCTTTTTTCTTTTAAAAGCGATTTCAGTTTCTTCAAGCAAGTCCTTGTTTAACCAGTCATAGAGCTCAATTATAGGAAAACAAAACTAGTTGAGGGGGGTGCCAATTTCTCCTCAGCTTCCTCACTCTGAATGTAACTGGATTAATTGACTGAAGTGCAGGATACTTTTATGAAGTTTTAAAGTTTATTATATTTTTATTTAAATAAACAACTTACATCCCAACTGACTCCCAATATGGGACCTGAGGCAGATCACAATATCAGACTGCATATTTTCGGAAAGCGCTCGGTAAGTTGCTACCACATTTTTTCTCAGTCAGGAAGGATGCCAATGCTTCTATTCAATAAAATTTAAAATTACTTCTGAAATATTTGTTTTAGCTACTATTGAAAAAAATGACAAGACAATTTACAGCAGATAAGCATTAACAAAGAAGAGCACTAACAGGATTTTTTAAAATTCCAGTTGGATGGAAGCCGGAAAGCTAATATTAAGCAAGATTTTGGAGGATTCCCCTTTCCCTCTGTCATTTTCTGCTTCACCACCAGAAGATTCAAGCAGCTCAGAGTCAAATGAAATGAGCAGGACTGACAGATAAATATACACAGAATTTGCAGCCAAACACTGAAAGAAGTTAACACAAGTAAAATATTGTGGCAAGTGCTACACATAATCCTTAGTCAGTCTGTCCAGTGTATAAATGCCCCATGCTGAAGAACACAAATCTTGGCTCCTCTTTGTAACCCATACACAATATGAACTTTCTAGCTTTATTCTTCCCCAGCAGCAGCCTGTATTTATACATAAACAGTAAGCATGTACATTCTGTGTTGCAGCCTAGGAGAAGCCAGGGAACCAAAATAATGAGCAATGAAAGCCCAGAATTCCAGAATGCCAAGCTGAATATTCATGACTTTTAAAAAGACTCTAACCAAGTCACTTGCTTCTCTCTGCAATGTTAGTTTTTCTTGTCAGGATTATACTTTTCGGCAGAGATATAATAAGTACTTCTGTAAAGAACTCCCACAAAATTTTCTGTCTTCAAGAAGTCTTATTATATTGCATTTATTTGTTTACCATTTCAACATATCAAGACACACCCATGAGTTTTATCGCATTGTGATACCCTTTTATTTACACAGGAAAGGCTGGTCTTTGCATGGAAAAGTAGGAAGAAATGGTTCAATTATTGTGTATGTGTTCACTTATTTATGGAGATGTCTGAGATAGTAAAAACTTTTAAAGAGATGGGGATCATATAGTTCATGTTTTTCACCAGGCAATTTTACAGCTCTCACGTGCCATTCCTGGACCAGCTGGAGAAGGGATGTCCAAAATTGGGGAACTAACATTTATGGAAGCCTCCAGCATTGGTGATTCTTTTCTGAAGCAACATGTAAGGGCTTGAATTAAGGTGGAGTGTGTATTTTTTTGCCATCCAAATTTAAAGTTATGTTGGGTTAAGTATTTTTGAGGGGCTGCAGCCCATTGGGTATCCTTAGAGTACAACATTTCCCCCTGAAGTTTGGCCATTCCTGCTTTAACAGACTAATCAATATCAGCTTCCAGCTCTATCTAAAAATAACATGTTCAAAATAGAACATTGGTCTCTGTTATAGAAAAAGTGAAGCATTATAAAAGGGGAGCTTTTCTTCCAACCTTTTCCCACTTACACCTACAAACTGTTCCTTCTTTATATTATTGATTATCCATACCAAAGCAAAGGTGAAGTTATAAAAATTCCTAAAATATTACAGAGCGGGTGCATAGTTTAGAAATACAATGTAATATAATTAAACACTGAGTAATGTCCAGCAATTTTGGTTCATAAGCAAACAAGACAAGTCTGTCCATAATGATATGTTTCTAGAGACTGTGCTCCAAAGTTTGTGATGACTGTAACCAAAGCGACATCTAAAAACCTTTTGAGTGATACTTGGATTCAAATTCATGGCTGCATAAATAGGGAATACTACAGTATAAAGCTATTTCAGGCTTGCATTCCATTCATTTCTGTCTAGATGCCACAGAGTGATGCTATTTGTATGAATAAAGTCTGCCAGATTTATGCCTCACACTGAACAGGCTGAATGCAACAAAAGAAAAAGAGTTGAACGTAACCATTAAAGACATAACAGTTAAAGAACAAGAGTTCCATTCTCCTCAACACTCCCCTTACATTTTGAAATAGTTCAGGTTCTTTTCTAGCACACCCTCTCCCACCACCCTTAAGTTGATGGCTGCTAATATCTTTCTTCCTGTTGTAGAGGTCACTGACTGGGCTAAAAAGTTATGCCAAGAATGAATTGTAGGATGAGACCTTAAAAGTTAGCAAAGGATCTGTAAATGAGGATTTAGCAATATGTTCCCAAGGAGCAAAACTATTTTTAAGAAAGACAAGTGTGTGGATAAAAGAGCTCACTTAGCACAATCACATTTTCTTGTATCAGAAATTTGTTTATTGTTTGGATTTTGGGAAAATGTTTAGATGGTCCTGCCCCATTACAAGTTATAGAGCCATTCATTTGTCTTTTCCCCAGAATGATTCTAGGGAACTCTGTAAGTCTGTTAATTTTAGATATAGTTTTACTGCCTTGTATTCTCTCAAGTTTCTTCTGAGCGCTGTTTGACAAGGAAATACATTGCCTTGGAGTGTGGCAGCATCTAATTCTCTGGAAGTCCTTAAACAGAGGTTGGATGTCCATCTGTCAGGACTGCTTTGTGTATTGGAAGAAGGGGATTGGATTAGACAACCCTTCTGGTCTCTTCCACTTCTAGGACTTTATAATCATATTAAATTCAAATTTTATTTCTAAGTGGAGAAGGTCCTTTGAATCAATGAGAAGTTAAGTAAGTCAACAGAATATGTGTTTTACTGAAAAATAAAAAATGGATTGAAGACACTGATTCCCCAGGGGGCAATAAAATAAAATATCCAAAATTCACAGTTTTATGTTATCTTTATCAGAGGCAATCAAAATGTCAGAAAAGAATACAAGATTCAAGCTACACTACCCACCATCTGTGTAGCAGAATAATAGGCTTGTGTGATAAAGTCCTGAATGGTTTGGTTGATAGTAGACAACATTGGTATAAAGTCACAACAAGGATTCTGGGAAGCAAAGCAATCTCTGACCCCCATTTCTGAAAGCATAAAATCAGGCTGTTATCTTTATTAGTCTATTTTCTTGGGCAAAACCCACAAAGCAATAAAGAAATAAGATTATCCTCATAGCAGTAATGTTACAGATTATTTTTGAGATGCTATATAGGAATGGAAAGTATATTAAAACATGTAAAAAGAGTGCAAACCTATTTCAGGACTTATTCTTATTCTACACAAAATTAAAACACAGGAATTTTTTTTTTTGTACACAAAACACTATTTTCTGCACATAAATGTTATTTCATACAAAATAATGGTGTTTCCTGAGCAAAAAACGTTGTTTTCTGTGCAAAACATACACTCACAAAATTTGCCCAGAATAAATTCTTAACTATTAATATTACTTTGTATTTGTGCAATTTTTGAAGGCTCTCAATGGGAAAAAATGTTGCCTCCTTCAAGAATGAATTTAGTGAAGAATTCCATCCGTAATTTTTTTTAAAAATGAAGCCAAACTATTGGCTGAGAAAATCAATCCCTCAAAAAGCAAAGACTCATTTCAAGGGGTGAGAAACTATATTCTTCTGCTGGTATATTTTCCCCTAAATTGCTAAATATAGTAATATTCAAGACACATGAAAAGAAAATATGGTTCAAAATTCACTGTGAGAATATCACGTTATCAGGACTTACCAAAATGCATTCAAACTTTTGAGTTTGAGCTCTTACGATTCATGCTGGCAATGATAAACCCCTACAGTTTTATTCTCAGAAAATCTATCAGGGAAGACACTTTCCTCGGCTTGAGAAGAATGTTTTATCCAACTAGGTCTAAGGACAGAAGGTGATACTCAAAACTATGAACTGTCCATGCAGAGCCTTCACTATAGATACTGTCTGATACATTCGAACTCTCGGCTTCCAGTGCTACCCAAAGAGAATTCAGACACTAAGCGACTAGTTGAGGAAGGCAACCCACAATAGAACTTCCTGCTGTAATATTATTAATCTACTAATGTATATACTGGAAGGGCCAACAGAGTAAAGAGATGGCATAAGAAAGCAAATTATATGCACAAATACTTTAGGTATTTCGGCCTCCATTCCATCAGGGACAGAAGCAAAGCATTATGCTAAAAACTTCAAATAAAGAGGTAGGATTTCCAGCATGGGTTAGGAGAAGAAGAAAGTGGTACCTTAGAGATGACAGTGGCATGCAAGGACATACAACATTCTCTTTATACAATAATGTAACATATAATATAACAATGATACGACCGAAATGTGAGATTAGTAGTTTGGAAATTGACTCAAACTATTTAATTTCTTATTTTTAGGAAAATTAGGTAGTTTGAGTTACAGTGTAGGGCTTACAGCTTTGTATCTGGATTGGGAGACCACCAATGAATTCCAGCAACTATAACCTATATTTCAGAGGAAGTAGTTACACCAATTCGGACTCGTCCATGCCTAAGAAAACCATATCTATAATGGGCTCACCCATAGCCAGATTTAGAGGAAATGAAGCCCTGTGCTACTTCATTTATGAGGCCTGTTACTTACTTGGGCCCTGAAGGAGGTAGGTCAGAAGGCCTACACTGCCTGTTTTGTGGCACACCCCCATAGGTGATCAACTCTATCATTATGTCTGGAAGTGCTCCAAAACAGGATGTCTTCAAATTTAGAATTGCATAAGCAAAATCCATCCACCACCCACCCCACCCCCCTTTTTAGCAAGAAGATGCCTCCCCACCACCACCACCAGCCAATGGAGCCCTTTTTTTACCAAGAAATAGAAATGCACTCCCACCATAACTTTACAGGCAACTTGAAGGCACAGATATGCACACACATATACTAATCTTGCAGAAATGTAGTTATTGTTATAATTATATAACAAATTCTTTTTCTGAGCCATCCCCAGCTTGTTGCACTCCATCCCCCAGCTTGTTGCTCACCTCTTGAATAACTCTTAATGGCAGAATTTGTGACATGAAATTTTGCACTACAGATGCTCTCTCCAACACCAGAATAAACACAGGATCTGTGAAAATGGCTCAGCATCACATAATGTGTGATGTCCTGGCACATAATACCATGCCACAGTTTAGTTCCTATGGTGCACTTTGCTAGCATGCACACCCACCAATTCAGATATGCATCATATCTCAAAGCAAGAATACTTTTCACCTGAGAGTTAACGAAAGAATTCATATTATTACAATGACTTACAATTTATTTGGATGAACTAATCTTCCCGAATTAGCAATGGAAGATACTTTTCCGAAGAGGGACTTTAGTTAGCTCCTGATGGTTCTTTCATTAGCCAGGTTCCTGAACTCCTCAAACAGTTATAGGATATGGAAGAAGATGAGAAAAGGAGGAGGAAGAAACCAAGAAAACGTTTGGCTGCTTAGTGAGTTGTGGGGACAAGAATGAGTAGAAGGAAAGGTTGAATCAGCACCAAATGTAATGAAAAAGCTAAGGATGGAAGGGAAGAAAATGAAGAGCAGAATATGGACCTCATCATGCTGAGGTTAATAAGCCAAGCAGCAGTGGGGAGATTCACCATGCAGCACGGCAAATCTGACAGGCAGAGAGGAAATCATTGCCCCATGTCCTGCATCGCTTGCTGCATCTCATACCTTATCTCACAGGGGGAAGAGTCACCATCTGGCTTCCCCCAGTCTTCTGAATGAGAACATGGGAAGCCTTCTATGTTTTCTGGGAAGTTTGCTAGTACACTGCCAGGATGCTTCCTCTATAGAGCCCCACTTGAAGTAGCCTTACATCATATGATGGCATCCAGTGGGATCCGTTGAGGAAGTGCATTAAATCTTATTGTAATATATTATAATGGAAAATATACATGCTAAATTACATTTTATGGAAAAGAAAGAAGTTTTGTAACTATAATTTCTGAATGTAAGTGTATCCTGAAGACCTTGAACTAGTCCATTAAGATTAAGAATGGCAGGAATGTCTTACAAAATTTGGCCACAGAGTAACACAGTCAGGATAAAAAAAAATTCCACTGAAATGAATTTTAATGTGACAAGTTTAGCAATTTTGCCACACTTATGACATAGATTCATTGTCTTTGGGAATTAAAAATTGTAAATAAACTCTAAAGGCAACCAATATCCTGGGGCGGTTTTTAATTTATCAAATACGATAATTATTAGAATAATCCAACTTCTTGCTGGCATGCAAATTAATCACTCAGTCTGATCAGCAACATACATCTCCCCTTTTTATTTCAGAATCCTGACATGTAAAATATTGCTGAGCAGAAGTCTATAATTCCCTTTCATAGCCCTGTTTGTTTTTTAAGGGAACCCACAACTGGTACATAAAGATGTATGAAAACATATAGCCACAAGTGGCAGTTAAGTGCAAGTTGAAGTGTTTTAAGGAAAAAGAAAAAGAGGGTAAGGAGGACTCCTGCATTTTCCTTCAATTTAGTTTCAAATATGTCATGTGTCATATTTTTTTTCATTCAATCTACCATAAGTCATTATTCATTCATGCACCTATTTATTATTTAATACATCTAGACTCTACCTTTTAGCAAAACATCCTCAGAAGACAACTTACAACAGTATAGAAGTTAAACAAACTGATTTCTTAAAATACATGGATTCACACATACAACATTAAAAATATAATTGTATAAACATTGTCAGCTAGATTAGTCTGTTACAGCCAAAATAACCATCTTAAAAACTAGCATTTGTGGTCGCTGACCATTTCTGTAGAAGCTTATGGAAAGAAATTAGTTTCATGTCCTTTCCCTGCTATTAATATTCCCCCTCCTGTGTGTGTAGTGTGCTATTCGAGGTTTTGAAGATAAATTAAATGGATAATGGTCATTTATTGATGCATGAAGCAATCACCAAAATGATCCAATTTTCAGAATAAACCCATTTCAGTATTGGCTTCCCCCACCCCAGCTTTTCTTTGTCTCCAGTCCTTTTCTCTTTTTCCTAAGATGTAATTGATTGCCTTCATGTGTGAAGGCATACTCATGTAATTTATTCTGCTATTTAGCTGATGTTGGTATAGGCAGTGCTCTTCGGTGTTTTTGGTATTTTCTATACTATAGTATTTTCCATAAGTTAGTGTGATAATAGTAATCATGAAAGCATTCATAGCACTCAGAATAACATATTACCAGATTATTTGTCTATTCAAGGCCAACAAATGGATACAGATACAAGATAATAGACCCTCCCTTAGAAACTGGCAGTTTGTAATCCAATACAAAAGTGCATGATGGAGAAAGGAGCAAGACATGCAGGAATGGGGAAAATATGAGGCAGAAAAGTGATTGTCTCAGGTACATGATTTAAGATTAGTTGAATTAATTAACTTATATCCCATTTTTGTCCCCCAGATAAGATTCACAGTAGCTTACAATCATTTGTTTTTTTAAAAAATATATACTAAAATATTAGGTTATAAAAGTTTTAAAAGAATAAAATACTGGGGGGGGGGGTTATATAAAAAACACAATCAAATGATTAAAACCAAGGGGCTGTGATGGCACAGCAGGTTAAACTGCTGAGCTGCAGAACTTGCTGACTGGAAGGTCGGTGGTTTGAATCTGCTGGATGGAGTGAGCTCCCACTGTCAGCCTTAGCTTCTGCCAACATAGCCATTCGAAGACATGCAAATATGAGCAGATCAATAGGTATTGCTTTGGTGGGAAGGTAATGCAGTCATGCCAACCAAGGAGAAGGCTCTCCCTCAAGTCCTAACCAAATGTATCCACAATGATGGCATGGCTCAGAGAAAGTACACCCCAAAGTTTATGGTTCACACTGGCTTGTGTAAGGAGATAGGGCCTTTCAGATTGTCTGGACCCAAGTCATGTGGATCCAGTCAAACCAGCACTTTGAATTTTGCTTGGAATCAACCCATATCGATGGAGCTGTTTCAACAAGGGAATTATATAGTCCCCTGAAACCAGCTCCACTTAACAGCCTGGCCACGGTATTTTGGATCTGCTGAAATTTCCATAGCCAGCCCTATGTGATTCTGAACTGTTACAGACATTAAGGAATATCACCCAAAATATCACCAAAAAAAAGAAGCTGTTATTTAGTCTTCTAGTCTGTGGCAGTTTCAAGTATATGAGGCAACAAGAAGCACACTAAAGGAACTAAGAAAGCTGAAGGCCACAGGAAGGGAAGTATAACAACTGATTTCTTAAAGAAAGCCAAAGCCAAAATAGTCCTTCAATTGTTGCATTTAACTTTGACCAGATGTTCAAGCTCAAAGGACTGGAAATTTCTGGATATTCAAAACAATTGAAGGGAAAACCTTATGTCTACTAATTCGACAGTCCTCTTGGGAACAGTGCTCTTGAGGGTGCATGTTTCAATTCATTGTGCTTCAAATACTTGGATTACTCCACAGCTATAATGACATTGGACAAGATCTGAACAGATGTGCATTTGCCTGTACCAAGTAGGATTTCATATATCATTTTCTTTCCACAATACCCCCCATCCTCAGGGTATATTCAAAAACCTCCTTTGTTTCAAAAGCAGTGCTCTACATTGGCATTCTCAAAGGAGCAGCTATTTGAGAAATATAAACCCAAAGTTATCTCAGAGTGATAGAGCTACTCTGGATCCTGACCACTATAATTTTTTATAAGCACTCTATGTGTGCTTCTACTGCACAAGCAATTCTGAGACTTTTTGGCACCTTGATTGGCCGAAGAACCTGGAATACAGTCCTACCACAGTAAAAACTGTTATCTGTATCCATGAATTTTGCGTCCATATATTTCAATATACACAGTCTGAAAATATTGCCAGAAGAAATTCCAGGAAATGGAACAATTGATTTTTTAAAGCCAGGTTCACAAGCAGTAAAAAATAAAGGGATAGCAGTGTTGAGGGAGGTGAGGAGTTAGTTTCTAGTGAAACTCCCAGGTTCTGTGATGGTTGAAATTTTTGTTTGACAGACAGAAAGTAGAGCAAGGATGGCAAGACCATCATGAAAACTGTTTAAAAACAGAATGTCTTTCATAAGTGAAAAAAAGAAATTTTCAAGGGTGTATGCTACTACCCACAAGACGAATAAAGAAATATTGCACAGAAAAGGGGTCACCAAAATTAGTGACAATGTGGGAACAATCATCCAGCAATGATTAATTAAAACTAAATTATGCCTTCACCTGATTATTGTTCTCTCCAGATACATTATGGAACAGAGAAAACAGCTTACTATATATAAATCTCATTGTGCTTTATTAACACTGTGCTTATTTGGAGAAGGGCATCAAGCGAATAAGAGACACAAGAACAAATGTGAAGCAAGGGAGAGAAGACTTATTAGAATTGGATTTCAGACACTCTCCTGCTACATACAGGTTTCTGGCTTTCTTAATTATCTCTTTTTGGAATATCTGTCCCTTAAAAGAGAATCCAGTTCATGAGGTCTCTTTTCTAAATGAAGCTTCAACTGCCCCCTTTTATTTCCTGTATTTGTAGAAAGCATGTGAGGCATTCCTATGTAAATGAAACTATCTTACCCTGAGAGAGAACTACTTATTCATCTAACTAATACTGCCTAACCTTTTCCATGTTTTATCCAAAGCATTTACAGTGTGATTTTCAACAAATTTCCCTTGGCATAAATATAATCTAAAAACAACACAGGAAAGAATATCTAGAACAACATATATCAAAACAGCATAAAGTAATTTGGGGAAGATCAATAAAATTCATTTGGCTGCAACCTTAGAGAGTACTGTACCAGTTGTTCCCAGTGTTCCTGCTTGAGATCATTTTAACTGGAAATGGCAAGAGCAACATTTGTGAGCACTCCAATAATCTCTGTGGCTGGGATGTATGTGGCTGGTCATTGTGGCTGGGATGTATGAGAGTTGTAGTCAAAAGCATTCAGAAGGCATAGGTGAACCTATCTCTAAGCGAAACATGTTTTCTTCACCTTATGGGGCAGCTGGTGTCTTCCATGTGAACAGGGCAGTGAATGTGCTCTGGGATTCAGTTCAGGCAGTTCAGAGGGGCCTTTGAAGGTACTGAACTTATTTGGGAGATAGATTTCAGCACCCTGGATAGCTCCTATAAAGGTTCAGGCTGAAACTAAAGGAGATTTATCAGCACACTGACATGGAAGCCACCAACTGCCACTGACAGCTTAATGGCTCCCATTTCATCACTCACTGAGCCGCCTTGGTTGTCTTTGGTTAAATCTCTTACCTGCAAAGACTGAAAGTATGGGACGCTGGTCTTAGGACTGAATTTAGATCTAGCTTAGACCTTTTTATAGAAAGATCAGCACATGTCCCATTAAACTCTTCATGTCTCTTTAAATAAAGCAACTTGGGATGATGAGTTTAAGAATAGAGTGGTATTGCACCTTTTCTTTCAATGCAAAAAATACATTTAGTTTAGTTGCCCCTTCAGTTAATACCCTGTGTGTGTGTGTGTGTGTGTGTGTGTAGAGAGAGAGAGAGAGAGATTAAAAATCCCTCCCTCCGCAAGCAATTATGAGACTTGCAAAATATATTTTCCTCTTTTTAGAAAACAAGAAGGCTGGCCAGATAACGATATTTTATGCATTAACTTTAACCAGAGCCTTTTATATTTGGAAAAAAGATAACTGGGAGATTAAGTCAAGATAGATGCTATTCAAAGAAAGTAAAGATCTTAATTGGTTTGCCTAAAGGTAACTTGCGGAGAGAATTAATCAAGATACAAAGATCCAAATAAACACTTTGGAGAAAATAAGTTTTATTTTCAGAAACATGTAAAGATGAGGATTATGTGATTGGAAAAATATATAGATATCTTTTGAAATCTTTTGAAATGAAAGATGAACTACTCAAAGATTATATGACAAAGTGGGCACAACATTTGAGCAAAATGTTCAATGAGAGCTATGGGGCAACATGTGAACAATATGTATAAAACTTACTTTGTGCAGTAATTTAAAAGAAAACATGTATAAGATGTACCAATGGTATTCAAACCCAGGTAAGTTTCTAAGAATGCTTCAAATCAATGCTGATTTTGTCAGACTAGTGAAGGCACATATTGTTATATCATAGAGTTAGAATAGACCACAGGGGCCACCCCCTGAACTCCTAATAGATGAGATGGGAAAAGTTAATTGAGATTTTTCAAAACTGTCACACTGTTTTCAAAACTGTCACACTTGCAACTGCCAGTGCTCCACATATTCCTCTTTTGTGGAGGTAAAACAAAGAACAGTAGTTTTAACTTTATATGAACCTAGGTAGCATAAATACGTTGCTAAGTGCCTGTCAAACAAAGTGAATGTACAAAAATATTGTCATGTTGTTTGTAACAATTCACTTTGACTTCTCTCTTGATAATTTAAATGTGAATCTCTGTTGCAGTTGACTGCCAATAGATATTAGCAGCAATTCTGCCTGGCAGTTTCATCCACAGAGTTGCATTAATTACTCTAAGACAAACAGGGAAGTACTTGTGGAAAGAAAAGAAAGTCTTCCGGGGGGGGGGGGGGTGGAGAACCCTTGCATACTATGGGAGAGTTTTCTACTTGGCAAAGCTGAGCTCAGAATAAAAATGCTATTTAGAAAAAGTGAAAAGAACTAAATAAGGGGAGATGTAGTAAGCACATATCCTACCAGTTATAAATGGATTATCTATTACCTTTTATACCTAGCCTGAATTGTTTTGACTATACAATGTGATATTCCACTTCTCCCATTTTGTTTGTTTTCAAACAAAGCAACCTTTGAGCAATTGCATTAACACTTGTTCAAAAAATAGTTGACAAGTCATTGAGGCTGATGGTGTCATGGTATGCACTCGTTGGCCAAAGGCGCCAAACCAAAATTTAATATGTATACTTGGCACAGAATAGACAACATTTGGCACAAGTAAAGATACTTTCAATATCTAGAGCAGGTTGAATATACCTTATCCAAAATGCTTGGGACCAGGAGTGTTTGGACTTTCAGATTTTTTGAAGTTGGAATATTTGTATTTCCATACAAACATTATTAAGATAATAGGATACCTTGGAGTTAGGGCTCATGAAATTCATTATAATGGTTACATATATGCCTTATATTCACAGCCTGATGATAATTTTATACAATTCTGTCTCTGCATACATAAAACAAAATTTCTATAAACTGAACCATTGGAATACAGAGGTATTACTCTCTCCGCCAACCATGTTAGTATTCTGGAGTATTTCAGATTTTGAATTTTGGAATTCTGAATAAGAGATGAAGCTAAATTGATGGGGAAATGACCTACCTGGGTGTTTTGATTTCCACTAAGATTTGCTCTCTTAAAGATCAAGTTCAAAATTGTCTTTATGAAATGTGTAATTATTAACTTGATTGAGTTATTTCTCTAAACCTTTTCCCTTATTTCAACTGAGGTTTCTAAATTTAAAAACTTTTTGAAAGCACTACTGTCAGTTTTAGCAAATTCAAAGTGGGTTAACACAGTTCACAAAACATATTTTCTGGATTACAAATTCAAGCCTCTCAGTTGCCAATGCTAGTTGGGAGATCCTAAGGCTCTAGAAAGTATCCCCCCCAAGATGTTTTTAATTTTATCATTCAAAACAACATTGAAAGAACTGATTCCCGGAAAGGGTCAGAGACACTGTCTACAATCAATACAACTGACTGCTAATATTTGCATCAAATTCTGAGCTTTAACCTAGAATTTGTTCACACCAATTACTGCATCGTACTGTGATTCCATTTCAGTTGCCATGGCAGCATGCTATGAAATCATGGAATTTGTATTTTAGACTTCTCACCCAGAGAGCTCTAGTCTCTCACCAAACTGTTAATCCCAGGATTCCACAGGGTACAGATATGGTGCTATAACTGAGTGGTGTGAAGGGGGCCCTAGTTAGAAGGCTATATGTATGAACAAAATGCAAAATGTTCAGTGTGTGCCTGGTTGGATATTTCATCACAACATGCAATTCTCCCATGATTAGAGAAAAGGTAGGGCAAGCATAATATTTAAAAAGCTTCTTTTCATCAATTATTGAAGCAAAAGAAGTTGCATAGTAAGATAGCTGTCTTTGGTGACTTTGGGCTTTTGATAGTCTCTAGCTGAGTTTCTGGCTGTCTGGTGATGAAAGCGATTTGCCTCTTCAGTGGTTCATAAATAGGAAAATATCTTGCACTGTGTTGCTGTGAAACTGAAAATCTAAATACTGCTATATGCAGCAATTGGCCATAAGCATGTGTTATTGTACGTGCATTAAAGGAAATTCAAATATGCAAAACACTATTTCCTACTAGATAGCTGTTCTTGGGAGGTCCAAGAAACACTAGTTTTCCTAATAATCAGTGTGGCCATTGCCCAGACTGGTTCACGAATTGTGTGCTGAACTGTGCCCTTACAAAAACACTGTCTTCCACTTGCAAGCCCCACAGACAGCAAGTGCCACTATACATCTAATGCAGTGTTTTCCAACCTTTTTTGAGCCGCGGCACATTTTTTACATTTACAAAATCCTGGGGCACACCACCAACCAAAATGACACAAAATGACTCTCTAACACAGTAATACATATAGTTAATATGTTTTTAATGTATTTATACACTCAGTGTGAAACCTGGGCCTGTTTCGATGAACACAACATAGATATCCTAGCAGTTCACTTTTAATCCATCTTCCCTAGCAGATAAGGCAAATTCATGCACTCAGCTTTTGAGTCAGGGTATGTAAAACCTGAATTGTTGAATGCTGCTTTTTGTATTCAACAGAATTTGTTTTCTTCTCATCAATCCATAAAAACAAACAACTCACCTTTATCATCAAGCAAAGTGACAGCAAAAACATCTCTGTCTTTATTTGATGAGGATGAAGAGGTAGGTGATTTCCGGTAATAACTAGCACGCAGCACCGCCGCCCAAGAATTGTATTGGCGCGGTGCCAATATACTCTGAGGGATTTTTTTCCGGGAACACAAGCCACATCCAGAAGTTGTCATTTGACACGGAACAAGTTTCGCGACACCCGAGCTTCCCCATAGAGGCTGTTATATGAGTTCGGAGGACGCTCACGGTAACGGGGGACCATTATTCATTATCCTGCATTTTAAGGACTGGTGTGTATTTCTGCCAGTGTGGAGACCTCATTCCCCCACATAGGAGAAGGGAGCCCGAGTGGAGAAGAAAAAGTGTTCGGCAGAAGGGGTAAGAAAGGATATTTTCCCACGGCACACCTGATGATCGCTCACGGCACACTAGTGTGCCACGGCACACTGGTTGGGAAACACTGATCTAATGAACACTACTGAACCACCAAATATTTAGTGTCGTTGTTTATATTATAGGTATGTAAAAGATAAAGTTCTGATCAATTTTATTGAATTTTAATATATGATTACAAAAGAAACAAAAAATAGAAGGAAAAGAGAGCAATGTTAATATGTACAACATGAATAAATGTTAAACATATATACTTTTAAAAAATCAAAATTGAAATCTATAAAATGGATATTTATGCATATGCAAAATGAGAACTGAGAGCCAGCATGGTATAGTAACTTGAGCATTGGATTAGGACTCTGGAGCATAAAGTTTGGCCACTAAAACCCATTGGGTGCCTGATGAAAATAAAAGCAAACCAACTTTTGCCAAGAAAACTGACAGTTTTAACTTTGGGTGTTAAGTAAAAACAACTTAAAAGCACTAAAAAGCAGCAAGAAGAACCAGTACAATGTAGCATACTGAGTAGCGGGCTAGGACTAAAAGGTAAGGTTACAACCCATCCACTATAGAAACTCAATGGATTGCCTTGGGAAAGTCACATTCACTCAGTATTAGAAGAGGACAAACACAAATGTCTTCTGAATAAAATGTGCCAAGAAAAACCTAGGAAAGAATCACCTTTAGATCTCCATAGCTACAGCTAAAGTAGTAAGATCTTCCAATCACTGACCAATGGTCAATGGCTGCTTTCTTTCTAACCAAGGCAAAGACGTCTTTTTGCAATGATAAAAGCATGCAGGATCCAACATGAATTCCCAGGCCCGGATTAACTTCTTTTGGCGCCCTGGGCCAAAAGAAGCCAGGCCGCCCCCGGGGCTTCCATCCACCTCCTCCGGCGACCAGAAGTTGGTCATGGGGAGGAGGAGGAAGGGAAGTCTCGCTCCCAGGGCACTGCTGCGCATGCACGGCAGCGGCGCTGGCTGTGGGGCTTTCGTCCGCCTCCTCCCATGACCGGAAGTTGGTCGCGGGGAGGAGGAGGGAAGTCCCACCCCCAGGGTGCATGCGCAGCAGCGGCCCAGGCCGTGTGGCTTCCATCAGCCTCCTCCTTGCATCCTCTTTCCAGTCGCAGGTGGAGGAGCCAGACGGAAGCCCCACGGCCGGGGCTGCTGCCGTGCAGCTTCCGTCCGCCTCATCCTCCCGTGACCGGAAGGAGGGCACGAGGAGGAAGAGAAGGGAAGCGCCGCCCCCAGGGCCACTGGTGGGCATTCACACGTGGCAGGAGGGCACCTCTTCCTCCTCTTCCATGTTCTTGGGTGCTGCGCATGGCCGGCTGCATGCATGCTCGTCAGTGGCCCCGGCGGGGCGGGCTTCCCTTCCTCCTCGCGCCCTCCTTCCTTTACAAGGGGGCAGGCCAGGCGGGCGATGGCGAGGTGAGGGCGCCATTCCCTCCTCCCCCTCACAGTGCTCTCCCCCCATCTTCTTCCGAGGTATGATGACTCTCTCTCTCTCTCTCTGGAGAGGGCGGGGGGAGAGCGCTGCGAGGGGGCATTTTTAAAAAAAATTGTGCTTGATCTGGCGCCCCCTAGGCCTGCGCCCATAAGCCATGGCCTAGGGTGGCCTTATGGGTAATCCGGGCCTGTGAATTCCACATCACTGAAATGCAATTTAACAGTGCATGTGATTCTACAAATACATTTTTTTGGTAATATAAACTTAATATATTGGAAAACATGCTGGACAAGTTTATATCATTTTAGCTTAGGTACCTGGAGATACCCAAGCTAGGCATTTTGAATGACTATTTATTAGAAATTGTTATTATGGTCCCCTTAGAAAATGCGTAAAGAGGTGGGTAAACTACAACTCCCTTCATCATCTATTGTTGCCGTTAACCTGCACAAGTACTTAAAGTTGTTCATGATGGGTATGTGTGCCAAATCTCGTCCAGATCCATTGTAGGTGGGGTTTACCATGCTCTCCAAAAGTTCTCAGTGGATGTGAGGTGAGCTGCAATTTCCAAAGCACAGGGTCAACCCCCCCCCCCAAATTTGCTTCAGATCCAACATTGATAGGATTCACTCTGGAAGTTCTCCCTGGGTGCAAAATGAACTACAATTCTCATCATCCAGGGTCAATTCCCCCCCCCCCCCAAAGAACACTTCCAGCATTTTCTGTTGGTCATGGTGGGTCTTTTTAAAAATATTGTTTTCATTTATTTTATCATAATTCATGGTGAGTCTGAGTGCCAACTTTGGTCCAGTGTTGCTCACAGTGCTCTCTAGAAGTAGAGGCCATCTTGGCAAATACATACATACATAGTCATATATATATATTCACTTTTATACATATAGATGCCACAAGAAAGCATTAACATCATTCCAGCACCAACAGGTATAGCAATGTCCAATACACCTGAAACATCACTAGAGCGTGTCCAATCGAAATTCCTAAGAGCGGCTCTACAGGCTCCCAGATGTGTCCCTAACGCTACCCTGCGATTGGAGACAGGCTTCGTGAAAGTGGAAGCGAGAATATGGACAGCTATTCTCAATTACTGGCTACACCTATGCTTCTCCCCATGTGGTCTTGCCCCCCTCATCATGAGAGACGACTTGCAGTCCACATGGATTAAAACAGTAGCAGCAAAGATCGCAACGCTAGGTTTCTCCCAAGGACAATTGCTAAGCATGAGATGGGACCAAGCCAAGGATCTCATTAAGCAACGGATCCTGGACATAGAGCGCCAATCCGACCTAGCCTGTTCCCCAGCCTTCATTGTTAGTGAAGCCACTAGATACCTCACTGCCCCCATGGCATACCTAACAGACCTGGAGGTGCCCAAACACCGAAGGGCTTTTACCCTGGCAAGATGCCATGCCCTCCCATCGGCTGTATTGGAGGGGAGGTATCAGAAGACCCCCTTCAAGCAGAGACTATGCCCCTGTGTGTCTGGTCATGTGGAAACAACTGAGCACGTGCTTCTTCAATGCATGTTCTACAGAGATCTTAGATCCAATTTCATTGGACCATGGCTTTTAAAGTACCCGGGGCGCAGTGAAAGATGTTATTCCACCCTGCTGCTTTCGGACTCTAGCACTGCAATGACTTACAGTGTTGCGAAGTTCTGTGCTGCTGCCCTTAATATCAGATGGGTGATGATTGACGCCGTAAGGCAACAATATCCTGTCTTTTAAAATATATTTTATACTGATTTCTAGTCTGATTTTAAATAACTGTTTACTGGGGAGTTGTCCTTCTCCTCTTAGGGCGCTTGTGCCCGCTTTGTGCTGGTCTGTGACCATAATAAAGTTTTGATTGATTGACCTGAGACATCAATTTTTGATTGAGCAAACACAGATTTGCTCTGAATGCTCTGCAAATTCATGTGGAGAAGATCACACAGAAATCATATCTCTATGAGGCTTTTTCTATAAGCTGCCCTGATTCCTGTTTGGAGAGTTGACATAATAAAGATTTTTTATTGTTATTATTATTATTATCCATTCACAGGGGAGCTGCTTGACACTGAAAGCAGGAGGTCTGTGTTCACCTCAGAATGCCTGCAGAGCTATGCAGCAGACTGTCAAGATTCTGAACTTGGCCATGTTTTTGAGCAAGGATTGAATGTTATGCCTTCTGGATCAAGTTCAAAGCTCATACCAATGGAAGCTTTTCTCCTGACAACAATGGAACTCCTTTCAATAGGTCTGAATCTATAAATCCTCTGTTCAGAGAAGGGGAGGTGTATCTTATTGTCATTCTCTATGGCAGGTATGGCTCCTTATTTTGTTTCTTATACCTATGCCCTGTCCTGTCCCGTGAATTGTTTAACAAAGCTCACTAATGCTTCTGAGTTGAATTGAGTAGCTGAATGTACTTCTATTAAACCAAGGTTGTCAAATCAGACATTACTCTGATAAGAGACACTAAGAACATAGACGACATATATCCTAGAATGACTGGGTTCAGAGATAATGGATTATACAGTATCCACCAGGCCGACAGTGAAGTGAACTGCAGCTTTAACCCAGTGAAATCAATAGGAATCTATTTTAAACAATTACTATTGTCGTACATTCCTAAAGTGCTGAGAAATGGAGTGATATTGATCTCAAGGGCTTCGTTAGAAATAATGCTAGGTCATTGTATCCAATGGACAGACAAGTCCTTCCCTCCTTTTTTTAACATATATGTTCTTTCAAATTCTACTTCATGCATTTTGACAGAGTTTAACATGCTGTCCTGCCAAAACCTCTGTTTTCAATTTCCTCCTTCTTCCGGGGTGGGGGTGGGGGGCGTTCTTGCTGTGAGAGATCTGTTTTGCTACATTGCATTTTGTTTAGTTTTTCTTGGAGAAAAACATCTCATATTTGCTGGGCAGGGTTTTGTGTGCATGTATACTCAATACAAACAGTGCCGCATTTAAAGATAAGATAACTGCTGCCTTGCTGACTGCACAGCCTGTATGGCATTAGATTGCTTACTGTATATACGCTGAGTGCTGGAGACACCCCACAGAAAAATCCTAGCATTAACCTCTAAGAAAGCAGCATGTTTTTACTTGTAGCAATCCTGTTTTCTCAAAAATCATTTTCTAATTTGTACATGATGAAAAACAAACCCTTTGGCATCTCATTCTCACATGGGAGTCAACCTCTCTCAAGGCAGCTGGGACTTGTTCATTACAATGACATAAGCATGGACAAGAAAATATCAGGAATGACAAAACTCTTTCACACTCCTAATTTGGTAATGATCATGACCCCCAAAAACCTTCAAATAGAAAAGGGAATCCCTACACCAGAAAGCAATATACAGGCAGTCCCCGAGTTACAAACATCTGATTTACAAACAACTTTTTTCTGTGTCAGAAGCGACATGAGAAACAACAAGTCACTTCTGGTATGAGAAAATTGGCCATCTGCAAGGACATTGCCCAGGGGACACCCTGATGTTTTGATGTTTTACCATCCTTGTGGGAGGCTTTTCTTATGTCCCCTCATGGGGGAGCTGGAGCTGACAGAGGGAGCTCATCTGCACTCTCCGCAGATTCAAACCTCTGACCTGTCAGTCTTCAGTCCTGCCAGCACAAGGGTTTAACTCATTGTGCCACCAGGAGCTCCTACAAACAACTCATAGTTGTGAAAAGGTGTGAGACAACGGGAAGTGAGAGAAATCTGTCCCTTGGAAAGGATATTCACTCCTAAAACAATGAAGCTTTATCACCAATCCTTGTTTCCACAACAAGCCAAATCTTTGAAAATCCAATTCTCACATGGACAGAAAGTGAGGTGAATTCTTCTGAACAGGGACATAGGCACAAAACAAACACCAATGGGGTGCTAACCCTTCCCTATGCTATCTAAAGCTCTCTCACACGACCTCATCGCAAGGGTAGGATTTTGGCAGCACCCACCGGCTGCACGGGGTGCTGGGCTCTTCATGCCCCCCAATCATATGAGATGACACAGGGTGATTCCGGTGGCTATGTGACAAGGTCACATCATCTCTCTCTCTCTCTCTCTCGCTCTCTCTACACACACATACACACACACACACTTTCAGTTGGAGTTACACTTTAAAATGCCTGTTCCAACTTACAAGCAAATTCAACTAAAGAACAAACCTACAGAACCTATCTTGTTTATAACTTGTGTCTTGTCACAAATAAGAAAGAAAGAAAAATTATTACAAGAATAAATAAATTTTGGGCTATGAATGGTTTGAAGATTTTAGATTCCAGTCCTGGAGCCGCTAAAACCCCAGCCTCCCTAAATCCTTCAGAAAACTTTTTTGTTTACATGTAGAACTGAAAAGAAACCACTATGTAAACAGAAATACAACACACCTAACATTATGGGAGAACACCACAACCAAGGGATTGCTCAGTCTGCTTTATGAATGCTAATGGCTAACAGGCATTTTCCAAACCCCTGCTTTAAAATGCTGGAAGATACAACCCAACCTAATTTTAAATGTTGCAAAACTGAACAGATGCAAAATGACTATTTGGGTGTACTCAGGGAAGAAAGCTGCAAACTGAGCCTCCTTAATCCATGCTAAAGCTTTGGTCAAGAGCATAGGCATTTTATTTTTAAATCTTCACTTTCTGGGTTGAATTTGATTTTTCAGTGGGGACTACTAAGGAACTCAATTTGCAATCCACGCTCAAATGCAGCAGCTCTTTATTCTGGAAAATAGAATGCAGTCAACTCACAGTTAATTATAATTCAAGCAACCAGAACTCTCAAGCAACCGGCAAAAATGCATTCTGCACTCACAAAGCTATTTTTCTAATATAGTAAAACTGTGTTAAATTAAGTGTGCCTTTTTTGTTTTACTTTGTTTATAATTGGTAAATGTTAATGTCAAGTGAATAAAGAGTTTGTGATATGCTGTAGTATGAAGTACAGTATTAGTCAGGCCTATTTTTAAAAGTAACTCTCAAGCAACCAGAAACTTTCATCTGGCATCTGTCAAACCCTGTGGGTGCTGATTAACCCATAGTGTGGGAATAGCTCCTTCCTTGGAAGCTTTTAAACAGAGGCTGGCTGGCCATCCGTCAGGGCTGATTCGATTGTGCTTTTCCTGCATGGCAGGGGGTTGGACTGGATGGCCCATGTGGTTTCTTCCAACTCTATTGTGCTATGATTCCATGAAAGTCTACTATAACTTTATATAGATCCCCCAAACACACACACACACACACACACACACACACACATTATTATTAGGTATGGGATGAGAACAATGTTGCATATAAGAGCTTGTCAAAATGTGGGATTAGGGTTTTTTTATTTTAAAAAAACCTTCTAAATTGAGAGAAAAAAAGTGTTGAATATATGGGTTATGGCTATAACTGAAAAGGACCAAAAGAACAAAACTTTGGGAACACCTGTAGTCAATGCAATATTATGCAACAAAATGTCCTGAATTGTATATATACGTGTGTGTGTGTGTGTGTGTGTGTATAATAATACCTGTATACTGACAGTTTACGAGATGAAAGCTAATTATTTTGTGGCTTTTCCCAACAACATTGGTTCAATTAGCTGGACTGCTCAGTTCAAAGGTGATGAATTGAGGCCTAATCTCCATTACAGAATTACAGTATTGTCAATAGTACAAGAAAAAAACATGGTTGTTATTTTATTTTTTTTTACATTTGAGCTCAATTGCCTTGACTAAATATTGAAGGAGGGGAAAAGGAGGGAAGGGAGGGGAGGGCAATTGAAATTCAAAACTCATCTGAGGAAAAACAATTAATTTCCAACTTTGTTATGACCCAGTGGTGTAGCATGCACATAAATACCTGTCTATCAGCTGTCAACACCTAAGGCAGCTGAATACTGAAACAACTCCTCAATCTATCTGGAGCAACGCTCAAAGGATTAGGTATGCATGAGGTGCTATCAGGAACCCCTTGAAGTCTGAAACTAATAACCATTCAGCTCTTGCTCCTCAAATCCAATCCTCTTAGCAATGTTTTGAAATGTTTAATTATTATATTCAAACTAATCACTTTTTATAGTTTTTTCCCTCTCTCTCCATGATTTTGTTACATTATTAAACAGCTACTTAACCTCTTTCTTTTGTTTATACATTGTAATTTGGAAAAAAACCTGTGCTTCAGGATGCTTTGTCATAAATATTCTACCTGATGAATCCCTTTGTCTTCAACCATTTGCTGTGGGATGAAGAGAAAGGATATAAAAGAGCATTTAAAAAACAAGGGAGTTGGGTGATGATGATTGGAACCAAGCAACAAAGCGATTCTGTGGTGTATGATCGTTGTTTCACATGTTTTTCTCAACACGTTGCTTTCTTTAGGATTCATATTGTGAAAATATAGAAGAAACCATCATATCTGCCTATGATTTCACAGTGCAACCCTGTATCTACTCAAAAATAAGCACTACTGTTACAATCAACATACAGCTATACTGTACTCTACAATATTTCACTGATAAAAGCTAGAATACATACAGCCATGCAATACAGAGTGCAGTCAAGATGGCAAAATGTATTAATTTGAAGCTCCCTGTGAGACCCTGGGCATTGCAGGCATGTTTGTTGAGCTCAAAATGGGACACCCATACAGTCAACAAGAAGGGGGGGGGTCCACACTATCTCCTCCTTGTTTACTGCACAGGGTCACCTTATGACCTTAGCACATACTACTGCAACAGCCAGCTCCTTGACCAGCAAAGAATAACAGCAGCAATGTGAGAACAAGACAGTGATGCAAGAACTAGGGGACAGGCCAGCAACGGGACTCAGTACTCACATGTAGGTTCCAGAGCAGCTCCCCCTTTACAAAGGCCCTGGGTTAAACCTCCCCATTTAAGCATGCACCAATACTAGATCCCACCTGCACTGACCATTTAATGTAGTCTCAAACTGGTTTTAAAGAAAGCAGTTTCATTATGAAGATGATTACATGGGAAATCCTGGAACCAGTTTGAGACTTGGAGGGTGATTACACAAACCACAGTGCATTGATGTGTATTAAGTGCCTTCTTTTGTGCAATTTCATGGGAATTTGTTGGATCACTGCCACAGTTTGATGCTAGCTTTGAATAGATTAAATGATCAGTGTAGATGTGGCCTATGTCTATGAAAGCTTATGCATCCAACTTTGTTCTTTTTAGTCTCAAAGGTGTTTCAAGATTCCTTTCCATACTAAACAAAAGTGAAAGCATAGTGGGTTAGTCAAGACTATCCCTGCCAAAGCAGGACAGTTGGGAAGGTCAGCAAGATAACTGGATACAAGGACACAGCTTTCTTTGTTGATACGAGAAACAGAATAATTTCCCAAGGTAATGCTCTTCCATTCACGAAAACTGTTTAACATAAACCACCATCCAAACAAAAGCAACTCTAACTTGACCAATAACATGATCATGAAATGATATTTAGAAAAGGCATATATTTCCCTTCTCAATAATAACTAGAACTAGGGAGTTTGCCGTAAGGCAAGAATCAAGGGAAACCATACAGAAGCATTCACTTCCACATCTCAGTACGTAATTCTTAGTGAAAGAAAAAAAGAAAGAAAGAAAGAAGGAAAGAAGGAAAGAAAGAAAGAAAGTCAATTCACTTCCCAGAACAAGTGGTCATCTGGCAGAATTTTTAGTCTTTCTGCACCATGAAATATATATAATCCAAGGGAAGTGAATTCATATTAGGAAAAGAATGCTTCCACTGGGATCCTGGCATTCCTACATAAATTTATGCATGCCTGCGCAGGTACACTTTAGATAACAACTTGATAACAGATATTTATTATTTATTTATTTATTTATTTCGGGATTTTACCCCGCTCTTCTCAACCCAAGGGGGGACTCAGAGCGGCTTACAGTACGGCACAATTCGATGCGCACATAATAACAATATAAACCCCAAAACACTTCAACAATTAAAATACATTAAAAATACATTAAAATACAACTACATTAGCACCATACACATTCACTCTGGATTAAAACAATGTTCAGTCCAAAAAAACATTGGCCATAATCACCCACTTTCATTAAAAAACCAATCTAAAATGCTGCCTTGTGCTGGTGTACAAATGCCTGGTCCCACAGCCAGGATTTTACTTTTTTCCTGAAGGCCAGGAGGGATGTGGTGGATCGTACATCAATAGGAAGCGCATTCCACAGGCGGGAAGCCACCACCGAGAAGGCCCTATCCTCGTCCCCACCAGCCTCACCCGAGACGTCGGCGGGAGGGAGAGCCGGGCCCCTCCGCTTGATCTTAGATTACGAGGTGGGACATAGCGGCTGATGCGTTCGGACAAGTAGGCTGGGCCAGAACCGTATAGAGCTTTAAAGGTCAAAACCAGCACTTTGAATGGAGCCCGGAATTGGACAGGCAGCCAGTGGAGCTGACACAACAGGGGAGTGGTATGCTCCCTGTATGTAGCTCCCGTTAGCAATCTGGCTGCCGCCCGCTGGACTAATTGCAATTTCCGAACTGTCTTCAAAGGCAGCCCCACGTAGAGTGCGTTGCAGTAATCTATTCAAGATGTGACCAGAGCGTGGACGACCGTAGCCAGATCAGACTTCCCAAGGTACGGGCGCAGCTGGCGCACGAGTCTTAACTGTGCAAAAGCTCCCCCGGCCACCGCTGAGACCTGGGGTTCCAGGCTCAGCGATGAATCCAGGATCACTCCCAAGCTGCGAACCTGCGTCTTCAGGGGGAGTGTAACCCCATCCAACACAGGCTGTAACCCTATTAAACTATCCACCACATAGATCCTGTTCTGTGAATTCTAAGCAGAATTGTTGGGAAATGAAATCTCATCCCAAGACAGCCATGCTGGACTGTATATATTTTCAAAAGCTGTATTTAGCTCCAGAGTAACTGTTCTGTGTGTTTATGGAATGCCGCCACTACTGCATCCATATGTCTGCAAATATGCAGAGCTGTTGCAAACTGTGCTTGTGACTCCTAGGAAAACAATACAGTACAAAAAGGCATCAATTTTCCCACTGATCTTTTGTGCTGGGCTTAGAAGATACCTCATGGGCCATCAAGTCCAACCCCCTGCCAAGAAGTAGGAAAATCACATTCAAAGCTTCAGGGCTCAAAGCTACCAAAACAATGGACAATGGGAGCAGTCCGGATCTAGTTGAGTGGTCAACAAATATGTATGTGACTAACATTTGGCCCATACCCATTTTATTCCATAGATTGCCCATGATCCCAAGCCCTATGTTGCTATAGTGTCCACCAGGGGTGCTCATACCTTTTCAGCATGCGAGCTACTTATAAAACAACCAAGTCAAAATGATCTACCTACCCACTACAAAAATTTATTTATTTATTTATTTAATGTGAAACGTATAACACAATATCTGCTTTGAATTGGGTTTTCTGAGTCCACACTGCCATATAATCCGATTCAAAGCAGATAACATGGGATTTTATTCAACTGTGTGGAAAGGACCTCAGATAACCCAGGGCTGGCAGCACTTGGGCGGCGTCGGGAGCCTGCAGGCCGAGACTGAGCCTTCCTCTCACCCTGCCTGTGATCTACCAGGACGCCCTACGCGACCTACCAGTAGATCGCGATCTGCCTAATGAGCACCCCTGGTGTACACACACAGCTTCACACATAGCAGGAGCTGCAGTTTTAGTATAGGGTCAAAGGCTTTCTGTCATTATTTTTCATTAGTTATGTATTCATGTATTTGATTTCAATTGATTTGTATACCACTTTTCTCTGTGTGCAGGATCTAAACACACCATTATGCTTATCCCTGATGTGGAGTGCAATATTAGCCATTTATGTGAGTACACTGAAGAGTGAAGCCATTGCTTTAAATTAATTTGTTTTGTATTAGTTGTGCCTTTAGAAATACAACTAAATACAGATGCTGTCCATTGCTTTTATTTGGTTGTGCAATACATTCTCATCAACTTTCCTAACCTTAAAAATCCTGCTTACTTATGAAGACTTCCTGCATCCTGCCCTGACTATGAGCAGGTAGGTAAGGAATTGTTATCTTGCAATAGTCATACAGCAGTATTCATACATATTCATACGTGGAAGTACTATGTGCCAGATTATTTTCATACCACATATTTTAGCTGTCATTTAAGCTTTGCCTTGAAAAGTACAGATGATTGTTCCCATTTCTTATTTGTTGGTAGCCATTAGCAAATCAAGATTAATATAGGTAATGATCAATGTGTCAGGAATTGACAACTTAAAAATAGTAATCACAGGCATAAAGCTGCTTGATGACTTAACACCCAGAATGGACAGGCACTGTTGTGTGACATATGATTTAGAAGTCGCTAATGAGAAGGTGAAGCAAGTACTTTTCTGTGAAGAAAGTCCACTCCACCTGAACATAATAATACATTCCAATCAATCAATTTGAACAAACAGGACACAATATGCATCTGAAAGCATTAATGTGTGTTCTCCTTCAATATAACAGTTTCCTTAACATGTCAGACTTGTCATGTATAATTCAGAGTGCAGTCAAAATAGCCCTGCTAATTCTGGCAGCTCTCTTTTTTTTCAGAGGAGAGATTTGTGACTTGTGAATAGGCAACTGCACCACACATATACTGAAGATTAGAAATGCCTTTTAAATATCACCTGAAGTAAACATAAATCTGGGTTTTTTACCCTCAATGAAAAGATTTGAAAGAGAGAGGTTTTTAGTAAAGGGGGTGAAATCCACTGGCTAGAGATCACAAAACGACTCAAAGTGCTCCCGTTTCAAAACAAGTCTCCCTTTTAAAAGAAGTCCCCATATAATTGATACAAAATATATTTAGAAATTATAAAAAAGAACTCCACAGAAATGAAATGTGGGGTAATGGCATAACATGTAAAGTCAAATAAAGCTTGACCTAAAGCAAATGTTAAGGCTCCTTTTCAAGAAAATTATGAAGAATTCTATACCCGCTCTACCAATTATATGGGAAGAGCGGGAACTCCCTTCTCCTTTTCGCCAGTTAACTTATAAAGCATACGCTCTTCAGGTCTTCAGGAACATCTTTTTGTAAGCTAGAAACAGAAACTGGAGCACAGTCAGAGGAAGTGCACATGAGCCTAGGGAAAATAAAATCCAAAAGCAAAGAGACGTTTTCAAACAGTGGTTCATAGCACACACAGGTGTTCAAAGAGCCTGAAGAGATAAACAAGACAGATGAAAAACTACCAATTGCCTGAGTATATTTTGTTATAAAATGTAAGGAAATTAATGAATAATCCAAAACATTTTATCATCTTCCAAGATACATTTCAGTGCTATAAACATCCCAGGGCTGTTCACTGCATCAATATGATTTCCAACATGACAGACAGAGATGATGTCTCCCCCTCTTTTTCATATTACACAAAAATCAGCTGTAGTAAGAGCAGCAACAAAAAAATCATCATTCTATGCATTAAAAGTCTTGGCTTTATAAAGAATGAGGCACAAAGAGGAGCAACAAGCATTTTTGTCCCATCAAATATTGGAAAGAAAAGAAACACAATGATTTCAGTGTTTACATAGTCACATGTAGAGCATTTTTCGTTATAGTGCCACTGAGTCCTAGAAACCGCTGGCCCTGGAGTTGACACATGCCACAGGCTTAAGTCAATTACACATTCAAATGAAAATTGCACTTTAATGTGTCAGTGTACTTTTACCTCCATTCTCACCCACATATGACAATAACCTATCATTGTGTATTTCCACAAACCTGTGCTGATCCAGGCATTTTAATAGCTTTGGGATGTGTTACATTAGGGACTGTATAAGTAATGCAGCTTGAGACCATTTTAGCAATCATGGCACAATATAATTAACGGGAGTTGTAGTTTTATAGGTCTTTCACGTTCTCTGAAAAATAATGTACCACTGCTAAGATTCCATAGCAGTAAGCCATGGCAGTGAAAGTGGTGTCAAACTGTATTCATTCTACAGTGGAGATGCATATGATACTTTTATGAAGAACTACTTCTAACACCAAGTTAATACACATTAGTGAGTGAGCACTGACATAAGATGGATAGAAGCCCTTTTAAAAAAAACCCATTCAAACCTTATACAGGAAATATTTATTCCTTTCCTTGAAGCTGTAATTAGGATTTATTTATGACACTTCTACCCTGCCTTTCTCAACCCTGAAGGGGACGCAAGATGGCTTTACAAATAGGCAACTATTTGATGCCTTAAAACAATATACAATTAAAATGAACAATGAAAATCGAATAATAAAATACTTTAAAACAATCAAAACATTAAAAACAATCCCTTCAAAATTCATCGTGTAATGCAGGTCTCAAAGGCCTAGCTCTGAGTCTCCACACTGCAGGCAAGTGAAAATAATTTCAGTATAAGAAGAGTGTGTGCATTTTCCTCAGTTGTTATACATGATGTTTGTTAGATGAATGGCACACTCTGAGCAAGTTTGGTTGGTGCTGAATGACATCACCAGGTGCTACTCTTTGTAACTTTATTACAGTAACATCACAGCCCAACTGTGTGATGTCAAAAGTCCCTAGATCTCAAGTTCTCAATGTAATCCTGATCTGGCAATCCATGTTGTGAAAGCTGAAATGGTACTTATTTTGGAAACAGTTAAAAGCTATGGTTTGCTGCAAGTGATAATGGGCATATCCAAATTAATTTTTGAAGATCAGGAAGTACTAAATTTTACTTTGTAATTTTATTTTGGAGACTTGCCACACATGTCTTGTTTATCCCGGAATGTCTTCTGTCAGCTCCTGGTACAATCGGAGACCTCTTATAACAACTATCCAGATTGGATTATTTTATTATAAAACTGGAAAGAACAGGAATGAACCATGGGACTTTTAAATCAGTCTGGATGCACCCACTATCTTTATTATGTAGGTTAAAGCAAAGGTAGAAGGGAATGACATCAGTACAGTTAAAGTATACATGTTCACTCCTTCCAATTCTTCTTCCTGTTTCACACATAACCAAAGATGATGAAGAGGAGACAACAAAAGGCAACAAGAAAGGAAAGAAAAAAGAAATGAAATCCATTTTGTGTTTCATCTGCCTTAATGTTTATATGAGTTAGCATTTTTGCACGTCTATCCATTTCCTTCACAAATACAGTTTTTAAAGAAAACATAGAAGGGAGATATGAATAGAAGCAAACACAAAAAGATGCAGCAAAGGGCAAAAAGTAATGAGGGGCCACAGCTGTAAACTAGAACAGTTGTACTGTCAGTCACTGCTAATTGACAGAGGAGTTGCTATGCTAAAGCCTCAGAGCACACAAACAACTTTCACCAATAATGGTGATACCACTGTTTCCCTTAATCCTTCCCCAAAGTGTCGAGAGTAAATACTATTTTGCAGCAGCAAATTGAATGACAAATAAACTAGACATAGCATCCAGCTCAGACTTGGAGTTCCAGTTCAGCTTTTGGGCATACATTGCATGTCAATAAAGTAATATTATTCCCTTACTCTTCCAAAGTGAAGTGCCACTTTTAAATATTTCCACTTTGCTTGCGCTGAATTGCCGGAGATCAAATGAGTCAATTAAGCACTGTGTCTTTTTTGTTCAGAGGCGCGATGAAGGTAATTTGCTGCTCGATGCATCTGTTTCCTCATCAGCACAGTGAGGACCAGGCTAATTAGGGGAGGCAAACAATATGGTCATATGGATAGGCCAGATTGCTTGTCACTCAGCTATTCAATGTGCAGGTTCTACTTTGAGGCCATTTTGTGGAGAAAAGCCACTTCAAGCACTCAGATGTTTTCCTGCTTATTTTTAGAAGCAACCCCATAAGGATTTTCACCAATTCGTATTATTGTTTGTTCTCCCTGCAATTAATGTGTACTTTTGGTGCCAAGACTTTGAGAGGAATCATAATTTTTATGCAGAGGACTGTCATTAGTATACTAGCTGATATACTAGTATTGTAGTCTGGGGCTCATTTGCACCACTCGTTAGAGAGAAAAAATCCCTAACTGGTTTCATTCTTGGGGCAGAATTTACAAGGTTCGATGAGTGGTAAAATATTTCAGGGGAATATGAGTGATAATAACCTATTTTAGAAGCACAGTAATTAGTATTTGCAAGCAGAAAGTGAGCAACAACCAGTCACACAGCATCACCATATCACATATCGAATCTAGTTATACATACAACGGACTTGTTAGTTAAAATGTATGAAGTCAGCTTACTTTCTAAAGCTAAAGGTTGTATAACATCTCATGGTGATACTCCTTGTAACATGTACTCTTTGAACATGAAGATGAGAGAGAAAGTCACGGACCAAAAATGAAGGACAATAAACTCTGACAATTTGTACACTGATATAGGAAGGGAGTAAGTGATGTCAAGATGAACAAACAGAATACAAGGTATGCCTAAACTATTAGACCTCAAACTAACAATTACTGGATATAAGCATGGTTACTAACCATGGGTCTAGTTTAATCTTTACTTGTGTCTTTTTGGTATCAACATTCACTTCTTCGGCTGACCGTAGCCCTCTGTCAAATTTTGCCCCTTTTGCCTACTTACTGTTGTCCAATTTGCCACCACACTGCTGAATCAAAATCTCAGCTACAGAAAATTTATTTGTAAACCTGGGACTCAAGGAGCATGCACCTTGTTTTAGAGCAGAACCACAATCCCAAACCACAATCCTACTTGTAATCGAGATCTTTCTTCCTATGCACCTCATTTTCATTTTTTTAAAAATATTGTTTTGCTGCTGCCGTGGCACAGCAGCAAATTTAGGAGTTGAAGCCTACAATCAGGCCTTGGGGAAAATTGGTCCTTCCTGTAGACTGTGTCTGTGAATGACCAGCCTGCACAATTCAGTGAGCAATACTGAAAGAGTGGTTGCACTGCTGACAGCGGAAGAGAACCTGTCACTGCTGTCCTACTACAATGCAAGTTGGGCATCCTGTCATACCTTCAGAGCTTGTGGAAACCTCACAGATGCATAGTGGACCCACAAAAACATAATCTATAGAAATGACTACAGTTCTTAATAATATGAACATGGACAAGGACAAACTGACTGAGAGATAGCTTTTATCCTAGAACTCTGACTGTACTATACTCCATGGTTTCACACTGATATGACATTGGGGGCCGTGCAGTGGTGGTTGGAATGTGAAGGGATTGGTGTATTGTTTTTGTAATGTGTGCTGGAGAAAGCATTTAATTTTGTTGTACAATGCACAATGACAATAAAGTTATTCTATTCTATGAATTGAAATTAAAACTGGGCTAGAAATCATATAGTCTCCCAAACACGAGATTGCTACTCCTAGCATCCCTTGTCAATGGCTATACCTACTAAAGCTGTTGAAGTGCTGCATGATGTTATCTTGAAGGAAGGTAAGAAGCCAAGGAAAGGCTGTTGCACTTATTTATCTAGCAGCCTAGAAGGGAAAGAGATGGGTTCTGCAAGTGCCACTGAAGTCCTGTCTTCCAATATGTGCCTACAGACACAAAAAAACTTTTACATTCTAAAGGAAGATTTAATATTAATTGAAAGATTCCTTTACAAGCACATAGCCAGCATAACTCCTTCCTTCCAAATGCCTTTTTTAAAAAACAACCAAGAGCAATAAATCCACAACAGGGTGAAGCACACCGAATTTTCCTTTCATGCTTCTTCAACAAAGAGTGATTACATTTCAAAAAAAAAATGTTTCCAGCTTAAAACCTTCTTCTGCTTTCACCTATCACTAACTCAAGAAATTTCAGTTTCTGAGCAGTACCTATGTTCATGTTAGTAGCAAAAGCTTTGAGACACTTGTGTGCATGAAGAAGACAACACAACAACTGTCCTAGATTTTTATGAGACAGCCCTGATTATGAGCAAGATATTCATGATTATCCCCAGCTAATCCAGAACAGATGGAAGGAATGCTTTAAAAAAGTGACATATTTAATAACTTTATTGTTTGATCAAGTTCAAATTAAACACAAGACTGCTAAATATTTTCTCATTCTGTTGTTGTGCTGTTTAATACCCAACTTCTCATTATATGAATAATAGATAATAATTTCAGAAATGTCCTTGTTGATTTCATATGTAAAATATTGCTGCTGCTACTAGTACTAGCAGTTGTTGCAATTGTTATCTTGCATT